>CM068373.1:363218425-364418425 GCA_034769895.1 Magicicada septendecula | reverse complement strand
AGAAAACCAGTGCTTCTTAACGCAAACCAGCATGGCTAAAGGGGACCAGATCCGTTGGGGATATGGTATTATACAAGGCCACTATTTGATGTTTTGATTTCATGTTTCAGTGTCTGGTGATGCTGTGGCGGCAGTCCTGTGCTGGCCGGCGCATCAGAGCAGGGGCATCAAGTGCCTGTCTGGCCTTGCGGTGTTGGGATCTTGAGAGGGAAGTCCAGTAAGGTCATTTAGGTGTGGCCTCAGTCACTGGACCAGGGGGTGTTACCCATGAATTTTAGTAGAATATAAAGGGGGTTGTGGCGACATATCCTGACCGATCCCTTTAGGAAGCATGTGAGTGTCAATGAGAATTTTTATGCTTCGGCATAAAACCTCTCATTGAGGGGTATTGTAACAGTACAGTTAAGCCCACCCAGGGATAATATTGAAATAATAATTGTAAATTTTATTTGGGAATAATAAACATAGTACGCAATGTGAACGTATTAATGTCAAGGTCGTCAGCCGAGCGCAGGAGACAGCTATTTTTAACTACATGGCCTGTGAACTATGCGCTGTAAAAGTTAAGCCAGATGACATCAAGGGCCCAACCTCTGTTTACGTCACTTTGGAATGTTGAGCTAATTTAACGCTTTCAAATCTGGGTACATAACATGACTAAAACAATGCTGTGTGACCACGTGACCCCCCCACATCTCATAAATCAACGCAGTACAATTCGTCCCAGTGAAAAATACACCTTGAGCCAGCCGGTCGCTAAAAAAGTTCCGGAATAAAATTGCGGGCGCCCGTACAGATAAAATTTGAATTTTAAACATTCAAATAATAATTTGAATACTATATAAATAATGTAACTATACAGTTTTGTAACTAAAATGTAATAACAGTTTCGGCAATAAAAGCAGTGCAAGAAGAAAGGTGCAGGATGACAGAAAATAAGGGACAGGTCTGGATCACCAAATGAACAGCTAAGTAACCTTCGGGGTACAACAATATTTGAAATCAAATATGAAAAATTATTAAAAAAATAATTTTTAATCACTAAAAAATGAGATCTCGAGGGCTGGGGTGTATGAGTGTGGATGAATGTTTATAATTAATATTCTAGGAGCGCTGGTTTGCTAAAATAAATTTAAGTTTGTAGTTAGTATGCTTTATTTTGTTAACAAATGTAGGAAAATATTACCAAAACTAAAGGTGTAAAGAAAGGGAGGAGTAATTGTTTTGTTGGTATTTTATGATGGAAAAGATGAATTCTGATTTCAAGTAATTGAAGTCTGATTTAATAAAGTAAAATAAATTTGATTGAAGTAATGAATTATTCTTTATTTGAATAACCAATTCTGTTCTCCCATTCATCTAACCGAACTCTGGTAAGTAACATTTTTTTTTATAGTTGGCAGTAATGTAAGATGGCGGCCGAGTCGATTGACAAAGCTGAGTTTTGTAAACAAGAAGTAAAGTAAATAAAATAATTAAAGTGTAAAGTAATAATTATAGTTACAATGGCGTAGTAGGCGTCCTTTGTCAGCAGACTTCTCAACTACTTAAACTAATCAACCTTCTCTAGGTCATAATTTTCTATGACGATTTGCAAAAAATCCTTCCACCCTCAACATTAACAGCACTGTTTACTTGCCTTTGTTGATTTCCATTCCACAGTTACTTCCTGTTTCCACAAGTCTATTCATCATACCTTAAAGAGTTCCCAGTCATCGCCAGCTTCATCAGGTCAGCCGCATATTAAACTATCAGCAATATAAGCACTTGGTAATTGTTTCACCAATATTCATTTCGTTTTATATACCGGTAATAAAATTATAACAATTGTGTCCATTACAAATAATTTCATATTCGCATAAATAATGCTAAATTTATTCACTATAAATTTGTGTTTCAGGTCTGCGCGACCACAATTTCGTACATGCTGATACTGATACAGTTCTGAACCTAAGCATATGGAGAAGCACTGCTGTTATCATCTAAGATTACATCACACTGTTACAGCGTATCGAATAGCTGCTAGGCTAGTACACTTCAGAGGTGAAGTCAGATCATTGATATTAAATGTTCTTCTCTGGAGACACTTTATTGATGATTAGATCTATTTACAAAACAAGTGTTGTTACAATCTTCTTTACCTTATACAAGTTTTTGATTTCAATTATTTCAATACAATCAATTACTTCCACTATATGTAGTATCTTTAATTACTGGCAATTACTCTTAAACAAAATATAGTACAGTACATCTTTTATACGAACCTCGTTGAACCGGATTCCTCTGTAATCTGGGTTGAAAATAATTAGGCCTATATGGTATATATATCTTGTACTTTGAAATTGTTGTTTAAAACAAAAGAGTCACTTTACAAGTACAGTACTGCAAATACAGTAGTACAGTAACCGAATTCGGTTAGTACTGTAATACATAATATTCATGATTTTATAACTATCGGAGTGCAGTAATAATAGATCCACGCTACATGCAAACCGTCTTTTCAAAGAATTTACAGTAATTTACATTAAAATATTAGATCCTCTATTATCAGGATTTTCATTAATCCGGATAAAACAGGTTATCCTGTAACTACTTTTAGTTACTCTTTACACAAGCTGAAAGATAACAAAACACTGACTGTCTATCACTGGATGAGAGAGGCTTTCTTAGATCTCCTTCTAACTCAGATCAATGAACAAGTCAAAATGAGACAGATGTAAGCTCTTTAAGCATGCATACAATCAGATCTGCCTTCTGCTGCAATATCATCTTTTACATTTTAAAGTGATAGTTGCACCTGTATCCTGGCATGGTGAAACTATTTCCTTCTTAATTTTAATGGGATAAAACTAGTTGAGTGACGACGGTAATCTTTTAACAATTTTAGTAAGACTTCTTGTTATTAATTAATGACTGTATCATGTGACCCTATGCATGATCCCCACAAGGGGGGTCCAGCGTATGCCATGGCATTGGGGCCCGGGCCTCAAGGGGGCCTTGGACAGTGGTAAAAAATATGACAGACAGTAGTGTTTGTTTTTTGTGTTGTAGATGGACAACACAACGCAATCATTGTTTATTGTGATCGTATTTTAATTTTATGATAATTGTGATAAAAGGACGGGCCCTCATTCATCACGTCACATTGTAACGGGGCAAAAGGGGGGCTTTTATTTTATTAAATTGGGTTTTTATTTTATTAAAATATTCACAATTCGGTTTCATCTGTGTGGACAGCCACGTGTTCAAATAAAGTGTAGTTCGAACAAAGAGACTGTGATGAAACAATTGCAATGGAATGTGCGGGTTGAAGATTCTTAGAACTTTGCGGCTGTGTGACACCTGCGCCCAAACGCACTAACATCGGCGGAGCGCATACCCACGCTAAGCGAAAGGTGTGCAAGATGGCCCAAAGACAATATTTTTCGCCACGTGTATTGGAGATGACGGAAACGAAACTTAGTCCTGCCCACATTGGTGACGTCGACCAGTAAACACTAAATTTCGTCGACGTCCAACACACAGGAGTTGCACTTGTTGAATGAGCGATGACGAATGATTCAGAGCAGAAGGCATTGTAATTCCGCTATGCCTAGTTTTCTGGTGGGAGATTTAGTTAGTGACTCTCGTCCCAGTTGAATAAAATTCTCAGCCCGGCCGGGTGTGGAATAAAAACGTGTGCACACAAAATCTTAATTTCAACATGTAAAAAGTGAACCAAAGTTAAAAAATTAAATATTTTATTTAATACAAATAGACTAAATCAGTGAAGTGAACGGGCGAAATGAAAGGGGAACCGTAAACTTTTGGACACTTAAAACACACGAGGCACATGACAGCGAGAGGAGTGATGCAGATGGGTAACCCATTCGAATAATTTCAATATTTTTTAATAAAGGGTTCTTCAAATAAGTTAAAAATAAAAGGGGTTGGGATAAATTAATGGAATGAGTGTAGAGTGTGCAGCAATCTGGGTCGTCTATAGTAGAGTAAAATAATTAGATTCAGGTAGTAAGAAATATGTATTCGTCTGTATAAAAAATGATTCAAGATCTTGTTTATGTTTTAAATAATAACAGTTGTTGTTAATGATGTGAAGACAGAGAAATTTAAGTTAACAGAAAATTTGAGTAACTTTGAGTAAAATTTTAAAGTAAACCAATCAAAAGTTGAAAGTTTAAAGAATAAAATAAAATTCTAATTGCTTCTATTCACAAAATGCGAGTTGCGTCAGTTGTTGAAATAACCTTAAATCAGTCTTGCATTCCAACATTCGTGTGACGTAACTCTGGGCTGAGAGAAGATTTTTTAAGGTAAGTGAAAAATAAATAATTTTGATGATTTTAATGTATTAAGAATGTAAATTAATATCACAATTGGCGCGTCCGAAGCAGGGACAGTTTTTATAAATTGAAATTAAAATATAAAGACCACACCTACAAGTAAAATGCAAGTTTGATTTGAGGTTAAAATAGCGACGTAGAAGTACGAAATTTATGCATTATTTACTTAAGAGTAAAATGGTGTTATGATTAAGTAAATCGATTAGAGTAAGTTAACAAGTCTTGTAAAAGAATAAAAAATGGATACAAATGAGAGTATTAATAACGAAGTCAGCTTCTCTGACAGTCAAACAGAAATTCAGACAAGTAGCGACTCGGGAGTTCAAACAAATGACAGTAATCTAGAAAGTCAATTAACCGAATCAAAAATAATGAAGGATGTCGAACATCAATCGACACCTATTTCAGTCAACCAAAATAAAAAGTCCGATGAGAACGATATGTTAACACGATTGTATAATATGATGTATAGTAATTTCAGTGAACTAAGAGGGGATATTAATATTAAATTCTATGAAGAAAACAATAGATTCAATGAACAGAATAGTAAATTTGATGGGATAAATAGTCGTTTTGACAATAACGATATAAAATTGAATGAAATTAAAAGTCAATTTAACTGTAAATTTGACGCTAAATTTGATGTACTTAAATGTGACATTAACGAGGTCAAAATTAAATGTGAAAGTAGTTGTAACGAATTGAAACGAAATATTGAGAAAATAGTAGAGTCAGTAGGGAAACAGATTAAAAGTAATAATAATAATGATAATAAAAAAGTAACAAGTGATAAAAATGATGTTGAAAATGATAGTATAATTAAGAATGTGGTATCAGAGAGTGATAGGTTGAAAATAGATAGTGAGTGAGAGAGAGAGAGAGAGAGAGTAATAGGTTGTAACGGAGTAGTAATTAGCGTTGATGAATTAGAGAAAGAGTGGCAAGAGAGAGTAGATGAGTATGTAGGGCAGAGAGTAAATTTTCCCCTTATTTGTGATGAACCAAGGTGTTCACAAGTGTTATTGTTAAAGGGCAAGAGTCCCTTGTTAGTGGAAGATTCAAGTTGTTCCCCGAGTTTTTATAAATTAGTACCCTCTGTGTGGAATGGTGTTGAAAGTGAGAGATGGTGTTATGATGAGAGAGATTTAGATAGAGAGTTGTGTATTGATAGAGAGATAGAATTATATAAGTTGAAGAGAAGTTATAATGAGTGGAAAGAGATGTTAGGAGTGATCAAGATAAATTATATGAAATACTTACTTTATAAAATAGAGACTGAGAATTATTTTGATGATACCTGTTTAAATAATAATAATTTAACTTATGATGAGAAAATGACCGACTTGATATTGAATATAACTACTGATGGAGACTGGACAGAAATAAATAGCGTTGACTTGGTTTATGATAAAATAATTATAATGGGAAGTAACCCTACATATGATTATTGTGGTAAAATGAATAAACTAAAATTTTATGGTTATTACACACAGGATAGCCATATGATGTGTGTAAATAAAATTGAAAAATGTTATGTGAAACCCAGACTAATTTTTGATGATGGAGGCTGAACAGAAACTTAATAAATGGACATTTTAAATATTTTGATTTATGGTTCCGACTTGCTGATTTTTGACAATGAAGTGTGATAAAACTGAATAATTAATGATGAAGAATTGTAAATAATTGATAGTGAAATTAATTGTGTGTATTGTAAAATGTTAGGTAAACAATGTGTATATGTTGTAGAAATTGTTGTGATAATAATAATAATATTTTTACAGTCTACATAAATAACAAAAATAATTTTGAAGAGGATAACAAATGTATTGTAATTATTGTAATTGGTGAAAGTAATAAAAATGTTGTATTTCCAATAAGTAATTTAATTAAAATAATTGGAGATGTTTAAATATTTTTGACTGATTTAAAAGTTGTATAATTGAATTTTTCTGATAAGTTTAAAATATTTTATGAGATGTGAATTTGATAGTAATAAATAAATAAATGTTAAATTGTTGAGTATGAAATAACGTTGTTGTTAAATTTAATGAAGAAATTTGTGTTAGTGGTTGAAATCACAATCAGAATGATCACTGTTGCACACCACTATATAAAAATTATTCCGATTAGCGCTTTCAAGCTTCACAGCCCATTTATTTGTGTATTTAGGACAGTGTATGAGTGATGTACAGTACTGTAAGTATAAAATTTATAATACCAATTAGATAGAGTAAAATGTTTACAGGTGCTGGAAAAGATTTTAACTCCATGATGAAAATAATTTGAGGTAATTGTACTAAATAGAAACTATAATTAAAGAGTAATAATAACTGAAAGGTGATGTAAAATAAATGTTAATAATAAATTTGGAATTTTGAGGAATATAATAGTAGTGAGTGAGAAATAATGAAATGATGTTATGTGGAAGATTTAATTTAGTTATTAAGTGGCTAGTATGGTGGTGGCATGTGCCACCGTAGGTAGCGATAAGTGTTGGGGGTAATAGAGAGTGTTACCTCCATCGGAGGCCAAAATGGCGTAAAATGCACGGCACACCCTTTTATACAATTTCATATTGTACCCTGATAGATTGCCGTGCCGTGCATATAAATGATGATGATAACATGCCTGAAAGTAGAATTGATTTCCCCGACTTTTCGGGCGATTACTGCCTTACCAGCACTAATCGTGGTTTTGGCTAGCGGTCAGCTATGGCCATAAATTAAGAACCTTGACCATAGCTGGCTTGAAATTGGTGTATATTTGAAATTGATGGGGGGTGACATTAGGGGAAATCCCCGGAAACTATGGAACAGCGGCTATCGCTCTGTTCGAGTAGGAACAGCAAGGCCAGGTGGTAGACCCGTTTTAAGGGCGTATAAATTTGTAACATGGATATGATGATATCCAAATAATTTCCAATGTAACGCTGAAGTAAGGACACGGAGATGTTAAATTCCTCCACCAATGCCGTCCTTGTGGAGGCACATGGGCGCAACAGTCCAACAGAAAAAACAATAGTGTGTGTGTGGCTGGGTGGTTGCTCAGGGGAGCAACGAATTCAAATTTTTTGTAACTTAAAGAATGATAACTCGCTATTGCACTAATTAAATAATTGTATTATGATTTGATAAATAGGTGTTCGTATGCTTATTATGCTGTGTTTATTCGGTCTTATAAATGTATTAATTTGTTGCATTAGAGGTAAGGATTGATAAAATGTGTGATTTGTATAATTTTGAAAGGTGTTTGTAGTAAGGTCATTCACCTTGCTAAGAAAATCAGCTGATCCGCTGTAGAAGGTCACTTATAAATTGTTTGCTAATTTCCAAGGTAACTAATGTTTGAATAGAATGATTTTAATGTGTTAAAAGATTTTGATTTAAATGATGGAAATAATTTGATATATTTAAGAATTTTAAATGATTTGTAAAAGATAGTAAAAGGTAGATTTTGGGTGATTAATATTGAGTTAGGACATTTAAATCAGTCCATGTTGAGTTTAAAGGGGTACTAGATGAATAAATCTTGTTATGAATAATGTGATGTAGAATTGGAAAGTATTGATAGCGACACAGTAGCTATGGGGAATATATGTAGAGTAATAATTGATATATTGATGTAATAAATAAGTGGAGATATTTTGTAAATGAGAGTATTGTATTGGGAATTGTGTTGGGAGAGTAATTAGAGTTGATGGGAATTTTGTAAGAGGGGGTGGTGTGGTAGGAGTCCGCAACAAAAGGGTTGGGACGGGAAGGGACCGTTTAGCGCCGGAAAGGGTTGGGACGGGAAGGGACCGTTTAGCGGTGGAAAGGGTTGCCTAAGGATAAAGTCCAGGGACCAGATAAGGGAATGAGCTTTTGGGAGGGAAACACACATCCTGAGTACAAAGGGGTAGTTTTTTTTTTTATATAAGGGTAGAATGATGAGAAATGAGTTGAGTAGTAAGTTGGGTTTAGAGATTGTTTGATAGATATTTTTGATAGAGATGGGTGTCATGTTAGCTAAAGCTGTTACTGATGTTAGAGTCAGAGGGGAGATTATAAATGTATACAGGCCAAGTGGTAAATCAAGTTAGTATGAACAATTAGATCACCCAAACTAATGGAGATTGATAATGTTAAAGAAAGAGAGTCACAGTAAAAAATATAAAATTAATGTAAACAAGTGACAGACTTTAATAGAATTTGAGAATAAATTAAAGTTGTAAAATGTGTAATTTTGAGTAATTTAAATGTCAATTTTATTGTTAATTATGATAATACTATGTCAATTTTAAATATATTTTATTAGGTTGTTGTGTTTGGAGATAAAAAATTTTAAAAGATGTTTAATGTATTTTATGATGTAGCTTATGTATAACCGGTGTAGGTCAAGGTTGTGGACTTGACCCAGTTTGATCAGCTGATGGGTGATGTTATATACTAGACACGTGTTGGCAATGAAATAATGCAAATTTTGCTGTCTAATCGATTTAAATAATTTTAAATTTTTTGAATATTGAGAAAAGTATTTTTTAGTAAATTTAAATTGGAAAAAAAAAATTTGATTTTCTGTGCCTGCCATCTACTTGATGTTTTGAATTTTGATTGTGTTATTGTTTATGTGTATTACTAGTGTTTTTTACTGAATGGTATTGTTTAGTATGCATGTATAATCAAATGTTAGGATAAATGAGTTCACGTTTTAATTAGATGTTCAATTTATTTGTTTTTCTGATTATTAAGAGTAATGAAGAAAACTCATAGATCCAGATAAAAGATTTTTATTTTGATTTTTGAGATTAATGGTAATATAGATTTGGTTTTAATTTAAAGGAAACTTTTAAATTTGATAATAAGATTTTGATAGTATGTATAAATAAGTATATGTACGCGCCCAGTATTGCTGAAGGCGACCCAGTGTGCATGAAAAGGGGGAACATATCGGTTGAGGATCTGGCATGGTATAAGACCAGGGGTTTGGATTTTGGGGCGGTATGATAGAAGGTTAGGTGTGCTGTGGTGCGTGTCTGTTCGATTTTATGGTGTTGGGATCTCGTATAGAGAAGTCCAGTGATCTCGTTCAGATGCGGCCATAGTCGCCGAGCCAGGGGGGTTGTTTACCCATGATCTATAAGAACAAATGGGGGGTTGTTGGCACCATATCCTCTCCGGTCCTCTTAGGGGTTTAGCAATGAGATTTCTTCTGTTTCGACAGAAGATCTCTCACTGGGGGGGGGGTATTGTAACAGGGCAAAAGGGGGGCTTTTATTTTATTAAAATTCACAATTCGGTTTCATCTGTGTGGACAGCCACGTGTTCAAATAAAGTGTAGTTCGAACAAAGAGACTGTGATGAAACAATTGCAATGGAATGTGCGGGTTGAAGATTCTTAGAACTTTGCGGCTGTGTGACACCTGCGCCCAAACGCACTAACATCGGCGGAGCGCATACCCACGCTAAGCGAAAGGTGTGCAAGATGGCCCAAAGACAATATTTTTCGCCACGTGTATCGGAGATGACGGAAACGAAACTTAGTCCTGCCCACATTGGTGACGTCGACCAGTAAACACTAAATTTCGTAGACGTCCAACACACAGGAGTTGCACTTGTTGAATGGGCGATGACGAACGATTCAGAGCAGAAGGCAGTGTAATTCCGCTATGCCTAGTTTTCTGGTGGGAGATTTAGTTAGTGACTCTCGTCCCAGTTGAATAAAATTCTCAGCCCGGCCGGGTGTGGAATAAAAACGTGTGCACACAAAATCTTAATTTCAACATGTAAAAAGTGAACCAAAGTTAAAAAATTAAATATTTTATTTAATACAAATAGACTAAATCAGTGAAGTGAACGGGCGAAATGAAAGGGGAACCGTAAACTTTCGGACACTTAAAACACACGAGGCACATGGCAGCGAGAGGAGTGATGCAGATGGGTAACCCATTCGAATAATTTCAATATATTTTAATAAAGGGTTCTTCAAATAAGTTAAAAATAAAAGGGGTTGGGATAAATTAATGGAATGAGTGTAGAGTGTGCAGCAATCTGGGTCGTCTATAGTAGAGTAAAATAATTAGATTCAGGTAGTAAGAAATATGTATTCGTCTGCATAAAAAATGATTCAAGATCTTGTTTATGTTTTAAATAATAACAGTTGTTGTTAATGATGTGAAGACAGAGAAATTTAAGTTAACAGAAAATTTGAGTAACTTTGAGTAAAATTTTAAAGTAAACCAATCAAAAGTTGAAAGTTTAAAGAATAAAATAAAATTCTAATTGCTTCTATTCACAAAATGCGAGTTGCGTCAGTTATTGAAATAACCTTAAATCAGTCTTGCATTCCAACGTTCGTGTGACGTAACTCTGGGCTGAGAGATTTTTTAAGGTAAGTGGAAAATAAATAATTTTGATGATTTTAATGTATTAAGAATGTAATTAAATATCACAACATTATTCTCATGAAAGCATTTATAAAACAGTGTTTGCATTTGAAAAGAATCCACTAAACCCACTCTAATATATTTACAACAAAAACCTTCAAGCTATATTTCTGAACTTCTGTCTCGGCCTTAGGCTTTTCTGTACTATTCCAGTTAGTTTCATCTGCTGAAAGATCTTTCAAGAGGTTAGTGAATTCACTGAAAACTTGGCAGAGAAGCACTACCTCGCAAGAAAGGGTTAATAATTCGGCACTTTTAGCTGTTCAAAATGAATTGGCTAAGAGTATTGATTTTTCAGATGTTATTGACCAGTTTGCCTATTATACAGGTCTACCCCAAAACAATATCTACCTTCCAGCTTGTATTCCTGTATATTCTGTCTACACTTTGTCACAATTCAATCTTGTTTAATGCGCCTGGTAATGCTCCCCACGACTTCTTTTGTTTTTCATAAATTTGTCTACCTTAACACATTGACCTCTGTCCAGTAACATCTGCTTGTCCTGACAATACACGTGAATATCCTTTGATTACCCAAACTTGAAGTTTACAATTATTTTTCCTGGACAGGCACCCTGTTATATTTACAGCATGCAACTGACCTTTACCCTAATCTGAGAAATTTTCATCAGTATCGGGTACCTGAATCAGTATATTGTTCGGCGTACATCTGCCGCTATTGTATTCTTACACTCTTGTCACTCTCTAGCACCCTGAGGAAGATTCCCGATGAGAAATCGAAACATTGCCGAAGTGACGGTGTTTCATAGCAACCAACCACGACCTATCAGCCTGGTTTTTAGATATAATTTTCAATATTTTGACACCGGTCGTTCAAGCTTTAGACAAAATTTAAACTGTTGTCTAGCAGAATTTCAACAATTAGTTCCTTCCTAGTCTAGTGTCAAATGGCCGTATCATTCTCAACAGTAAGGAGAATGATTACTCTGCCTATTTAACTTTATTTTTGTATTATGTAACAAATAAATTAAAAATATGGATCAGATATCCCTCCCACATATATGCTGTTTATATTCAATTGTACACTTTTATAATAAAATGCCTGGTTGACATTTAAAAATATCGTGCTAAAAAACACTTAGGCCTAAGAAAGCACTGAGATCAATTCAAAGTCTTGTAGACTCGAATTTTTTTAATAAATTAATATGTACACTCAGTCTTACAGAAAAATATATTAATACATAAATACATTAATTAACACTTTACAGGCATACAATCTTGACAGTTCATAAGTAAGAATAGAAACATCACACATCTAAGCAAGAGCACATACATTAAACACACACACACATACACACACACTATTCATTTATCTACATGCTAATAAACAATAGGAAATTATTTAGTATAATTTTATCAAGAATAATAAATGTTTGTGAAAGTATAAGAGGATGTTCAACACGTAGACCAGTTTTGAAAAAAAAATGTATACCTTATCATAAAAAGTATCATTCCTGGTAAATAACTTGCACAGAAATAATAAAATGTATAAGAATTAGTCATCAATTATTTTTGTGGATAAAAAATGCTACAAACTTGATAAAAAAGTTGGTTCATGTTTTCAGAAACATGGATTTCCAAATGTATACTTGAAAAACATGTTAAAACCCAACAATAGTCTTATGAACATACTCCGTAATAAAATAACTATGTCTTTAGAAAAGAAAACAGGGGTGTACAAGTTATCAAGTGACGATTGTGAATGCTTTTATATCTGCCAAACCGGAAGGGGTTTCCAAAAACGTTTTATTGAACACACACCAAAGCACAATTTAAAGGGTCAGACAACACTATCCAACTACCACATCATTTAATAAATGAAAATCCAAGCTTTAAGCTTTAATTCCAACTTGAAACCCATATGTTTGTAATAAAGGCGCTTACATGAACGCCTTGGAAGTATCTGAGATATACAGAGCGTACAATGACGTACACAGTTGTGACTTTGTGCTAAACAATCATTTAAACTTTAAATCAAACCCACTCTATGATACCGCAATAAACCTGTTTACACAATAGCTACTAACAGACAGTGTCCAATCGGTCCCACTCGAGTGCGCACTCATGTAATGCGGATATGTGTAGAACTGTTTTTAATATTTGCAATTTTGATGTTTAACGACCTCACTTTGCATGATTTTTTATTCTGAAGATGAAACATATGTTTCAAAACGCATAAAGATAATCAATCAAATGCAACACGGAAGAAGAAATACAGTAAATATTATATAAATATATACTTCCACAGTAGACAAATAAAATGTTCTCAATGACATCTTTAGAATTTAAAGTACAATGTAAACTATTAACGGTTCAACTTCATTCTGTTTAAAATGTTTAGTATTCTCTCAATATTGCATTATCACATAAAATGTTCTCAGTGACATATTTAGAATTTAAAGTACAATGTAAACTTTAATGGTTCAACTTCATTCTGTTTAAACCTTTGAGTCCCCGAGGTTTTATGAACTCAGACTAAGCCTATAGCCGAAGTTTTTACTGTTTTATATCATTGTCGTTTTCTTCACGTCTTATTATAATATGTGTAAATATATTACACTTTTTTAGACATGTGTGTTACATTGGTAAATTGTGTGTATGCCTTGTTTAAAAATTAGTCTTGAAAATTACCTTGCATCATATAACATTTTTTTTTAATTTTTCAGAACTAAAATTTACACTTATAGAAATTATGTTTTACACCTGTTGGCAGCATTGATTCTTCTTCTTGTGATACATCTGTACACAAGGAAAACTAATAGAATTATTGTTAAGTTAGAAAGAGTGAAAGTAATATTGTTACAATAGTCGCATGCATCAACATGAACAGCGGAAACACAATAACTGACAACAGATGAAATCACTAATTAATTAGAGCTTTAATTAGACACAAATCAACAAAGACAAATAATTCAAGTTAAATTTATCCAACACACAATAAATGTCACCTCGTTACAGTTTCGCATTAACAGTTAGGGTACTGACCATGTCAATTGACGTGGTGACAAAACTTTATCGTAGAGTGCCAATCACGTCATTTGACGTGGTGACCAAAATTTCTATAGATTGCCATCACATCGTTTGATGTGACGTAGTTTGATGTTTCTTTAAATATGGGATCACTTCTAATGACGTTTTTGCTGTTGCATAATGTTTGTTAGTGTTCTTAGTTTTTCAAAATGCCAGCAGATGGTAGCTCAACTGAAACTACAAAGAAATTTTACAACAAAATTTCAAGTTTTTCATTAAAAAAAAATTATACAAACTGATAGTAGTAATACATTTTCGTATGTTTTGAGTTTCAACAGTGGACTTTACTACTTCTAGGTTATGTAAAGTGATTTTATAACATTTTTAGTGTCCTATAACAGTTTTGGCTTCCTTTTTTTTATAAAAATTGTGTATAAAAAAGTGTTTCATTGAAAGTCTCTATATAAAACAATAACATTTTATATTTCATTATGAAGAAAAAGGTCCAACGTTTAAAATTAAAACAAGGTAAGTACCATTTCTCTATGTTATGTTATAGTTTGTTCTTTGAAAAACATTAAAAATGGCCGGCACTCTATAGAAGGTTTGTGCTGAAACGTCGGCATCCAAGTGTTAAGTAATCAATAACGCTAAATCCACACGTCATAGTAACAATCACTCTAAACCACACTGTATTGTTGCCAGTCTAAATACTAATCCACACGTCATAGTAACAATCACTCTAAACCACACTGTATTGTTGCCAGTCTAAATACTAACTGAACTCTTAGCCAGCAACTGACATTTATAACACCTGCTGCAGCAGGTGAAAAATCTGTCACATTCCGGATAGGTGCCTGAAACTCACTAGAAACTGTGTCAATGTCCGGCCTTGATAACACTGCACAGAATGATCTGGAACAGCTTAGTGCTTATAAAGAGTCACATACGCTCTTTTATTATTTTAAATTCAATGTAGGGCTCCCCCCCCCCTCATTAGCCTGTTCATTCCGTACTGGCAAACTGTTTCTGCAGTAATACTTTGCCAGGCGGTCTAGGTGGACAACCTTGAATTTCCACTGTCCTTCTAGTTGTATCCAATAAACAACATCATTGGTTTTCCTTTTCAGTGTTAGGGCCTTCCCAGTTAGTCTGAAACTTCATGGAGCTACTGCTTTAGGCTGTACAACCAAAGCTAGTCTCTTCTTTGAAACCCACACTATTGATGTAAATGTTATACCACAGCTTCATTTTGTCACTTCCTATCTTCAGCTGTCCTCTTACGAAATGATTTAATTTCCCACAGCGGGTTCTCTAATCGCGAAGAGTAATCTTGTGGCTGTTGGAACTGAGTCTTGGGTAACCTAAACATCAAGTCCCTAAGAAGATGAATCTCCTGCCCAAACACTACTTTTTCTGGCGTGTGTGTGTGTGTGTAATGAAAACCATTAGGAATAATGGCAATTAAGATCCACTAAAATATGGTATGGTCCACTGTAGGATATTACGTTACATTACGGGGGAAGACTGAATTTTCCCTTATGCGTGAATTTCAAAGTGATAATTGACACAGTTAATTTCTAAATTTTAATTATATTTAGCAGACCGCCTCTGGGAGAACTGTTAAGGTAACAAAACTTTCCAATTTCTAAGAAATCTTTGAACAATTACATATATTGCAACAGAACACAGGATATAAATTTCATATAATAGGGATACTAATGCTGTAACACATACTCTGATGGCCATAGACAGGTTATACATTGATTTTGTTCTTTTCTTTGTAAAGTAGTCATAAGTTTTGAATTAAGGTATGGATAAAAACATGAGTTATGTCAAAATGTTCATAATTTTGTACTCTTTTTGTTAACTCACAAATATTATATTTTTACTTGACTTACCTTTTATAATTCTCTCGTTAACATTTACACTTGTTTACCATGCTGGTTCGGGTAATCGCCATGCTGTGTAGTTACCAACATAATATTTTTTACGTTCGGGTCCCAGGGTTCTATAACGAGCTAGAAACGGAATGGTTATTGAGAAATAATCGACTCTGATATCATTAGTTAAAACTTGTGTTTTAATAGTCTGAATTTTTAAATATTTTAATAACAAAACAAAAAAACAAGATGGAGTCTTTCTCCTTTGCCAAATCCAAATACAAAATGGCTGCAAAATATTTCCGCTTCATCTGCCTTTATGCAGGATGCATTTACACAACATATATTTTAACTCCAATTTACTCTGGTTACATATTTAAATGAATCTATACCATTACTGCAGTTTTAATAATTTAAGTTATGAAATTATATGAATCACATAACGTGAACCAATGCTTGTGATTTTATATGTACCGGTACACGCACACACATGCTCTCACACAAACTAATTTAACAGTACATTTTAGAATTTTTACTTGAGCTCAAAAGATTTATAAGATCGGTATTTTAAAATGAGTGAAAGGTTTACTTCCCTGCCTCGCTGGATGAAGATCGAGTCAGGCGTCCCGCATGTTCTCGTTGGTATTCTGCCGAACTATTACACTGTTCCTTTTTATTAACTGCACTCACTGTCTCTACATTTTATACTTGTTGATTTATTTAAGGTTTAATTTCACATTTTGTTGGTACTTTTAAATACTTGCTGGCCAGCAATTTGTACAACATGCAGTTCGTACGGAAGATGTTCGTCGACTGAGACCGACAATATGGCGCTTATTTCCCAAGTGGAAAGGGTTGTCGCGTCATCGATTCTATTGTTCTTTGTGATGAAGTCTTGGTTTTTTAAGGTGCAGCAGTTACGTATGGCATTCTTTTGATGACGTTTACATAGGATCGGTCGTTTTTTGTGTCTGAATCGCTGACGGTTCTCACTTACGCCACTGACCTTGAGGCAACCCTTCATTGCTTATTGCGTTGTTTCATATGTTTGGAAAAATAGCATAAAGGGTTAAAGCATAAAAACTCTCATTGACACATTCATACTTCCTAAAGGGATCAGCTAGGATATGTCGTCACAACCCCCTGTATTGTTTATATAAAAAGAATATAGATAACTTACCCCTGGTCCAGTGATTGTGACAGCACCTGCATGACCTTACTGGACTTCTCTTTCGAGATCCCAACACCGCAAGGCCAGTCAGGCACTTGATGTTCCTGCTCTGACGCGCTGGCCAGCTCAGGACCGCCGCCACAGCGTCACCAAACTCTGAAACATCGAATAAAAAAATCAAATAGTGGCCCTGTATAATGCCATATCCCTAACTGATCTGTTTCCCCTTAGCTGCGTATTGGTTTACATTAATAAGCATTGGTTTTTTACTTAACTCCTAATATCTCTAATACATAGATGAAAACAAGATTTATTATAGATGTATCCTGCTCTTATTCACTCCAAAATATTTATTAAACTTTCGATTCCAATCGATAATATTTTAACTCTTTTCAATTGCACAAGAAGAAATATAAATCCTTACTAATGCACTAATATTTAAAACAATTAATTAAGTTTAAGAGAATCAACAAAACAATTTATTTATATAATTCTTATATAGCACAAAACACAAGTTTACTACTTCAGAATAATCTATCTATTCAAAATTTATTAATCATCTTTCATGATCCTAATCCTTTAAAACAAAATCATAATTATCTTTTATGATCAACATCATCAACATTATATATTTAATATCCACTAAACATTACTATCCACTCTAGTAACCTCCTTCCACACACACTATGGCCCCCCTGGACTGTAGCGTCCAGTTGCTTCCACAAGGACTTAATTTGGGGAGGAATTTTGTCATCGCCTGTCCTTGCTTCGGCCTTACATTTTAAAACTCCTGACATCATAATATCTGATTTTATATATTTATAACCTTAAGACGGGTCTATCACCTTTTTTACTGTTCCTACTCAAACAAGGTGATAGCCGCTGTTCCATAGTTCCAGGGATTTCCCCTAAGCTGCCCCCCATTAATTTCAATTTTCACCAATTTCAAGGACAACCAAACATGGTCAGTGTTACAATTTCTGCCCACAGCTGGTTGTCGTCCAAAACCACGATTAGTGCTGGTAAAACAGTAATCGCCCGAAAAGGCGGGGAAATCTTCTTCATTCGCATGTTTTCACTTCATCATTATTAATACACTGTACGGTAGCAATTAATATATAATATAAAATTATATAAAGGAGTTGTACAGTGTATATTACACCAGTTTAGGCCTCTGATGATGGTAACGTACCTTGACGTTACTCATCAACACTTACCGCTATCTACAGTGGCACATGCCGCCACTGCAATAGCCTACTTATATCTAAACTTATGTCCTTCTACATGTACTGTCACTACATTCCACAATTGATTTTCTCTTCTACTAACACCAAACAACCCCCCAAAATCACCCATTAATCTTGCCTAATAACATAACATAATAAACATTAACCTTGAACATTAACATTGCTACATTAAACTAAACAATTCACCTTTAAATAATTTGTATAGAAAATTATAAACATTACAACTTGAATTTTCTATTTACTCTTTTATATCAACCTTTAATTGTTTATTTTTATTGTACCATTAGATTCTCCACAAATTCAAATCTATTATTAACATTCAATTTACATCACATTTCATTTATTTATTATTACCTTTCAACTATGAATTTTCTTGTATTTCACATTTTCATTATCAATTAGTTTGGGTAACCCTCCGTCATTGACAATGATTTAATTTATTGAATAGGCATCAAAATATATAACCTTACTCCCTTTCTCCCTTCTAACAACCACTAACAGATTCGCATAGGGTGACACCAATCTCTCAATAATAACCCCCTTCAACACTAATTCCACTTAAATCCTTTCACTCTTATAATAAAATACCTATTACCCTCTTTGTAACTAGGATGTGTGTTCCCAAACCTGGCAATTCCATTCATAACCTTTTGCCCTTCCCGGAATTTTGGCAAACACTCTTCGACCCTTCACAATTACCTGCCCAACGACGCACGTTGATCACTCCTTACCACCTCACCCTCACTACAAAATTTCACCATCTACTATTTACTCTCCATGTACATCACTCTCTATTTCTCTACATATATGCACTCCCTCTACTGTGTCCCTACTACTACCCTGTTTCTGTCTTACTTTTATTCTACAAAATTCTTATTTTCTCTAGCTCCCATTGAAGTTAACTCTGACTAACTCAAATGCCTTATTTAAATAATTATCTATTATCACCCGAACTCCATCTTTTACAACTTTTTACCTTACTATGCTCATTGAAAACTACATTAGAAAATTCATCACTTACCTCATAATAACCATGTAACATACATAATATTGTATGTTTAATCTTTTACTACTCTTTAGAGAATCTATATCTCAGAAAATTATTTAAATGCATCACAACATTAATTAATTAATTAACTACTCTTCAATTATTTAATTCAATCAGATTTAAAACTTTACAATTACTCTCATCATTTATTAATTCTGAAAAAAACGTTATAATTATTAAATCAATTCCCATTACTTACATATATTGTTTACATAACATATAATACACAACATAATGTAATACACAAATACATTTAACATCAACACATCAAAAAAATATATAATCCAACTTATTATCTGTTAGCATTGACCACAAATCAGTTCATAATACAATCCATGTCGAAACCACACTGTTCACATAATTAAATGTTCATGAACAACAAAGTCTTTATCCACCATCATCGAATAAAAATCTGATCTTAGGTCTATACAAATCATTTATTATTGAATACCGGTACATCATATGATTACTATCAATATAATAATTATATTTTTTCCACTATATCATTATAATTCATGATTATTCCATATCATTATCTCATATAATTGGTCACGATCGAGTATAGTCATGTCGCCATTAGTATTATCTGTCACAACCAGGTAAGTTAATAATTCGTCCTTAACAACATCATCTACTGCTGCTATATCAGCTTCAACCCAAGGTAAGTACTCACTATAATTATCAACTCTCTCTCTTAATTCTGTATAACTCCTCCCAACTTCAAACAACTCTATCTTCCTATCACCATGCCTCTCTCTCTTAAAATATCCCTCATCATAACACCAAGTCACACTCTCTCTATATATATATATATATATGCAGGGGACACTAAATCATAAAAACACCTCCTGGTCTTTCCAGGAACATCACTAAAATTCAAAGGACAACTATTTGTAGATCTTTCATCTACCAAATATACTCGTGAAGACCCTTCTTCACCCCCAACAACAACACGGGAAAAAATTACCCCCTGCACCCCTCTACCTCTATACTCTCTCTCCATTTTATCTCTAACTCATCAACACACACTAACATTCCATTATTACATTCTACCTCCTCTAAAATTTCGTCACCACTATATTTAATTATATCATCGTAATTCTCACCCCTACTTACCTCATTATATGTTAAACTGCCCGTCTTTATTTCCATTCCATTGATCGGTCTCTTTACTACTTTCTACCCCCATTTTAATCTCATAATTGTCATCTACTTTCTTCTTTGTAAAGTTATTAATTATGTCATCTACTCTTGCATTCTGTTTATCAAACTTCTGACTGACTGCTTCTATTATCTCATCTTTCATATTCTCATAACGTGCATGAATTTCATTAATATGTTTATTAAAGTTAAAATTTTGTTGTTTAATTTCATCTTTTACTTCTTCAAATTTGATATTGAAATTACTGTTGATTTTCTTAATTTCGCTTTTTTGTTCATCAAACTTCTCATCAAATTTATTAAACTTTTCATCAAATTTATTTAACTTTACACTCTGTTCACTGAAAAGCAACTGCATCATTTTCATCAGATCACTATCCTCGGATTTTTTAATCGGGACTGGCGTTGAATGAATTAATTCATCCATAATTTTCGACTTAATTCAGCATCCATTTGGCTTTCGTTTTCAATATCAGTTAAGCTGACATTCTCGTTATTCTCTGCCATCTCAAATTTTTAATTATATTTCTTTTCAAAATATTACCATATATCTAACATATACTACAACCTTATTATTTATGTATTAATTACATACCCATTTCCAACAACCATTCTGTTTCTGTATGCAGGTTTATTTTATATAAAATTTCTTTATATAATAATGTCCAACTGTTCTGGCACCATTTGTTAACTCACAAATATTATATTTTTACTTGACTTACCTTTTATAATTCTCTCGTTAACATTTACACTTGTTTACCATGCTGGTTCGGGTAATCGCCATGTTGTGTAGTTACCAACATAATATATTTTACGTTCGGGTCCCAGGGTTCTATAACGAGCTAGAAACGGAATGGTTATTGAGAAATAATCGACTCTGATATCATTAGTTAAAACTTGTGTTTTAATAGTCTGAATTTTTAAATATTTTAATAACAGAACAAAAAACAAGATGGAGTCTTTCTCCTTTGCCAAATCCAAATACAAAATGGCTGCGAAATATTTCCGCTTCATCTGCCTTTATGCAGGATGCATTTACACAACATATATTTTAACTCCAATTTACTCTGGTTACATATTTAAATGAATCTATACCATTACTGCAGTTTTAATAATTTAAGTTATGAAATTATATGAATCACATAACGTGAACCAATGCTTGTGATTTTATATGTACCGGTACACACGCACACATGCTCTCACACAAACTAATTTAACAGTACATTTTAGAATTTTTACTTGAGCTCAAAAGATTTATAAGATCGGTATTTTAAAATGGGTGAAAGGTTTACTTCCCTGCCTCGCTGGACGAAGATCGAGTCAGGCATCCCTCATGTTCTCGTTGGTATTCTGCCGAACTATTACACTGTTCCTTTTTATTAACTGCACTCACTGTCTCTACATTTTATACTTGTTGATTTATTTAAGGTTTAATTTCACATTTTGTTGTTACTTTTAAATACTTGCTGGCTAGCAATTTGTACAACGTGCAGTTCGCACGGAAGATGTTCGTCGACTGAGACTGACAATATGGCGCTTATTTCCCAAGTGGAAAGGGTTATCGGGTCATCGATTCTATTGTTCTTTGTGATGACGTCTTGGTTTTTCAAGGTGCAGCAGTTACGTATGGCGTTCTTTTGATGACGTTTACATAGGATCGGTCGTTTGTTGTGTCCGAATCGCTGACGGTTCTCACGCACGCCACTGACCTTGAGGCAACCCTTCGTTGCTTATTGCGTTGTTTCATATGTTTGGAAAAACTTTACCCTCACACATTTTAATATTTAATTCACAATAAAATTATATCTGTTATGTACCCAAAATCCCTGTACGGACCTATTTGTACCGTTACATTTTGTCAAGTGAAATATTTGTATGTAAGTCCACGGTTGCGCGTGTGATTAACATTTTTTTAAATAACCTTTAATAATTAAGATTTCTTTTTGAAACTTGGACAGGGTATTCTCAGTATTGAAGGCTACATTTTTCATTTACCTAATTCTCCAAAACTATTTTATGTTTTTTTATGAAATCAGTTCTGTTTTAAACTCGTTATCTCCAAGAGGGCAATAAATTTGTAGGTTAAATTTAGACAGGCCTTTGCAGAATCGGACAGAGTTTTAACTTGAAGTCTGTCTATCAAAGTGACCATCTGTGACGTTGCTAGATTTTCCAATCAGAAGGTCTAAAATTTATTTGAGTCGGTGCTCTGCCAAGTACGTATGGGTCAGTTCACTCCGAAGTCTTGTCATAGAAGGGCGTAATGACTGTCGCGAGTTTTTCATATCGGGACAAGTCTATTTCTATGAGACTTAGTGCTTTGGTAGATAGTACGAGTTTATCGTAGTCATAGCCATATCGAAGAACTCAATAAAATTTAAATAGATCTTTAGCGCTTTTGCATGTACAGTGGAAGATTTCCGATCTAGGGGCAGTAATACCGACCGTGGTATTCTGAATGTAACGCGAGAACACTTGAAGAAGCAGGAATTGTATAAGCCAAATACACATGATCTATTTGTACTCAATTAGAACCCTGAGAGTAAATTTATAAACAACAATAGTCCGATAATGCAGTGTGTGTGTGTGTGTGTGCAAGAAGTGAATATTCGACGTAGAGATCAGCAAGCAACGCGCGGAGTAGCAGCGAGAGCGGCGCGCCAGATGTCTACATAAATATTGGAATTCTATGAACAAGTAACCACATATGTAAAACGAACCCAGTAGACTCTTTTATTTAAAGACAATTAAATAATAAACAATTTTATGTTAAAACTCAATAAGACAATAGTAATTATTAATGTGTTAATTACTAAAATTTTCCTACCTCCATATACAGACTCTGTGTTGATATTCAATTAACCTATCTATGCAATAATAAATTTGTATCACTGCAATATATATTAGATTTTGATAAACATTAAACCAAGCTTTTGTAACCAAAATTGTATTGTCTTTCGTCCGTAAAACTTTTTTTTGTAAGTGAAAATGCAATTTTTCCTTTTAATTAATAAACACAAAATAGATATCACTGTATAATAATTTTTTTATGTCAAGTAATAAGAAAGAATTAGTTTTTTACAAGATATAATTAGCTTTCAGTAAACATTAACTAATCTTCATAGAAAAAAATTATGAAGTACACAAAAAATCATGGGTAGCCTACTCTAGAGAAACCCAACTAAAAAACATGCATATCTAAAGTATTAATCAGTGGCAAAAATAAGTAAGAAAATGGTGACAAGTAAAAAAAAAAAGTTATTGTCTGTTATATGCTTGTTAAAGAAATTCATATTACATGAATTACTAATGTTAATGTTATAACATAAAATGACCGGTAACATGTAACATAAGGCTGACTACAATCAATGGCTTGTTTTAAATACTTACAATTAATCCTTCCAAATTTGAAACTGTTAATTTGAATATCCACTTATACACTAGCATAAACTTGCTTCTAAAACAGGCATTTACTTGTATCCCAATTCTGTTATATCACTACTTCACACATAGTCATTATCACATTAATTCTCACATCACAGACAACCACCGTCACTGTCACATTCCTATAACATTATAACATCCACCTTCATTGTATCTTCTCAATAAAGTCCAGTGGGAGAAACCACACATTATTAAAGTCACCGAATTCTGGTTTCTATATACAGTATCTTTCCAAATTATTAGGCCACCCATTGAAAAAAATACAAAAACCTGACAGTTTTTGTCAGTGAAATTGGTTTTCTACTTTTTTTTTTAGATTACATTACTTGTTACACAGATATTGCATTATGAAAAAACTTTTGTATGTCTATAATGTATATTAACGGCACCTCAGTAGACCAGTGGGTCTACTAATCTAAGAGGTCCTGGGTTCGATTCCCAGGCCTGCGCCATAAAATCGAGGTGCGTTTTTCAGCCCCCAGGTCGACTCAGCCTGTTGAAAATGAGTACCTGGGATAACATCCTGGGGATAATAATGGGCGGCTGAAGCGTAGTGCTGGCCACACTGCCTTCCTTGTATGCCGTATGACTCACACAAGGCAGCCTACCCTGCCTTCTCCTAAGCTACTTACGTGGTACACATGGGAGCTATTATTATTATGTATATTGAGAATTAAACGAAACGTCAGCAATATGAAAATCGCATACACGCATGTATCCAAAAACCTGCTGCAAAACACACACACCACACACACACACAGCCAGGTTCTAAAACAGAAAAACGCTTTTTTATACAAGACACTGATATTTTCATGAATACCTGTGCATTATCTTTTATGTAATGATAAATTTCTTAAACAATATATGGCTTTATTGCAGATATAATAATTTTTTTTACAATTGTGAGCTGATACAGATAGAGATACATTGTCTCATTTGGTGACGACTTAATTACAGACTTCACATTAAAACTTAATTGTTCCGTTGTGTTTTGACAAAACACCAAAGTTTGCAAAGTGTATATTCACACGACATGTATATTTCTGTGACTGAATTAGTTTCAGATTATTTTATTTTCATGTCTTGATATGTGCTTTACAAAACTCCCTTTGTATTTAAGAAATTTCTTACACAAATCACAATAATATTTCTTTTTAATTACATTCTTTTTGTCTGTCATTCTGTCATTGTCATTTACAACAGGGAATGGTTTGAAGACTCTATGTTGTAACAATTTATGCTGAGATAAGGCACTGAAGTTTGCAAAGTATTCATTGCAGATATCACATTTACACGGCACCTTTAGTGATTTCAAGTTGGAATCAGATAAATGAATTCTTTTTGTCTGACTGACGTGAGTTAGTTTATGATCAAATAAATTATGCAACTGGTCAAACTGTCTGTTACAGACATTACACTGAAACATATTAAGACTACTGGCTATTCCATGTTTCGACCACTTGTGTTTTGACAAGAGACTGAAGTTTACATAGCGTATATTGCAGATGTCACACCTGCAGATCTGAAATACATCTGAATTAGTTTCATGTGAATCAAGGTATTCTTTTGATCCTCTTGTTATATACGAGTCATCTGCTTGACTTGTATCTGTAGCGCACTAAAAAATACAGTATACAGTACAGTTAGATGGTAATACAAAAAAAAATCATGCATAAAGTTCAAAACATATACTACGAGGGCAATTCAAAAATTAATCCCTGATTGGTAGGGAAAGGAAAACTAAAATATACAAAAGTTACATGCTTATCTAATATAGTTGTACAGAATCACCACCCACATACAGGCACTTCCATTGTTGAACTGGCTTTTGCAGGCCATTGTAAAAAGTGCTGCTGCCATGGTACCCAGCCAGGAGCTGATGGAATTAATGATATCCTCATTAGTGCCAAAGTACTGGTAGCCAGCTATACTATCGTTAGGTGATATGATGGCACCTCTGTCCGAATTTAGTCCGGCAGTGTACCGCTCCTGATTCGGATGGTGACAGGGCATATGCATGATCATCTGCTGTTCCCATCTGGGAACATCCCTGAATGGAAATCCTCAAAATGGACTGAGGATTTGCAGATGTCATGCGCACCATGTTCCTAAAACAACCGGTTTGTACATGTCAGCCAATCAGAAGTTAATTTTAGAATAGCCCTCATATTCCCTAAAGCCATAATTATTGTGTTAACAAAAACTGCTTACACAGAACGTCTTTCCAATCGCATAAGAAAAAAAACAAAGTTAAATGTCACAAATACAGATATATTAAGCTGTTCACTGATGGGTCAGATTAATACATGCATGCATGCATCTATTGGAGTGACTTTTTTTTCTTAAATGACACAATCTACCAAACCAATATAACTAATTAATCAACACCATAATGACTAATTGTTAATAATATACCACATATATGTGTAAATGCAGTACTACTATCTTATTTATATATTCATCCAATCTTCTTAATTTACTGAAACATTCAGCATTTCTATGTTTGGTAAATCTGTTCATATGTTTATACTAAAATATTTTAAAAATTCAAAATAACAACACATACACACAAGAGAATACAAAAACACTTCCCATCATACTTAGTGTCCTGTAATTGAGTGTGCTCTACAAAAATATTAGTTACTATGAAATGAATATTACATTTTAGCAGAAACGACAAATAAATTTTTATAGCGCAATGACTCGAGACACTTGGTACAAACAAAAGAGGAAGTTCACATTGCCCATGTTCACAACACAGGCCACCTTGTTCATATCCCTTAAGAAAGGTTCAACAAAACATATAGGTTTAAGAAAATAGCTTTATGTGGCACTGACAGATGCCAGCGCACATATCACAAAATTAAAGCAAACATTATACCACTGTTCTGGTAGCAGTGGTATATCGGCGCTGCCATTACTGCTATGGTAGTTCATACATATTGCTCTGAAAATTCAGAGAATATAAAAGTATGCATAAGGGATCTGTTTGAAAAATATCAAGCCATAAGATATTAAAAAAAAAAAAAAAAAAACAGCTTATTTAGCATAATGTGTCTTTAAGTCCTCCTTGCCACACTCCCCTTCGACTTCATCCACTTACATCACATATTTTGTAAATGCCATCAGCTATCTCGTCACAGTCTCCTGAATCTTATCTCTTTCCCTTTCCACAGCAATTCAATTTTTGAAGTAATCAAAACTTAGAAGCAGCCAAATCTAGACTGCAGGATGCTGAGAAACCTGTGATGCGATGTTTCACCACAAAAACCTGTATCAGGTGTGGCGAATGTGCAGGTGCAATGAAGGTGTCAGTCACTACTTGCCCATAACGTCCCTACTTGTCCCATAATGTCACTACTTGAAGAATCTGTCCCTCAGCATAAGAAAAATTTTTGTGCAGTATTCCTTAGTTAATTCCCGACCTAGAGTAATGTACCCATGATCAACTACACATTCATTGTCAGAAAAATAGTCAGAACAGTCTTGTCAATAGTGATCACTTCTTATCGATAATGTGTATCACTTCCTATGGATTACCAGCCATATAAAAGCATCAATACACTACTTTAATTAGAGCATCACTCACGGAATCCTCCCTGAAGTCCCTGTTGACAATTCCAATTGTTTCCATGAATGAATGTCCAAGTTTAACAAGCAGAACTTTATTCAATACGACTGCAATGATCACACAAAACACAAAATTACTACTCAAAAGCATCTCACTGCTGAATGAGGAGTGGGACGGAAGACTGGTTCATGCATGTGCGGTAATATCTTCTGCAATTGGGTATGCAGTTTGATGAAAGTCACATGGTGTGTCATAGAAATACCGGTTTGGCCCGAATATAAGATGGCCTGACATATAAGATGACCCTAGATTTAGAAGGTGTTTACAGGAACAAAAAGGGCCTCCATATGACACTGAATTTTTTGAGATGATTTATGAGAAAGATAATTAAATGGTATAAATATCATACCTTGAAGTCACACTAAATAAATATGGGTATTTTACATTAAAGGTGAAATTATAAGTGTTAAAAGTACTTTACTGTTTTTAGTTCGTCATCATCCTCGTTTTCTTCCTCTTCTCAAAGTTCAACTTCAGAACTGGTGCTGGAGTCAGATTCATAACTGGAGTCATTCCACAAAATGTCATCCTAACTCCCATCCATGTTTTTAGAATTATAACATTTTTTAAATCCCTTTACAATGGATTCACTTTTGATTTTTTCCCAGGCTGTGATTATCCACTGGGTCAGAAACTGTATGGTTGGTTCCTTCAACTTGCCTGTCGGAGTCAATGCATGGTTTCCATTAATTACCAGTCACTATAGTTCTTATGTAAGTAGTCCTTAAATGGTTTCTTAACTACCACATCTAAAACTTGAAGATGAGAAGTCATTCCCCCAGAGATTACAACAAGAACAATGTTCATTTCTGCAACCAGCTTCTTTATTTTCTCACTTTTGTGCCCACAAAAAGCATCAGGAATTAACATACCTCTCTGCCCTAGTACAACGCCTGGTCGTCGTCCCCAAACAACCTTAAGCCAATCTGCCATACGTTCTTCAGTCATCCACCCCTTTTCCTGTGCTCTAAAAACAATCCCAGTTTGTAACTGTTCCTTCGGAAGCATTATTCTATTCAAAATAATGTACGGCAGAAGTTTTCTTCCATTGGCAGTTATTCCTAGCATCACAGTAATATGTGACTTTTCGCTGACTGTAAATTTAATTGTAACTGATTTTGCACCCTTTCTGTCAACAGTAACATTTGACGGCATGTCAAAAAAAACACTGGTGTTTGGTCAGAATTTGCTATTTGGCCAAACAGGTAATTTTGGGCTGTTCTCATATGCCACACCAGCCCAAGCTTACTTTAAATTCAGTTATTGAGAAATTTTTAACTCACATGCCACCTCCAGTGCCTTTGTTCTAATAACTTCTCAGCATATTGGATACCCTTGGTTTCGTTTCTCATGAATGTATCTGGAACAAGTCTGTCAATATTATTAAATTTTTACTTTTAGGTCCTCTGAATGCTTTTCTTGATGCACTGGCACTCTTGAACTTTTCTTCGTCTTTTTGCCAAAGCCGTGCATTACATTCAGAAACACCAAACTGTTCAGCAGCCTGCAAATTGTTTGTTTGTTTCACCTCATATATTACTCTTAATTTGAAATTCATATCACAGCTTCTCTCTCCCATGTTTATATGACACGCAGAGGACGCCCTCTGTTCAACACTATCCTTTAACTTGTGGATTGGCCATTATTGTTTTAATGTCAGTGACCACAAATGCAGTACGGTACTTGAATACTGCAATTAATGCACACACGTACGAATAAAGCAATAAACATTAAAATGGACACACATAATAATGGAACAATGAACAAACGTAATAATAGAACAACAAACTCTCCAATACACGTATTAATAGAAAAACACTCAACACACATGAATATTCACTTTGTTGACTTAACCTTAACCTGTGTTGACTTAACTTTTAATGTCTGTGACACAATATGGTACTTCAGTGCAATGGTGAAAGTGTGCTTGGGAGCTTCCCCTTGAGCTCATTATAAAACGTGCGTGTTGGTTCATGCTACACACATGGCAAGCCTGTGCAGCTGGTGAATGTTACAAAATACACTATACTTTTGCACGCACAAACACGAAATTTTTAAATGTTAGGTTGCGTATACAAGACGAGTATGGTTTTTGGAAGGGCATTTTAAGGAAAAAATCATTGTCTTATATTCGGGCCAATACAGTATTTCACGTGAGTAGTTATTTTCCAAACAGGCCTCATATTTTTATATACGCTTGTTACTAAAAAGGTTACCCTATAAATGGCAACAATAATTTCTATAGTTGCATGGAATATTTCACTGTTATGCAGCTTAAAATTAAAAAAAAAATGAAACATTTATTTCAAATTAGCATTACACATATCAAATTAAAGATAACATTTAAGGGAATCACAACTTAAACGTGTATATACGAGGTGCTATCAGAAAGTTCCCGGACTGTACTTGGCACGGCTGTTGGACGTGACTGTACAACCTGGCATCCCAGTGTCCGATTCCGTAATACGTAATGAGTCAGTCTGCCGAGTTTCGTTGCATTGTGAGGTTGTGTTCAGTCTACGCGTTGCGTTTTGTAATCGTGTGTTAACGTTCATTTGCTAATTTTATGATGGCTGATAAATTCGAGCAACGTGCGTGCATTAAGTTCTGTTTTAAACTTGGTAAATCGCCTACTGAAACTTTTGCAATGCTTCGAGAAGCTTTTGAAGAACATTCCCTACACAGAACACAGGTTTTTGAGTGGTACGCTCGTTTCAAGGCCGGCAGAATGTCACTTGAAGATGATCACCGTTCAGGACGACCTTCCACGAGCAAAACGGATGAAAATGTTAAAAAAATTCGACAACTCATTCACGAAGACCGTCGTCAAACAATCCATGAGTTGTGTACAAGTGCCAGAATAAGCTATGGAAGCTGTCAAGAAATTCTAACTGAAAATTTAGGCATGCGTCGTGTTGCTGCGAAATTCGTCCCTTGGCTTTTGTCTGTGGATCAGAAACAGCGCCGTGTTGATGTGTGCAGTGAACTCAGAGAAACGTCTGAAAATGACCCTACCTTCATCTCCAGGGTCATAACCAGTGATGAAAGCTGGTTTTATGGTTATGATTCAGAAACAAAACAGCAGTCGTCACAGTGGAAAAGCCTACAATCACCAAGACCAAAAAAAGCACGGCAGGTCAGAAGTGCAACAAAAACCATGCTCATTGTGTTTTTCGACATCAAAGGCATTGTCCATCGCGAGTTCGTGCCAGCTGGTGTTACAGTGAACTCAGATTTTTATTGTGACGTTTTGAGGCGGCTGAGACAAAATGTGCGACGAAAAAGGCCCAAATTGTGGGAAGACCAAAACTGGCTGTTGCATCACGACAATGCACCTGCTCACGCTTCACTGAAAACAACAGAGTTTTTGACCAAAAACAATATGGCCACTGTCCCACACCCTCCATATTCACCAGATTTAGCCCCCTGTGATTTTTCTCTGTTCCCAAAAATAAAAATTCACATGAAAGGTCACCGATTTGATACTGTAGAAGACATTAAGACAAAAACGCAGGAGGTGCTTGACAGCCTTCAGCAAAAGACTTTTTTTGACACTTTCCAGGCATGGAAACAACGCTGGATTCGTTGTATCAATTCGCAGGGAGACTACTTTGAAGGAGATGGGAGCCATTAATGGCCTAGGTAAGCAAAAAGAATTTATTAGACCTAGTCCGGGAACTTTCTGATAGCTGTGGTAGTTGACACTTGACACAGTTTATGTCAGCAAGCACATAGGCTAACTCAGAATTAAGCCAAACATGTCATTACTGTGCTGCCCCTGTAACAGTAAATTTGAAAATGTACATATACAAAATTATCACTGAACAGGTTAATACGGCAAAATTATTTCATGTTGGCAACATGCTTAGCCGATTACAGAAATTATAGTAATAAAGTCATAAGTATTCTTGCAAAGCTTATGAAACAGTGGGTATTTGAGATACTTGAATTCTTTAACATAAACAGCAAAAAATTAAAAAAACTGACTTTGACATATTAACTGCACATGCAAGGTTATGTTGGTAAATATGACGATCTGAGAGAATTGAAACAGCTTACATGGCGGAGAAACCACTAGGTTTCATAAAAGGGATTTCCCTAATGAAGACATATTTAATTCTCACATAAAAACCAATACTTATTCATATACAACATACCACTTCAGCAATAACTTCATCATGTAAGTCGTCTTCTATGAATATTTCCTCCTTTATAACTGAGTATACATTCAATTCTTCTATCACACTTTCCATCTTCATTGGGAGGAGCAATGGATCTGCATCTGCCTGTAAATAACAAATTTAAAATTCACAGATTATAAATACATGTGTATATATATACTTACTATATTAAATTTACTTAGAAACCTCTGATGACACTGATATTTTTCAGTGAAACGTGCGTCAGGTGTTAAAAAGGATATACAAATTATACTACTTGCAGAAGAAAGAAATTGAATAACATCACACAAAAAATATATATATATATCATAATACTATATATACAATATATTACATTCTCGCTCTCTCTCCCCCCACCCTCACCCATATATATAATTTAGATTCATAAATATTTTGTTTTAAAAATGCATTCCAGTGTTGAAGGAATCTATTGAGTAGTTTTTTCTTTGCCTAGCCTACATAAAATTTATTGCATCTGAACATTTGATTTTGTATATTCCATTTTTATTGTGAATATTGGATTTAGTTTTAGGTTTTATTTGATTAAAAACTAGATTATCTATCCTTCGTATTGTTTAAATTAGCAGCCATCCTTACTATTTCTTTTATGAATTTGCTAACTGCTATAATTTTTTATTGTTCGACTAAGCTTTTCGTCATTACTGACATCTTCAGGTCTTAAACAACGACCTGAAGATGTCAGTAATGATGAAAAGCTTAGTCGAACAATAAAAAATTATAGCAGTTAGCAAATTCATAAAAGAAATAGATTATCTATCTTATAAAATATTTCTAAATTAGTATCTTTAAATATTTTACTTAGTTTTTGATTTATATTTCCATAATAAGTACAGGTTGTATACTTATTTTATATTATCATTAATAGGTGGATTTTTAGGCGCAGTGTTACTGGGATTTTGTTTAGTAAGTTTATGCTATTTGTAGGGGTATGTTCTAATTTACTGATAGTTTTTATTTTGTATCCATTTTCAACTGTTATCTGTTTGATAATATTTTTCATCTCATTATTTGAATTAGCAGACTGTAATTCCGACTTTGCCGTGTTTCCTTGCTGGACTGCTACTTGTCATGTTCCGGACGCGGCTATTCAGTGTTTCCACTAGTTTCAAGTCCTAAACCACAACAACAAATATCCCGCTGACACCCGTATATTATAACAACATTACTGTTAGTATGTACCAATTACTGGGGTTTGGATTTAATCGTAATAAGAGTAGTCATTGATTGAATTGTAACAAGTTTTCATCAATTTATTCAAGAAAAAAAGAAAAGCGTTTTTTTTAAATCTCATTTGCTTCGCTATAAACCTTCATTATTGTTTGCTTAACGTTCAACTGATGCAGTACATTTATCATAAATAAATCTTATAACCTACAGTAACAAAATTATATTCTACGTCTCTATTTGTTACCTTAAAATTTCGACTGCTCAGTCTGATTTGTGTGCTTTACTGCAGCTTTGTTTTATTTTCTTTATGTAACTTTTACTATGTTACTTTATGCATTGCATACATATTAATTATTGATAAAATTTAAATTGACTCAATTAATTGTTAATCATCAAAGAAAATATTTATTAAATTTAAATTTGCTTCTCTGAATCTCTATATCTTGGCTCAAGTAATTGTTAATCATAAAAAAAAAATTTATTAAATTTAAATTTGATTCTCTGAATCTCTATATTTACATTTTACATCTCTTATTTATTTTTCTAAATTTCAAAGTGTCTTTTAACTGTCTTTAGTCTTTCACATAAAATTTATAAATTGATTATTTGTCACCTTGATTCCGTAGCTCATACCCATGTCCTCCGTTGATCCGTAGGTCCTCTTCTGATAGAGTTCTCTGTCCATACCTCGGTTCCACTCGTCGTCCTCCAGTTACTCGTTCCTTATGGTCCTCTCTGGTTGCTGTAGTGTAGCGTGATATGTTGCTCTGCACTTGCTGCTGTTGTGCTAGTAGACACCTCTATTGTTCTGCATAGCGTTCCTCTGCCTGATGTAACCTTGATGCTTGTCTTGAGTGACGAACGTTTGTGGGTGTAGACATTGTAGAGTATGTTCTATAATCGTATTAGTAACCAAACCAAGAGTTACTGTTTGGTACTTAGATGCACATATCGTCCATCCAACTTTACAGTTCAATTAACAAAATATAAAAATCCTGTCGATACTGGGCATAGCGTCCCGCCGCTTCTGAAGACTGATTGAGAGTATTAAAAATTCGCGTCGCCAACGGACATAGCGTACCGCTGCGACGGAAGACTGATTGAGAGTAATTTGGCTTCATTCATGCCCTTATTTACATTCAAGCATCTTACTGCACCTGCTGGGCCAGAGTTCAGCATGTCAGGAATTGCTCGGTGGCATCACTTCCCCCACTATCGTCCAATTTCATATTTTTGCACATTTCTGCCAATTGCAATGTCTAATGTGGATTACAAGGTGCTCTGATGGTGTCTGATTTAATTACACATGTTCAATGTAATTACCATCGTTATCGCATAATTCATGTAATTACTATGCTCTTAAAATCGCACTGAATCCGCACTGTACGTCCTATTCAAGCCATTTTCGCACTGCACATCTGTATTATTTTTATACATATTTAGAAGTCTTTGCAATTTTTCTACCATTTATGGTTTTCTTATAATTAAATAAAAACTATAATTTAACATCTATTTGGGGTGAGATTGCAAACTTTCAGGCTTGAACCGGCCTCACGCACACACATTATTTACTACTGTACACTCTCTCAGCGACAATCGCTTGATCGTGCAGGTCGATTCCTGCGTATAAACTCAGCTTTCAATCTCACATCTGCTTATTTATTACATATTTCTAAATTTAAGCTAAATATTTATTTTATCTAATAAATGCACATTACAGCATATGCTTGTATTGTCGCAATATATACCTGTGAATCTGCCTTCATGGCTGCGATATTTGTTTGCCATGGTTTAGGACTTGGAACTAGTGGGAACACTGAAAGACCTCATCCGGAACATGACAAGTGGCAGTTCAACAAGGAAACACAACAAAGTTGGAATTGTTTGATAACATTTCTTTTTTTGTCACTTAGTGGGATCCTAAGCATTCAGTAAATCATGGAATTAAATACTGCCATTTTATGTTGGGGTGGATGGTTAGAGTTACTTGGTATTATTAAAGTTTATTAAGTTTGATAAGGGTTTCTGTATATTGAGTATTCAAAATCTGTTTCAATTTTGTTTATTGTTATGTCTAAGTAATTTAATTAATCTTCTAATGTGAATTTTATTTAGGAATGTAAATTATTTATTGAGCTGAATATATTAGTTATGTTTATACCATTGTTTTGGGAAATGTATAGAGTATCATCAACAATATACACACACTTTTGACGATACTCTATGTTTCCAAAAACTGTACAATATACAAATAACAGGAATTACAATATCTGTAAATTAATAATATGGTTTTTCTTAATAATAATAATAATAATAATAATAATAATAATAATCACTCAATATTAGGAAAATGATGTATATATTTGCATCAATAAAAAAACAATTACACACATACTAGAAAACAATGGCAAAGGTTATTAATCTACCTGACTTTTTTGCCAAGACACACTTAATCCTACAGGGTTAACTGTTACGACTCATCAGTTGTAACATATCTATACAGTAAAACCTCGCTAATCTGTCACCTGTGGGACTAGGGGTATGGTCGGAACGCAAAAAAGGTCGGATTATCAGAAGAATACAAAATGTTTATTATTTCATTAAATGAGACAGTCTAAAATACAATAAAACTTATACAGTAGGCTACCAGGCTATATGATTGGTTATGTACAATAAATGTGTAACGGGACAGATAAGGGAAGTAAATAATTTTTAAAAATTGAAAGAAATGTTAACTCAACCAGTGTTCACCCTTTGGGGAACCTCTTTTAACCCACATGCTTACAATTTTATTATGAAACATCAGTCTGTGTTTGTGTCTGGCGTCAGTTAGTTTAGACGAGTTACATAATCCCCTACATCTCAGGACATCTGTGAATTACAGAGAATGTGAATGTATTCGTCATTCAAACCCAAATACCGTAATCATTTCTGCTGTTTACGTTTACGTGTTTACGTTTTGCTCCTGAAATAATGCAAAAACTACAACAGTATGCACACACCGTATTAAAAGTGTAAACAAATATATGTAAACACTAAAACTGTCACCAATTACTACGTACACCAATTCACACAGGACGAGTAATTAGCACGCACTAGACACTAGATGCCGGCTCACTGAGGCCGCAAAACAACTGACAAGTATGTAAACGAGCTGGTGAGTCATCAACAAGTCGGTGCCTGAGCCGTGGTCGGACCAACGGAGCGTCGGACCAGCCGGGGGTCGGACTAGAGAGGTTTTACTGTAGTTTGAACCATAGGTAAACTAGCAGATTCTTGACTTTAATTTGGAAAAATGAGATTTTATTTCTGGATTTTATATTAAAAATGTTATTGTAAAAAAAATAATATCGTAAAAATAATATTACTTTAACATGAATTAAAAGTTGCTTAAAGCAATCGTGGGACAACATCCTTAAATTAAAGCATGAAGCATGATTAATAAAACTGTTTCTCAAAATATCTTCAGAAAACTTTATTTTCACAAGCTCTATTAAGACAAATTTAGAATTGAAGTAATTACTAAAAGAATGAGGCTTATTACCTTTAATTTGAATACAAGTTAATCAAGATAGAATATTTTGACATCAGCACCTGCGGTTTTCCATATTATTTTTTCAATCCTCTCACTTTAATATAATTATGTCGCTATAAAGTGTTTGTTTACTAAAAGAGCTTGTTTACTGATTGTTTAATGATAGAGCTTGTATCACTAACAATATACAGTCACACTAGCTACAACAAGAATGTGTGTGTGTGTATGTGTGTGTGTGTGTGTGTGAATTTAAACAAAAAATATCACAGTCCTTCACAACAGATGTACACGACCACTAATCACAACATGTTAACTTACTTGAGCTCCACTTTGATAATGTGACATTTCTTCAAAAGGTGTTTTCTTGATGCCAACATCGGGAAAAAATATTTTATGCGGTTCATGTAGGGCATGGTCTTCATTCTTGTCAATTTCTGTTACTGATACAGAAACCTGCAAAAATTATGATACAAGCTACTGTACGCACACCAGTTTTACTGCCGAGACACCTGAGGAGAGGGGGGTCTACTGAATGATAGTGCGTGCTTGTGTTGCTGAGGTATTACTGGTTATGAAAACATTGTTCAGACGTATTTAGTTGTAATTTTGTGTGTGTATTAGATTGCATGTTCGTACATTATATGTAGTGTAATTTATTGAACATTTTTAGTTAAAGTGTTTTTTTATTCACTACAAGAAATACCTTGTGAAAAACAGTCAAGTCACACTGAAGCTGTGATAAACGTATTTTAAATGTGTAGTATTACAGTGATGCGTGCAGTGGAATGGCATACATCACCACAGTCCTTGTTCGGTAGGAAAGGTGAACTGCTGATTAGTAATACACACTTATCAGATTGTAAAATGATTTGTAATTTGTAACAAAGTTTTTGTTTCACTTAAACATATCTACACATAATGATTTCTGATGAACTCAACTGGTTAGTATTTGTACAGTAACGCCTCTTTGTCTATGTATCTTTTATCACAACATAAATTGAAGACTCGGGCACTTGGCGAGACATATTTCTTAAAAAGATTTAAATAAACAGAAACGCTTGGTAGTTTTGCAGAATTTAATCTTAAACCTTGACATTTGTTTCAGCCAATTAAAACAGCTAAATACAAAGAATACAATATGCTATTAGCTGATTAGGCTACTCTCAAAGAGCTGGTAGAACAGCTAAATACAAAGTATATTGTATTCTTTGTATTTAGTTGTTTTACCATCTAATACAACCAGTAAGTTGTAAATTTTGTTACTCTAAATCTCAAGCTAGTGGACAAACGTGAGGAAGAGACTCGATATTATTGTAAGCCATGTAGTGTTCCTCTTTGTGTGTCAGAGTACTTCAGGGATAATGTGTAAATATTGTTTTTTTAATTTTTATAAATTTTTTAAATGATTTTATACTATTAGTAAGTATAAGTAATATTTTAGACTAATAAATACATGGATTTAGGGATATATTTTACCAAAGTACAAAGTGAACAATGACGTGTGCAAAACGAAAAAAAATAACTACTCTTCAAAGTGATATACACAGACAAAAGCTAAGTTTAACAGAGTCTCCACAACTATTAGTCTCCAGTAAGACCTTTTGAGCAGTAAAACATATACGCCTACAGTGATGTCAGTACAATGCCGAAGACTATACTACAAAGTAACCTATACCAAAAACAGTATACTACACCTAAGAATACAACACGGTAATGTTTATTTACCTTATTGCCAACTACTTCTTCCTCCATTTGATTTACACTGTTTGAAATCGTGCAGGCTTACCATAACCTAAAAGCAGAGCAAACTATACAATTCTCTCCTACCTCTGAATACAAATAAACTAGTTCTGAGAACAGAATAAACATTTTTAGTCACATAAAGTAAACCAGCTACTTGTACCCTCTCTCTAGTTATATAGATAAATTGGTTTTAACCTAACAAAATGTATAAGCTTACGCGTCAATCTATCGAATTTCGGTACTGTCCCAATAACAGTACCAAACCGTACACTCATTTTCGATAGTGCGATTATTGGCTTCGATATGTAGTGAATATCGCATATCATTTTATTTAAAGGCACCTTACATGATCAATATTATTGACAATACCTTATCATATTGACAGTAATATTGTCCGTGCAAGGTGGAGATATTGATGGTCTGACGGATTGAACTGACGTAGATTGGAATTTCCGAACATCCGGGCATCATTAGTAAAAAGTGGAGGGGATACTGACAGTAATATTGACCGTGTAGGGTGCGTACGTCAATATTGCATCAATCCTTATTACATTACCACGTGAATAGTCGACGCGTCAACATGGAAGAAGAAGCCACCGATAATCCGCCTTTAACTCCCGATCATGGCACTGAAACCTTGTCTGACGGCAATACGGAAGTTCTTTGAAGTTTCATTGAGACTTACGAGGCACTTTCGCTCCTGTGGAATCCGACTTACTCAAACTACAGCAATAAATACAAGAGGAATGCCGCACTTGAAAAGTTGTTGCAGATTTTCATTAAATGAAACCAGGGGCAACCGTGAAGGATGTCGGAAAAAAAATCAACTCGCTTCGTTCTAATTACCGCAAGGAGCTGAAAAAGAATTTATCATCGAAGAGGTCTGGTGCTTCAGCAGTTGACGTGTATTCTCCATTATCCTGGGTGTTCTACTCAATTAAGTTTTTGGACCGATTTGAACAACCAGTGAATTCAAATGTCCAAAATCAAAAAGCTGAAACGGTAAATCACCAATGCTTTGCCTACTTATGTTATTAATTTATTTTAGCTTTCTACCCTTGTTGTTATTATAGTCGATTTAATCAGATTTCCACCCGTAAACTAACAAAAATCAGTTGAAATGAAACGTGCAAATGTAGATTTGACTCTTCCTAACTCAGCTTTGAAGCCATATTTTTTGTGAAGGTTATGAGCTATTTTCGTAACATAATTTGATTATTTGGAAACCTATTCATCTTTTCTTAATTAACTTATTCTTGTGCTGTGTGATACAACTCTTTAAAGCACTTTTGTCTGTACCGTTTGTAAACAAGGCGGAAATCTCATGAATTCGACTATAATTTGCTTGTACCCCCAGGAAATAAAAAATTGAGGCGATAGGCTATATTTTTTAACCATTTATTTTTTCACTAAACTATGTACAGTTTCACAATGTTCCTTCTTTATTGTAATAGTCGCAAAAATTTTCTCTAATTTTCTTTGCTTCTGTTGTGACGTTTTTAACCCGTGTGCTTTGTAACTGTACAAGACTGTTTTCTTCACTCCTTCATTCGTTTGCATCGCAAGTTGAGAAGTAAATTTGTTCACTCTCTCTGGCCAAAAAATTGTGCAAGTAACAAGCCATTGTAATTATTGATGCCTTTCCGGGTTCAAGTTTAATTGCTTTCTGGAAAATACCAAACATGGATGCAAGGATCCCTAAAGCATTCTCTACAACTACTCGAGCTCTTGATAGCCTTTTGTTGTATGCATGTCGGGATGGAGTTAACGATTTCTGAGCATACGGTTTCATTAAATGCATGTGTAGTGCAAAAGCTTCGTCTGCGACAAATACGTATGGGAACAGTTCATTTGTATTTGGTAAAGAGGTTGGTCCTGGTAAATTCAGAGCTTTTTTTTTGCACAAGTTCTCCAAATTTGGAATAATACAGCACACCTCCATCCGAAATACGACCATTCATTCCTGCGTCCACCATTACGAATTCTTTTGTTGCATTAACCAGAGGCTTGAGAACGATGCTGTAAAATCCCTTGTAGTTCTAGTACAATGACACTGAGTTAGCTGGCTTCTTAATGGCAATGTGCTTTCCGTCAATTGATCCTACAGTACTAAATATCACTATTACTTTAACGACTCGGAACACTAGGTTTTTTTATAAGTAAAAGCAAAAAGTTTTACCTTACAGCCTTATTACGTTAAAGTAATAGTGATATTTAGTTAAGTAACGGACACGTCATGGACAACGAAATCCAAGAGATCCTACAGTGTTGAAAAATTGTGTTCGAGATCCAAATTCACGAGCGATTTCACGCCACTCGTCCGGAGTTCTTCGAAACTGTAAACAGATTTTGAATAAATCAGTAAAATTTGATAAAACCAATTATATGAATAATAAACTAGTCATTAATTAATATAAACATTATTAACAAAAAGTTTTGGCGTAAGCATATTTATTTGTCGTGGTGTCAAAGATAAATGATATTATTAACAGACTTCTTATTTATTTGCAGAACGAAGATTGTGATGGTGACAACCCGGAAGTGGAAATACCTCCTACTTCACTGTCATCTATCCAGCAATCAGCAAAGCCCTCTCCTCAACCACCGCAAAAGAAAACGCGAGTGCTAGGGCCTATTGCACGGCAAAACGAGCTTATACAAAAAGCCTGTTAATTTCTCGAGAGTTCCAACAACCACAACAAGATTTGAAACGTATAATGTGCATAAACTGCAGACGCTCTTGTTCAGCGATGTTCGTACGGATTTCTGACCGATTCACGACTACAGGGACTGGACACGTTGTTGGAGATCCTGTGCTGGTGCCTGAAGCATTACCTTCCAATATATTTACTATATAACAAACATTATCATGTTAAAAACGACAGAGACCGAAGATTTCTAGACTGTGGTGAATCGAAAGTGTGGAAAAAATATAGTGTTAACATCACCTGGAGCGTTACATTTTTCGATGACGTTACACATTTTGTGGAATGACCGCCAGCCTAAAAACATTATCATGTTAAAAACTCGAAGTATACATGCCTATTGCTATAGGCCTACATGTCTTCCTTCTTTTAACATGATAATGTTTTTAGGCTGGGGGTCATTCCACAAAATGCGTGATGCAAAATGTGTAGGCTAACGTCATCGAAAAATGTAATGCTCCAGGTGATGTTAACACTATATTTTTTCCACACTTTCGATTCCCCACAGTCTAGAAATCTTCGGTCTCTGTCGTTTTAACATGATAATGTTTGTTATATAGTAAATATCAACATAGAACATCGCTGAACAGGAGAGTCTGCAGTTCATGCACATTATACGTTCCAAAGCCTACAAACATTTATCATGCTTCCATGTTTCGGTTTCGTCAAAATTTTATTTTGATTTTGTTATACAGCACCCGAAAACGACGACTAACGCTTTGTGGTCAAAGCGTTGTGGTTGTAATTAGTGTTGAAGTGCGAAATGTAAGACATAGCAGTAACACTAGCCTACATCGAATATTAGGCTTAAAAATCGGATTTGGTGTGTGTGTGCACACGCGTGAATCTGTTTCTAGAAATCGTTATCCACTAATACTTGTTTTTTCACTAATACTCAGTTTTTGTGCAGATTACTGGAAAAGCAACCGACTTTGCTGTGGCTGTGGAAAAATTTGCTTCCAGTTCAAATTTGTTTTCATTTAATCTCACTATTCAGAAATAATTGTATTTTTCACTTTCTTCTGTAGTTTTATTTATTTATTTTATTTTTTTTGTTAAAAGTAAGTTATGCTCTTTGTTTTTAATGTTTCTCTCTCTCAAGCATTGTGTGGAGACATAAAATATCATGTTTTTCCCAACCATGTTTTTATTTCTTTAAACAGTAAGCTAAAAACTGAAAATCATCATTACCTAACTTCACAAATGAAAACACCACGTATTTTCGCTTTAAGAAATAGAATAAATTACAATTACACCTTCTTCTTCACATCCTAGTATATCGATACAATCGCACATTCAAAACAACGAAAATGTAGAGCGGGTAAGGATATTGGGACAGTACCCGAATCTATGGAATATTCAGTCTAATCGATAACCGATACATTAAGTTATAATTATTATAGTTTAAATATATTCACCTTCTTTTTTAAAGTTATTCGTACAGTTTCTTACAGGTTTGTATAATATATTGTTACAACACGAATAAGCCAAACCCCGTACCAGGGATAAAAAAGATAACTCTTAATATAGAAATACTTCATATAAAATAAAATGTTTAAAAATGAATAAAATATAAATATTATGACACGACGAACGACGATATTACCGAACCCAAGTGATTGACCCAACAACAGAAACACTAAGAAGGGAACCACGAAACATACAAAAGAAAAAAAGGTGATTGACCAAACAATTAGGAACTAACAAAAGAAGATAGGAAACCAGAACTAAAGAAGAATCAAAGGAAGGGAACAAATCCCTACGACTAAATAGAAATTAAACCAGATGAGAAGAGGAGAACCGAACCAAGATGAAGACAATTGAAGAAGATGAAGACGAAGAAGAAGAGGAAGAATGAGGAGATAGGCTGAACCCAAGGAGAAACTAACACCACATATAAAGGGGAGAAATAGTAGACTCAAAGATAGAATACTGTAAATAAACCCCAAATAATTATCCACTAATGAAACAAATAGTATTGTTGTAATTGAAATAACTTATATACCTATTTTAAAGACAAAAGACAATTGTAAAGTAACGTAGTGTAGAAAAGTACACTAACACAATTATTAAGGTTAGATTTAATGAAAGATAAATAACCAAATATTATTAATATAAGAATTATGCTGTAAAGAAATAGTGAGAAATAAGTATAGGGATTACCCATTAAGTAACACTTAATACAAACAGTGAACCAAAATAAAGTGCAATAGTGAAAGTGTAAATACCCTAAAAATAGTGAGAGTGTATCAGTGATAAACCTCTGTTGATTAAAGGTGAAGGTGATACGGGGAAATAGATATTTTAAGCAATAAAGATGTAATAATAAATAAGAAAACACTTTATAAAGCATTGATAAACAGTCAATGATTTGAGTGATCTTGTGAACATTTATATAATTAAGAATAATTAACAATAATATTTCAAATAAAGATAAGTAAAACGTGTGATATTATTCAGGGAGAAAGCCCAGATAAAAACAGTTTGTATTAACATGGAATGGAGGAGATAGTAGTATAGAAATAAGGTTTTGTTTTAAAATTAAGAATACAATGAATAAAACACCCCATGTTAAAAGGGGAAATAACTTTAATAAGTTTGCAAGAAGTGATGATGTTTATCACTCAAAGTAGTAACAAAAGAATGAAATTAATGTTAAAACCAACAATAACTAATAACTTATAAAGAATAGTTTGTTTCAATGTTATGAAGAGGATATGGCTGAAGGGAACTTGCAGTCCATAAGCCTAATTGTTATCTTTTAAAATATGTATAATGAAAATGTATATTGAATAGTAATTAAAACACAAACAGAATCAAAACACAACACAAACAAACATGATAACAAAGTGAAGCCCATCAGGCTGAATTAAAAATGTAATTTAAAAGAAATAAACCAAAAACCATCATGGCTACTCTTGGCTATGAAAACATCTGTCAGACACACACAAATGTCAATTGTAACCAATTCACAAGGAAACTTATTAATCTAAGACCAGTAAATGGCCAGTAATTATATGTAAATCGTTTTAAAAGAGAAATGTTATTATAAAAGTTTAATTTAAGAGAGATATGTAATTTATCAAATGTCACATATTTAGACTAAAGTTAATGTATAATAGAATATGACCTTATGAGGTATCATTTTAAACTTTGAAAGGAAAGAAATATAATAGTGATATTATTTATTACCCCAAAGGAATAAAACCATTAAGAAAATACATAATAAATTTGAATAAAAATTCAAATCTCTTAACAATGCTTGTGAAAGAGGCCTTAACCAATCAAAGGGTTACTGTTACCATAGTTGAATAAGAATTTTCCGTTAAATTTATTAGACTTGAAGAAATGACGCGTGGGTAAGCGGCACGCAAAATTGTGATGACTGAAATTTTCAATTAAATAGTTAAAAAGACGTTCGGAAGTTAACCACAGAAACCAAAGGCGAATAGATGCAGACCTACCAAGATTAAACGATGTCCTGGAACCAAATAACAATAAATTAATTAGCAGAAATCCCAAGACAAGATAGAAAAAGATGTCCGAAGCCTAAAACCAGTCAAAATTTGCAGAAATTTCCACTACCCCAGATGACAACATATCAACACTGTCTGAACTGATAAGTATCAAATAAATTCCTTTCTCCCAGAAACCAAATTACTCTAAATATTTCTCAAACAATCAAATTTCTCACTATTGAACAAATATAATTTTCTTTAAAAGGTTTAATGCATAATTAACTTACGTAAAAACATTTTGTTAATTAAAATATAACCTCGCATTAGAGTGCGAACTTTGTAACAAACAATACGACACTACCGAACAATTTGTAAAAACACATTATACTCTCTAAGTACGTATACGGTATGGTAGTGTACTTTTTTTAATGTAACCAACGTTTATGTCTTATTTTATAATCCAAAGGACCCCAGATTTTGAACAGATTAATATTTTGTATGTAAACATCACGGCATCGAAATAACTTGTTTTAAAACCGATTTGCCAACCTTGAAATATTGGCGTCTCATGTTCTAAGCCGGAGTAATTTGTTATCAAACCATTTATAATCCTTTTGTCATATTAATTAATGACTGAATTTGTATTAAAATTACAGTACAGAGTATTACTATCATTTTATTTCATAGGACGTTGTAGAATATATGTGTGTTAGCAATTTTATTCAGTAACCAACTAGCACTCGTCACGAGTGGACAATACGGCAACCTGGACAGCGGCGGGAACCATTTGAACGCTCCAGCTGTCAACGCTAATAACACTTATCAACTTGTAATTTAACTATTTTAATTGTTTTGATAAACAATTTGGCGCCACCCGGGATTCGCGACCCCTATGAATTAACAGGTAGGTTGTACTGGTAATTTTGACAACGCTACAGACTCCAGTAGTGACTACGATTAATGTAACGACCGGTGTGAGGCAAACACACCACATTAACACTAATACACATAATAAACAAGTGTAAACACAATTTTAACAGGTATGCACCCATTTTCTAGTTACAATATATGTTATCAAATAATAATTGCTTCTGCAAGTATAATGCGCTGATCTTGATAAATACAGCAATAAAAAATCAAACAAATATAAGGCATAGTAAATTAGAACAAAATAATATCAGAGACTTTTATCTGGAGTTAGGTATTTATTTTAAAACAAATTTAATATGGTCTGTGATTTGAACATAAATTATTTATTCTTAATTTAAATAGTGTCTGTAAATGGTTTGAATGTTTCTCTTTCTTAATAGTCTATTATTTTACTTGTTCGACGAATTCCCTTGATGTCCTATGCGGAAAAATCTTGACTATCGCGAGATAGCACTATTTAATTCATAACTAAATTATTTTGATTCTAATACCCAATCGATCTAGCAAACGGGCAACTCGTTGCTAAGACCCCGTACCCCAGATCCCGTACGCCTTAAGGTTCGCGCACACTACGCCAGCACGGACCGGCACGGACCAGCACAGCAGGCACCGGCACGGACCTGCAAGCCGTACACCCTCGCACACTTGTCCTGCAGCAACCAGCACCAACCTGCATCTTTCGTATAGGTGGGGGGAGTCGGTCTACCTGAAATAGCAATTTTGTCTTCAGTTTAGTTTGTTTCAAATCATGGAGGAGTTGTATACCTCTGACAAGGAAGTACTCTTTGTTGCATCGTTGTTGTGCGAAGAGGACAGAACAAAGACGAGAAAGTTATGGATTCATTCTATTAACCAGAAGAGGCCGTTTCTTGGTGAATTTCATCACCTGTTTCCAGACCTGGAAGAGGATCCGAGAAAGTTCTTTCAGTATTTTCGGATCTCAAGATTGAAATTCTATGAGCTCTTGGACATAATTCGTTCCGATATACTCTATCAAAACACGAAGTTTTGTAAGGCAGTGTCACCTGAAGAGAGGCTAGCAATTTGTTTGAGGTAAGTAGACTGACTAGCATAAAGGCTAAAACAAAAGTATACCAATACAGAAATTGCATTATGTCTGTGTATTTAATTTTGACGCGTTTAGCCATGTTGTGAGTTTTATTACTGAATCTAAACAGTAGGGTAAGGTAAAGTAAGGTAATTTGGCAGTGATTTATGAAAAATTAATATCCAGCCCATTTACTCATTAAAAAATCGATGTCTATATATCTCATTACTTTTCTACATTCTTTGAGATAAAACGAAATTCATATTTTTCATTATAAAAATCCTGGAGGGAGGGGAATTTTAGTAGCTCCCTATCATAGGTAAGGTTATTTGGCGACAGTGAGGTTATTTGGCAGTAGGGTTAGGTAATTTGACAATAATCTGAAAAAATGCTTGAATAACAAATTTATTAAAAATACAGCATCATAATACAGGGTGAGTCAGCGTTACCTGACGTTTTTGGCTCGAGTAGTAGCGAGGTTGTACTCGTAGTAGAGGGGCGCGGTTGGTCTCACAGTTTTCCCCTAGAGCAGCAGTTTAGTTACAATGGAGAGGTGGACCGCGCAACACCGTGCGTTCGTCGTAGAGACGTTCTTTAAAAATGCAGAATCTGTGACCACCACTCGGAGGACGTTCCGTCTCCAATTCAACATTCCACGCAATGGTGCAATTCCAACCCGCAATACCATTCTGCTATGGGTTCAGAACCTTCGTGAGACCGGTTCTGCATTGAAAAAAAAAACCGGGAGGCAGTGCGAAGACGGCCACGTCACCTGAAAACGTTGAAGTTGTGCGTCATGCAATTCAACAGAGCCCCAGCCGATCTGCAAGACGACACGCTCAGTCTCTTGGGTTATCAAATTCTTCCGTCCGACGCATTTTACACAGTCTAAACTTTCATCCCTACAAAATTGCGATTGTTCAGGAGTTGAAGCCTCAAGATTTTGTGACAAGGAGACGTTTTGCTGACATAATGAGAGAGATGTTGGAAGAAGAACCTGGGATTGTGATTTTAACGTCAGATGAGGCTCATTTTCACCTAAACGGCAGTGTTAATAAACAAAACTGTCGTTATTGGTCCCCAAATAACCCTCAACAACTGCACCAGCGACCATTGCATTGTGACAGAGTTACAGTGTGGTCTGGATTGGGGAAATTTGGTGTCATAGGGCCTTATTTTTTCGAAGAAAATGGGAGAGCCGTCACCGTGAACTCTGAGCGTTATTTGACCATGTCGCGTGAATTTCTCCTCCCGGAACTTCGTCGCCGTCGCATAAATCGTCGAAATGTGTGGTTTCAACAAGACGGAGCGACAGCTCACACTTCGAATGTGTGTATGGCCGAAGTAAGGAGGTTGTTTCCAGGGAAAGTGATATCCCACAGAGGAGATGTTGACTGGCCGCCACGCTCTCCTGATCTTAGTCCATGTGACATTTTCTTGTGGGGCTACCTCAAAAACAAAGTGTACATCAATAAGCCACGTACTGTGGTTGAATTAAAGGATGCCATTGAACGAGATATTCGTGCTGTACCCCGTAACATGGTGGAGAGAGTGATGACAAACTTCGCGCAGAGGGTCGACGAGTGTGCCAAAAAAGAGGGCCAGCACTTAAAGGACATTATCTTTCACAAATGATTAATTTCTGTAAAAAGTAACATATGAGATGTAAACTGCTATTCATTGTGTATATTTTGAAATAAAAAAAGTTGCTACATCTTAAAATTTCACTGTGTACCATAATTTCAAAAACCATCAGGTAACGCTGACTCACCCTGTATTATAGAACGCATTTAAAATTCAATAGAATATATAATATTTCTGCTATTACCATTTTTCTTCAAAACTTAATTACTAACAAAAATTAAGCACACATTAAATGGCAAAGTAAGCAAAAAATTAGTAAGTTGTTTGAAGCTACTATGAATGATACAAATAAAAAAAAATTCATGAAACAAATATTACTACAGAAATAATTCATAAAAAATTACATTATCAAATTACATAATACAATATATTACATAATTTATTATGATAAATTTAGGAAAAACTTATTTGTCATTACTTCTCTAATGAAAACTAGGGGGCTTTAATAATACTAAAAGAAACCCCTAAAAGGGACAAAAAAGAGTTATTATCCAAATTACTGTTAAATTTAGAAATATAATTTTTGAATCTGAAACTAAATTTTATCATAAAGGTAAAGTAATTTAGCAATACCTTGAATATAAAACAAAAAAATAAATTCTAAAAGAAAATGGAATATTATATAGGATATATGAATATGACCAATAATTATAAAAAAATTACTTTAGAAAACCTAAACATGGATCTGAAATTTGTTATTTTTTGCTCAGATAGCTAAGGACATAATAACTTAACAATACAAAAATATTTCGAAAAGATTAACTTCACTTATTAGTTTGTTTCATTATCTACACATAAATCACAATACAAAAGACATTTTTAAACAACTAAAAACTATTAATAACGGATGTCGCCTGATATCGTTACTCAATATCAGTAACTTGCAAATCTTATGACAACAAACTTGTTTACCCTGCGGTAAAAAAAAAATTAATACAGTCATTTCCTCTTTCATGTTTGATGTTTCCTTTCAGTACACGCTTTCAATGTTATCGCGTTCACTTCGTTTACTGAATACTGAAATGCTATCGGTACTAATGGTTTATACTTGGGGAAAAAACCAAAATTTACACATTCAACAATAACTTGGTGTGGTGGGGGATGGGGGAGAAAAGTAAAAAAAAATGAAAGGGGGCGGCTATAAGAATGCTTTGCCCAGGGTGCAAGGTACCTGAAATCGGGGCCTGCTCACATGATGCATAAACTATCTCACATAACTTAAAAGAACAGTCTCAGCCTAACGTATATCGGCTAGTAAAACATTATATTTACAGAGACATGCATTTTGTGTTATCACTGATGGTATTAAGAAGATTAGAAATTAATATTTTTAGGGGATGAGTAAAGATGAAAATAAGAAATTTAGTTAAAATATGGGGTTGTGTTTTGCAAATTATACGTATCATCATATTTTAATTTTACAAATAACTGTGTTTAAATACTGTATTAAAGAGGATATACTTTATGAGTGTAAAAATAAAACATAAAGTAAGGAGTGTACAATATATATTGAGTTAATAAGATAACATAAGAATTTCACACTAGCTTGTGAACATTTTAGCTAGTTATCTAAAAAAATGAATCTGATAAAGAATCTGGAAAAAATTTTAATTATGCGTCTTCAGGTGTTACGAATACATTCAGAGGTGCTTTTAGATCCCAGTTACTGATGATCATTCCGGTGGCCTGTAATTTGGTTTTCTTGGTAAACTGATGATGAAGAAGCTTGTCTGCTCGGGTAAATGGTGCTGTACTGTCCTTGATTATAATGGTAGTGATAGTCTGGCTGAGAAGGAGTGCTAGTTTGAGGATGGTACATTTGATACCTGTTCATTTGTAATCCTATAGGCTGTGGAGGAGCTGTATTGTTGGCACCAGATTCATTGACAACACTCATCTCAGCATCAGTGACAACCTGAAAAATTTTTCTTTTGGTCTCAACCTGAAGAAGGTACGGGAAACTGCTAACTGTTAGTTCCATTGCTTGGAAAAATTTAGTTAGTTGGTCTTCAGGCTGTTTGAATGACTTCTTCTCTAAATATGATTGCAGGACTTCAGCTGCCCGAGGAGGAGTAGTATGACTCTTGGAGGTTTTTTTCCGTCTGCTCTCGTTGGTCGGCTCCTTGGTAATGTGAACATTTGTACTCACTACTGACTGACTAGATGGCGGTGAAACTGAAGGCTGTGAACCCTCTCTGCCTACAGATTCTTGGTCATCAAATTGTTCTCCGTCATCTTCAGTCCGTGTCGTCGTTTTCTGAGCCGTCATCCAGACTGCTTAATTGGGATCGCGCCTCAAAGCAGGGGCGAATAAATTCCATCTGCTTCTCAAATCTCCAGGGCTTCAGTTTCTTTACTGCTTGTCCAGTTGTCGTTTTTCTTTTCTTCAAACTCCTTCTGAATCCATCTCTTAATGTAAACCACTTTTTCCTGCATTCATTACCTGTAAAGGAAACGTTATTTAACATTTGGAGTGTATTATAATCATTTCAATAATTAATTGAATTATTTATCCTTTCCTCAAGTTTCTTGCAAGTGGAGACAGCTTCGAAACAATTGCATTTAGCTTTCGTATGGGGGAGTGTACTGTGCGACAGATAGTATATTCTACATGTGAAGCTCTTTAGCGGTTACTGAGACCAATGGTAATGCCTGCTCCAACAAAAGAACTGTGGATGAAAATTGAAGAAGATTTTAAAACACAATGGAATTATCCAAACTGCTGTGGGGCAATTGACGGAAAACATGTTGTAACTGACAAACCTGCAAACTCTGGGTCTTTATTTTACAACTATAAACATACATTTAGTATTGTCTTAATGGCTTTGGTGGATGCGAATTATAAGTTTATCACCATAAGCGTAGGTGCCTATGGTAAAGATAGCGATGCTGGTATATTTTCATAATCTAAGTTGGGGAATAAGCTGGCTGCTGGCCAGTTACATTTTCCTGACGATAAACCTCTACCTGGCTTTACTGCGCCAGTTCCACATGTCATAATAGGTGATGAGGGCTTTCCCCTTCAAGAACACTTGATGCGGCCTTATCCACGGACGCAGCTCAAGTCTTGCTTGGCTAAAACAGTGTACAATTATCGTCACAGTAGAGCTAGAAGAGTTGTAGAAAACTGTTTTGGTATTTTAGCAAAAAAATTCCGACTATACCAAAGAAAGAAGCACATAGCACCGGAACACCTAGACATCGTAATCTGTGCTACATGCTGTCTGCACAACTTCCTACGAAGCGATACTTGTTACTGGACACCAGAAGAGGAGAGCTGCGTCCCAAATATGGCTGCTCTACAAGTGGTGAATGGTGTCGGAGGGAACCCAGCCAAAAAAGCTATGAAGGTCAGAGACAAGTTCAAAGACTATTTCAATTGTCAGAATGGTGCGATACCTTGGCAAAATCAGATCGTGAGAAGAGGTTGTCATAACTAAATTATATTCAGAAAGACAAAAACGCTGAGTAAAGCTCAGTTTACTAATTTTAACCGGGTTAGGCATAAACGCACATGGGGTAATTATGGGGAATACTTCCACCCCATTCTCCATTTCTATTCGCCATTTTTTAGCTTCAGTTCTCTTCACATGTGGCTCCATTCCTACTTTTGATCAAAACTAATAGAGATATATTCACCGACCATTTAAGTTTACTTGTAATACTGATTTCATCATGGCACAGTTTGCTCTGCCCTTGCTTTTGCTTTGAACGTATTCCAAACATTTTTAATATTATTTGGTATGACAAATACAATAGAGTCCTGATAATTCGAGTTGGATGGGATCAAGTGTACCTCGGATTATCGAAAACTCAAAATATACTGAGTTACACAATAGGTACAGTATAAATTGTTGAAAAAAATGCAAATATTTTAATAAAAATGAACATGTTTTTTGTATTTTATTGCCGTTAATTGCAGTATAAAAGCTTTACTTACTAGAGTATTTTGCTACTGAACGTTGCATCTTTTTTTTTATTTAATTGGAACACTTCTGAAATGTCAAACTTGTTTAATGATTTTAAAAAATATTTTAAAATTATAAAGCAAAATAAATAAAGATAAAATTAAAATTAATATTCGAAAGACTCAAATTACACGTAACCTGCAATTATTAGAACTCTACAGTACTTTTGTGTTTTTTATTAGACTGTAGCATATACGTTTTTAAAACATGTAAGTGTCCATATAGGCCTAAATTACTCAAATTGTTTGTTATACTAATAGTTATGTATTACTTAAATGTTATAATAATAAAGGCTTTTTATAATAAATATGTTCTCATAATACTGAGTTTTATTTCTATTCTATTATCAATGTACCATTCTATAACCAAAATAATATCCAACAATTTGAACAGCTGTCTCTAATTTCGTACGTTTTCTGAATAAATTTTTAATAAAGCGTGTTAAAACTTACCCACACGCACATACATCAGAGCGACTTTATGGATCTAATTCCTAATAAACTTTTGACATTTTCTTACCCCTTTCGATTTGCTAGTTTATACCCTAATGGCAGTATCATATCAACAGGTGACTAATTTCGAAATGCAGTTATTACAGGAAACGGTAATAATTTTAAAATAAATGGATAGTCATGAAATTATAAAGTAACTGTAACCTGAAATTTACTAACCTGTTTTCCCTTCAAAGTTATTTTGGGCTATTTCTTCCCATAAAGCGTCCTTCCTTTGTTGGTCGTGATAATTCCCACTGCTCATGTCCCACAGTTCTGGATAACCATGTACAATCAATATTAGTTTTTCTTCATCCATGTCTAGTACACAGTTTTAACAAAAGTAAACGTGGCACAATATAACTTTCCTCGTTACAGGATCCGCGAAAACAAGAACCCGAGAACTCACGAGACGCGGCGAACTAAAACGAAGGTCGGGCAATCGGTTGAAAACTGCTGGTTGCTGCTGGTTCTTGCCGGCCGCCAGCGCACACTACACCGTCACAGCACGAACATGCAACCAGCAGCGACCGGCAGTGCAGGTCGTGATGGTCAGGGTAGAATCTCGACCTGCACTGCCGGTCGCTGCTGGTTGCATGTTCGTGCTGTGACGGTGTAGTGTGCGCGCTTGTATTTGAAAACATGGAAACCTTCATGACCGGCAAATGCCGGTGCCTGCTGTGCTGGTCCGTGCCGGTCCGTGCTGGTCATGAAGGTTTCCATGTTTTCAAATACAAGCACACACACTAGACCAGCACCGGCACGGACCTACAACCAGCAGCGAATATACTATCTGTCGCACAGTACACTCCCCCATACGAAAGCTAAATGCAATTGTTTTGAAGCTGTCTCCAGTTGCAAGAAACCTGAGGAAAGGATAAATAATTCAGTTAATTATTGAAATGATTATAATACACTCCAAATGTTAAATAATGTTTCCTTTACAGGTAATGAATGCAGGAAAAAGTGGTTTACATTAAGAGACGGATTCAGAAGGAGTTTGAAGAAAAGAAAAACGACAACTGGACAAGCAGTAAAGAAATTGAAGCCCTGGATATTTGAGAAGCAGATGGAATTTATTCGCCCCTGCTTTGAGGCGCGATCCCAATTAAGCAGTCTGGATGACGGCTCAGAAAACGACGACACTGAAGATGACGGAGAACAATTTGATGACCAAGAATCTGTAGGCAGAGAGGGTTCACAGCCTTCAGTTTCATCGCCATCTAGTCAGTCAGTAGGGAGTACAAATGTTCACATTACCAAGGAGCCGACCAACGAGAGCAGACGGAAAAAAACCTCCAAGAATCATACTACTCCTCCTCGGGCAGCTGAAGTCCTGCAATCATATTTAGAGAAGAAGTCATTCAAACAGCCTGAAGACCAACTAACTAAATTTTTCCAAGCAATGTAACTAACAGTTAGGAGTTTCCCGTACCCTCTTCAGGTTGAGACCAAAAGAAAAATTTTTCAGGTTGTCACTGATGCTGAGATGAATGTGGTCAATGAATCTGGTGTCAACAATACAGCTCCTCCACAGCCTATAGGATTACAAATGAACAGGTATCAAATGTACCATCCTCAAACTAGCACTCCTTCTCAGCCAGACTATCACTACCATTAAAATCAAGGACAGTACAGCACCATTTACCCGAGCAGCCAAGCTTCTTCATCATCAGTTTACCAAGAAAACCAAATTACAGGCCACTGGAACGACCATCAGTAACTGGGATCTAAAAGCACCTCTGAATGTATTCGTAACACCTGAAGACGCGTAATTAAAATTTTTTCCAGATTCTTTATCAGATTCATTTTTTTAGATAACTAGCTAAAATGTTCACAAGCTAGTGAGAAATTCTTATGTTATCTTATTAACTCAATATATATTGTGCACTCCTTACTTTATTTTTTATTTTTACACTCATAAAGTATATCCTCTTTAATACAGTATTTAAACACAGTTATTTGTAAAATTAAAAGATGATGATACGTATAATTTGCAAAACACAACCCCATATTTTAACTAAATTTCTTATTTTCATCTTTACTCATCCCCTAAAAATATTAATTTCTAATCTTCTTAATACCATCAGTGATAACACAAAATGCTTGTCTTTGGAAATATAATGTTTTACTAGCCGATATACGTTAGGCTGAGACTGTTCTTTTAAGTTATGTGAGATAGTTTATGCATCATGTGAGCAGGCCCCGATTTCAGGTACCTTGCACCCTGGGCGAAGCATTCTTATAGCCACCCCCTTTCATTTTTTTTACTTTTCTCCCCCACCCCCCACCACACCAAGTTATTGTTGAATGTGTAAATTTTGGTTTTTTCCCCAAGTATAAACCATTAGTACCGATAGCATTTCAGTATTCAGTAAACGAAGTGAACGCGATAACATTGAAAGCGTATACTGAAAGGAAACATCAAACATGAAAGAGGAAATGACTGTATTAATTTTTTTTTTTACCGCAGTGTAAACAAGTTTGTTGTCATAAGAGTTGCAAGTTACTGATATTGAGTAACGATATCAGGCGACATCCGTTATTAATAGTTTTTAGTTGTTTAAAAATGTCTTTTGTATTGTGATTTATGTGTAGATAATGAAACAAACTAATAAGTGAAGTTAATCTTTTCGAAATATTATTGTATTGTAAGTTATTATGTCCTTAGCCATCTGAGCAAAAAATAACAAATTTCAGATCCATGTTTAGGCTTTCTAAAGTAATTTTTCATAATTATTGGTCATATTCATATAGCCTATATAATATTCCATTTTCTTTTAGAATTTATTTTTTTGTTTTATATTCAAGGTATTGCTAAATTACTTTACCTTTATCATAAAATTTAGTTTCAGATTCAAAAATTATATTTCTAAATTTAACAGTAATTTGGATAATAACTCTTTTTTGTCCCTTTTAGGGGTTTCTTTTAGTATTATTAAAGCCCCCTAGTTTTCATTAGAGAAGTAATGCCAAATAAGTTTTTGCTAAATTTATCATAATAAATTATATAATATATTGTATTATGTAATTTGATAATGTAATTTTTTATGAATTATTTTTGTAGTAATATTTGTTTCATGAATTTTTTTTTATTTGTATCATTCATAGTAGCTTCAAATAACTTACTAATTTTTTGCTTACTTTGCCATTTAATGTGTGCTTAATTTTTGTTAGTAATTAAGTTTTGAAGAAAAATGGTAATAGTAGAAATATTATATATGCTATTGAATTTTAATGCGTTCTATAATATTATGATGTTGTATTTTTAATAAATTTGTTATTCAAGCATTTTTTTCAGATTATTGTCAAATCATCTAACCGTACTGCCAAATAACCTCACTGTCGCCAAATAACCTTACCTATGATAGGGAGCTACTAAAATTCCCCTCCCTCCAGGATTTTTAAAATGAAAAATATGAATTTCGTTTTATCTCAAAGAATGTAGAAAAGTAATGAGATATGTAGACATCGATTTTTTAATGAGTAAATGGGCTGGATATTAATTTTTCATAAATCACTGCCAAATTACCTTACCTTACCCTACTGTTTAGATACAGTAATAAAACTCACAACATGGCTAAACGCGTCAAAATTAAATACACAGACATAATGCAATTTCTGTATTGGTATACTTTTGTTTTAGCCTTTATGCTAGTCAGTCTACTTACCTCAAACAAACTGCTAGCCTCTCTTCAGGTGACACTGCCTTATGAAACTTCGTGTTTTGATAGAGTATATCGGAACGAATTATGTCCAAGAGCTCACAGAATTTCAATCTTGAGATCCGAAAATACTGAAAGAACTTTCTCGTATCCTCTTCCAGGTCTGGAAACAGGTGATGAAATTCACCAAGAAACGGCCTCTTCTGGTTAATAGAATGAATCCATAACTTTCTCGTCTTTGTTCTGTCCTCTTCGTCCTCCTCTTCGCACAACAACGATGCAACAAAAAGTACTTCCTTGTCAGAGGTATACAACTCCTCCATGATTTGAAACAAACTAAACTGAAGACAAAATTGCTATTTCAGGTAGACCGACTCCCCCCACCTACACGAAAGATGCAGGTTGGTGCTGGTTGCTGCAGGACAAGTGTGCGAGGGTGTACGGCTTGCAGGTCCGTGCCGGTGCCTGCTGTGCTGGTCCGTGCTGGCGTAGTGTGCGCGAACCTTTAAGGTCCACACACACTACGGCAGCACGGACCGGCATTTGCCGGTCATGAAGGTTTCCATGTTTTCAAATACAAGCGCGCACACTAGACCAGCACCGGCATGGACCTGCAACCAGCAGCGCAGGTCATGACAGTCAGGGTAGAATCTCGACCTGCACTGCCGGTCGCTGCTGGTTGATGTTCGTGCTGTGACGGTGTAGTGTGCGCTGGCGGCCGGCAAGGACGAGCAGCAACCAGCAGTTTTCAACCGATTGCCCGACCTTCGTTTCAGTTCGCCGCGTCTCTGCAGTTCTCGGGTTGTTTTCGCTGTATTCTGTAACGAGGAAAGTTATAATGTGCCACATTTACTTTTGTTAAAACTGTGTACTAGACATGGATGAAGAAAAACTAATATTGATTGTACACAGTTATCCAGAACTGTGGGACTTGAGCAGTGGGAATTATCACGACCAACAAAGGAAGGACGCTTTATGGGAAGAAATAGCCCAAAGTAACTTTGAAGGGAAAACAGGTTAGTAAATTTCAGGTTACAGTTAGCCTACTTTATAATTTCACGACTATCCATTTATTTTAAAATTATTACCGTTTCCTGTAATAACTGCATTTCGAAATTAGTCACCTGATGATATGATACTGCCATTAGGGTATAAACTAGTAAATCGAAAGGAGTAAGAAAATGTCAAACGTTTATTAGGAATTAGATCCATAAAGTCGCTCTGATATATGTGCGTGTGGGTAAGTTTTAACACGCTTTATTAAAAATTTATTCAGATAACGTACAAAATTATAGACAGCTGTTCAAATTTTAAGATATTATTTTGGTTATAGAAGAGTACATTGATAATAGAATAGAAATAAAACTCAGTATTATGAGAACATATTTATTATAAAAAGCCTTTATTATTATAACATATAAATAAGACAAAATTGCTATTTCAGCTAGACCGACTCCCCCCACCTACATGAAAGATGCAGGTTGGTGCAGGACAAATGTGCGAGGGTGTACTGCTTGCAGGTCCGTGCCGGTGCCTGCTGTGCTGGTCCGTGCCGGTCCGTGCTGGCGTAGTGTGCGTGAACCTTTATGTAGAACGTACTGATACACAAACTCGCACAGAGACAACGTCTGTTAAGGCCGAGCTGTTAGGCTGGTTGCACACACATCGATTTCGGTCGTACGGAAAAATATCGTACGATATTTTATCGTGTGTGCGTTGCTTTCACACAGCACGGTTTTTTTTCGTGTAGAATGCAGTCGTTTTAGCTCGAGATCACTCACAGTTGTACTGGAAAATGAATCCAAAACGTGTTGTTACTGTGTGGTTGGTGTACCGTCGTCTCACGCGTCGTAGGATTAAACGAACTTACTGGTTTCATCCAGTTAACGAGAAAAGGGAACAAGCATAACACTATAGAATATTAGGCCTATAGTATACTATACTATACTATTCTGTATACTATACAGAATAATCACTTTTAACTATCCGTTAAAAAGTTCACGTGTTTACATGTAACCTCGATAGAACCTATTCATTATTAAACTAATAATACTAGTAAAGGATTTTAAGAGTTTGATTGAAATGTTTATAAACCAAAAAAAAAACTAATATTATTATTTAATAAAATTTGCTAATAATATTACTTACTTTTATAAAATAGGTTATAGTTTGGTCAGAAGCAACAAGTCAAATGAAGACGGATTTTTACCGTACGAATATAAATCCTGTAGTGTGCAAGTGTACATTCTATCACGTACGCCACTGAATTCACGGACACGGCATGGCGACCGTCTCATGCAGTGGCAATGGACGGCAGCTAAACGGGATCGTGCCGTGCCGTGTGGAGATCGTACCGTGTGGAAGCTTCCATGCTCTTCTTCATTCTACTAAAAGAATTCGATCGTACGATATTTTATCGTACGATCGGAATCGATGTGTGTGCAACCAGCCTTAGGTTAACTGATCGAAGCTTCTTCCGCGAGGGACCAAACTGAATGAAAATTGGAGCCTCCGATTGGTTAAAACCCATAGCACGTGATTGATGGATTAGATAGATAGACATATTTTTTATGTCCTGATCTATTTTGCTGAAGACTGCAAAAGCATGTATAGATTTTATCTAAACGTTTTATGACTTTCAGAAGATAAGGATTCTTTAGAAAAGTGAATTCTGTTAAAAAATGCATATTAAAATAATATGTTTTGAGTCTTTGACATATGAAAAATGTAGCGCTAATTCAGAAGTATGAGCGGTCCAAGTTTCAATTCGATACGTTAATTATACTAGAGTTATTCATGTAAATACGAATAACACGCGCACACAATTCGCACTTGACATGACAGAAAATAAATTTATGGGCATTTTGACATACAACAGTTAATTAGGCCTACCCATTTCTTATTTCAAAACTTATAGCTATTTTACAAAATTTTAACAAAATCAATTTTCAACATGTCTATAACGTCATAAATTGTAGGCCTATAAAAGCATGTAGTCATAGCTACAAAGACCCTCCTCTGCGATGTTCCATTGCAATATATAATATATAACCCAATTGTGTTGTTTTAAAAAAACACTGTATAAAAATAATTGTATCAAAATAGTTACCGATACGAAACGTATAAAGAGTTCTATTAAAACATGAACAAAGAAAATTGTTTGTTGTTGCTGTTGGGTTTATATACAATAACCACCCACACAACCACTGGAGCGCGCGCGCACGCGCACACACACACACACACACACACAAAACTAACTGGAAGAGCCAAACACCGAACTGAAAGTTTTCAAAGCATTTCGTTATTGCCAGCCACTGACGATGGGAATACATACAGTGAGTCCTCGAAATTGCTCTGCATACTGTCACCCCTCTCTCAGGTTTTATGCTTTATAAAAAAAACTTTTTTTTTTTTTTTTGAAAGAGGGGCCACTAGTTATTTAAAACTAGGCCGAGGGCCTAGAGAAGCCAAAAATGCGCTGGGTCCAGTGGGACGGGACTTGCAATTAAACTAGATGATTAAACAACAATAAAACATTTTATTAGCAATTTCAAGTCCTGACATTCAATATAACCCTGACAGAATTTAAAAAATTTCATTAAAAAACTTTACTCCACTCCCTGACATTATAACATTCTGAAAATATACACAGGTAACATCATAGTTCATAGTTAAATAATTTCTCATAAATACACACAAATACAACATCGATCAATATACTTACATGAATACACATAGAACACACATATATATATTTATACATATACCACACACACATGTTCACCTGGCGGACAGCCTATATATATATTTTTCACCATACCTCAGGATAATATAACCCTAGTATCTGTCCCCAAGACCCCCATCCCAAACTACCGTAAACCGATAAAGTGCCCAGCCTGCTTTAAAAACTTTTCATTTAAAAAAAACAAATCCATTAACTCGTCAGATTAGAACAGAGTTACGACAAATGAAATTATTACAAGTATACAAAATGTAGGAATGTTCCCCCAAATAGTAATGTGCCATCGCAAGGTCAACATGACTGCACGGTCTTATAACATGTATAACAAAATTTATAATTGAAAAGTAAGAACCGGTAGTGTGCTCATATTAACAACTCAACAATTAATGCACTGGCTATGGCAGTAAAAGAAATGATGAAAATCTACTTATCACTGAATTATTAAACAGCTAACATAAGTCTTATAAAATGTATAATAAAATTTTTAATTGAAAAGTAAGAACTGGTAGTGTGCTCATATTAACAACTCAACAATTAATGCACTGGCTATGGCAGTAAAAGAAATTATGGAAAATTACTTATTACTGAATTATTAAACAGCTAACATAAATTTTATAAAATGTATAATAAAAATGTTATAATGTAAAATCTAATAAAACAGATTTGAGGCATTCATAGAGAACTGAGTTGACCACAGGCACGGCCATGCGCCCGAACGAGATGCAACAGAATTTAACAAGTCAGAAACCTGTGGATGAAGGCACCAACAGGTGACGGTGGCAGGTCAAAGCACCCCCAAACCTTTAAATAATTAAAAAAAAAACAAAACCCATATAGATCTATAAATATAAACAAGAAAATCCCCAACAAAGTACCCCGGCACCCATGCAAGCATAATTAAGAGCCATACAAATCGGCAACATTCAGTTCTGCACACTTTTGCAATAAAAGAAAAATTTAACATCAAATACGGGAGACGCATGACCCCGTCTGGGTTTACACTTACCCTGGGGACGTAAGCGTTTGAAAAATGAATCTGACAAAATTTTATAACCACTAAATGTCCCGCTGGACTTGTGCACAAACAAAACTTTTAACTGGAGAGGTTCCAGGAATGATATCACAAGTTCTACATTGTAGCGGCCAAAAATATTTCTGAAAGGCTTAAATTTCACCTGGTTATAGTCCGGCACAAAACCTGAGGTATTGTGGTGTGTTGTCCAGCTCTTCCTCCCGGCGGCTCAGACGGAGAATCACTAGTTTAATGGCATGGGTGGCAGGTGATCGGCCACCAGCTAGAGCGAAACAGGAGATTGACTTAAATCAGGAACCCGGAGAGTCACTTAGTGATTATTTATGCATAGTAGATAGATGATTTACAAGATCCAAATCTCACGGCAGCCGGGAGGAGTACGGACTGTCACGGTCGAGCGCTGTAAGTGAACTCCTTCGACATTAGCCGGAAAAAATGCTATGCCGGCTCGACCCCAGAGCGCGTGCGGATCGGCATAGCAAGCGTACTGATAACGGAGCGGCGCCGTTAAGCTAATTAATTAACGTCCACGGCAATGCCCGTCACATCGTTAACAAGAAAACAGCCGAGTTTTTCCAAAACTCGGTACACCCCCACTTCAAAAGGGCAACATGGGTGCCCAACTAGAACTCAGTGGTACCCTGCAGTGTACCTCCCTTATAGTCCATACTCGAGTTGCTATCGGCATCCTCGCCGGTCATGGCTCTCAGGAGAACAGAGGCTCAGAACACTGCAGCCATCCCCATGCGACCCCCTCCGCCACGCCCACCCCACGGGACCGCCCCAACACGTCACCCTCTGCGGTGACCATCACCTACTTCTTCCGGTCCCACTCACATACCCGTCCGAAGACCCAACAAGGTATCACCAACCTTGGTAAGTGAGTGACCGTACTACCTCTCGTCCACCTCTTGGACCGACCAGTCATATGCACCAACAAGGCATCTCCATCCTTGCCATATGGCTGGCCCACATCCCTACACAAGGGCGGACGGCCCCGCTTAGCCCGACAGAGAAGACCACATGAAGGGCACGCGAACATCCATCCCAACTCTTACTTCACATTTGATTACACCGTAACTAGAAGGGGAGGTTTACTTCATCACAGCACCGTCGATACACCATATATATATATATATATATATATATATATACACAACCCAGTCTTAACTCAAAATAAACACCATGGTAAACAACCGGGGAATGCGGCGTGGCTCGGACCCTACAATGAACAACATCAACAACAATTAACAACCAACAACAGCACACCATCACTCCATCTAACCTCTCCCGACAGGGGAAACTGACGATCTCAAAGACCACGACAATCCAAGGGCACTTTCGGCAAGGTTCTCTAACTCCTTATCGATTTTTTTTTATGGGAGGGGTAGGAAAATCAGGAAGATGAAAAGAGGCAAGGATCATTGACGGTCAAGGGCGAAAGGGTGAGGACTAAGGGTAAGGACATGGCTCCCTCCGGAAATAAGGATGAATGGAGGAAACCAAGGCTCGCATGGGCAGGGGCGCAACCATGAAATAGATGAACACCACTGGGACTGTGGAGAACATCTACCCGCTACCCGTTAACCGCTTCTTCTCACCTTTCTGTGACGGACTTTAGGTACTCGTTCCTTTCGGACACCACTTTCTGAGAAATTATGTCGCGTTGAGCTGTTCTGGCTGGTTTCCTCTGAATCAGAATCAAGGCAACTTACCTCACTACTTTCACCCCGATTTGGATTATCCTCATCATCTAACTCCTCTGTTTCTGCCTTCCCTTCTTCTCTTTCTTCTAACCCTTCCTTTTCTTCTACAATTTCCCCTTCTTCGCCCCCATAATCCAAATCAGCCTCATGACACTGCACCTCGTCACAATCTTCCAGTTGCTCATCTGATCCCTCTTCAACAGCATCTTCTCCCAGCTCCTCACTGATTTCTGCATCACCCTCGTCACCAGCTCCTTCACAAACTTGTTCACTAACCTCCTCTCCAATCTCGTTTTCCTCAACACATTCATCACCAACATCATCGCCATCACGTCCACTACCACCATCCGAACACTGCACATCTTCATCTTCCTCTAGTTGCTTCTCTGGTCCACCCGTACTTCTTTCCATTCCTCAGATCTCTCAGGACTACTTACAGAAGGCGTCTGCACATCTCCACACACTACATCATTCTCACTCGCACACTCCACAACGCTGCCACAAAATTTCTCCTCAATATCTACCTCACTTGCGGCATGGACATCCCCTTGTCCATCCGCAACCTCAGAAACACTTGCAGCCTGGACTTCCCCGTGTCCATCCGCAAACTCAGACTCTTCAGTCTCCCTAACACCTACAACTATACTTTCCTGTGCAGCATCTGCAGACCGCTCTTCTGCCTCTTCCTTCGATTCAACTCCTTCACCACTCTCAGCAACTACAACGTTCTCAACATTTTCCACCCTGGAATCCCGCTGTCCAGGTTCATGTGCAATGACTAAATTAATTTCTACTGGCGATGGTAAAGCTACACCATCAAGTGACTTCTCATATCCCGGCGTAGGCGACGATGATGTTACAGGATCTGGATCCCTCACGAACCGAGATGGAGATACCGGAACAAATTCCACGGCATCTGGATTCAACTGTGACGTCCTCTCTGAGCCCTGTAATTCGGTATCAACAAATGCTTACTTGTCGTCTTGTATTAATCCACAGAAGTTATTCCGCTTTTCTTCTTTCTCTTCACCTTCTTCATCCACAACTCTATTAGGCACTGGTACTTCCTCTGGAACCTTTAAAGTTTCCTTACTCTCCAAATAGGAATAACTTGCTACCGGCTCCCTACTTGCCGAAGTTTGTTTACTAACATAATTTCTTCTTCCCCTGTTAATTTCATACTTCTTTGTTTTCTGTGCTGTAGCTGTTGTTACCGTATTTCCACTTGCCACCCCCTTGTAGCCTCCGCTACTTCCGGAATACTCAGTTTTTCTTACCGTTTCTTGTGTTCTCCACCGACCACCATGTTTGTCTTCTTTAGCTTTTCCTAATGAACCCCTGGAGCATTGGACATCTTTAGCAGCTCTTCCCCGGGACTCATCATTCTCCTGGACCCTTCTGGCATGCGCACACCACCGGTCCAGGTCCGCAAAAGAACGTGGAGGCTCTGCGAAAACTAGCCGGGAACTCTCTTGGGGATTCAGCCCCTCTCGTATTACCTGTATAACTTCCGTCTCGGGCAACCCCAACCTTAATATACGGGCAGCTTTCCTTACATCGTGCACGAAATCCCCCAATGCCTCTCCGTTGGCCTGTAGGCGATAGAATAAATCTAACTTAAGCTGGGAACGTCGTCGATGGGGTATGAAGAAGTCCAACACTTCCCCATGGAAGGTGTCGACACTGCAGCCCCGACGCAGAGTGCTGGTGACCAGCCATGCCAATGAACCCCGGCAATTCGGGTATATAAGGGACAAGACCTCCTCATCGGACACACCCGAGAAATCTGCCAACTGCAGGACCAGGTCCAAGAAGACCAACAACCTATCCTCATCTACTCCATCCAACACCGAAAGTTTCTGGAGAACCCCTGAAATGGGGTGGGGTAATCTCTGGTAGCATACCGCCGCCAGAATTGCACAATTCAAAACACACAACCACCAAACATAAATCCCCACGAAACACCTAACACAAACCTAACTTACAAAACATAGTCACAAAAACAGAAAAACTCAAGTACTATTCTTCCTCTGAGCGACCTCCGGGTTCCCTAGCGCTGCGAAAACCTGATCCACTCCAGAACCAACTCTCCGTCAGCCACCACTCTCAAGAGGAGAAACACATCAAACACTAACATAGACCAACAATCCACACCACAGAACAACTACCACAACATATAACATTTCAACAAAGACATTTATTATAAACTTCCGAGACTAAATCTGGTCAATGTCGATACCGACTTCCGGTCAGGCCATACCGCATCCAGCTAACCTCACGCGCTATTACTTCCATAACTATAAATAAGGCAGCCCATTCCCCCGGCAATCCCCCCCGTGATCTCCGGTAAGGCCCAATCTCAACAACAACAAAAACCCCAACTAAAACGCATGCCACGTGGCGGCATCAGGTTTACAATTCCAAATCAAATATCAATTATACATTGACAATACATATACACATAAAATGCTAAACCTGCCATTGCATCTACCTCTGTATTCATTTTCAAAGTTTTGAAGTTTTTCAAACTATTTCCGAGTATGCAAGCCCCGTCACACCCAAGGATCCAAGGGTTCGACCCTAGAATCAACCACGCTCTGCTACCATTTGTAACCCCTCTCAGGTTTTATGCTTTATAAAAAAAACTTTTTTTTTTTTTTTTGAAAGAGGGGCCACTAGTTATTTAAAACTAGGCCGAGGGCCTAGAGAAGCCAAAAATGCGCTGGGTCCAGTGGGACGGGACTTGCAATTAAACTAGATGATTAAACAACAATAAAAAATTTTATTAGCAATTTCAAGTCCTGACATTCAATATAACCCTGACAGAATTTAAAAAATTTCATTAAAAAATTTTACTCCACTCCCTGACATTATAACATTCTGAAAATATACACAGGTAACATCATAGTTCATAGTTAAATAATTTCTCATAAATACACACAAATACAACATCGATCAATATACTTACATGAATACACATAGAACACACATATATATATTTATACATATACCACACACACATGTTCACCTGGCGGACAGCCTATATATATATTTTTCACCATACCTCAGGATAATATAACCCTAGTATCTGTCCCCAAGACCCCCATCCCAAACTACCGTAAACCGATAAAGTGCCCAGCCTGCTTTAAAAACTTTTCATTTAAAAAAAACAAATCCATTAACTCGTCAGATTAGAACAGAGTTACGACAAATGAAATTATTACAAGTATACAAAATGTAGGAATGTTCCCCCAAATAGTAATGTGCCATCGCAAGGTCAACATGACTGCACGGTCTTATAACATGTATAACAAAATTTATAATTGAAAAGTAAGAACCGGTAGTGTGCTCATATTAACAACTCAACAATTAATGCACTGGCTATGGCAGTAAAAGAAATGATGAAAATCTACTTATCACTGAATTATTAAACAGCTAACATAAGTCTTATAAAATGTATAATAAAATTTTTAATTGAAAAGTAAGAACTGGTAGTGTGCTCATATTAACAACTCAACAATTAATGCACTGGCTATGGCAGTAAAAGAAATTATGGAAAATTACTTATTACTGAATTATTAAACAGCTAACATAAATTTTATAAAATGTATAATAAAAATGTTATAATGTAAAATCTAATAAAACAGATTTGAGGCATTCATAGAGAATTGAGTTGACCACAGGCACGGCCATGCGCCCGAACGAGATGCAACAGAATTTAACAAGTCAGAAACCTGTGGATGAAGGCACCAACAGGTGACGGTGGCAGGTCAAAGCACCCCCAAACCTTTAAATAATTAAAAAAAAAACCCATATAGATCTATAAATATAATCAAGAAAATCCCCAACAAAGTACCCCGGCACCCATGCAAGCATAATTAAGAGCCATACAAATCGGCAACATTCAGTTCTGCACACTTTTGCAATAAAAGAAAAATTTAACATCAAATACGGGAGACGCATGACCCCGTCTGGGTTTACACTTACTCTGGGGACGTAAGCGTTTGAAAAATGAATCTGACAAAATTTTATAACCACTAAATGTCCCGCTGGACTTGTGCACAAACAAAACTTTTAACTGGAGCTGTTCCAGGAATGATATCACAAGTTCTACATTGTAGCGGCCAAAAATATTTCTGAAAGGCTTAAATTTCACCTGGTTATAGTCCGGCACAAAACCTGAGGTATTGTGGTGTGTTGTCCAGCTCTTCCTCCCGGCGGCTCAGACGGAGAATCACTAGTTTAATGGCATGGGTGGCAGGTGATCGGCCACCAGCTAGAGCGAAACAGGAGATTGACTTAAATCAGGAACCCGGAGAGTCACTTAGTGATTATTTATGCATAGTAGATAGATGATTTACAAGATCCAAATCTCACGGCAGCCGGGAGGAGTACGGACTGTCACGGTCGAGCGCTGTAAGTGAACTCCTTCGACATTAGCCGGAAAAAATGCTATGCCGGCTCGACCCCAGAGCGCGTGCGGATCGGCATAGCAAGCGTACTGATAACGGAGCGGCGCCGTTAAGCTAATTAATTAACGTGCACGGCAATGCCCGTCACATCGTTAACAAGAAAACAGCCGAGTTTTTCCAAAACTCGGTACACCCCCACTTCAAAAGGGCAACATGGGTGCCCAACTAGAACTCAGTGGTACGCTGCAGTGTACCTCCCTTATAGTCCATACTCGAGTTGCTATCGGCATCCTCGCCGGTCATGGCTCTCAGGAGAACAGAGGCTCAGAACACTGCGGCCATCCCCATGCGACACCCTCCGCCACGCCCACCCCACGGGACCGCCCCAACACGTCACCCTCTGCGGTGACCATCACCTACTTCTTCCGGTCCCACTCACATACCCGTCCGAAGACCCAACAAGGTATCACCCACCTTGGTAAGTGAGTGACCGTACTACCTCTCGTCCACCTCTTGGACCGACCAGCCATATGCACCAACAAGGCATCTCCATCCTTGCCATATGGCTGGCCCACATCCCTACACAAGGGCGGACGGCCCCGCTTAGCCCGACAGAGAAGACCACATGAAGGGCACGCGAACATCCATCCCAACTCTTACTTCACATTTGATTACACCGTAACTAGAAGGGGAGGTTTACTTCATCACAGCACCGTCGATACACCATATATATATATATATATATATATATACACAACACAGTCTTAACTCAAAATAAACACCATGGTAAACAACCGGGGAATGCGGCGTGGCTCGGACCCTACAATGAACAACATCAACATCAACAACTATTAACAACCAACAACAGCACACCATCACTCCATCTAACCTCTCCCGACAGGGGAAACTGACGATCTCAAAGACCACGACAATCCAAGGGCACTATCGGCAAGGTTCTCTAACTCCTTATCGATTTTTTTTTATGGGAGGGGTAGGAAAATCAGGAAGATGAAAAGAGGCAAGGATCATTGAAGGTCAAGGGCGAAAGGGTGAGGACTAAGGGTAAGGACATGGCTCCCTCCGGAAATAAGGATGAATGGAGGAAACCAAGGCTCGCATGGGCAGGGGCGCAACCCTGAAATAGATGAACACCACTGGGACTGTGGAGAACATCTACCCGCTACCCGTTAACCGCTTCTTCTCACCTTTCTGTGACGGACTTTAGGTACTCGTTCCTTTCGGACACCACTTTCTGAGAAATTATGTCGCGTTGAGCTGTTCTGGCTGGTTTCCTCTGAATCAGAATCAAGGCAACTTACCTCACTACTTTCACCCCGATTTGGATTATCCTCATCATCTAACTCCTCTGTTTCTGCCTTCCCTTCTTCTCTTTCTTCTAACCCTTCCTTTTCTTCTACAATTTCCCCTTCTTCGCCCCCATAATCCAAATCAGCCTCATGACACTGCACCTCGTCACAATCTTCCAGTTGCTCATCTGATCCCTCTTCAACAGCATCTTCTCCCAGCTCCTCACTGATTTCTGCATCACCCTCGTCACCAGCTCCTTCACAAACTTGTTCACTAACCTCCTCTCCAATCTCGTTTTCCTCAACACATTCATCACCAACATCATCGCCATCACGTCCACTACCACCATCCGAACACTGCACATCTTCATCTTCCTCTAGTTGCTTCTCTGGTCCACCCGTACTTCTTTCCATTCCTCAGATCTCTCAGGACTACTTACAGAAGGCGTCTGCACATCTCCACACACTACATCATTCTCACTCGCACACTCCACAACGCTGCCACAAAATTTCTCCTCAATATCTACCTCACTTGCGGCATGGACATCCCCTTGTCCATCCGCAACCTCAGAAACACTTGCAGCCTGGACTTCCCCGTGTCCATCCGCAAACTCAGACTCTTCAGTCTCCCTAACACCTACAACTATACTTTCCTGTGCAGCATCTGCAGACCGCTCTTCTGCCTCTTCCTTCGATTCAACTCCTTCACCACTCTCAGCAACTACAACGTTCTCAACATTTTCCACCCTGGAATCCCGCTGTCCAGGTTCATGTGCAATGACTAAATTAATTTCTACTGGCGATGGTAAAGCTACACCATCAAGTGACTTCTCATATCCCGGCGTAGGCGACGATGATGTTACAGGATCTGGATCCCTCACGAACCGAGATGGAGATACCGGAACAAATTCCACGGCATCTGGATTCAACTGTGACGTCCTCTCTGAGCCCTGTAATTCGGTATCAACAAATGTTTTCTTGTCGTCTTGTATTAATCCACAGAAGTTATTCCGCTTTTCTTCTTTCTCTTCACCTTCTTCATCCACAACTCTATTAGGCACTGGTACTTCCTCTGGAACCTTTAAAGTTTCCTTACTCTCCAAATAGGAATAACTTGCTACCGGCTCCCTACTTGCCGAAGTTTGTTTACTAACATAATTTCTTCTTCCCCTGTTAATTTCATACTTCTTTGTTTTCTGTGCTGTAGCTGTTGTTACCGTCTTTCCACTTGCCACCCCCTTGTAGCCTCCGTTACTTCCGGAATACTCAGTTTTTCTTACCGTTTCTTGTGTTCTCCACCGACCACCATGTTTGTCTTCTTTAGCTTTTCCTAATGAACCCCTGGAGCATTGGACATCTTTAGCAGCTCTTCCCCGGGACTCATCATTCTCCTGGACCCTTCTGGCATGCGCACACCACCGGTCCAGGTCCGCAAAAGAACGTGGAGGCTCTGCGAAAACTAGCCGGGAACTCTCTTGGGGATTCAGCCCCTCTCGTATTACCTGTATAACTTCCGTCTCGGGCAACCCCAACCTTAATATACGGGCAGCTTTCCTTACATCGTGCACGAAATCCCCCAATGCCTCTCCGTTGGCCTGTAGGCGATAGAATAAATCTAACTTAAGCTGGGAACGTCGTCGATGGGGTATGAAGAAGTCCAACACTTCCCCATGGAAGGTGTCGACACTGCAGCCCCGACGCAGAGTGCTGGTGACCAGCCATGCCAATGAACCCCGGCAATACGGGTATATAAGGGACAAGACCTCCTCATCGGACACACCCGGGAAACCTGCCAACTGCAGGACCAGGTCCAAGAAGACCAACAACCTATCCTCATCTACTCCATCCAACACCGAAAGTTTCTGGAGAACCCCTGAAATGGGGTGGGGTAATCTCTGGTAGCATACCGCCGCCAGAATTGCACAATTCAAAACACACAACCACCAAACATAAATCCCCACGAAACACCTAAAACAAACCTAACTTACAAAACATAGTCACAAAAACAGAAAAACTCAAGTACTATCCTTCCTCTGAGCGACCTCCGGGTTCCCTAGCGCTACGGGAACCTGATCCACTCCAGAACCAACTCTCCGTCAGCCACCACTCTCAAGAGGAGAAACACATCAAACACTAACATAGACCAACAATCCACACCACAGAACAACTACCACAACATATAACATTTCAACAAAGACATTTATTATAAACTTCCGAGACTAAATCTGGTCAATGTCGATACCGACTTCCGGTCAGGCCATACCGCATCCAGCTAACCTCACGCGCTATTACTTCCATAACTATAAATAAGGCAGCCCATTCCCCCGGCAATCCCCCCCGTGTCCTCCGGTAAGGCCCAATCTCAACAACAACAAAAACCCCAACTAAAACGCATGCCACGTGGCGGCATCAGGTTTACAATTCCAAATCAAATATCAATTATACATTGACAATACATATACACATAAAATGCTAAACCTGCCATTGCATCTACCTCTGTATTCATTTTCAAAGTTTTGAAGTTTTTCAAACTATTTCCGAGTTTGCAAGCCCCGTCACACCCAAGGATCCAAGGGTTCGACCCTAGAATGAACAACGCTCTGCTAACATTTGTAACCCCTTTCAGGTTTTATGCTTTATAAAAAAAACTTTTTTTTTTTTTTTTGGAAAGAGGGGCCAGTAGTTATTTAAAACTAGGCCGAGGGCCTAGAGAAGCCAAAAATGCGATGGGTCCAGTGGGACGGGACTTGCAATTAAACTAGATGATTAAACAACAATAACAAATTTTATTAGCAATTTCAAGTCCTGACATTCAATATAACCCCGATAGAATTAAAAAAAATTCATTAAAAAACTTTACTCCACTTCCTGACATTATAACATTCTGAAAATATACACAGGTAACATCATAGTTCATAGTTAAATAATTTCTCATAAATACACATAAATACAACATCAATCAATATACTTACATGAATACACACAGAACACACATATATATATTTATACATATACCACACACACATGTTCACCTGGCGGACAGCCTATATATATATATTTTTCACCATACCTCAGGATAATATAACCCCAGTATCTGTCACCAAGACCCCCATCCCAAACTACCGTAAACCGATAAAGTGCCCAGCCTGCTTTAAAAACTTTTCATTTAAAAAAAACAAATCCATTAACTCGTCAGATTAGAACAGAGTTACGACAAATGAAATTATTACAAGTATACAAAATGTAGGAATGTTCCCCCAAATAGTAATGTGCCATCGCAAGGTCAACATGACTGCACGGTCTTATAACATGTATAACAAAATTTATAATTGAAAAGTAAGAACCGGTAGTGTGCTCATATTAACAACTCAACAATTAATGCACTGGCTATGGCAGTAAAAGAAATGATGAAAATCTACTTATCACTGAATTATTAAACAGCTAACATAAGTCTTATAAAATGTATAATAAAATTTGTAATTGAAAAGTAAGAACTGGTAGTGTGCTCATATTAACAACTCAACAATTAATGCACTGGCTATGGCAGTAAAAGAAATTATGGAAAATTACTTATTACTGAATTATTAAACAGCTAACATAAATTTTATAAAATGTATAATAAAAATGTTATAATGTAAAATCTAATAAAACAGATTTGAGGCATTCATAGAGAATTGAGTTGACCACAGGCACGGCCATGCGCCCGAACGAGATGCAACAGAATTTAACAAGTCAGAAACCTGTGGATGAAGGCACCAACAGGTGACGGTGGCAGGTCAAAGCACCCCCAAACCTTTAAATAATTTAAAAAAAAAACCCATATAGATCTATAAATATAATCAAGAAAATCCCCAACAAAGTACCCCGGCACCCATGCAAGCATAATTAAGAGCCATACAAATCGGCAACATTCAGTTCTGCACACTTTTGCAATAAAAGAAAAATTTAACATCAAATACGGGAGACGCATGACCCCGTCTGGGTTTACACTTACTCTGGGGACGTAAGCGTTTGAAAAATGAATCTGACAAAATTTTATAACCACTAAATGTCCCGCTGGACTTGTGCACAAACAAAACTTTTAACTGGAGCTGTTCCAGGAATGATATCACAAGTTCTACATTGTAGCGGCCAAAAATATTTCTGAAAGGCTTAAATTTCACCTGGTTATACTCCGGCACAAAACCTGAGGTATTGTGGTGTGTTTTCCAGCTCTTCCTCCCGGCGGCTCAGACGGAGAATCACTAGTTTAATGGCATGGGTGGCAGGTGATCGGCCACCAGCTAGAGCGAAACAGGAGATTGACTTAAATCAGGAACCCGGAGAGTCACTTAGTGATTATTTATGCATAGTAGATAGATGATTTACAAGATCCAAATCTCACGGCAGCCGGGAGGAGTACGGACTGTCACGGTCGAGCGCTGTAAGTGAACTCCTTCGACATTAGCCGGAAAAAATGCTATGCCGGCTCGACCCCAGAGCGCGTGCGGATCGGCATAGCAAGCGTACTGATAACGGAGCGGCGCCGTTAAGCTAATTAATTAACGTGCACGGCAATGCCCGTCACATCGTTAACAAGAAAACAGCCGAGTTTTTCCAAAACTCGGTACACCCCCACTTCAAAAGGGCAACATGGGTGCCCAACTAGAACTCAGTGGTACCCTGCAGTGTACCTCCCTTATAGTCCATACTCGAGTTGCTATCGGCATCCTCGCCGGTCATGGCTCTCAGGAGAACAGAGGCTCAGAACACTGCGGCCATCCCCATGCGACCCCCTCCGCCTCGCCCACCCCACGGGACCGCCCCAACACGTCACCCTCTGCGGTGACCATCACCTACTTCTTCCGGTCCCACTCACATACCCGTCCGAAGACCCAACAAGGTATCACCCACCTTGGTAAGTGAGTGACCGTACTACCTCTCGTCCACCTCTTGGACCGACCAGCCATATGCACCAACAAGGCATCTCCATCCTTGCCATATGGCTGGCCCACATCCCTACACAAGGGCGGACGGCCCCGCTTAGCCCGACAGAGAAGACCACATGAAGGGCACGCGAACATCCATCCCAACTCTTACTTCACATTTGATTACACCGTAACTAGAAGGGGAAGTTTACTTCATCACAGCACCGTCGATACACCATATATATATATATATATATATATATACACACAACACAGTCTTAACTCAAAATAAACACCATGGTAAACAACCGGGGAATGCGGCGTGGCTCGGACCCTACAATGAACAACATCAACATCAACAACTATTAACAACCAACAACAGCACACCATAACTCCATCTAACCTCTCCCGACAGGGGAAACTGACGATCTCAAAGACCACGACAATCCAAGGGCACTATCGGCAAGGTTCTCTAACTCCTTATCGATTTTTTTTTTATGGGAGGGGTAGGAAAATCAGGAAGATGAAAAGAGGCAAGGATCATTGAAGGTCAAGGGCGAAAGGGTGAGGACTAAGGGTAAGGACATGGCTCCCTCCGGAAATAAGGATGAATGGAGGAAACCAAGGCTCGCATGGGCAGGGGCGCAACCCTGAAATAGATGAACACCACTGGGACTGTGGAAAACATCTACCCGCTACCCGTTAACCGCTTCTTCTCACCTTTCTGTGACGGACTTTAGGTACTCGTTCCTTTCGGACACCACTTTCTGAGAAATTATGTCGCGTTGAGCTGTTCTGGCTGGTTTCCTCTGAATCAGAATCAAGGCAACTTACCTCACTACTTTCACCCCGTTTGGATTATCCTCATCATCTAACTCCTCTGTTTCTGCCTTCCCTTCTTCTCTTTCTTCTAACCCTTCCTTTTCTTCTACAATTTCCCCTTCTTCGCCCCCATAATCCAAATCAGCCTCATGACACTGCACCTCCTCACCATCTTCCAGTTGCTCATCTGATCCCTCTTCAACAGCATCTTCTCCCAGCTCCTCACTGATTTCTGCATCACCCTCGTCACCAGCTCCTTCACAAACTTGTTCACTAACCTCCTCTCCAATCTCGTTTTCCTCAACACATTCATCACCAACATCATCGCCATCACGTCCACTACCACCATCCGAACACTGCACATCTTCATCTTCCTCTAGTTGCTTCTCTGGTCCACCCGAAACTTCTTTCCATTCCTCAGATCTCTCAGGACTACTTACAGAAGGCGTCTGCACATCTCCACACACTACATCATTCTCACTCGCACACTCCACAACGCTGCCACAAAATTTCTCCTCAATATCTACCTCACTTGCGGCATGGACATCCCCTTGTCCATCCGCAACCTCAGAAACACTTGCAGCCTGGACTTCCCCGTGTCCATCCGCAAACTCAGACTCTTCAGTCTCCCTAACACCTACAACTATACTTTCCTGTGCAGCATCTGCAGACCGCTCTTCTGCCTCTTCCTTCGATTCAACTCCTTCACCACTCTCAGCAACTACAACGTTCTCAACATTTTCCACCCTGGAATCCCGCTGTCCAGGTTCATGTGCAATGACTAAATTAATTTCTACTGGCGATGGTAAAGCTACACCATCAAGTGACTTCTCATATCCCGGCGTAGGCGACGATGATGTTACAGGATCTGGATCCCTCGAACCGAGATGGAGATACCGGAACAAATTCCACGGCATCTGGATTCAACTGTGACGTCCTCTCTGAGCCCTGTAATTCGGTATCAACAAATGTTTTCTTGTCGTCTTGTATTAATCCACAGAAGTTATTCCGCTTTTCTTCTTTCTCTTCACCTTCTTCATCCACAACTCTATTAGGCACTGGTACTTCCTCTGGAACCTTTAAAGTTTCCTTACTCTCCAAATAGGAATAACTTGCTACCGGCTCCCTACTTGCCGAAGTTTGTTTACTAACATAATTTCTTCTTCCCCTGTTAATTTCATACTTCTTTGTTTTCTGTGCTGTAGCTGTTGTTACCGTCTTTCCACTTGCCACCCCCTTGTAGCCTCCGTTACTTCCGGAATACTCAGTTTTTCTTACCGTTTCTTGTGTTCTCCACCGACCACCATGTTTGTCTTCTTTAGCTTTTCCTAATGAACCCCTGGAGCATTGGACATCTTTAGCAGCTCTTCCCCGGGACTCATCATTCTCCTGGACCCTTCTGGCATGCGCACACCACCGGTCCAGGTCCGCAAAAGAACGTGGAGGCTCTGCGAAAACTAGCCGGGAACTCTCTTGGGGATTCAGCCCCTCTCGTATTACCTGTATAACTTCCGTCTCGGGCAACCCCAACCTTAATATACGGGCAGCTTTCCTTACATCGTGCACGAAATCCCCCAATGCCTCTCCGTTGGCCTGTAGGCGATAGAATAAATCTAACTTAAGCTGGGAACGTCGTCGATGGGGTATGAAGAAGTCCAACACTTCCCCATGGAAGGTGTCGACACTGCAGCCCCGACGCAGAGTGCTGGTGACCAGCCATGCCAATGAACCCCGGCAATACGGGTATATAAGGGACAAGACCTCCTCATCGGACACACCCGGGAAATCTGCCAACTGCAGGACCAGGTCCAAGAAGACCAACAACCTATCCTCATCTACTCCATCCAACACCGAAAGTTTCTGGAGAACCCCTGAAATGGGGTGGGGTAATCTCTGGTAGCATACCGCCGCCAGAATTGCACAATTCAAAACACACAACCACCAAACATAAATCCCCACGAAACACCTAAAACAAACCTAACTTACAAAACATAGTCACAAAAACAGAAAAACTCAAGTACTATCCTTCCTCTGAGCGACCTCCGGGTTCCCTAGCGCTACGAAAACCTGATCCACTCCAGAACCAACTCTCCGTCAGCCACCACTCTCAAGAGGAGAAACACATCAAACACTAACATAGACCAACAATCCACACCACAGAACAACTACCACAACATATAACATTTCAACAAAGACATTTATTATAAACTTCCGAGACTAAATCTGGTCAATGTCGATACCGACTTCCGGTCAGGCCATACCGCATCCAGCTAACCTCACGCGCTATTACTTCCATAACTATAAATAAGGCAGCCCATTCCCCCGGCAATCCCCCCCGTGATCTCCGGTAAGGCCCAATCTCAACAACAACAAAAACCCCAACTAAAACGCATGCCACGTGGCGGCATCAGGTTTACAATTCCAAATCAAATATCAATTATACATTGACAATACATATACACATAAAATGCTAAACCTGCCATTGCATCTACCTCTGTATTCATTTTCAAAGTTTTGAAGTTTTTCAAACTATTTCCGAGTTTGCAAGCCCCATCACACCCAAGGATCCAAGGGTTCGACCCTAGAATCAACCACGCTCTGCTACCATTTGTAACCCCTTTCAGGTTTTATGCTTTATAAAAAAAACTTTTTTTTTTTTTTTGGAAAGAGGGGCCAGTAGTTATTTAAAACTAGGCCGAGGGCCTAGAGAAGCCAAAAATGCGATGGGTCCAGTGGGACGGGACTTGCAATTAAACTAGATGATTAAACAACAATAACAAATTTTATTAGCAATTTCAAGTCCTGACATTCAATATAACCCTGATAGAATTAAAAAAAATTCATTAAAAAACTTTACTCCACTCCCTGACATTATAACATTATGAAAATATACACAGGTAACATCATAGTTCATAGTTAAATAATTTCTCATAAATACACATAAATACAACATCAATCAATATACTTACATGAATACACATAGAACACACATATATATATTTATACATATACCACACACACATGTTCACCTGGCGGACAGCCTATATATATATATATATTGTTCACCATACCTCAGGATAATATAACCCCAGTATCTGTCCCCAAGACCCCCATCCCAAACTACCGTAAACCGATAAAGTGCCCAGCCTGCTTTAAAAACTTTTCATTTAAAAAAAACAAATCCATTAACTCGTCAGATTAGAACAGAGTTACGACAAATGAAATTATTACAAGTATACAAAATGTAGGAATGTTCCCCCAAATAGTAATGTGCCATCGCAAGGTCAACATGACTGCACGGTCTTATAACATGTATAACAAAATTTATAATTGAAAAGTAAGAACCGGTAGTGTGCTCATATTAACAACTCAACAATTAATGCACTGGCTATGGCAGTAAAAGAAATGATGAAAATCTACTTATCACTGAATTATTAAACAGCTAACATAAGTCTTATAAAATGTATAATAAAATTTGTAATTGAAAAGTAAGAACTGGTAGTGTGCTCATATTAACAACTCAACAATTAATGCACTGGCTATGGCAGTAAAAGAAATTATGGAAAATTACTTATTACTGAATTATTAAACAGCTAACATAAATTTTATAAAATGTATAATAAAAATGTTATAATGTAAAATCTAATAAAACAGATTTGAGGCATTCATAGAGAATTGAGTTGACCACAGGCACGGCCATGCGCCCGAACGAGATGCAACAGAATTTAACAAGTCAGAAACCTGTGGATGAAGGCACCAACAGGTGACGGTGGCAGGTCAAAGCACCCCCAAACCTTTAAATAATTAAAAAAAAAACCCATATAGATCTATAAATATAATCAAGAAAATCCCCAAGAAAGTACCCCGGCACCCATGCAAGCATAATTAAGAGCCATACAAATCGGCAACATTCAGTTCTGCACACTTTTGCAATAAAAGAAAAATTTAACATCAAATACGGGAGACGCATGACCCCGTCTGGGTTTACACTTACTCTGGGGACGTAAGCGTTTGAAAAATGAATCTGACAAAATTTTATAACCACTAAATGTCCCGCTGGACTTGTGCACAAACAAAACTTTTAACTGGAGCTGTTCCAGGAATGATATCACAAGTTCTACATTGTAGCGGCCAAAAATATTTCTGAAAGGCTTAAATTTCACCTGGTTATAGTCCGGCACAAAACCTGAGGTATTGTGGTGTGTTGTCCAGCTCTTCCTCCCGGCGGCTCAGACGGAGAATCACTAGTTTAATGGCATGGGTGGCAGGTGATCGGCCACCAGCTAGAGCGAAACAGGAGATTGACTTAAATCAGGAACCCGGAGAGTCACTTAGTGATTATTTATGCATAGTAGATAGATGATTTACAAGATCCAAATCTCACGGCAGCCGGGAGGAGTACGGACTGTCACGGTCGAGCGCTGTAAGTGAACTCCTTCGACATTAGCCGGAAAAAATGCTATGCCGGCTCGACCCCAGAGCGCGTGCGGATCGGCATAGCAAGCGTACTGATAACGGAGCGGCGCCGTTAAGCTAATTAATTAACGTGCACGGCAATGCCCGTCACATCGTTAACAAGAAAACAGCCGAGTTTTTCCAAAACTCGGTACACCCCCACTTCAAAAGGGCAACATGGGTGCCCAACTAGAACTCAGTGGTACCCTGCAGTGTACCTCCCTTATAGTCCATACTCGAGTTGCTATCGGCATCCTCGCCGGTCATGGCTCTCAGGAGAACAGAGGCTCAGAACACTGCGGCCATCCCCATGCGACCCCCTCCGCCTCGCCCACCCCACGGGACCGCCCCAACACGTCACCCTCTGCGGTGACCATCACCTACTTCTTCCGGTCCCACTCACATACCCGTCCGAAGACCCAACAAGGTATCACCCACCTTGGTAAGTGAGTGACCGTACTACCTCTCGTCCACCTCTTGGACCGACCAGCCATATGCACCAACAAGGCATCTCCATCCTTGCCATATGGCTGGCCCACATCCCTACACAAGGGCGGACGGCCCCGCTTAGCCCGACAGAGAAGACCACATGAAGGGCACGCGAACATCCATCCCAACTCTTACTTCACATTTGATTACACCGTAACTAGAAGGGGAAGTTTACTTCATCACAGCACCGTCGATACACCATATATATATATATATACACACAACACAGTCTTAACTCAAAATAAACACCATGGTAAACAACCGGGGAATGCGGCGTGGCTCGGACCCTACAATGAACAACATCAACATCAACAACTATTAACAACCAACAACAGCACACCATCACTCCATCTAACCTCTCCCGACAGGGGAAACTGACGATCTCAAAGACCACGACAATCCAAGGGCACTATCGGCAAGGTTCTCTAACTCCTTATCGATTTTTTTTTTATGGGAGGGGTAGGAAAATCAGGAAGATGAAAAGAGGCAAGGATCATTGAAGGTCAAGGGCGAAAGGGTGAGGACTAAGGGTAAGGACATGGCTCCCTCCGGAAATAAGGATGAATGGAGGAAACCAAGGCTCGCATGGGCAGGGGCGCAACCCTGAAATAGATGAACACCACTGGGACTGTGGAGAACATCTACCCGCTACCCGTTAACCGCTTCTTCTCACCTTTCTGTGACGGACTTTAGGTACTCGTTCCTTTCGGACACCACTTTCTGAGAAATTATGTCGCGTTGAGCTGTTCTGGCTGGTTTCCTCTGAATCAGAATCAAGGCAACTTACCTCACTACTTTCACCCCGATTTGGATTATCCTCATCATCTAACTCCTCTGTTTCTGCCTTCCCTTCTTCTCTTTCTTCTAACCCTTCCTTTTCTTCTACAATTTCCCCTTCTTCGTCCCCATAATCCAAATCAGCCTCATGACACTGCACCTCCTCACCATCTTCCAGTTGCTCATCTGATCCCTCTTCAACAGCATCTTCTCCCAGCTCCTCACTGATTTCTGCATCACCCTCGTCACCAGCTCCTTCACAAACTTGTTCACTAACCTCCTCTCCAATCTCGTTTTCCTCAACACATTCATCACCAACATCATCGCCATCACGTCCACTACCACCATCCGAACACTGCACATCTTCATCTTCCTCTAGTTGCTTCTCTGGTCCACCCGAAACTTCTTTCCATTCCTCAGATCTCTCAGGACTACTTACAGAAGGCGTCTGCACATCTCCACACACTACATCATTCTCACTCGCACACTCCACAACGCTGCCACAAAATTTCTCCTCAATATCTACCTCACTTGCGGCATGGACATCCCCTTGTCCATCCGCAACCTCAGAAACACTTGCAGCCTGGACTTCCCCGTGTCCATCCGCAAACTCAGACTCTTCAGTCTCCCTAACACCTACAACTATACTTTCCTGTGCAGCATCTGCAGACCGCTCTTCTGCCTCTTCCTTCGATTCCACTCCTTCACCACTCTCAGCAACTACAACGTTCTCAACATTTTCCACCCTGGAATCCCGCTGTCCAGGTTCATGTGCAATGACTAAATTAATTTCTACTGGCGATGGTAAAGCTACACCATCAAGTGACTTCTCATATCCCGGCGTAGGCGACGATGATGTTACAGGATCTGGATCCCTCACGAACCGAGATGGAGATACCGGAACAAATTCCACGGCATCTGGATTCAACTGTGACGTCCTCTCTGAGCCCTGTAATTCGGTATCAACAAATGTTTTCTTGTCGTCTTGTATTAATCCACAGAAGTTATTCCGCTTTTCTTCTTTCTCTTCACCTTCTTCATCCACAACTCTATTAGGCACTGGTACTTCCTCTGGAACCTTTAAAGTTTCCTTACTCTCCAAATAGGAATAACTTGCTACCGGCTCCCTACTTGCCGAAGTTTGTTTACTAACATAATTTCTTCTTCCCCTGTTAATTTCATACTTCTTTGTTTTCTGTGCTGTAGCTGTTGTTACCGTCTTTCCACTTGCCACCCCCTTGTAGCCTCCGTTACTTCCGGAATACTCAGTTTTTCTTACCGTTTCTTGTGTTCTCCACCGACCACCATGTTTGTCTTCTTTAGCTTTTCCTAATGAACCCCTGGAGCATTGGACATCTTTAGCAGCTCTTCCCCGGGACTCATCATTCTCCTGGACCCTTCTGGCATGCGCACACCACCGGTCCAGGTCCGCAAAAGAACGTGGAGGCTCTGCGAAAACTAGCCGGGAACTCTCTTGGGGATTCAGCCCCTCTCGTATTACCTGTATAACTTCCGTCTCGGGCAACCCCAACCTTAATATACGGGCAGCTTTCCTTACATCGTGCACGAAATCCCCCAATGCCTCTCCGTTGGCCTGTAGGCGATAGAATAAATCTAACTTAAGCTGGGAACGTCGTCGATGGGGTATGAAGAAGTCCAACACTTCCCCATGGAAGGTGTCGACACTGCAGCCCCGACGCAGAGTGCTGGTGACCAGCCATGCCAATGAACCCCGGCAATACGGGTATATAAGGGACAAGACCTCCTCATCGGACACACCCGGGAAATCTGCCAACTGCAGGACCAGGTCCAAGAAGACCAACAACCTATCCTCATCTACTCCATCCAACACCGAAAGTTTCTGGAGAACCCCTGAAATGGGGTGGGGTAATCTCTGGTAGCATACCGCCGCCAGAATTGCACAATTCAAAACACACAACCACCAAACATAAATCCCCACGAAACACCTAAAACAAACCTAACTTACAAAACATAGTCACAAAAACAGAAAAACTCAAGTACTATCCTTCCTCTGAGCGACCTCCGGGTTCCCTAGCGCTACGAAAACCTGATCCACTCCAGAACCAACTCTCCGTCAGCCACCACTCTCAAGAGGAGAAACACATCAAACACTAACATAGACCAACAATCCACACCACAGAACAACTACCACAACATATAACATTTCAACAAAGACATTTATTATAAACTTCCGAGACTAAATCTGGTCAATGTCGATACCGACTTCCGGTCAGGCCATACCGCATCCAGCTAACCTCACGCGCTATTACTTCCATAACTATAAATAAGGCAGCCCATTCCCCCGGCAATCCCCCCCGTGATCTCCGGTAAGGCCCAATCTCAACAACAACAAAAACCCCAACTAAAACGCATGCCACGTGGCGGCATCAGGTTTACAATTCCAAATCAAATATCAATTATACATTGACAATACATATACACATAAAATGCTAAACCTGCCATTGCATCTACCTCTGTATTCATTTTCAAAGTTTTGAAGTTTTTCAAACTATTTCCGAGTTTGCAAGCCCCATCACACCCAAGGATCCAAGGGTTCGACCCTAGAATCAACCACGCTCTGCTACCATTTGTAACCCCTTTCAGGTTTTATGCTTTATAAAAAAAACTTTTTTTTTTTTTTTGGAAAGAGGGGCCAGTAGTTATTTAAAACTAGGCCGAGGGCCTAGAGAAGCCAAAAATGCGATGGGTCCAGTGGGACGGGACTTGCAATTAAACTAGATGATTAAACAACAATAACAAATTTTATTAGCAATTTCAAGTCCTGACATTCAATATAACCCTGATAGAATTAAAAAAAATTCATTAAAAAACTTTACTCCACTCCCTGACATTATAACATTATGAAAATATACACAGGTAACATCATAGTTCATAGTTAAATAATTTCTCATAAATACACATAAATACAACATCAATCAATATACTTACATGAATACACATAGAATACACATATATATATTTATACATATACCACACACACATGTTCACCTGGCGGACAGCCTATATATATATATATATATTGTTCACCATACCTCAGGATAATATAACCCCAGTATCTGTCCCCAAGACCCCCATCCCAAACTACCGTAAACCGATAAAGTGCCCAGCCTGCTTTAAAAACTTTTCATTTAAAAAAAACAAATCCATTAACTCGTCAGATTAGAACAGAGTTACGACAAATGAAATTATTACAAGTATACAAAATGTAGGAATGTTCCCCCAAATAGTAATGTGCCATCGCAAGGTCAACATGACTGCACGGTCTTATAACATGTATAACAAAATTTATAATTGAAAAGTAAGAACCGGTAGTGTGCTCATATTAACAACTCAACAATTAATGCACTGGCTATGGCAGTAAAAGAAATGATGAAAATCTACTTATCACTGAATTATTAAACAGCTAACATAAGTCTTATAAAATGTATAATAAAATTTGTAATTGAAAAGTAAGAACTGGTAGTGTGCTCATATTAACAACTCAACAATTAATGCACTGGCTATGGCAGTAAAAGAAATTATGGAAAATTACTTATTACTGAATTATTAAACAGCTAACATAAATTTTATAAAATGTATAATAAAAATGTTATAATGTAAAATCTAATAAAACAGATTTGAGGCATTCATAGAGAATTGAGTTGACCACAGGCACGGCCATGCGCCCGAACGAGATGCAACAGAATTTAACAAGTCAGAAACCTGTGGATGAAGGCACCAACAGGTGACGGTGGCAGGTCAAAGCACCCCCAAACCTTTAAATAATTAAAAAAAAAACCCATATAGATCTATAAATATAATCAAGAAAATCCCCAACAAAGTACCCCGGCACCCATGCAAGCATAATTAAGAGCCATACAAATCGGCAACATTCAGTTCTGCACACTTTTGCAATAAAAGAAAAATTTAACATCAAATACGGGAGACGCATGACCCCGTCTGGGTTTACACTTACTCTGGGGACGTAAGCGTTTGAAAAATGAATCTGACAAAATTTTATAACCACTAAATGTCCCGCTGGACTTGTGCACAAACAAAACAAAACTGGAGCTGTTCCAGGAATGATATCACAAGTTCTACATTGTAGCGGCCAAAAATATTTCTGAAAGGCTTAAATTTCACCTGGTTATAGTCCGGCACAAAACCTGAGGTATTGTGGTGTGCTGTCCAGCTCTTCCTCCCGGCGGCTCAGACGGAGAATCACTAGTTTAATGGCATGGGTGGCAGGTGATCGGCCACCAGCTAGAGCGAAACAGGAGATTGACTTAAATCAGGAACCCGGAGAGTCACTTAGTGATTATTTATGCATAGTAGATAGATGATTTACAAGATCCAAATCTCACGGCAGCCGGGAGGAGTACGGACTGTCACGGTCGAGCGCTGTAAGTGAACTCCTTCGACATTAGCCGGAAAAAATGCTATGCCGGCTCGACCCCAGAGCGCGTGCGGATCGGCATAGCAAGCGTACTGATAACGGAGCGGCGCCGTTAAGCTAATTAATTAACGTGCACGGCAATGCCCGTCACATCGTTAACAAGAAAACAGCCGAGTTTTTCCAAAACTCGGTACACCCCCACTTCAAAAGGGCAACATGGGTGCCCAACTAGAACTCAGTGGTACCCTGCAGTGTACCTCCCTTATAGTCCATACTCGAGTTGCTATCGGCATCCTCGCCGGTCATGGCTCTCAGGAGAACAGAGGCTCAGAACACTGCGGCCATCCCCATGCGACCCCCTCCGCCTCGCCCACCCCACGGGACCGCCCCAACACGTCACCCTCTGCGGTGACCATCACCTACTTCTTCCGGTCCCACTCACATACCCGTCCGAAGACCCAACAAGGTATCACCCACCTTGGTAAGTGAGTGACCGTACTACCTCTCGTCCACCTCTTGGACCGACCAGCCATATGCACCAACAAGGCATCTCCATCCTTGCCATATGGCTGGCCCACATCCCTACACAAGGGCGGACGGCCCCGCTTAGCCCGACAGAGAAGACCACATGAAGGGCACGCGAACATCCATCCCAACTCTTACTTCACATTTGATTACACCGTAACTAGAAGGGGAAGTTTACTTCATCACAGCACCGTCGATACACCATATATATATATATATATATATACACACAACACAGTCTTAACTCAAAATAAACACCATGGTAAACAACCGGGGAATGCGGCGTGGCTCGGACCCTACAATGAACAACATCAACATCAACAACTATTAACAACCAACAACAGCACACCATCACTCCATCTAACCTCTCCCGACAGGGGAAACTGACGATCTCAAAGACCACGACAATCCAAGGGCACTATCGGCAAGGTTCTCTAACTCCTTATCGATTTTTTTTTTATGGGAGGGGTAGGAAAATCAGGAAGATGAAAAGAGGCAAGGATCATTGAAGGTCAAGGGCGAAAGGGTGAGGACTAAGGGTAAGGACATGGCTCCCTCCGGAAATAAGGATGAATGGAGAAAACCAAGGCTCGCATGGGCAGGGGCGCAACCCTGAAATAGATGAACACCACTGGGACTGTGGAGAACATCTACCCGCTACCCGTTAACCGCTTCTTCTCACCTTTCTGTGACGGACTTTAGGTACTCGTTCCTTTCGGACACCACTTTCTGAGAAATTATGTCGCGTTGAGCTGTTCTGGCTGGTTTCCTCTGAATCAGAATCAAGGCAACTTACCTCACTACTTTCACCCCGATTTGGATTATCCTCATCATCTAACTCCTCTGTTTCTGCCTTCCCTTCTTCTCTTTCTTCTAACCCTTCCTTTTCTTCTACAATTTCCCCTTCTTCGTCCCCATAATCCAAATCAGCCTCATGACACTGCACCTCCTCACCATCTTCCAGTTGCTCATCTGATCCCTCTTCAACAGCATCTTCTCCCAGCTCCTCACTGATTTCTGCATCACCCTCGTCACCAGCTCCTTCACAAACTTGTTCACTAACCTCCTCTCCAATCTCGTTTTCCTCAACACATTCATCACCAACATCATCGCCATCACGTCCACTACCACCATCCGAACACTGCACATCTTCATCTTCCTCTAGTTGCTTCTCTGGTCCACCCGAAACTTCTTTCCATTCCTCAGATCTCTCAGGACTACTTACAGAAGGCGTCTGCACATCTCCACACACTACATCATTCTCACTCGCACACTCCACAACGCTGCCACAAAATTTCTCCTCAATATCTACCTCACTTGCGGCATGGACATCCCCTTGTCCATCCGCAACCTCAGAAACACTTGCAGCCTGGACTTCCCCGTGTCCATCCGCAAACTCAGACTCTTCAGTCTCCCTAACACCTACAACTATACTTTCCTGTGCAGCATCTGCAGACCGCTCTTCTGCCTCTTCCTTCGATTCAACTCCTTCACCACTCTCAGCAACTACAACGTTCTCAACATTTTCCACCCTGGAATCCCGCTGTCCAGGTTCATGTGCAATGACTAAATTAATTTCTACTGGCGATGGTAAAGCTACACCATCAAGTGACTTCTCATATCCCGGCGTAGGCGACGATGATGTTACAGGATCTGGATCCCTCGAACCGAGATGGAGATACCGGAACAAATTCCACGGCATCTGGATTCAACTGTGACGTCCTCTCTGAGCCCTGTAATTCGGTATCAACAAATGTTTTCTTGTCGTCTTGTATTAATCCACAGAAGTTATTCCGCTTTTCTTCTTTCTCTTCACCTTCTTCATCCACAACTCTATTAGGCACTGGTACTTCCTCTGGAACCTTTAAAGTTTCCTTACTCTCCAAATAGGAATAACTTGCTACCGGCTCCCTACTTGCCGAAGTTTGTTTACTAACATAATTTCTTCTTCCCCTGTTAATTTCATACTTCTTTGTTTTCTGTGCTGTAGCTGTTGTTACCGTCTTTCCACTTGCCACCCCCTTGTAGCCTCCGTTACTTCCGGAATACTCAGTTTTTCTTACCGTTTCTTGTGTTCTCCACCGACCACCATGTTTGTCTTCTTTAGCTTTTCCTAATGAACCCCTGGAGCATTGGACATCTTTAGCAGCTCTTCTCCGGGACTCATCATTCTCCTGGACCCTTCTGGCATGCGCACACCACCGGTCCAGGTCCGCAAAAGAACGTGGAGGCTCTGCGAAAACTAGCCGGGAACTCTCTTGGGGATTCAGCCCCTCTCGTATTACCTGTATAACTTCCGTCTCGGGCAACCCCAACCTTAATATACGGGCAGCTTTCCTTACATCGTGCACGAAATCCCCCAATGCCTCTCCGTTGGCCTGTAGGCGATAGAATAAATCTAACTTAAGCTGGGAACGTCGTCGATGGGGTATGAAGAAGTCCAACACTTCCCCATGGAAGGTGTCGACACTGCAGCCCCGACGCAGAGTGCTGGTGACCAGCCATGCCAATGAACCCCGGCAATACGGGTATATAAGGGACAAGACCTCCTCATCGGACACACCCGGGAAATCTGCCAACTGCAGGACCAGGTCCAAGAAGACCAACAACCTATCCTCATCTACTCCATCCAACACCGAAAGTTTCTGGAGAACCCCTGAAATGGGGTGGGGTAATCTCTGGTAGCATACCGCCGCCAGAATTGCACAATTCAAAACACACAACCACCAAACATAAATCCCCACGAAACACCTAAAACAAACCTAACTTACAAAACATAGTCACAAAAACAGAAAAACTCAAGTACTATCCTTCCTCTGAGCGACCTCCGGGTTCCCTAGCGCTACGAAAACCTGATCCACTCCAGAACCAACTCTCCGTCAGCCACCACTCTCAAGAGGAGAAACACATCAAACACTAACATAGACCAACAATCCACACCACAGAACAACTACCACAACATATAACATTTCAACAAAGACATTTATTATAAACTTCCGAGACTAAATCTGGTCAATGTCGATACCGACTTCCGGTCAGGCCATACCGCATCCAGCTAACCTCACGCGCTATTACTTCCATAACTATAAATAAGGCAGCCCATTCCCCCGGCAATCCCCCCCGTGATCTCCGGTAACGCCCATTCTTAACAACAACAAAAACCCCAACTAAAACGCATGCCACGTGGCGGCATCAGGTTTACAATTCCAAATCAAATATCAATTATACATTGACAATACATATACACATAAAATGCTAAACCTGCCATTGCATCTACCTCTGTATTCATTTTCAAAGTTTTGAAGTTTTTCAAACTATTTCCGAGTTTGCAAGCCCCATCACACCCAAGGATCCAAGGGTTCGACCCTAGAATCAACCACGCTCTGCTACCATTTGTAACCCCTCTCAGGTTTTATGCTTTATAAAAAAAACTTTTTTTTTTTTTTTTGAAAGAGGGGCCACCAGTTATTTAAAACTAGGCCGAGGGCCTAGAGAAGCCAAAAATGCGCTGGGTCCAGTGGGACGGGACTTGCAATTAAACTAGATGATTAAACAACAATAAAAAATTTTATTAGCAATTTCAAGTCCTGACATTCAATATAACCCTGACAGAATTTAAAAAATTTCATTAAAAAACTTTACTCCACTCCCTGACATTATAACATTCTGAAAATATACACAGGTAACATCATAGTTCATAGTTAAATAATTTCTCATAAATACACATAAATACAACATCAATCAATATACTTACATGAATACACATAGAACACACATATATATATTTATACATATACCACACACACATGTTCACCTGGCGGACAGCCTATATATATATATTTTTCACCATACCTCAGGATAATATAACCCCAGTATCTGTCCCCAAGACCCCCATCCCAAACTACCGTAAACCGATAAAGTGCCCAGCCTGCTTTAAAAACTTTTCATTTAAAAAAAACAAATCCATTAACTCGTCAGATTAGAACAGAGTTACGACAAATGAAATTATTACAAGTATACAAAATGTAGGAATGTTCCCCCAAATAGTAATGTGCCATCGCAAGGTCAACATGACTGCACGGTCTTATAACATGTATAACAAAATTTATAATTGAAAAGTAAGAACCGGTAGTGTGCTCATATTAACAACTCAACAATTAATGCACTGGCTATGGCAGTAAAAGAAATGATGAAAATCTACTTATCACTGAATTATTAAACAGCTAACATAAGTCTTATAAAATGTATAATAAAATTTGTAATTGAAAAGTAAGAACTGGTAGTGTGCTCATATTAACAACTCAACAATTAATGCACTGGCTATGGCAGTAAAAGAAATTATGGAAAATTACTTATTACTGAATTATTAAACAGCTAACATAAATTTTATAAAATGTATAATAAAAATGTTATAATGTAAAATCTAATAAAACAGATTTGAGGCATTCATAGAGAATTGAGTTGACCACAGGCATGGCCATGCGCCCGAACGAGATGCAACAGAATTTAACAAGTCAGAAACCTGTGGATGAAGGCACCAACAGGTGACGGTGGCAGGTCAAAGCACCCCCAAACCTTTAAATAATTAAAAAAAAAAAACCCATATAGATCTATAAATATAATCAAGAAAATCCCCAACAAAGTACCCCGGCACCCATGCAAGCATAATTAAGAGCCATACAAATCGGCAACATTCAGTTCTGCACACTTTTGCAATAAAAGAAAAATTTAACATCAAATACGGGAGACGCATGACCCCGTCTGGGTTTACACTTACTCTGGGGACGTAAGCGTTTGAAAAATGAATCTGACAAAATTTTATAACCACTAAATGTCCCGCTGGACTTGTGCACAAACAAAACTTTTAACTGGAGCTGTTCCAGGAATGATATCACAAGTTCTACATTGTAGCGGCCAAAAATATTTCTGAAAGGCTTAAATTTCACCTGGTTATAGTCCGGCACAAAACCTGAGGTATTGTGGTGTGCTGTCCAGCTCTTCCTCCCGGCGGCTCAGACGGAGAATCACTAGTTTAATGGCATGGGTGGCAGGTGATCGGCCACCAGCTAGAGCGAAACAGGAGATTGACTTAAATCAGGAACCCGGAGAGTCACTTAGTGATTATTTATGCATAGTAGATAGATGATTTACAAGATCCAAATCTCACGGCAGCCGGGAGGAGTACGGACTGTCACGGTCGAGCGCTGTAAGTGAACTCCTTCGACATTAGCCGGAAAAAATGCTATGCCGGCTCGACCCCAGAGCGCGTGCGGATCGGCATAGCAAGCGTACTGATAACGGAGCGGCGCCGTTAAGCTAATTAATTAACGTGCACGGCAATGCCCGTCACATCGTTAACAAGAAAACAGCCGAGTTTTTCCAAAACTCGGTACACCCCCACTTCAAAAGGGCAACATGGGTGCCCAACTAGAACTCAGTGGTACCCTGCAGTGTACCTCCCTTATAGTCCATACTCGAGTTGCTATCGGCATCCTCGCCGGTCATGGCTCTCAGGAGAACAGAGGCTCAGAACACTGCGGCCATCCCCATGCGACCCCCTCCGCCTCGCCCACCCCACGGGACCGCCCCAACACGTCACCCTCTGCGGTGACCATCACCTACTTCTTCCGGTCCCACTCACATACCCGTCCGAAGACCCAACAAGGTATCACCCACCTTGGTAAGTGAGTGACCGTACTACCTCTCGTCCACCTCTTGGACCGACCAGCCATATGCACCAACAAGGCATCTCCATCCTTGCCATATGGCTGGCCCACATCCCTACACAAGGGCGGACGGCCCCGCTTAGCCCGACAGAGAAGACCACATGAAGGGCACGCGAACATCCATCCCAACTCTTACTTCACATTTGATTACACCGTAACTAGAAGGGGAAGTTTACTTCATCACAGCACCGTCGATACACCATATATATATATATATATATATACACACAACACAGTCTTAACTCAAAATAAACACCATGGTAAACAACCGGGGAATGCGGCGTGGCTCGGACCCTACAATGAACAACATCAACATCAACAACTATTAACAACCAACAACAGCACACCATCACTCCATCTAACCTCTCCCGACAGGGGAAACTGACGATCTCAAAGACCACGACAATCCAAGGGCACTATCGGCAAGGTTCTCTAACTCCTTATCGATTTTTTTTTTATGGGAGGGGTAGGAAAATCAGGAAGATGAAAAGAGGCAAGGATCATTGAAGGTCAAGGGCGAAAGGGTGAGGACTAAGGGTAAGGACATGGCTCCCTCCGGAAATAAGGATGAATGGAGGAAACCAAGGCTCGCATGGGCAGGGGCGCAACCCTGAAATAGATGAACACCACTGGGACTGTGGAGAACATCTACCCGCTACCCGTTAACCGCTTCTTCTCACCTTTCTGTGACGGACTTTAGGTACTCGTTCCTTTCGGACACCACTTTCTGAGAAATTATGTCGCGTTGAGCTGTTCTGGCTGGTTTCCTCTGAATCAGAATCAAGGCAACTTACCTCACTACTTTCACCCCGATTTGGATTATCCTCATCATCTAACTCCTCTGTTTCTGCCTTCCCTTCTTCTCTTTCTTCTAACCCTTCCTTTTCTTCTACAATTTCCCCTTCTTCGTCCCCATAATCCAAATCAGCCTCATGACACTGCACCTCCTCACCATCTTCCAGTTGCTCATCTGATCCCTCTTCAACAGCATCTTCTCCCAGCTCCTCACTGATTTCTGCATCACCCTCGTCACCAGCTCCTTCACAAACTTGTTCACTAACCTCCTCTCCAATCTCGTTTTCCTCAACACATTCATCACCAACATCATCGCCATCACGTCCACTACCACCATCCGAACACTGCACATCTTCATCTTCCTCTAGTTGCTTCTCTGGTCCACCCGAAACTTCTTTCCATTCCTCAGATCTCTCAGGACTACTTACAGAAGGCGTCTGCACATCTCCACACACTACATCATTCTCACTCGCACACTCCACAACGCTGCCACAAAATTTCTCCTCAATATCTACCTCACTTGCGGCATGGACATCCCCTTGTCCATCCGCAACCTCAGAAACACTTGCAGCCTGGACTTCCCCGTGTCCATCCGCAAACTCAGACTCTTCAGTCTCCCTAACACCTACAACTATACTTTCCTGTGCAGCATCTGCAGACCGCTCTTCTGCCTCTTCCTTCGATTCAACTCCTTCACCACTCTCAGCAACTACAACGTTCTCAACATTTTCCACCCTGGAATCCCGCTGTCCAGGTTCATGTGCAATGACTAAATTAATTTCTACTGGCGATGGTAAAGCTACACCATCAAGTGACTTCTCATATCCCGGCGTAGGCGACGATGATGTTACAGGATCTGGATCCCTCGAACCGAGATGGAGATACCGGAACAAATTCCACGGCATCTGGATTCAACTGTGACGTCCTCTCTGAGCCCTGTAATTCGGTATCAACAAATGTTTTCTTGTCGTCTTGTATTAATCCACAGAAGTTATTCCGCTTTTCTTCTTTCTCTTCACCTTCTTCATCCACAACTCTATTAGGCACTGGTACTTCCTCTGGAACCTTTAAAGTTTCCTTACTCTCCAAATAGGAATAACTTGCTACCGGCTCCCTACTTGCCGAAGTTTGTTTACTAACATAATTTCTTCTTCCCCTGTTAATTTCATACTTCTTTGTTTTCTGTGCTGTAGCTGTTGTTACCGTCTTTCCACTTGCCACCCCCTTGTAGCCTCCGTTACTTCCGGAATACTCAGTTTTTCTTACCGTTTCTTGTGTTCTCCACCGACCACCATGTTTGTCTTCTTTAGCTTTTCCTAATGAACCCCTGGAGCATTGGACATCTTTAGCAGCTCTTCTCCGGGACTCATCATTCTCCTGGACCCTTCTGGCATGCGCACACCACCGGTCCAGGTCCGCAAAAGAACGTGGAGGCTCTGCGAAAACTAGCCGGGAACTCTCTTGGGGATTCAGCCCCTCTCGTATTACCTGTATAACTTCCGTCTCGGGCAACCCCAACCTTAATATACGGGCAGCTTTCCTTACATCGTGCACGAAATCCCCCAATGCCTCTCCGTTGGCCTGTAGGCGATAGAATAAATCTAACTTAAGCTGGGAACGTCGTCGATGGGGTATGAAGAAGTCCAACACTTCCCCATGGAAGGTGTCGACACTGCAGCCCCGACGCAGAGTGCTGGTGACCAGCCATGCCAATGAACCCCGGCAATACGGGTATATAAGGGACAAGACCTCCTCATCGGACACACCCGGGAAATCTGCCAACTGCAGGACCAGGTCCAAGAAGACCAACAACCTATCCTCATCTACTCCATCCAACACCGAAAGTTTCTGGAGAACCCCTGAAATGGGGTGGGGTAATCTCTGGTAGCATACCGCCGCCAGAATTGCACAATTCAAAACACACAACCACCAAACATAAATCCCCACGAAACACCTAAAACAAACCTAACTTACAAAACATAGTCACAAAAACAGAAAAACTCAAGTACTATCCTTCCTCTGAGCGACCTCCGGGTTCCCTAGCGCTACGAAAACCTGATCCACTCCAGAACCAACTCTCCGTCAGCCACCACTCTCAAGAGGAGAAACACATCAAACACTAACATAGACCAACAATCCACACCACAGAACAACTACCACAACATATAACATTTCAACAAAGACATTTATTATAAACTTCCGAGACTAAATCTGGTCAATGTCGATACCGACTTCCGGTCAGGCCATACCGCATCCAGCTAACCTCACGCGCTATTACTTCCATAACTATAAATAAGGCAGCCCATTCCCCCGGCAATCCCCCCCGTGATCTCCGGTAACGCCCATTCTTAACAACAACAAAAACCCCAACTAAAACGCATGCCACGTGGCGGCATCAGGTTTACAATTCCAAATCAAATATCAATTATACATTGACAATACATATACACATAAAATGCTAAACCTGCCATTGCATCTACCTCTGTATTCATTTTCAAAGTTTTGAAGTTTTTCAAACTATTTCCGAGTTTGCAAGCCCCATCACACCCAAGGATCCAAGGGTTCGACCCTAGAATCAACCACGCTCTGCTACCATTTGTAACCCCTCTCAGGTTTTATGCTTTATAAAAAAAACTTTTTTTTTTTTTTTTGAAAGAGGGGCCACCAGTTATTTAAAACTAGGCCGAGGGCCTAGAGAAGCCAAAAATGCGCTGGGTCCAGTGGGACGGGACTTGCAATTAAACTAGATGATTAAACAACAATAAAAAATTTTATTAGCAATTTCAAGTCCTGACATTCAATATAACCCTGACAGAATTTAAAAAATTTCATTAAAAAACTTTACTCCACTCCCTGACATTATAACATTCTGAAAATATACACAGGTAACATCATAGTTCATAGTTAAATAATTTCTCATAAATACACATAAATACAACATCAATCAATATACTTACATGAATACACATAGAACACACATATATATATTTATACATATACCACACACACATGTTCACCTGGCGGACAGCCTATATATATATATTTTTCACCATACCTCAGGATAATATAACCCCAGTATCTGTCCCCAAGACCCCCATCCCAAACTACCGTAAACCGATAAAGTGCCCAGCCTGCTTTAAAAACTTTTCATTTAAAAAAAACAAATCCATTAACTCGTCAGATTAGAACAGAGTTACGACAAATGAAATTATTACAAGTATACAAAATGTAGGAATGTTCCCCCAAATAGTAATGTGCCATCGCAAGGTCAACATGACTGCACGGTCTTATAACATGTATAACAAAATTTATAATTGAAAAGTAAGAACCGGTAGTGTGCTCATATTAACAACTCAACAATTAATGCACTGGCTATGGCAGTAAAAGAAATGATGAAAATCTACTTATCACTGAATTATTAAACAGCTAACATAAGTCTTATAAAATGTATAATAAAATTTGTAATTGAAAAGTAAGAACTGGTAGTGTGCTCATATTAACAACTCAACAATTAATGCACTGGCTATGGCAGTAAAAGAAATTATGGAAAATTACTTATTACTGAATTATTAAACAGCTAACATAAATTTTATAAAATGTATAATAAAAATGTTATAATGTAAAATCTAATAAAACAGATTTGAGGCATTCATAGAGAATTGAGTTGACCACAGGCATGGCCATGCGCCCGAACGAGATGCAACAGAATTTAACAAGTCAGAAACCTGTGGATGAAGGCACCAACAGGTGACGGTGGCAGGTCAAAGCACCCCCAAACCTTTAAATAATTAAAAAAAAAAAACCCATATAGATCTATAAATATAATCAAGAAAATCCCCAACAAAGTACCCCGGCACCCATGCAAGCATAATTAAGAGCCATACAAATCGGCAACATTCAGTTCTGCACACTTTTGCAATAAAAGAAAAATTTAACATCAAATACGGGAGACGCATGACCCCGTCTGGGTTTTCACTTACTCTGGGGACGTAAGCGTTTGAAAAATGAATCTGACAAAATTTTATAACCACTAAATGTCCCGCTGGACTTGTGCACAAACAAAACTTTTAACTGGAGCTGTTCCAGGAATGATATCACAAGTTCTACATTGTAGCGGCCAAAAATATTTCTGAAAGGCTTAAATTTCACCTGGTTATAGTCCGGCACAAAACCTGAGGTATTGTGGTGTGCTGTCCAGCTCTTCCTCCCGGCGGCTCAGACGGAGAATCACTAGTTTAATGGCATGGGTGGCAGGTGATCGGCCACCAGCTAGAGCGAAACAGGAGATTGACTTAAATCAGGAACCCGGAGAGTCACTTAGTGATTATTTATGCATAGTAGATAGATGATTTACAAGATCCAAATCTCACGGCAGCCGGGAGGAGTACGGACTGTCACGGTCGAGCGCTGTAAGTGAACTCCTTCGACATTAGCCGGAAAAAATGCTATGCCGGCTCGACCCCAGAGCGCGTGCGGATCGGCATAGCAAGCGTACTGATAACGGAGCGGCGCCGTTAAGCTAATTAATTAACGTGCACGGCAATGCCCGTCACATCGTTAACAAGAAAACAGCCGAGTTTTTCCAAAACTCGGTACACCCCCACTTCAAAAGGGCAACATGGGTGCCCAACTAGAACTCAGTGGTACCCTGCAGTGTACCTCCCTTATAGTCCATACTCGAGTTGCTATCGGCATCCTCGCCGGTCATGGCTCTCAGGAGAACAGAGGCTCAGAACACTGCGGCCATCCCCATGCGACCCCCTCCGCCTCGCCCACCCCACGGGACCGCCCCAACACGTCACCCTCTGCGGTGACCATCACCTACTTCTTCCGGTCCCACTCACATACCCGTCCGAAGACCCAACAAGGTATCACCCACCTTGGTAAGTGAGTGACCGTACTACCTCTCGTCCACCTCTTGGACCGACCAGCCATATGCACCAACAAGGCATCTCCATCCTTGCCATATGGCTGGCCCACATCCCTACACAAGGGCGGACGGCCCCGCTTAGCCCGACAGAGAAGACCACATGAAGGGCACGCGAACATCCATCCCAACTCTTACTTCACATTTGATTACACCGTAACTAGAAGGGGAAGTTTACTTCATCACAGCACCGTCGATACACCATATATATATATATATATATATACACACAACACAGTCTTAACTCAAAATAAACACCATGGTAAACAACCGGGGAATGCGGCGTGGCTCGGACCCTACAATGAACAACATCAACATCAACAACTATTAACAACCAACAACAGCACACCATCACTCCATCTAACCTCTCCCGACAGGGGAAACTGACGATCTCAAAGACCACGACAATCCAAGGGCACTATCGGCAAGGTTCTCTAACTCCTTATCGATTTTTTTTTTATGGGAGGGGTAGGAAAATCAGGAAGATGAAAAGAGGCAAGGATCATTGAAGGTCAAGGGCGAAAGGGTGAGGACTAAGGGTAAGGACATGGCTCCCTCCGGAAATAAGGATGAATGGAGGAAACCAAGGCTCGCATGGGCAGGGGCGCAACCCTGAAATAGATGAACACCACTGGGACTGTGGAGAACATCTACCCGCTACCCGTTAACCGCTTCTTCTCACCTTTCTGTGACGGACTTTAGGTACTCGTTCCTTTCGGACACCACTTTCTGAGAAATTATGTCGCGTTGAGCTGTTCTGGCTGGTTTCCTCTGAATCAGAATCAAGGCAACTTACCTCACTACTTTCACCCCGATTTGGATTATCCTCATCATCTAACTCCTCTGTTTCTGCCTTCCCTTCTTCTCTTTCTTCTAACCCTTCCTTTTCTTCTACAATTTCCCCTTCTTCGTCCCCATAATCCAAATCAGCCTCATGACACTGCACCTCCTCACCATCTTCCAGTTGCTCATCTGATCCCTCTTCAACAGCATCTTCTCCCAGCTCCTCACTGATTTCTGCATCACCCTCGTCACCAGCTCCTTCACAAACTTGTTCACTAACCTCCTCTCCAATCTCGTTTTCCTCAACACATTCATCACCAACATCATCGCCATCACGTCCACTACCACCATCCGAACACTGCACATCTTCATCTTCCTCTAGTTGCTTCTCTGGTCCACCCGAAACTTCTTTCCATTCCTCAGATCTCTCAGGACTACTTACAGAAGGCGTCTGCACATCTCCACACACTACATCATTCTCACTCGCACACTCCACAACGCTGCCACAAAATTTCTCCTCAATATCTACCTCACTTGCGGCATGGACATCCCCTTGTCCATCCGCAACCTCAGAAACACTTGCAGCCTGGACTTCCCCGTGTCCATCCGCAAACTCAGACTCTTCAGTCTCCCTAACACCTACAACTATACTTTCCTGTGCAGCATCTGCAGACCGCTCTTCTGCCTCTTCCTTCGATTCAACTCCTTCACCACTCTCAGCAACTACAACGTTCTCAACATTTTCCACCCTGGAATCCCGCTGTCCAGGTTCATGTGCAATGACTAAATTAATTTCTACTGGCGATGGTAAAGCTACACCATCAAGTGACTTCTCATATCCCGGCGTAGGCGACGATGATGTTACAGGATCTGGATCCCTCGAACCGAGATGGAGATACCGGAACAAATTCCACGGCATCTGGATTCAACTGTGACGTCCTCTCTGAGCCCTGTAATTCGGTATCAACAAATGTTTTCTTGTCGTCTTGTATTAATCCACAGAAGTTATTCCGCTTTTCTTCTTTCTCTTCACCTTCTTCATCCACAACTCTATTAGGCACTGGTACTTCCTCTGGAACCTTTAAAGTTTCCTTACTCTCCAAATAGGAATAACTTGCTACCGGCTCCCTACTTGCCGAAGTTTGTTTACTAACATAATTTCTTCTTCCCCTGTTAATTTCATACTTCTTTGTTTTCTGTGCTGTAGCTGTTGTTACCGTCTTTCCACTTGCCACCCCCTTGTAGCCTCCGTTACTTCCGGAATACTCAGTTTTTCTTACCGTTTCTTGTGTTCTCCACCGACCACCATGTTTGTCTTCTTTAGCTTTTCCTAATGAACCCCTGGAGCATTGGACATCTTTAGCAGCTCTTCTCCGGGACTCATCATTCTCCTGGACCCTTCTGGCATGCGCACACCACCGGTCCAGGTCCGCAAAAGAACGTGGAGGCTCTGCGAAAACTAGCCGGGAACTCTCTTGGGGATTCAGCCCCTCTCGTATTACCTGTATAACTTCCGTCTCGGGCAACCCCAACCTTAATATACGGGCAGCTTTCCTTACATCGTGCACGAAATCCCCCAATGCCTCTCCGTTGGCCTGTAGGCGATAGAATAAATCTAACTTAAGCTGGGAACGTCGTCGATGGGGTATGAAGAAGTCCAACACTTCCCCATGGAAGGTGTCGACACTGCAGCCCCGACGCAGAGTGCTGGTGACCAGCCATGCCAATGAACCCCGGCAATACGGGTATATAAGGGACAAGACCTCCTCATCGGACACACCCGGGAAATCTGCCAACTGCAGGACCAGGTCCAAGAAGACCAACAACCTATCCTCATCTACTCCATCCAACACCGAAAGTTTCTGGAGAACCCCTGAAATGGGGTGGGGTAATCTCTGGTAGCATACCGCCGCCAGAATTGCACAATTCAAAACACACAACCACCAAACATAAATCCCCACGAAACACCTAAAACAAACCTAACTTACAAAACATAGTCACAAAAACAGAAAAACTCAAGTACTATCCTTCCTCTGAGCGACCTCCGGGTTCCCTAGCGCTACGAAAACCTGATCCACTCCAGAACCAACTCTCCGTCAGCCACCACTCTCAAGAGGAGAAACACATCAAACACTAACATAGACCAACAATCCACACCACAGAACAACTACCACAACATATAACATTTCAACAAAGACATTTATTATAAACTTCCGAGACTAAATCTGGTCAATGTCGATACCGACTTCCGGTCAGGCCATACCGCATCCAGCTAACCTCACGCGCTATTACTTCCATAACTATAAATAAGGCAGCCCATTCCCCCGGCAATCCCCCCCGTGATCTCCGGTAACGCCCATTCTTAACAACAACAAAAACCCCAACTAAAACGCATGCCACGTGGCGGCATCAGGTTTACAATTCCAAATCAAATATCAATTATACATTGACAATACATATACACATAAAATGCTAAACCTGCCATTGCATCTACCTCTGTATTCATTTTCAAAGTTTTGAAGTTTTTCAAACTATTTCCGAGTTTGCAAGCCCCATCACACCCAAGGATCCAAGGGTTCGACCCTAGAATCAACCACGCTCTGCTACCATTTGTAACCCCTCTCAGGTTTTATGCTTTATAAAAAAAACTTTTTTTTTTTTTTTTGAAAGAGGGGCCACCAGTTATTTAAAACTAGGCCGAGGGCCTAGAGAAGCCAAAAATGCGCTGGGTCCAGTGGGACGGGACTTGCAATTAAACTAGATGATTAAACAACAATAAAAAATTTTATTAGCAATTTCAAGTCCTGACATTCAATATAACCCTGACAGAATTTAAAAAATTTCATTAAAAAACTTTACTCCACTCCCTGACATTATAACATTCTGAAAATATACACAGGTAACATCATAGTTCATAGTTAAATAATTTCTCATAAATACACATAAATACAACATCAATCAATATACTTACATGAATACACATAGAACACACATATATATATTTATACATATACCACACACACATGTTCACCTGGCGGACAGCCTATATATATATATTTTTCACCATACCTCAGGATAATATAACCCCAGTATCTGTCCCCAAGACCCCCATCCCAAACTACCGTAAACCGATAAAGTGCCCAGCCTGCTTTAAAAACTTTTCATTTAAAAAAAACAAATCCATTAACTCGTCAGATTAGAACAGAGTTACGACAAATGAAATTATTACAAGTATACAAAATGTAGGAATGTTCCCCCAAATAGTAATGTGCCATCGCAAGGTCAACATGACTGCACGGTCTTATAACATGTATAACAAAATTTATAATTGAAAAGTAAGAACCGGTAGTGTGCTCATATTAACAACTCAACAATTAATGCACTGGCTATGGCAGTAAAAGAAATGATGAAAATCTACTTATCACTGAATTATTAAACAGCTAACATAAGTCTTATAAAATGTATAATAAAATTTGTAATTGAAAAGTAAGAACTGGTAGTGTGCTCATATTAACAACTCAACAATTAATGCACTGGCTATGGCAGTAAAAGAAATTATGGAAAATTACTTATTACTGAATTATTAAACAGCTAACATAAATTTTATAAAATGTATAATAAAAATGTTATAATGTAAAATCTAATAAAACAGATTTGAGGCATTCATAGAGAATTGAGTTGACCACAGGCATGGCCATGCGCCCGAACGAGATGCAACAGAATTTAACAAGTCAGAAACCTGTGGATGAAGGCACCAACAGGTGACGGTGGCAGGTCAAAGCACCCCCAAACCTTTAAATAATTAAAAAAAAAAACCCATATAGATCTATAAATATAATCAAGAAAATCCCCAACAAAGTACCCCGGCACCCATGCAAGCATAATTAAGAGCCATACAAATCGGCAACATTCAGTTCTGCACACTTTTGCAATAAAAGAAAAATTTAACATCAAATACGGGAGACGCATGACCCCGTCTGGGTTTTCACTTACTCTGGGGACGTAAGCGTTTGAAAAATGAATCTGACAAAATTTTATAACCACTAAATGTCCCGCTGGACTTGTGCACAAACAAAACTTTTAACTGGAGCTGTTCCAGGAATGATATCACAAGTTCTACATTGTAGCGGTGAAAATATTTCTGAAAGGCTTAAATTTCACCTGGTTATAGTCCGGCACAAAACCTGAGGTATTGTGGTGTGTTGTCCAGCTCTTCCTCCCGGCGGCTCAGACGGAGAATCACTAGTTTAATGGCATGGGTGGCAGGTGATCGGCCACCAGCTAGAGCGAAACAGGAGATTGACTTAAATCAGGAACCCGGAGAGTCACTTAGTGATTATTTATGCATAGTAGATAGATGATTTACAAGATCCAAATCTCACGGCAGCCGGCAGGAGTACGGACTGTCACGGTCGAGCGCTGTAAGTGAACTCCTTCGACATTAGCCGGAAAAAATGCTATGCCGGCTCGACCCCAGAGCGCGTGCGGATCGGCATAGCAAGCGTACTGATAACGGAGCGGCGCCGTTAAGCTAATTAATTAACGTGCACGGCAATGCCCGTCACATCGTTAACAAGAAAACAGCCGAGTTTTTCCAAAACTCGGTACACCCCTACTTCAAAAGGGCAACATGGGTGCCCAACTAGAACTCAGTGGTACCCTGCAGTGTACCTCCCTTATAGTCCATACTCGAGTTGCTATCGGCATCCTCGCCGGTCATGGCTCTCAGGAGAACAGAGGCTCAGAACACTGCGGCCATCCCCATGCGACCCCCTCCGCCACGCCCACCCCACGGGACCGCCCCAACACGTCACCCTCTGCGGTGACCATCACCTACTTCTTCCGGTCCCACTCACATACCCGTCCGAAGACCCAACAAGGTATCACCCACCTTGGTAAGTGAGTGACCGTACTACCTCTCGTCCACCTCTTGGACCGACCAGCCATATGCACCAACAAGGCATCTCCATCCTTGCCATATGGCTGGCCCACATCCCTACACAAGGGCGGACGGCCCCGCTTAGCCCGACAGAGAAGACCACATGAAGGGCACGCGAACATCCATCCCAACTCTTACTTCACATTTGATTACACCGTAACTAGAAGGGGAGGTTTACTTCATCACAGCACCGTCGATACACCATATATATATATATATATATATATACACAACCCAGTCTTAACTCAAAATAAACACCATGGTAAACAACCGGGGAATGCGGCGTGGCTCGGACCCTACAATGAACAACATCAACATCAACAACTATTAACAACCAACAACAGCACACCATCACTCCATCTAACCTCTCCCGACAGGGGAAACTGACGATCTCAAAGACCACGACAATCCAAGGGCACTTTCGGCAAGGTTCTCTAACTCCTTATCGATTTTTTTTTATGGGAGGGGTAGGAAAATCAGGAAGATGAAAAGAGGCAAGGATCATTGAAGGTCAAGGGCGAAAGGGTGAGGACTAAGGGTAAGGACATGGCTCCCTCCGGAAATAAGGATGAATGGAGGAAACCAAGGCTCGCATGGGCAGGGGCGCAACCCTGAAATAGATGAACACCACTGGGACTGTGGAGAACATCTACCCGCTACCCGTTAACCGCTTCTTCTCACCTTTCTGTGACGGACTTTAGGTACTCGTTCCTTTCGGACACCACTTTCTGAGAAATTATCTCGCGTTGAGCTGTTCTGGCTGGTTTCCTCTGAATCAGAATCAAGGCAACTTACCTCACTACTTTCACCCCGTTTGGATTATCCTCATCATCTAACTCCTCTGTTTCTGCCTTCCCTTCTTCTCTTTCTTCTAACCCTTCCTTTTCTTCTACAATTTCCCCTTCTTCGTCCCCATAATCCAAATCAGCCTCATGACACTGCACCTCCTCACCATCTTCCAGTTGCTCATCTGATCCCTCTTCAACAGCATCTTCTCCCAGCTCCTCACTGATTTCTGCATCACCCTCGTCACCAGCTCCTTCACAAACTTGTTCACTAACCTCCTCTCCAATCTCGTTTTCCTCAACACATTCATCACCAACATCATCGCCATCACGTCCACTACCACCATCCGAACACTGCACATCTTCATCTTCCTCTAGTTGCTTCTCTGGTCCACCCGAAACTTCTTTCCATTCCTCAGATCTCTCAGGACTACTTACAGAAGGCGTCTGCACATCTCCACACACTACATCATTCTCACTCGCACACTCCACAACGCTGCCACAAAATTTCTCCTCAATATCTACCTCACTTGCGGCATGGACATCCCCTTGTCCATCCGCAACCTCAGAAACACTTGCAGCCTGGACTTCCCCGTGTCCATCCGCAAACTCAGACTCTTCAGTCTCCCTAACACCTACAACTATACTTTCCTGTGCAGCATCTGCAGACCGCTCTTCTGCCTCTTCCTTCGATTCAACTCCTTCACCACTCTCAGCAACTACAACGTTCTCAACATTTTCCACCCTGGAATCCCGCTGTCCAGGTTCATGTGCAATGACTAAATTAATTTCTACTGGCGATGGTAAAGCTACACCATCAAGTGACTTCTCATATCCCGGCGTAGGCGACGATGATGTTACAGGATCTGGATCCCTCACGAACCGAGATGGAGATACCGGAACAAATTCCACGGCATCTGGATTCAACTGTGACGTCCTCTCTGAGCCCTGTAATTCGGTATCAACAAATGTTTTCTTGTCGTCTTGTATTAATCCACAGAAGTTATTCCGCTTTTCTTCTTTCTCTTCACCTTCTTCATCCACAACTCTATTAGGCACTGGTACTTCCTCTGGAACCTTTAAAGTTTCCTTACTCTCCAAATAGGAATAACTTGCTACCGGCTCCCTACTTGCCGAAGTTTGTTTACTAACATAATTTCTTCTTCCCCTGTTAATTTCATACTTCTTTGTTTTCTGTGCTGTAGCTGTTGTTACCGTCTTTCCACTTGCCACCCCCTTGTAGCCTCCGTTACTTCCGGAATACTCAGTTTTTCTTACCGTTTCTTGTGTTCTCCACCGACCACCATGTTTGTCTTCTTTAGCTTTTCCTAATGAACCCCTGGAGCATTGGACATCTTTAGCAGCTCTTCCCCGGGACTCATCATTCTCCTGGACCCTTCTGGCATGCGCACACCACCGGTCCAGGTCCGCAAAAGAACGTGGAGGCTCTGCGAAAACTAGCCGGGAACTCTCTTGGGGATTCAGCCCCTCTCGTATTACCTGTATAACTTCCGTCTCGGGCAACCCCAACCTTAATATACGGGCAGCTTTCCTTACATCGTGCACGAAATCCCCCAATGCCTCTCCGTTGGCCTGTAGGCGATAGAATAAATCTAACTTAAGCTGGGAACGTCGTCGATGGGGTATGAAGAAGTCCAACACTTCCCCATGGAAGGTGTCGACACTGCAGCCCCGACGCAGAGTGCTGGTGACCAGCCATGCCAATGAACCCCGGCAATACGGGTATATAAGGGACAAGACCTCCTCATCGGACACACCCGGGAAATCTGCCAACTGCAGGACCAGGTCCAAGAAGACCAACAACCTATCCTCATCTACTCCATCCAACACCGAAAGTTTCTGGAGAACCCCTGAAATGGGGTGGGGTAATCTCTGGTAGCATACCGCCGCCAGAATTGCACAATTCAAAACACACAACCACCAAACATAAATCCCCACGAAACACCTAAAACAAACCTAACTTACAAAACATAGTCACAAAAACAGAAAAACTCAAGTACTATCCTTCCTCTGAGCGACCTCCGGGTTCCCTAGCGCTACGAAAACCTGATCCACTCCAGAACCAACTCTCCGTCAGCCACCACTCTCAAGAGGAGAAACACATCAAACACTAACATAGACCAACAATCCACACCACAGAACAACTACCACAACATATAACATTTCAACAAAGACATTTATTATAAACTTCCGAGACTAAATCTGGTCAATGTCGATACCGACTTCCGGTCAGGCCATACCGCATCCAGCTAACCTCACGCGCTATTACTTCCATAACTATAAATAAGGCAGCCCATTCCCCCGGCAATCCCCCCCGTGATCTCCGGTAAGGCCCAATCTCAACAACAACAAAAACCCCAACTAAAACGCATGCCACGTGGCGGCATCAGGTTTACAATTCCAAATCAAATATCAATTATACATTGACAATACATATACACATAAAATGCTAAACCTGCCATTGCATCTACCTCTGTATTCATTTTCAAAGTTTTGAAGTTTTTCAAACTATTTCCGAGTTTGCAAGCCCCATCACACCCAAGGATCCAAGGGTTCGACCCTAGAATCAACCACGCTCCGCTACCATTTGTAACCCCTCTCAGGTTTTAGGCTTTATAAAAAAAACTTTTTTTTTTTTTTGGAAAGAGGGGCCAGTAGTTATTTAAAACTAGGCCGAGGGCCTAGAGAAGCCAAAAATGCGATGGGTCCAGTGGGACGGGACTTGCAATTAAACTAGATGATTAAACAACAATAACAAATTTTATTAGCAATTTCAAGTCCTGACATTCAATATAACCCTGATAGAATTAAAAAAAATTCATTAAAAAACTTTACTCCACTCCCTGACATTATAACATTCTGAAAATATACACAGGTAACATCATAGTTCATAGTTAAATAATTTCTCATAAATACACATAAATACAACATCAATCAATATACTTACATGAATACACATAGAACACACATATATATATTTATACATATACCACACACACATGTTCACCTGGCGGACAGCCTATATATATATATTTTTCACCATACCTCAGGATAATATAACCCCAGTATCTGTCCCCAAGACCCCCATCCCAAACTACCGTAAACCGATAAAGTGCCCAGCCTGCTTTAAAAACTTTTCATTTAAAAAAAACAAATCCATTAACTCGTCAGATTAGAACAGAGTTACGACAAATGAAATTATTACAAGTATACAAAATGTAGGAATGTTCCCCCAAATAGTAATGTGCCATCGCAAGGTCAACATGACTGCACGGTCTTATAACATGTATAACAAAATTTATAATTGAAAAGTAAGAACCGGTAGTGTGCTCATATTAACAACTCAACAATTAATGCACTGGCTATGGCAGTAAAAGAAATGATGAAAATCTACTTATCACTGAATTATTAAACAGCTAACATAAGTCTTATAAAATGTATAATAAAATTTGTAATTGAAAAGTAAGAACTGGTAGTGTGCTCATATTAACAACTCAACAATTAATGCACTGGCTATGGCAGTAAAAGAAATTATGGAAAATTACTTATTACTGAATTATTAAACAGCTAACATAAATTTTATAAAATGTATAATAAAAATGTTATAATGTAAAATCTAATAAAACAGATTTGAGGCATTCATAGAGAATTGAGTTGACCACAGGCACGGCCATGCGCCCGAACGAGATGCAACAGAATTTAACAAGTCAGAAACCTGTGGATGAAGGCACCAACAGGTGACGGTGGCAGGTCAAAGCACCCCCAAACCTTTAAATAATTAAAAAAAAAAAACCCATATAGATCTATAAATATAATCAAGAAAATCCCCAACAAAGTACCCCGGCACCCATGCAAGCATAATTAAGAGCCATACAAATCGGCAACATTCAGTTCTGCACACTTTTGCAATAAAAGAAAAATTTAACATCAAATACGGGAGACGCATGACCCCGTCTGGGTTTACACTTACTCTGGGGACGCAAGCGTTTGAAAAATGAATCTGACAAAATTTTATAACCACTAAATGTCCCGCTGGACTTGTGCACAAACAAAACTTTTAACTGGAGCTGTTCCAGGAATGATATCACAAGTTCTACATTGTAGCGGCCAAAAATATTTCTGAAAGGCTTAAATTTCACCTGGTTATAGTCCGGCACAAAACCTGAGGTATTGTGGTGTGTTGTCCAGCTCTTCCTCCCGGCGGCTCAGACGGAGAATCACTAGTTTAATGGCATGGGTGGCAGGTGATCGGCCACCAGCTAGAGCGAAACAGGAGATTGACTTAAATCAGGAACCCGGAGAGTCACTTAGTGATTATTTATGCATAGTAGATAGATGATTTACAAGATCCAAATCTCACGGCAGCCGGGAGGAGTACGGACTGTCACGGTCGAGCGCTGTAAGTGAACTCCTTCGACATTAGCCGGAAAAAATGCTATGCCGGCTCGACCCCAGAGCGCGTGCGGATCGGCATAGCAAGCGTACTGATAACGGAGCGGCGCCGTTAAGCTAATTAATTAACGTGCACGGCAATGCCCGTCACATCGTTAACAAGAAAACAGCCGAGTTTTTCCAAAACTCGGTACACCCCCACTTCAAAAGGGCAACATGGGTGCCCAACTAGAACTCAGTGGTACCCTGCAGTGTACCTCCCTTATAGTCCATACTCGAGTTGCTATCGGCATCCTCGCCGGTCATGGCTCTCAGGAGAACAGAGGCTCAGAACACTGCGGCCATCCCCATGCGACCCCCTCCGCCATGCCCACCCCACGGGACCGCCCCAACACGTCACCCTCTGCGGTGACCATCACCTACTTCTTCCGGTCCCACTCACATACCCGTCCGAAGACCCAACAAGGTATCACCCACCTTGGTAAGTGAGTGACCGTACTACCTCTCGTCCACCTCTTGGACCGACCAGCCATATGCACCAACAAGGCATCTCCATCCTTGCCATATGGCTGGCCCACATCCCTACACAAGGGCGGACGGCCCCGCTTAGCCCGACAGAGAAGACCACATGAAGGGCACGCGAACATCCATCCCAACTCTTACTTCACATTTGATTACACCGTAACTAGAAGGGGAGGTTTACTTCATCACAGCACCGTCGATACACCATATATATATATATATACACAACACAGTCTTAACTCAAAATAAACACCATGGTAAACAACCGGGGAATGCGGCGTGGCTCGGACCCTACAATGAACAACATCAACAACTATTAACAACCAACAACAGCACACCATCACTCCATCTAACCTCTCCCGACAGGGGAAACTGACGATCTCAAAGACCACGACAATCCAAGGGCACTATCGGCAAGGTTCTCTAACTCCTTATCGATTTTATTTTTATGGGAGGGGTAGGAAAATCAGGAAGATGAAAAGAGGCAAGGATCATTGAAGGTCAAGGGCGAAAGGGTGAGGACTAAGGGTAAGGACATGGCTCCCTCCGGAAATAAGGATGAATGGAGGAAACCAAGGCTCGCATGGGCAGGGGCGCAACCCTGAAATAGATGAACACCACTGGGACTGTGGAGAACATCTACCCGCTACCCGTTAACCGCTTCTTCTCACCTTTCTGTGACGGACTTTAGGTACTCGTTCCTTTCGGACACCACTTTCTGAGAAATTATGTCGCGTTGAGCTGTTCTGGCTGGTTTCCTCTGAATCAGAATCAAGGCAACTTACCTCACTACTTTCACCCCGATTTGGATTATCCTCATCATCTAACTCCTCTGTTTCTGCCTTCCCTTCTTCTCTTTCTTCTAACCCTTCCTTTTCTTCTACAATTTCCCCTTCTTCGTCCCCATAATCCAAATCAGCCTCATGACACTGCACCTCCTCACCATCTTCCAGTTGCTCATCTGATCCCTCTTCAACAGCATCTTCTCCCAGCTCCTCACTGATTTCTGCATCACCCTCGTCACCAGCTCCTTCACAAACTTGTTCACTAACCTCCTCTCCAATCTCGTTTTCCTCAACACATTCATCACCAACATCATCGCCATCACGTCCACTACCACCATCCGAACACTGCACATCTTCATCTTCCTCTAGTTGCTTCTCTGGTCCACCCGAAACTTCTTTCCATTCCTCAGATCTCTCAGGACTACTTACAGAAGGCGTCTGCACATCTCCACACACTACATCATTCTCACTCGCACACTCCACAACGCTGCCACAAAATTTCTCCTCAATATCTACCTCACTTGCGGCATGGACATCCCCTTGTCCATCCGCAACCTCAGAAACACTTGCAGCCTGGACTTCCCCGTGTCCATCCGCAAACTCAGACTCTTCAGTCTCCCTAACACCTACAACTATACTTTCCTGTGCAGCATCTGCAGACCGCTCTTCTGCCTCTTCCTTCGATTCAACTCCTTCACCACTCTCAGCAACTACAACGTTCTCAACATTTTCCACCCTGGAATCCCGCTGTCCAGGTTCATGTGCAATGACTAAATTAATTTCTACTGGCGATGGTAAAGCTACACCATCAAGTGACTTCTCATATCCCGGCGTAGGCGACGATGATGTTACAGGATCTGGATCCCTCGAACCGAGATGGAGATACCGGAACAAATTCCACGGCATCTGGATTCAACTGTGACGTCCTCTCTGAGCCCTGTAATTCGGTATCAACAAATGTTTTCTTGTCGTCTTGTATTAATCCACAGAAGTTATTCCGCTTTTCTTCTTTCTCTTCACCTTCTTCATCCACAACTCTATTAGGCACTGGTACTTCCTCTGGAACCTTTAAAGTTTCCTTACTCTCCAAATAGGAATAACTTGCTACCGGCTCCCTACTTGCCGAAGTTTGTTTACTAACATAATTTCTTCTTCCCCTGTTAATTTCATACTTCTTTGTTTTCTGTGCTGTAGCTGTTGTTACCGTCTTTCCACTTGCCACCCCCTTGTAGCCTCCGTTACTTCCGGAATACTCAGTTTTTCTTACCGTTTCTTGTGTTCTCCACCGACCACCATGTTTGTCTTCTTTAGCTTTTCCTAATGAACCCCTGGAGCATTGGACATCTTTAGCAGCTCTTCCCCGGGACTCATCATTCTCCTGGACCCTTCTGGCATGCGCACACCACCGGTCCAGGTCCGCAAAAGAACGTGGAGGCTCTGCGAAAACTAGCCGGGAACTCTCTTGGGGATTCAGCCCCTCTCGTATTACCTGTATAACTTCCGTCTCGGGCAACCCCAACCTTAATATACGGGCAGCTTTCCTTACATCGTGCACGAAATCCCCCAATGCCTCTCCGTTGGCCTGTAGGCGATAGAATAAATCTAACTTAAGCTGGGAACGTCGTCGATGGGGTATGAAGAAGTCCAACACTTCCCCATGGAAGGTGTCGACACTGCAGCCCCGACGCAGAGTGCTGGTGACCAGCCATGCCAATGAACCCCGGCAATACGGGTATATAAGGGACAAGACCTCCTCATCGGACACACCCGGGAAATCTGCCAACTGCAGGACCAGGTCCAAGAAGACCAACAACCTATCCTCATCTACTCCATCCAACACCGAAAGTTTCTGGAGAACCCCTGAAATGGGGTGGGGTAATCTCTGGTAGCATACCGCCGCCAGAATTGCACAATTCAAAACACACAACCACCAAACATAAATCCCCACGAAACACCTAAAACAAACCTAACTTACAAAACATAGTCACAAAAACAGAAAAACTCAAGTACTATCCTTCCTCTGAGCGACCTCCGGGTTCCCTAGCGCTACGAAAACCTGATCCACTCCAGAACCAACTCTCCGTCAGCCACCACTCTCAAGAGGAGAAACACATCAAACACTAACATAGACCAACAATCCACACCACAGAACAACTACCACAACATATAACATTTCAACAAAGACATTTATTATAAACTTCCGAGACTAAATCTGGTCAATGTCGATACCGACTTCCGGTCAGGCCATACCGCATCCAGCTAACCTCACGCGCTATTACTTCCATAACTATAAATAAGGCAGCCCATTCCCCCGGCAATCCCCCCCGTGATCTCCGGTAAGGCCCAATCTCAACAACAACAAAAACCCCAACTAAAACGCATGCCACGTGGCGGCATCAGGTTTACAATTCCAAATCAAATATCAATTATACATTGACAATACATATACACATAAAATGCTAAACCTGCCATTGCATCTACCTCTGTATTCATTTTCAAAGTTTTGAAGTTTTTCAAACTATTTCCGAGTTTGCAAGCCCCATCACACCCAAGGATCCAAGGGTTCGACCCTAGAATCAACCACGCTCTGCTACCATTTGTAACCCCTCTCAGGTTTTATGCTTTATAAAAAAAACTTTTTTTTTTTTTTTGGAAAGAGGGGCCAGTAGTTATTTAAAACTAGGCCGAGGGCCTAGAGAAGCCAAAAATGCGATGGGTCCAGTGGGACGGGACTTGCAATTAAACTAGATGATTAAACAACAATAACAAATTTTATTAGCAATTTCAAGTCCTGACATTCAATATAACCCTGATAGAATTAAAAAAAATTCATTAAAAAACTTTACTCCACTCCCTGACATTATAACATTCTGAAAATATACACAGGTAACATCATAGTTCATAGCTAAATAATTTCTCATAAATACACATAAATACAACATCAATCAATATACTTACATGAATACACATAGAACACACATATATATATTTATACATATACCACACACACATGTTCACCTGGCGGACAGCCTATATATATATATTTTTCACCATACCTCAGGATAATATAACCCCAGTATCTGTCCCCAAGACCCCCATCCCAAACTACCGTAAACCGATAAAGTGCCCAGCCTGCTTTAAAAACTTTTCATTTAAAAAAAACAAATCCATTAACTCGTCAGATTAGAACAGAGTTACGACAAATGAAATTATTACAAGTATACAAAATGTAGGAATGTTCCCCCAAATAGTAATGTGCCATCGCAAGGTCAACATGACTGCACGGTCTTATAACATGTATAACAAAATTTATAATTGAAAAGTAAGAACCGGTAGTGTGCTCATATTAACAACTCAACAATTAATGCACTGGCTATGGCAGTAAAAGAAATGATGAAAATCTACTTATCACTGAATTATTAAACAGCTAACATAAGTCTTATAAAATGTATAATAAAATTTGTAATTGAAAAGTAAGAACTGGTAGTGTGCTCATATTAACAACTCAACAATTAATGCACTGGCTATGGCAGTAAAAGAAATTATGGAAAATTACTTATTACTGAATTATTAAACAGCTAACATAAATTTTATAAAATGTATAATAAAAATGTTATAATGTAAAATCTAATAAAACAGATTTGAGGCATTCATAGAGAATTGAGTTGACCACAGGCACGGCCATGCGCCCGAACGAGATGCAACAGAATTTAACAAGTCAGAAACCTGTGGATGAAGGCACCAACAGGTGACGGTGGCAGGTCAAAGCACCCCCAAACCTTTAAATAATTAAAAAAAAAACCCATATAGATCTATAAATATAATCAAGAAAATCCCCAACAAAGTACCCCGGCACCCATGCAAGCATAATTAAGAGCCATACAAATCGGCAACATTCAGTTCTGCACACTTTTGCAATAAAAGAAAAATTTAACATCAAATACGGGAGACGCATGACCCCGTCTGGGTTTACACTTACTCTGGGGACGTAAGCGTTTGAAAAATGAATCTGACAAAATTTTATAACCACTAAATGTCCCGCTGGACTTGTGCACAAACAAAACTTTTAACTGGAGCTGTTCCAGGAATGATATCACAAGTTCTACATAGTAGCGGCCAAAAATATTTCTGAAAGGCTTAAATTTCACCTGGTTATAGTCCGGCACAAAACCTGAGGTATTGTGGTGTGTTGTCCAGCTCTTCCTCCCGGCGGCTCAGACGGAGAATCACTAGTTTAATGGCATGGGTGGCAGGTGATCGGCCACCAGCTAGAGCGAAACAGGAGATTGACTTAAATCAGGAACCCGGAGAGTCACTTAGTGATTATTTATGCATAGTAGATAGATGATTTACAAGATCCAAATCTCACGGCAGCCGGGAGGAGTACGGACTGTCACGGTCGAGCGCTGTAAGTGAACTCCTTCGACATTAGCCGGAAAAAATGCTATGCCGGCTCGACCCGAGCGCGTGCGGATCGGCATAGCAAGCGTACTGATAACGGAGCGGCGCCGTTAAGCTAATTAATTAACGTGCACGGCAATGCCCGTCACATCGTTAACAAGAAAACAGCCGAGTTTTTCCAAAACTCGGTACACCCCCACTTCAAAAGGGCAACATGGGTGCCCAACTAGAACTCAGTGGTTCCCTGCAGTGTACCTCCCTTATAGTCCATACTCGAGTTGCTATCGGCATCCTCGCCGGTCATGGCTCTCAGGAGAACAGAGGCTCAGAACACTGCGGCCATCCCCATGCGACCCCCTCCGCCACGCCCACCCCACGGGACCGCCCCAACACGTCACCCTCTGCGGTGACCATCACCTACTTCTTCCGGTCCCACTCACATACCCGTCCGAAGACCCAACAAGGTATCACCCACCTTGGTAAGTGAGTGACCGTACTACCTCTCGTCCACCTCTTGGACCGACCAGCCATATGCACCAACAAGGCATCTCCATCCTTGCCATATGGCTGGCCCACATCCCTACACAAGGGCGGACGGCCCCGCTTAGCCCGACAGAGAAGACCACATGAAGGGCACGCGAACATCCATCCCAACTCTTACTTCACATTTGATTACACCGTAACTAGAAGGGGAGGTTTACTTCATCACAGCACCGTCGATACACCATATATATATATATATATATACACAACACAGTCTTAACTCAAAATAAACACCATGGTAAACAACCGGGGAATGCGGCGTGGCTCGGACCCTACAATGAACAACATCAACAACTATTAACAACCAACAACAGCACACCATCACTCCATCTAACCTCTCCCGACAGGGGAACTGACGATCTCAAAGACCACGACAATCCAAGGGCACTATCGGCAAGGTTCTCTAACTCCTTATCGATTTTATTTTTATGGGAGGGGTAGGAAAATCAGGAAGATGAAAAGAGGCAAGGATCATTGAAGGTCAAGGGCGAAAGGGTGAGGACTAAGGGTAAGGACATGGCTCCCTCCGGAAATAAGGATGAATGGAGGAAACCAAGGCTCGCATGGGCAGGGGCGCAACCCTGAAATAGATGAACACCACTGGGACTGTGGAGAACATCTACCCGCTACCCGTTAACCGCTTCTTCTCACCTTTCTGTGACGGACTTTAGGTACTCGTTCCTTTCGGACACCACTTTCTGAGAAATTATGTCGCGTTGAGCTGTTCTGGCTGGTTTCCTCTGAATCAGAATCAAGGCAACTTACCTCACTACTTTCACCCCGATTTGGATTATCCTCATCATCTAACTCCTCTGTTTCTGCCTTCCCTTCTTCTCTTTCTTCTAACCCTTCCTTTTCTTCTACAATTTCCCCTTCTTCGTCCCCATAATCCAAATCAGCCTCATGACACTGCACCTCCTCACCATCTTCCAGTTGCTCATCTGATCCCTCTTCAACAGCATCTTCTCCCAGCTCCTCACTGATTTCTGCATCACCCTCGTCACCAGCTCCTTCACAAACTTGTTCACTAACCTCCTCTCCAATCTCGTTTTCCTCAACACATTCATCACCAACATCATCGCCATCACGTCCACTACCACCATCCGAACACTGCACATCTTCATCTTCCTCTAGTTGCTTCTCTGGTCCACCCGAAACTTCTTTCCATTCCTCAGATCTCTCAGGACTACTTACAGAAGGCGTCTGCACATCTCCACACACTACATCATTCTCACTCGCACACTCCACAACGCTGCCACAAAATTTCTCCTCAATATCTACCTCACTTGCGGCATGGACATCCCCTTGTCCATCCGCAACCTCAGAAACACTTGCAGCCTGGACTTCCCCGTGTCCATCCGCAAACTCAGACTCTTCAGTCTCCCTAACACCTACAACTATACTTTCCTGTGCAGCATCTGCAGACCGCTCTTCTGCCTCTTCCTTCGATTCAACTCCTTCACCACTCTCAGCAACTACAACGTTCTCAACATTTTCCACCCTGGAATCCCGCTGTCCAGGTTCATGTGCAATGACTAAATTAATTTCTACTGGCGATGGTAAAGCTACACCATCAAGTGACTTCTCATATCCCGGCGTAGGCGACGATGATGTTACAGGATCTGGATCCCTCACGAACCGAGATGGAGATACCGGAACAAATTCCACGGCATCTGGATTCAACTGTGACGTCCTCTCTGAGCCCTGTAATTCGGTATCAACAAATGTTTTCTTGTCGTCTTGTATTAATCCACAGAAGTTATTCCGCTTTTCTTCTTTCTCTTCACCTTCTTCATCCACAACTCTATTAGGCACTGGTACTTCCTCTGGAACCTTTAAAGTTTCCTTACTCTCCAAATAGGAATAACTTGCTACCGGCTCCCTACTTGCCGAAGTTTGTTTACTAACATAATTTCTTCTTCCCCTGTTAATTTCATACTTCTTTGTTTTCTGTGCTGTAGCTGTTGTTACCGTCTTTCCACTTGCCACCCCCTTGTAGCCTCCGTTACTTCCGGAATACTCAGTTTTTCTTACCGTTTCTTGTGTTCTCCACCGACCACCATGTTTGTCTTCTTTAGCTTTTCCTAATGAACCCCTGGAGCATTGGACATCTTTAGCAGCTCTTCCCCGGGACTCATCATTCTCCTGGACCCTTCTGGCATGCGCACACCACCGGTCCAGGTCCGCAAAAGAACGTGGAGGCTCTGCGAAAACTAGCCGGGAACTCTCTTGGGGATTCAGCCCCTCTCGTATTACCTGTATAACTTCCGTCTCGGGCAACCCCAACCTTAATATACGGGCAGCTTTCCTTACATCGTGCACGAAATCCCCCAATGCCTCTCCGTTGGCCTGTAGGCGATAGAATAAATCTAACTTAAGCTGGGAACGTCGTCGATGGGGTATGAAGAAGTCCAACACTTCCCCATGGAAGGTGTCGACACTGCAGCCCCGACGCAGAGTGCTGGTGACCAGCCATGCCAATGAACCCCGGCAATACGGGTATATAAGGGACAAGACCTCCTCATCGGACACACCCGGGAAATCTGCCAACTGCAGGACCAGGTCCAAGAAGACCAACAACCTATCCTCATCTACTCCATCCAACACCGAAAGTTTCTGGAGAACCCCTGAAATGGGGTGGGGTAATCTCTGGTAGCATACCGCCGCCAGAATTGCACAATTCAAAACACACAACCACCAAACATAAATCCCCACGAAACACCTAAAACAAACCTAACTTACAAAACATAGTCACAAAAACAGAAAAACTCAAGTACTATCCTTCCTCTGAGCGACCTCCGGGTTCCCTAGCGCTACGAAAACCTGATCCACTCCAGAACCAACTCTCCGTCAGCCACCACTCTCAAGAGGAGAAACACATCAAACACTAACATAGACCAACAATCCACACCACAGATGATACCGACTTCCGGTCAGGCCATACCGCATCCAGCTAACCTCACGCGCTATTACTTCCATAACTATAAATAAGGCAGCCCATTCCCCCGGCAATCCCCCCCGTGATCTCCGGTAAGGCCCAATCTCAACAACAACAAAAACCCCAACTAAAACGCATGCCACGTGGAGGCATCAGGTTTACAATTCCAAATCAAATATCAATTATACATTGACAATACATATACACATAAAATGCTAAACCTGCCATTGCATCTACCTCTGTATTCATTTTCAAAGTTTTGAAGTTTTTCAAACTATTTCCGAGTTTGCAAGCCCCGTCACACCCAAGGATCCAAGGGTTCGACCCTAGAATCAACCACGCTCTGCTACCATTTGTAACCCCTCTCAGGTTTTATGCTTTATAAAAAAAATTTTTTTTTTTTTTGGAAAGAGGGGCCAGTAGTTATTTAAAACTAGGCCGAGGGCCTAGAGAAGCCAAAAATGCGATGGGTCCAGTGGGACGGGACTTGCAATTAAACTAGATGATTAAACAACAATAACAAATTTTATTAGCAATTTCAAGTCCTGACATTCAATATAACCCCGATAGAATTAAAAAAAATTCATTAAAAAACTTTACTCCACTTCCTGACATTATAACATTCTGAAAATATACACAGGTAACATCATAGTTCATAGTTAAATAATTTCTCATAAATACACATAAATACAACATCAATCAATATACTTACATGAATACACATAGAACACACATATATATATTTATACATATACCACACACACATGTTCACCTGGCGGACAGCCTATATATATATTTTTCACCATACCTCAGGATAATATAACCCTAGTATCTGTCCCCAAGACCCCCATCCCAAACTACCGTAAACCGATAAAGTGCCCAGCCTGCTTTAAAAACTTTTCATTTAAAAAAAACAAATCCATTAACTCGTCAGATTAGAACAGAGTTACGACAAATGAAATTATTACAAGTATACAAAATGTAGGAATGTTCCCCCAAATAGTAATGTGCCATCGCAAGGTCAACATGACTGCACGGTCTTATAACATGTATAACAAAATTTATAATTGAAAAGTAAGAACCGGTAGTGTGCTCATATTAACAACTCAACAATTAATGCACTGGCTATGGCAGTAAAAGAAATGATGAAAATCTACTTATCACTGAATTATTAAACAGCTAACATAAGTCTTATAAAATGTATAATAAAATTTGTAATTGAAAAGTAAGAACTGGTAGTGTGCTCATATTAACAACTCAACAATTAATGCACTGGCTATGGCAGTAAAAGAAATTATGGAAAATTACTTATTACTGAATTATTAAACAGCTAACATAAATTTTATAAAATGTATAATAAAAATGTTATAATGTAAAATCTAATAAAACAGATTTGAGGCATTCATAGAGAATTGAGTTGACCACAGGCACGGCCATGCGCCCGAACGAGATGCAACAGAATTTAACAAGTCAGAAACCTGTGGATGAAGGCACCAACAGGTGACGGTGGCAGGTCAAAGCACCCCCAAACCTTTAAATAATTAAAAAAAAAAACCCATATAGATCTATAAATATAATCAAGAAAATCCCCAACAAAGTACCCCGGCACCCATGCAAGCATAATTAAGAGCCATACAAATCGGCAACATTCAGTTCTGCACACTTTTGCAATAAAAGAAAAATTTAACATCAAATACGGGAGACGCATGACCCCGTCTGGGTTTACACTTACTCTGGGGACGTAAGCGTTTGAAAAATGAATCTGACAAAATTTTATAACCACTAAATGTCCCGCTGGACTTGTGCACAAACAAAACTTTTAACTGGAGCTGTTCCAGGAATGATATCACAAGTTCTACATTGTAGCGGCCAAAAATATTTCTGAAAGGCTTAAATTTCACCTGGTTATAGTCCGGCACAAAACCTGAGGTATTGTGGTGTGTTGTCCAGCTCTTCCTCCCGGCGGCTCAGACGGAGAATCACTAGTTTAATGGCATGGGTGGCAGGTGATCGGCCACCAGCTAGAGCGAAACAGGAGATTGACTTAAATCAGGAACCCGGAGAGTCACTTAGTGATTATTTATGCATAGTAGATAGATGATTTACAAGAACCAAATCTCACGGCAGCCGGGAGGAGTACGGACTGTCACGGTCGAGCGCTGTAAGTGAACTCCTTCGACATTAGCCGGAAAAAATGCTATGCCGGCTCGACCCGAGCGCGTGCGGATCGGCATAGCAAGCGTACTGATAACGGAGCGGCGCCGTTAAGCTAATTAATTAACGTGCACGGCAATGCCCGTCACATCGTTAACAAGAAAACAGCCGAGTTTTTCCAAAACTCGGTACACCCCCACTTCAAAAGGGCAACATGGGTGATCAACTAGAACTCAGTGGTACCCTGCAGTGTACCTCCCTTATAGTCCATACTCAAGTTGCTATCGGCATCCTCGCCGGTCATGGCTCTCAGGAGAACAGAGGCTCAGAACACTGCGGCCATCCCCATGCGACCCCCTCCGCCACGCCCACCCCACGGGACCGCCCCAAAACGTCACCCTCTGCGGTGACCATCACCTACTTCTTCCGGTCCCACTCACATACCCGTCCGAAGACCCAACAAGGTATCACCCACCTTGGTAAGTGAGTGACCGTACTACCTCTCGTCCACCTCTTGGACCGACCAGCCATATGCACCAACAAGGCATCTCCATCCTTGCCATATGGCTTGCCCACATCCCTACACAAGGGCGGACGGCCCCGCTTAGCCCGACAGAGAAGACCACATGAAGGGCACGCGAACATCCATCCCAACTCTTACTTCACATTTGATTACACCGTAACTAGAAGGGGAGGTTTACTTCATCACAGCACCGTCGATACACCATATATATATATATATATATATACACAACACAGTCTTAACTCAAAATAAACACCATGGTAAACAACCGGGGAATGCGGCGTGGCTCGGACCCTACAATGAACAACATCAACATCAACAACTATTAACAACCAACAACAGCACACCATCACTCCATCTAACCTCTCCCGACAGGGGAAACTGACGATCTCAAAGACCACGACAATCCAAGGGCACTATCGGCAAGGTTCTCTAACTCCTTATCGATTTTTTTTTTATGGGAGGGGTAGGAAAATCAGGAAGATGAAAAGAGGCAAGGATCATTGAAGGTCAAGGGCGAAAGGGTGAGGACTAAGGGTAAGGACATGGCTCCCTCCGGAAATAAGGATGATGGAGGAAACCAAGGCTCGCATGGGCAGGGGCGCAACCCTGAAATAGATGAACACCACTGGGACTGTGGAGAACATCTACCCGCTACCCGTTAACCGCTTCTTCTCACCTTTCTGTGACGGACTTTAGGTACTCGTTCCTTTCGGACACCACTTTCTGAGAAATTATGTCGCGTTGAGCTGTTCTGGCTGGTTTCCTCTGAATCAGAATCAAGGCAACTTACCTCACTACTTTCACCCCGTTTGGATTATCCTCATCATCTAACTCCTCTGTTTCTGCCTTCCCTTCTTCTCTTTCTTCTAACCCTTCCTTTTCTTCTACAATTTCCCCTTCTTCGTCCCCATAATCCAAATCAGCCTCATGACACTGCACCTCCTCACCATCTTCCAGTTGCTCATCTGATCCCTCTTCAACAGCATCTTCTCCCAGCTCCTCACTGATTTCTGCATCACCCTCGTCACCAGCTCCTTCACAAACGTGTTCACTAACCTCCTCTCCAATCTCGTTTTCCTCAACACATTCATCACCAACATCATCGCCATCACGTCCACTACCACCATCCGAACACTGCACATCTTCATCTTCCTCTAGTTGCTTCTCTGGTCCACCCGAAACTTCTTTCCATTCCTCAGATCTCTCAGGACTACTTACAGAAGGCGTCTGCACATCTCCACACACTACATCATTCTCACTCGCACACTCCACAACGCTGCCACAAAATTTCTCCTCAATATCTACCTCACTTCCGGCATGGACATCCCCTTGTCCATCCGCAACCTCAGAAACACTTGCAGCCTGGACTTCCCCGTGTCCATCCGCAAACTCAGACTCTTCAGTCTCCCTAACACCTACAACTATACTTTCCTGTGCAGCATCTGCAGACCGCTCTTCTGCCTCTTCCTTCGATTCCACTCCTTCACCACTCTCAGCAACTACAACGTTCTCAACATTTTCCACCCTGGAATCCCGCTGTCCAGGTTCATGTGCAATGACTAAATTAATTTCTACTGGCGATGGTAAAGCTACACCATCAAGTGACTTCTCATATCCCGGCGTAGGCGACGATGATGTTACAGGATCTGGATCCCTCACGAACCGAGATGGAGATACCGGAACAAATTCCACGGCATCTGGATTCAACTGTGACGTCCTCTCTGAGCCCTGTAATTCGGTATCAACAAATGTTTTCTTGTCGTCTTGTATTAATCCACAGAAGTTATTCCGCTTTTCTTCTTTCTCTTCACCTTCTTCATCCACAACTCTATTAGGCACTGGTACTTCCTCTGGAACCTTTAAAGTTTCCTTACTCTCCAAATAGGAATAACTTGCTACCGGCTCCCTACTTGCCGAAGTTTGTTTACTAACATAATTTCTTCTTCCCCTGTTAATTTCATACTTCTTTGTTTTCTGTGCTGTAGCTGTTGTTACCGTCTTTCCACTTGCCACCCCCTTGTAGCCTCCGTTACTTCCGGAATACTCAGTTTTTCTTACCGTTTCTTGTGTTCTCCACCGACCACCATGTTTGTCTTCTTTAGCTTTTCCTAATGAACCCCTGGAGCATTGGACATCTTTAGCAGCTCTTCCCCGGGACTCATCATTCTCCTGGACCCTTCTGGCATGCGCACACCACCGGTCCAGGTCCGCAAAAGAACGTGGAGGCTCTGCGAAAACTAGCCGGGAACTCTCTTGGGGATTCAGCCCCTCTCGTATTACCTGTATAACTTCCGTCTCGGGCAACCCCAACCTTAATATACGGGCAGCTTTCCTTACATCGTGCACGAAATCCCCCAATGCCTCTCCGTTGGCCTGTAGGCGATAGAATAAATCTAACTTAAGCTGGGAACGTCGTCGATGGGGTATGAAGAAGTCCAACACTTCCCCATGGAAGGTGTCGACACTGCAGCCCCGACGCAGAGTGCTGGTGACCAGCCATGCCAATGAACCCCGGCAATACGGGTATATAAGGGACAAGACCTCCTCATCGGACACACCCGGGAAATCTGCCAACTGCAGGACCAGGTCCAAGAAGACCAACAACCTATCCTCATCTACTCCACCCAACACCGAAAGTTTCTGGAGAACCCCTGAAAAGGGGTGGGGTAATCTCTGGTAGCATACCGCCGCCAGAATTGCACAATTCAAAACACACAACCACCAAACATAAATCCCCACGAAACACCTAAAACAAACCTAACTTACAAAACATAGTCACAAAAACAGAAAAACTCAAGTACTATCCTTCCTCTGAGCGACCTCCGGGTTCCCTAGCGCTACGAAAACCTGATCCACTCCAGAACCAACTCTCCGTCAGCCACCACTCTCAAGAGGAGAAACACATCAAACACTAACATAGACCAACAATCCACACCACAGAACAACTACCACAACATATAACATTTCAACAAAGACATTTATTATAAACTTCCGAGACTAAATCTGGTCAATGTCGATACCGACTTCCGGTCAGGCCATACCGCATCCAGCTAACCTCACGCGCTATTACTTCCATAACTATAAATAAGGCAGCCCATTCCCCCGGCAATCCCCCCCGTGATCTCCGGTAAGGCCCAATCTCAACAACAACAAAAACCCCAACTAAAACGCATGCCACGTGGCGGCATCAGGTTTACAATTCCAAATCAAATATCAATTATACATTGACAATACATATACACATAAAATGCTAAACCTGCCATTGCATCTACCTCTGTATTCATTTTCAAAGTTTTGAAGTTTTTCAAACTATTTCCGAGTTTGCAAGCCCCATCACACCCAAGGATCCAAGGGTTCGACCCTAGAATCAACCACGCTCTGCTACCATTTGTAACCCCTCTCAGGTTTTATGCTTTATAAAAAAAACTTTTTTTTTTTTTTTGGAAAGAGGGGCCAGTAGTTATTTAAAACTAGGCCGAGGGCCTAGAGAAGCCAAAAATGCGATGGGTCCAGTGGGACGGGACTTGCAATTAAACTAGATGATTAAACAACAATAACAAATTTTATTAGCAATTTCAAGTCCTGACATTCAATATAACCCTGATAGAATTAAAAAAAATTCATTAAAAAACTTTACTCCACTCCCTGACATTATAACATTCTGAAAATATACACAGGTAACATCATAGTTCATAGTTAAATAATTTCTCATAAATACACATAAATACAACATCAATCAATATACTTACATGAATACACATAGAACACATATATATATTTATACATATACCACACACACATGTTCACCTGGCGGACAGCCTATATATATATATTTTTCACCATACCTCAGGATAATATAACCCCAGTATCTGTCCCCAAGACCCCCATCCCAAACTACCGTAAACCGATAAAGTGCCCAGCCTGCTTTAAAAACTTTTCATTTAAAAAAAACAAATCCATTAACTCGTCAGATTAGAACAGAGTTACGACAAATGAAATTATTACAAGTATACAAAATGTAGGAATGTTCCCCCAAATAGTAATGTCCCATCGCAAGGTCAACATGACTGCACGGTCTTATAACATGTATAACAAAATTTATAATTGAAAAGTAAGAACCGGTAGTGTGCTCATATTAACAACTCAACAATTAATGCACTGGCTATGACAGTAAAAGAAATGATGAAAATCTACTTATCACTGAATTATTAAACAGCTAACATAAGTCTTATAAAATGTATAATAAAATTTATAATTGAAAAGTAAGAACTGGTAGTGTGCTCATATTAACAACTCAACAATTAGGGCACTGGCTATGGCAGTAAAAGAAATTATGGAAAATTACTTACTACTGAATTATTAAACAGCTAACATAAATTTTATAAAATGTATAATAAAAATGTTATAATGTAAAATCTAATAAAACAGATTTGAGGCATTCATAGAGAATTGAGTTGACCACAGGCACGGCCATGCGCCCGAACGAGATGCAACAGAATTTAACAAGTCAGAAACCTGTGGATGAAGGCACCAACAGGTGACGGTGGCAGGTCAAAGCACCCCAAACCTTTAAATAATTAAAAAAAAAACAAAACCCATATAGATCTATAAATATAATCAAGAAAATCCCCAACAAAGTACCCGGCACCCATGCAAGCATAATTAAGAGCCATACAAATCGGCAACATTCAGTTCTGCACACTTTTGCAATAAAAGAAAAATTTAACATCAAATACGGGAGACGCATGACCCCGTCTGGGTTTACACTTACTCTGGGGACGTAAGCGTTTGAAAAATGAATCTGACAAAATTTTATAACCACTAGATGTCCCGCTGGACTTGTGCACAAACAAAACTTTTAACTGGAGCTGTTCCAGGAATGATATCACAAGTTCTACATTGTAGCGGCCAAAAATATTTCTGAAAGGCTTAAATTTCACCTGGTTATAGTCCGGCACAAAACCTGAGGTATTGTGGTGTGTTGTCCCGCTCTTCCTCCCGGCGGCTCAGACGGAGAATCACTAGTTTAATGGCATGGGTGGCAGGTGATCGGCCACCAGCTAGAGCGAAACAGGAGATTGACTTAAATCAGGAACCCGGAGAGTCACTTAGTGATTATTTATGCATAGTAGATAGATGATTTACAAGAACCAAATCTCACGGCAGCCGGGAGGAGTACGGACTGTCACGGTCGAGCGCTGTAAGTGAACTCCTTCGACATTAGCCGGAAAAAATGCTATGCCGGCTCGACCCGATGGCGTGCGGATCGGCATAGCAAGCGTACTGATAACGGAGCGGCGCCGTTAAGCTAATTAATTAACGTGCACGGCAATGCCCGTCACATCGTTAACAAGAAAACAGCCGAGTTTTTCCAAAACTCGGTACACCCCCACTTCAAAAGGGCAACATGGGTGAACAACTAGAACTCAGTGGTACCCTGCAGTGTACCTCCCTTATAGTCCATACTCAAGTTGCTATCGGCATCCTCGCCGGTCATGGCTCTCAGGAGAACAGAGGCTCAGAACACTGCGGCCATCCCCATGCGACCCCCTCCGCCACGCCCACACCACGGGACCGCCCCAACACGTCACCCTCTGCGGTGACCATCACCTACTTCTTCCGGTCCCACTCACATACCCGTCCGAAGACCCAACAAGGTATCACCCACCTTGGTAAGTGAGTGACCGTACTACCTCTCGTCCACCTCTTGGACCGACCAGCCATATGCACCAACAAGGCATCTCCATCCTTGCCATATGGCTGGCCCACATCCCTACACAAGGGCGGACGGCCCCGCTTAGCCCGACAGAGAAGACCACATGAAGGGCACGCGAACATCCATCCCAACTCTTGCTTCACATTTGATTACACCGTAACTAGAAGGGGAGGTTTACTTCATCACAGCACCGTCGATACACCATATATATATATATATATATATATATATATATATATATATATATACACAACACAGTCTTAACTCAAAATAAACACCATGGTAAACAACCGGGGAATGCGGCGTGGCTCGGACCCTACAATGAACAACATCAACATCAACAACTATTAACAACCAACAACAGCACACCATCACTCCATCTAACCTCTCCCGACAGGGGAAACTGACGATCTCAAAGACCACGACAATCCAAGGGCACTATCGGCAAGGTTCTCTAACTCCTTATCGATTTTTTTTTTATGGGAGGGGTAGGAAAATCAGGAAGATGAAAAGAGGCAAGGATCATTGAAGGTCAAGGGCGAAAGGGTGAGGACTAAGGGTAAGGACATGGCTCCCTCCGGAAATAAGGATGATGGAGGAAACCAAGGCTCGCATGGGCAGGGGCGCAACCCTGAAATAGATGAACACCACTGGGACTGTGGAGAACATCTACCCGCTACCCGTTAACCGCTTCTTCTCACCTTTCTGTGACGGACTTTAGGTACTCGTTCCTTTCGGACACCACTTTCTGAGAAATTATGTCGCGTTGAGCTGTTCTGGCTGGTTTCCTCTGAATCAGAATCAAGGCAACTTACCTCACTACTTTCACCCCGTTTGGATTATCCTCATCATCTAACTCCTCTGTTTCTGCCTTCCCTTCTTCTCTTTCTTCTAACCCTTCCTTTTCTTCTACAATTTCCCCTTCTTCGTCCCCATAATCCAAATCAGCCTCATGACACTGCACCTCCTCACCATCTTCCAGTTGCTCATCTGATCCCTCTTCAACAGCATCTTCTCCCAGCTCCTCACTGATTTCTGCATCACCCTCGTCACCAGCTCCTTCACAAACTTGTTCACTAACCTCCTCTCCAATCTCGTTTTCCTCAACACATTCATCACCAACATCATCGCCATCACGTCCACTACCACCATCCGAACACTGCACATCTTCATCTTCCTCTAGTTGCTTCTCTGGTCCACCCGAAACTTCTTTCCATTCCTCAGATCTCTCAGGACTACTTACAGAAGGCGTCTGCACATCTCCACACACTACATCATTCTCACTCGCACACTCCACAACGCTGCCACAAAATTTCTCCTCAATATCTACCTCACTTGCGGCATGGACATCCCCTTGTCCATCCGCAACCTCAGAAACACTTGCAGCCTGGACTTCCCCGTGTCCATCCGCAAACTCAGACTCTTCAGTCTCCCTAACACCTACAACTATACTTTCCTGTGCAGCATCTGCAGACCGCTCTTCTGCCTCTTCCTTCGATTCAACTCCTTCACCACTCTCAGCAACTACAACGTTCTCAACATTTTCCACCCTGGAATCCCGCTGTCCAGGTTCATGTGCAATGACTAAATTAATTTCTACTGGCGATGGTAAAGCTACACCATCAAGTGACTTCTCATATCCCGGCGTAGGCGACGATGATGTTACAGGATCTGGATCCCTCGAACCGAGATGGAGATACCGGAACAAATTCCACGGCATCTGGATTCAACTGTGACGTCCTCTCTGAGCCCTGTAATTCGGTATCAACAAATGTTTTCTTGTCGTCTTGTATTAATCCACAGAAGTTATTCCGCTTTTCTTCTTTCTCTTCACCTTCTTCATCCACAACTCTATTAGGCACTGGTACTTCCTCTGGAACCTTTAAAGTTTCCTTACTCTCCAAATAGGAATAACTTGCTACCGGCTCCCTACTTGCCGAAGTTTGTTTACTAACATAATTTCTTCTTCCCCTGTTAATTTCATACTTCTTTGTTTTCTGTGCTGTAGCTGTTGTTACCGTCTTTCCACTTGCCACCCCCTTGTAGCCTCCGTTACTTCCGGAATACTCAGTTTTTCTTACCGTTTCTTGTGTTCTCCACCGACCACCATGTTTGTCTTCTTTAGCTTTTCCTAATGAACCCCTGGAGCATTGGACATCTTTAGCAGCTCTTCCCCGGGACTCATCATTCTCCTGGACCCTTCTGGCATGCGCACACCACCGGTCCAGGTCCGCAAAAGAACGTGGAGGCTCTGCGAAAACTAGCCGGGAACTCTCTTGGGGATTCAGCCCCTCTCGTATTACCTGTATAACTTCCGTCTCGGGCAACCCCAACCTTAATATACGGGCAGCTTTCCTTACATCGTGCACGAAATCCCCCAATGCCTCTCCGTTGGCCTGTAGGCGATAGAATAAATCTAACTTAAGCTGGGAACGTCGTCGATGGGGTATGAAGAAGTCCAACACTTCCCCATGGAAGGTGTCGACACTGCAGCCCCGACGCAGAGTGCTGGTGACCAGCCATGCCAATGAACCCCGGCAATACGGGTATATAAGGGACAAGACCTCCTCATCGGACACACCCGGGAAATCTGCCAACTGCAGGACCAGGTCCAAGAAGACCAACAACCTATCCTCATCTACTCCATCCAACACCGAAAGTTTCTGGAGAACCCCTGAAATGGGGTGGGGTAATCTCTGGTAGCATACCGCCGCCAGAATTGCACAATTCAAAACACACAACCACCAAACATAAATCCCCACGAAACACCTAAAACAAACCTAACTTACAAAACATAGTCACAAAAACAGAAAAACTCAAGTACTATCCTTCCTCTGAGCGACCTCCGGGTTCCCTAGCGCTACGAAAACCTGATCCACTCCAGAACCAACTCTCCGTCAGCCACCACTCTCAAGAGGAGAAACACATCAAACACTAACATAGACCAACAATCCACACCACAGATGATACCGACTTCCGGTCAGGCCATACCGCATCCAGCTAACCTCACGCGCTATTACTTCCATAACTATAAATAAGGCAGCCCATTCCCCCGGCAATCCCCCCCGTGATCTCCGGTAAGGCCCAATCTCAACAACAACAAAAACCCCAACTAAAACGCATGCCACGTGGAGGCATCAGGTTTACAATTCCAAATCAAATATCAATTATACATTGACAATACATATACACATAAAATGCTAAACCTGCCATTGCATCTACCTCTGTATTCATTTTCAAAGTTTTGAAGTTTTTCAAACTATTTCCGAGTTTGCAAGCCCCGTCACACCCAAGGATCCAAGGGTTCGACCCTAGAATCAACCACGCTCTGCTACCATTTGTAACCCCTCTCAGGTTTTATGCTTTATAAAAAAAAATTTTTTTTTTTTTTTGGAAAGAGGGGCCAGTAGTTATTTAAAACTAGGCCGAGGGCCTAGAGAAGCCAAAAATGCGATGGGTCCAGTGGGACGGGACTTGCAATTAAACTAGATGATTAAACAACAATAACAAATTTTATTAGCAATTTCAAGTCCTGACATTCAATATAACCCCGATAGAATTAAAAAAAATTCATTAAAAAACTTTACTCCACTTCCTGACATTATAACATTCTGAAAATATACACAGGTAACATCATAGTTCATAGTTAAATAATTTCTCATAAATACACATAAATACAACATCAATCAATATACTTACATGAATACACATAGAACACACATATATATATTTATACATATACCACACACACATGTTCACCTGGCGGACAGCCTATATATATATTTTTCACCATACCTCAGGATAATATAACCCTAGTATCTGTCCCCAAGACCCCCATCCCAAACTACCGTAAACCGATAAAGTGCCCAGCCTGCTTTAAAAACTTTTCATTTAAAAAAAACAAATCCATTAACTCGTCAGATTAGAACAGAGTTACGACAAATGAAATTATTACAAGTATACAAAATGTAGGAATGTTCCCCCAAATAGTAATGTGCCATCGCAAGGTCAACATGACTGCACGGTCTTATAACATGTATAACAAAATTTATAATTGAAAAGTAAGAACCGGTAGTGTGCTCATATTAACAACTCAACAATTAATGCACTGGCTATGGCAGTAAAAGAAATGATGAAAATCTACTTATCACTGAATTATTAAACAGCTAACATAAGTCTTATAAAATGTATAATAAAATTTGTAATTGAAAAGTAAGAACTGGTAGTGTGCTCATATTAACAACTCAACAATTAATGCACTGGCTATGGCAGTAAAAGAAATTATGGAAAATTACTTATTACTGAATTATTAAACAGCTAACATAAATTTTATAAAATGTATAATAAAAATGTTATAATGTAAAATCTAATAAAACAGATTTGAGGCATTCATAGAGAATTGAGTTGACCACAGGCACGGCCATGCGCCCGAACGAGATGCAACAGAATTTAACAAGTCAGAAACCTGTGGATGAAGGCACCAACAGGTGACGGTGGCAGGTCAAAGCACCCCCAAACCTTTAAATAATTAAAAAAAAAAAACCCATATAGATCTATAAATATAATCAAGAAAATCCCCAACAAAGTACCCCGGCACCCATGCAAGCATAATTAAGAGCCATACAAATCGGCAACATTCAGTTCTGCACACTTTTGCAATAAAAGAAAAATTTAACATCAAATACGGGAGACGCATGACCCCGTCTGGGTTTACACTTACTCTGGGGACGTAAGCGTTTGAAAAATGAATCTGACAAAATTTTATAACCACTAAATGTCCCGCTGGACTTGTGCACAAACAAAACTTTTAACTGGAGCTGTTCCAGGAATGATATCACAAGTTCTACATTGTAGCGGCCAAAAATATTTCTGAAAGGCTTAAATTTCACCTGGTTATAGTCCGGCACAAAACCTGAGGTATTGTGGTGTGTTGTCCAGCTCTTCCTCCCGGCGGCTCAGACGGAGAATCACTAGTTTAATGGCATGGGTGGCAGGTGATCGGCCACCAGCTAGAGCGAAACAGGAGATTGACTTAAATCAGGAACCCGGAGAGTCACTTAGTGATTATTTATGCATAGTAGATAGATGATTTACAAGAACCAAATTTCACGGCAGCCGGGAGGAGTACGGACTGTCACGGTCGAGCGCTGTAAGTGAACTCCTTCGACATTAGCCGGAAAAAATGCTATGCCGGCTCGACCCGAGCGCGTGCGGATCGGCATAGCAAGCGTACTGATAACGGAGCGGCGCCGTTAAGCTAATTAATTAACGTGCACGGCAATGCCCGTCACATCGTTAACAAGAAAACAGCCGAGTTTTTCCAAAACTCGGTACACCCCCACTTCAAAAGGGCAACATGGGTGATCAACTAGAACTCAGTGGTACCCTGCAGTGTACCTCCCTTATAGTCCATACTCAAGTTGCTATCGGCATCCTCGCCGGTCATGGCTCTCAGGAGAACAGAGGCTCAGAACACTGCGGCCATCCCCATGCGACCCCCTCCGCCACGCCCACCCCACGGGACCGCCCCAACACGTCACCCTCTGCGGTGACCATCACCTACTTCTTCCGGTCCCACTCACATACCCGTCCGAAGACCCAACAAGGTATCACCCACCTTGGTAAGTGAGTGACCGTACTACCTCTCGTCCACCTCTTGGACCGACCAGCCATATGCACCAACAAGGCATCTCCATCCTTGCCATATGGCTTGCCCACATCCCTACACAAGGGCGGACGGCCCCGCTTAGCCCGACAGAGAAGACCACATGAAGGGCACGCGAACATCCATCCCAACTCTTACTTCACATTTGATTACACCGTAACTAGAAGGGGAGGTTTACTTCATCACAGCACCGTCGATACACCATATATATATATACACAACACAGTCTTAACTCAAAATAAACACCATGGTAAACAACCGGGGAATGCGGCGTGGCTCGGACCCTACAATGAACAACATCAACATCAACAACTATTAACAACCAACAACAGCACACCATCACTCCATCTAACCTCTCCCGACAGGGGAAACTGACGATCTCAAAGACCACGACAATCCAAGGGCACTATCGGCAAGGTTCTCTAACTCCTTATCGATTTTTTTTTATGGGAGGGGTAGGAAAATCAGGAAGATGAAAAGAGGCAAGGATCATTGAAGGTCAAGGGCGAAAGGGTGAGGACTAAGGGTAAGGACATGGCTCCCTCCGGAAATAAGGATGATGGAGGAAACCAAGGCTCGCATGGGCAGGGGCGCAACCCTGAAATAGATGAACACCACTGGGACTGTGGAGAACATCTACCCGCTACCCGTTAACCGCTTCTTCTCACCTTTCTGTGACGGACTTTAGGTACTCGTTCCTTTCGGACACCACTTTCTGAGAAATTATGTCGCGTTGAGCTGTTCTGGCTGGTTTCCTCTGAATCAGAATCAAGGCAACTTACCTCACTACTTTCACCCCGTTTGGATTATCCTCATCATCTAACTCCTCTGTTTCTGCCTTCCCTTCTTCTCTTTCTTCTAACCCTTCCTTTTCTTCTACAATTTCCCCTTCTTCGTCCCCATAATCCAAATCAGCCTCATGACACTGCACCTCCTCACCATCTTCCAGTTGCTCATCTGATCCCTCTTCAACAGCATCTTCTCCCAGCTCCTCACTGATTTCTGCATCACCCTCGTCACCAGCTCCTTCACAAACTTGTTCACTAACCTCCTCTCCAATCTCGTTTTCCTCAACACATTCATCACCAACATCATCGCCATCACGTCCACTACCACCATCCGAACACTGCACATCTTCATCTTCCTCTAGTTGCTTCTCTGGTCCACCCGAAACTTCTTTCCATTCCTCAGATCTCTCAGGACTACTTACAGAAGGCGTCTGCACATCTCCACACACTACATCATTCTCACTCGCACACTCCACAACGCTGCCACAAAATTTCTCCTCAATATCTACCTCACTTGCGGCATGGACATCCCCTTGTCCATCCGCAACCTCAGAAACACTTGCAGCCTGGACTTCCCCGTGTCCATCCGCAAACTCAGACTCTTCAGTCTCCCTAACACCTACAACTATACTTTCCTGTGCAGCATCTGCAGACCGCTCTTCTGCCTCTTCCTTCGATTCAACTCCTTCACCACTCTCAGCAACTACAACGTTCTCAACATTTTCCACCCTGGAATCCCGCTGTCCAGGTTCATGTGCAATGACTAAATTAATTTCTACTGGCGATGGTAAAGCTACACCATCAAGTGACTTCTCATATCCCGGCGTAGGCGACGATGATGTTACAGGATCTGGATCCCTCGAACCGAGATGGAGATACCGGAACAAATTCCACGGCATCTGGATTCAACTGTGACGTCCTCTCTGAGCCCTGTAATTCGGTATCAACAAATGTTTTCTTGTCGTCTTGTATTAATCCACAGAAGTTATTCCGCTTTTCTTCTTTCTCTTCACCTTCTTCATCCACAACTCTATTAGGCACTGGTACTTCCTCTGGAACCTTTAAAGTTTCCTTACTCTCCAAATAGGAATAACTTGCTACCGGCTCCCTACTTGCCGAAGTTTGTTTACTAACATAATTTCTTCTTCCCCTGTTAATTTCATACTTCTTTGTTTTCTGTGCTGTAGCTGTTGTTACCGTCTTTCCACTTGCCACCCCCTTGTAGCCTCCGTTACTTCCGGAATACTCAGTTTTTCTTACCGTTTCTTGTGTTCTCCACCGACCACCATGTTTGTCTTCTTTAGCTTTTCCTAATGAACCCCTGGAGCATTGGACATCTTTAGCAGCTCTTCCCCGGGACTCATCATTCTCCTGGACCCTTCTGGCATGCGCACACCACCGGTCCAGGTCCGCAAAAGAACGTGGAGGCTCTGCGAAAACTAGCCGGGAACTCTCTTGGGGATTCAGCCCCTCTCGTATTACCTGTATAACTTCCGTCTCGGGCAACCCCAACCTTAATATACGGGCAGCTTTCCTTACATCGTGCACGAAATCCCCCAATGCCTCTCCGTTGGCCTGTAGGCGATAGAATAAATCTAACTTAAGCTGGGAACGTCGTCGATGGGGTATGAAGAAGTCCAACACTTCCCCATGGAAGGTGTCGACACTGCAGCCCCGACGCAGAGTGCTGGTGACCAGCCATGCCAATGAACCCCGGCAATACGGGTATATAAGGGACAAGACCTCCTCATCGGACACACCCGGGAAATCTGCCAACTGCAGGACCAGGTCCAAGAAGACCAACAACCTATCCTCATCTACTCCATCCAACACCGAAAGTTTCTGGAGAACCCCTGAAATGGGGTGGGGTAATCTCTGGTAGCATACCGCCGCCAGAATTGCACAATTCAAAACACACAACCACCAAACATAAATCCCCACGAAACACCTAAAACAAACCTAACTTACAAAACATAGTCACAAAAACAGAAAAACTCAAGTACTATCCTTCCTCTGAGCGACCTCCGGGTTCCCTAGCGCTACGAAAACCTGATCCACTCCAGAACCAACTCTCCGTCAGCCACCACTCTCAAGAGGAGAAACACATCAAACACTAACATAGACCAACAATCCACACCACAGAACAACTACCACAACATATAACATTTCAACAAAGACATTTATTATAAACTTCCGAGACTAAATCTGGTCAATGTCGATACCGACTTCCGGTCAGGCCATACCGCATCCAGCTAACCTCACGCGCTATTACTTCCATAACTATAAATAAGGCAGCCCATTCCCCCGGCAATCCCCCCCGTGATCTCCGGTAAGGCCCAATCTCAACAACAACAAAAACCCCAACTAAAACGCATGCCACGTGGCGGCATCAGGTTTACAATTCCAAATCAAATATCAATTATACATTGACAATACATATACACATAAAATGCTAAACCTGCCATTGCATCTACCTCTGTATTCATTTTCAAAGTTTTGAAGTTTTTCAAACTATTTCCGAGTTTGCAAGCCCCATCACACCCAAGGATCCAAGGGTTCGACCCTAGAATCAACCACGCTCTGCTACCATTTGTAACCCCTCTCAGGTTTTATGCTTTATAAAAAAAACTTTTTTTTTTTTTTTGGAAAGAGGGGCCAGTAGTTATTTAAAACTAGGCCGAGGGCCTAGAGAAGCCAAAAATGCGATGGGTCCAGTGGGACGGGACTTGCAATTAAACTAGATGATTAAACAACAATAACAAATTTTATTAGCAATTTCAAGTCCTGACATTCAATATAACCCTGATAGAATTAAAAAAAATTCATTAAAAAACTTTACTCCACTCCCTGACATTATAACATTCTGAAAATATACACAGGTAACATCATAGTTCATAGTTAAATAATTTCTCATAAATACACATAAATACAACATCAATCAATATACTTACATGAATACACATAGAACACATATATATATTTATACATATACCACACACACATGTTCACCTGGCGGACAGCCTATATATATATATTTTTCACCATACCTCAGGATAATATAACCCCAGTATCTGTCCCCAAGACCCCCATCCCAAACTACCGTAAACCGATAAAGTGCCCAGCCTGCTTTAAAAACTTTTCATTTAAAAAAAACAAATCCATTAACTCGTCAGATTAGAACAGAGTTACGACAAATGAAATTATTACAAGTATACAAAATGTAGGAATGTTCCCCCAAATAGTAATGTCCCATCGCAAGGTCAACATGACTGCACGGTCTTATAACATGTATAACAAAATTTATAATTGAAAAGTAAGAACCGGTAGTGTGCTCATATTAACAACTCAACAATTAATGCACTGGCTATGGCAGTAAAAGAAATGATGAAAATCTACTTATCACTGAATTATTAAACAGCTAACATAAGTCTTATAAAATGTATAATAAAATTTATAATTGAAAAGTAAGAACTGGTAGTGTGCTCATATTAACAACTCAACAATTAGGGCACTGGCTATGGCAGTAAAAGAAATTATGGAAAATTACTTACTACTGAATTATTAAACAGCTAACATAAATTTTATAAAATGTATAATAAAAATGTTATAATGTAAAATCTAATAAAACAGATTTGAGGCATTCATAGAGAATTGAGTTGACCACAGGCACGGCCATGCGCCCGAACGAGATGCAACAGAATTTAACAAGTCAGAAACCTGTGGATGAAGGCACCAACAGGTGACGGTGGCAGGTCAAAGCACCCCCAAACCTTTAAATAATTAAAAAAAAAAAAAACCCATATAGATCTATAAATATAATCAAGAAAATCCCCAACAAAGTACCCGGCACCCATGCAAGCATAATTAAGAGCCATACAAATCAGCAACATTCAGTTCTGCACACTTTTGCAATAAAAGAAAAATTTAACATCAAATACGGGAGACGCATGACCCCGTCTGGGTTTACACTTACTCTGGGGACGTAAGCGTTTGAAAAATGAATCTGACAAAATTTTATAACCACTAGATGTCCCGCTGGACTTGTGCACAAACAAAACTTTTAACTGGAGCTGTTCCAGGAATGATATCACAAGTTCTACATTGTAGCGGCCAAAAATATTTCTGAAAGGCTTAAATTTCACCTGGTTATAGTCCGGCACAAAACCTGAGGTATTGTGGTGTGTTGTCCAGCTCTTCCTCCCGGCGGCTCAGACGGAGAATCACTAGTTTAATGGCATGGGTGGCAGGTGATCGGCCACCAGCTAGAGCGAAACAGGAGATTGACTTAAATCAGGAACCCGGAGAGTCACTTAGTGATTATTTATGCATAGTAGATAGATGATTTACAAGAACCAAATCTCACGGCAGCCGGGAGGAGTACGGACTGTCACGGTCGAGCGCTGTAAGTGAACTCCTTCGACATTAGCCGGAAAAAATGCTATGCCGGCTCGACCCGAGCGCGTGCGGATCGGCATAGCAAGCGTACTGATAACGGAGCGGCGCCGTTAAGCTAATTAATTAACGTGCACGGCAATGCCCGTCACATCGTTAACAAGAAAACAGCCGAGTTTTTCCAAAACTCGGTACACCCCCACTTCAAAAGGGCAACATGGGTGATCAACTAGAACTCAGTGGTACCCTGCAGTGTACCTCCCTTATAGTCCATACTCAAGTTGCTATCGGCATCCTCGCCGGTCATGGCTCTCAGGAGAACAGAGGCTCAGAACAATGCGGCCATCCCCATGCGACCCCCTCCGCCACGCCCACCCCACGGGACCGCCCCAACACGTCACCCTCTGCGGTGACCATCACCTACTTCTTCCGGTCCCACTCACATACCCGTCCGAAGACCCAACAAGGTATCACCCACCTTGGTAAGTGAGTGACCGTACTACCTCTCGTCCACCTCTTGGACCGACCAGCCATATGCACCAACAAGGCATCTCCATCCTTGCCATATGGCTGGCCCACATCCCTACACAAGGGCGGACGGCCCCGCTTAGCCCGACAGAGAAGACCACATGAAGGGCACGCGAACATCCATCCCAACTCTTGCTTCACATTTGATTACACCGTAACTAGAAGGGGAGGTTTACTTCATCACAGCACCGTCGATACACCATATATATATATATATATACACAACACAGTCTTAACTCAAAATAAACACCATGGTAAACAACCGGGGAATGCGGCGTGGCTCGGACCCTACAATGAACAACATCAACATCAACAACTATTAACAACCAACAACAGCACACCATCACTCCATCTAACCTCTCCCGACAGGGGAAACTGACGATCTCAAAGACCACGACAATCCAAGGGCACTATCGGCAAGGTTCTCTAACTCCTTATCGATTTTTTTTTATGGGAGGGGTAGGAAAATCAGGAAGATGAAAAGAGGCAAGGATCATTGAAGGTCAAGGGCGAAAGGGTGAGGACTAAGGGTAAGGACATGGCTCCCTCCGGAAATAAGGATGATGGAGGAAACCAAGGCTCGCATGGGCAGGGGCGCAACCCTGAAATAGATGAACACCACTGGGACTGTGGAGAACATCTACCCGCTACCCGTTAACCGCTTCTTCTCACCTTTCTGTGACGGACTTTAGGTACTCGTTCCTTTCGGACACCACTTTCTGAGAAATTATGTCGCGTTGAGCTGTTCTGGCTGGTTTCCTCTGAATCAGAATCAAGGCAACTTACCTCACTACTTTCACCCCGTTTGGATTATCCTCATCATCTAACTCCTCTGTTTCTGCCTTCCCTTCTTCTCTTTCTTCTAACCCTTCCTTTTCTTCTACAATTTCCCCTTCTTCGTCCCCATAATCCAAATCAGCCTCATGACACTGCACCTCCTCACCATCTTCCAGTTGCTCATCTGATCCCTCTTCAACAGCATCTTCTCCCAGCTCCTCACTGATTTCTGCATCACCCTCGTCACCAGCTCCTTCACAAACTTGTTCACTAACCTCCTCTCCAATCTCGTTTTCCTCAACACATTCATCACCAACATCATCGCCATCACGTCCACTACCACCATCCGAACACTGCACATCTTCATCTTCCTCTAGTTGCTTCTCTGGTCCACCCGAAACTTCTTTCCATTCCTCAGATCTCTCAGGACTACTTACAGAAGGCGTCTGCACATCTCCACACACTACATCATTCTCACTCGCACACTCCACAACGCTGCCACAAAATTTCTCCTCAATATCTACCTCACTTCCGGCATGGACATCCCCTTGTCCATCCGCAACCTCAGAAACACTTGCAGCCTGGACTTCCCCGTGTCCATCCGCAAACTCAGACTCTTCAGTCTCCCTAACACCTACAACTATACTTTCCTGTGCAGCATCTGCAGACCGCTCTTCTGCCTCTTCCTTCGATTCCACTCCTTCACCACTCTCAGCAACTACAACGTTCTCAACATTTTCCACCCTGGAATCCCGCTGTCCAGGTTCATGTGCAATGACTAAATTAATTTCTACTGGCGATGGTAAAGCTACACCATCAAGTGACTTCTCATATCCCGGCGTAGGCGACGATGATGTTACAGGATCTGGATCCCTCACGAACCGAGATGGAGATACCGGAACAAATTCCACGGCATCTGGATTCAACTGTGACGTCCTCTCTGAGCCCTGTAATTCGGTATCAACAAATGTTTTCTTGTCGTCTTGTATTAATCCACAGAAGTTATTCCGCTTTTCTTCTTTCTCTTCACCTTCTTCATCCACAACTCTATTAGGCACTGGTACTTCCTCTGGAACCTTTAAAGTTTCCTTACTCTCCAAATAGGAATAACTTGCTACCGGCTCCCTACTTGCCGAAGTTTGTTTACTAACATAATTTCTTCTTCCCCTGTTAATTTCATACTTCTTTGTTTTCTGTGCTGTAGCTGTTGTTACCGTCTTTCCACTTGCCACCCCCTTGTAGCCTCCGTTACTTCCGGAATACTCAGTTTTTCTTACCGTTTCTTGTGTTCTCCACCGACCACCATGTTTGTCTTCTTTAGCTTTTCCTAATGAACCCCTGGAGCATTGGACATCTTTAGCAGCTCTTCCCCGGGACTCATCATTCTCCTGGACCCTTCTGGCATGCGCACACCACCGGTCCAGGTCCGCAAAAGAACGTGGAGGCTCTGCGAAAACTAGCCGGGAACTCTCTTGGGGATTCAGCCCCTCTCGTATTACCTGTATAACTTCCGTCTCGGGCAACCCCAACCTTAATATACGGGCAGCTTTCCTTACATCGTGCACGAAATCCCCCAATGCCTCTCCGTTGGCCTGTAGGCGATAGAATAAATCTAACTTAAGCTGGGAACGTCGTCGATGGGGTATGAAGAAGTCCAACACTTCCCCATGGAAGGTGTCGACACTGCAGCCCCGACGCAGAGTGCTGGTGACCAGCCATGCCAATGAACCCCGGCAATACGGGTATATAAGGGACAAGACCTCCTCATCGGACACACCCGGGAAATCTGCCAACTGCAGGACCAGGTCCAAGAAGACCAACAACCTATCCTCATCTACTCCATCCAACACCGAAAGTTTCTGGAGAACCCCTGAAATGGGGTGGGGTAATCTCTGGTAGCATACCGCCGCCAGAATTGCACAATTCAAAACACACAACCACCAAACATAAATCCCCACGAAACACCTAAAACAAACCTAACTTACAAAACATAGTCACAAAAACAGAAAAACTCAAGTACAATCCTTCCTCTGAGCGACCTCCGGGTTCCCTAGCGCTACGAAAACCTGATCCACTCCAGAACCAACTCTCCGTCAGCCACCACTCTCAAGAGGAGAAACACATCAAACACTAACATAGACCAACAATCCACACCACAGAACAACTACCACAACATATAACATTTCAACAAAGACATTTATTATAAACTTCCGAGACTAAATCTGGTCAATGTCGATACCGACTTCCGGTCAGGCCATACCGCATCCAGCTAGCCTCACGCGCTATTACTTCCATAACTATAAATAAGGCAGCCCATTCCCCCGGCAATCCCCCCCGTGATCTCCGGTAAGGCCCAATCTCAACAACAACAAAAACCCCAACTAAAACGCATGCCACGTGGCGGCATCAGGTTTACAATTCCAAATCAAATATCAATTATACATTGACAATACATATACACATAAAATGCTAAACCTGCCATTGCATCTACCTCTGTATTCATTTTCAAAGTTTTGAAGTTTTTCAAACTATTTCCGAGTTTGCAAGCCCCATCACACCCAAGGATCCAAGGGTTCGACCCTAGAATCAACCACGCTCTGCTACCATTTGTAACCCCTCTCAGGTTTTATGCTTTATAAAAAAAACTTTTTTTTTTTTTTGGAAAGAGGGGCCAGTAGTTATTTAAAACTAGGCCGAGGGCCTAGAGAAGCCAAAAATGCGATGGGTCCAGTGGGACGGGACTTGAAATTAAACTAGATGATTAAACAACAATAACAAATTTTATTAGCAATTTCAAGTCCTGACATTCAATATAACCCTGATAGAATTAAAAAAAATTCATTAAAAAACTTTACTCCACTCCCTGACATTATAACATTCTGAAAATATACACAGGTAACATCATAGTTCATAGTTAAATAATTTCTCATAAATACACATAAATACAACATCAATCAATATACTTACATGAATACACATAGAACACATATATATATTTATACATATACCACACACACATGTTCACCTGGCGGACAGCCTATATATATATATTTTTCACCATACCTCAGGATAATATAACCCCAGTATCTGTCCCCAAGACCCCCATCCCAAACTACCGTAAACCGATAAAGTGCCCAGCCTGCTTTAAAAACTTTTCATTTAAAAAAAACAAATCCATTAACTCGTCAGATTAGAACAGAGTTACGACAAATGAAATTATTACAAGTATACAAAATGTAGGAATGTTCCCCCAAATAGTAATGTCCCATCGCAAGGTCAACATGACTGCACGGTCTTATAACATGTATAACAAAATTTATAATTGAAAAGTAAGAACCGGTAGTGTGCTCATATTAACAACTCAACAATTAATGCACTGGCTATGGCAGTAAAAGAAATGATGAAAATCTACTTATCACTGAATTATTAAACAGCTAACATAAGTCTTATAAAATGTATAATAAAATTTATAATTGAAAAGTAAGAACTGGTAGTGTGCTCATATTAACAACTCAACAATTAGGGCACTGGCTATGGCAGTAAAAGAAATTATGGAAAATTACTTACTACTGAATTATTAAACAGCTAACATAAATTTTATAAAATGTATAATAAAAATGTTATAATGTAAAATCTAATAAAACAGATTTGAGGCATTCATAGAGAATTGAGTTGACCACAGGCACGGCCATGCGCCCGAACGAGATGCAACAGAATTTAACAAGTCAGAAACCTGTGGATGAAGGCACCAACAGGTGACGGTGGCAGGTCAAAGCACCCCCAAACCTTTAAATAATTAAAAAAAAAAAAAAACCCATATAGATCTATAAATATAATCAAGAAAATCCCCAACAAAGTACCCGGCACCCATGCAAGCATAATTAAGAGCCATACAAATCAGCAACATTCAGTTCTGCACACTTTTGCAATAAAAGAAAAATTTAACATCAAATACGGGAGACGCATGACCCCGTCTGGGTTTACACTTACTCTGGGGACGTAAGCGTTTGAAAAATGAATCTGACAAAATTTTATAACCACTAGATGTCCCGCTGGACTTGTGCACAAACAAAACTTTTAACTGGAGCTGTTCCAGGAATGATATCACAAGTTCTACATTGTAGCGGCCAAAAATATTTCTGAAAGGCTTAAATTTCACCTGGTTATAGTCCGGCACAAAACCTGAGGTATTGTGGTGTGTTGTCCAGCTCTTCCTCCCGGCGGCTCAGACGGAGAATCACTAGTTTAATGGCATGGGTGGCAGGTGATCGGCCACCAGCTAGAGCGAAACAGGAGATTGACTTAAATCAGGAACCCGGAGAGTCACTTAGTGATTATTTATGCATAGTAGATAGATGATTTACAAGAACCAAATCTCACGGCAGCCGGGAGGAGTACGGACTGTCACGGTCGAGCGCTGTAAGTGAACTCCTTCGACATTAGCCGGAAAAAATGCTATGCCGGCTCGACCCGAGCGCGTGCGGATCGGCATAGCAAGCGTACTGATAACGGAGCGGCGCCGTTAAGCTAATTAATTAACGTGCACGGCAATGCCCGTCACATCGTTAACAAGAAAACAGCCGAGTTTTTCCAAAACTCGGTACACCCCCACTTCAAAAGGGCAACATGGGTGATCAACTAGAACTCAGTGGTACCCTGCAGTGTACCTCCCTTATAGTCCATACTCAAGTTGCTATCGGCATCCTCGCCGGTCATGGCTCTCAGGAGAACAGAGGCTCAGAACAATGCGGCCATCCCCATGCGACCCCCTCCGCCACGCCCACCCCACGGGACCGCCCCAACACGTCACCCTCTGCGGTGACCATCACCTACTTCTTCCGGTCCCACTCACATACCCGTCCGAAGACCCAACAAGGTATCACCCACCTTGGTAAGTGAGTGACCGTACTACCTCTCGTCCACCTCTTGGACCGACCAGCCATATGCACCAACAAGGCATCTCCATCCTTGCCATATGGCTGGCCCACATCCCTACACAAGGGCGGACGGCCCCGCTTAGCCCGACAGAGAAGACCACATGAAGGGCACGCGAACATCCATCCCAACTCTTGCTTCACATTTGATTACACCGTAACTAGAAGGGGAGGTTTACTTCATCACAGCACCGTCGATACACCATATATATATATATATATACACAACACAGTCTTAACTCAAAATAAACACCATGGTAAACAACCGGGGAATGCGGCGTGGCTCGGACCCTACAATGAACAACATCAACATCAACAACTATTAACAACCAACAACAGCACACCATCACTCCATCTAACCTCTCCCGACAGGGGAAACTGACGATCTCAAAGACCACGACAATCCAAGGGCACTATCGGCAAGGTTCTCTAACTCCTTATCGATTTTTTTTTATGGGAGGGGTAGGAAAATCAGGAAGATGAAAAGAGGCAAGGATCATTGAAGGTCAAGGGCGAAAGGGTGAGGACTAAGGGTAAGGACATGGCTCCCTCCGGAAATAAGGATGATGGAGGAAACCAAGGCTCGCATGGGCAGGGGCGCAACCCTGAAATAGATGAACACCACTGGGACTGTGGAGAACATCTACCCGCTACCCGTTAACCGCTTCTTCTCACCTTTCTGTGACGGACTTTAGGTACTCGTTCCTTTCGGACACCACTTTCTGAGAAATTATGTCGCGTTGAGCTGTTCTGGCTGGTTTCCTCTGAATCAGAATCAAGGCAACTTACCTCACTACTTTCACCCCGTTTGGATTATCCTCATCATCTAACTCCTCTGTTTCTGCCTTCCCTTCTTCTCTTTCTTCTAACCCTTCCTTTTCTTCTACAATTTCCCCTTCTTCGTCCCCATAATCCAAATCAGCCTCATGACACTGCACCTCCTCACCATCTTCCAGTTGCTCATCTGATCCCTCTTCAACAGCATCTTCTCCCAGCTCCTCACTGATTTCTGCATCACCCTCGTCACCAGCTCCTTCACAAACTTGTTCACTAACCTCCTCTCCAATCTCGTTTTCCTCAACACATTCATCACCAACATCATCGCCATCACGTCCACTACCACCATCCGAACACTGCACATCTTCATCTTCCTCTAGTTGCTTCTCTGGTCCACCCGAAACTTCTTTCCATTCCTCAGATCTCTCAGGACTACTTACAGAAGGCGTCTGCACATCTCCACACACTACATCATTCTCACTCGCACACTCCACAACGCTGCCACAAAATTTCTCCTCAATATCTACCTCACTTCCGGCATGGACATCCCCTTGTCCATCCGCAACCTCAGAAACACTTGCAGCCTGGACTTCCCCGTGTCCATCCGCAAACTCAGACTCTTCAGTCTCCCTAACACCTACAACTATACTTTCATGTGCAGCATCTGCAGACCGCTCTTCTGCCTCTTCCTTCGATTCCACTCCTTCACCACTCTCAGCAACTACAACGTTCTCAACATTTTCCACCCTGGAATCCCGCTGTCCAGGTTCATGTGCAATGACTAAATTAATTTCTACTGGCGATGGTAAAGCTACACCATCAAGTGACTTCTCATATCCCGGCGTAGGCGACGATGATGTTACAGGATCTGGATCCCTCACGAACCGAGATGGAGATACCGGAACAAATTCCACGGCATCTGGATTCAACTGTGACGTCCTCTCTGAGCCCTGTAATTCGGTATCAACAAATGTTTTCTTGTCGTCTTGTATTAATCCACAGAAGTTATTCCGCTTTTCTTCTTTCTCTTCACCTTCTTCATCCACAACTCTATTAGGCACTGGTACTTCCTCTGGAACCTTTAAAGTTTCCTTACTCTCCAAATAGGAATAACTTGCTACCGGCTCCCTACTTGCCGAAGTTTGTTTACTAACATAATTTCTTCTTCCCCTGTTAATTTCATACTTCTTTGTTTTCTGTGCTGTAGCTGTTGTTACCGTCTTTCCACTTGCCACCCCCTTGTAGCCTCCGTTACTTCCGGAATACTCAGTTTTTCTTACCGTTTCTTGTGTTCTCCACCGACCACCATGTTTGTCTTCTTTAGCTTTTCCTAATGAACCCCTGGAGCATTGGACATCTTTAGCAGCTCTTCCCCGGGACTCATCATTCTCCTGGACCCTTCTGGCATGCGCACACCACCGGTCCAGGTCCGCAAAAGAACGTGGAGGCTCTGCGAAAACTAGCCGGGAACTCTCTTGGGGATTCAGCCCCTCTCGTATTACCTGTATAACTTCCGTCTCGGGCAACCCCAACCTTAATATACGGGCAGCTTTCCTTACATCGTGCACGAAATCCCCCAATGCCTCTCCGTTGGCCTGTAGGCGATAGAATAAATCTAACTTAAGCTGGGAACGTCGTCGATGGGGTATGAAGAAGTCCAACACTTCCCCATGGAAGGTGTCGACACTGCAGCCCCGACGCAGAGTGCTGGTGACCAGCCATGCCAATGAACCCCGGCAATACGGGTATATAAGGGACAAGACCTCCTCATCGGACACACCCGGGAAATCTGCCAACTGCAGGACCAGGTCCAAGAAGACCAACAACCTATCCTCATCTACTCCATCCAACACCGAAAGTTTCTGGAGAACCCCTGAAATGGGGTGGGGTAATCTCTGGTAGCATACCGCCGCCAGAATTGCACAATTCAAAACACACAACCACCAAACATAAATCCCCACGAAACACCTAAAACAAACCTAACTTACAAAACATAGTCACAAAAACAGAAAAACTCAAGTACTATCCTTCCTCTGAGCGACCTCCGGGTTCCCTAGCGCTACGAAAACCTGATCCACTCCAGAACCAACTCTCCGTCAGCCACCACTCTCAAGAGGAGAAACACATCAAACACTAACATAGACCAACAATCCACACCACAGAACAACTACCACAACATATAACATTTCAACAAAGACATTTATTATAAACTTCCGAGACTAAATCTGGTCAATGTCGATACCGACTTCCGGTCAGGCCATACCGCATCCAGCTAGCCTCACGCGCTATTACTTCCATAACTATAAATAAGGCAGCCCATTCCCCCGGCAATCCCCCCCGTGATCTCCGGTAAGGCCCAATCTCAACAACAACAAAAACCCCAACTAAAACGCATGCCACGTGGCGGCATCAGGTTTACAATTCCAAATCAAATATCAATTATACATTGACAATACATATACACATAAAATGCTAAACCTGCCATTGCATCTACCTCTGTATTCATTTTCAAAGTTTTGAAGTTTTTCAAACTATTTCCGAGTTTGCAAGCCCCATCACACCCAAGGATCCAAGGGTTCGACCCTAGAATCAACCACGCTCTGCTACCATTTGTAACCCCTCTCAGGTTTTATGCTTTATAAAAAAAACTTTTTTTTTTTTTTTGGAAAGAGGGGCCAGTAGTTATTTAAAACTAGGCCGAGGGCCTAGAGAAGCCAAAAATGCGATGGGTCCAGTGGGACGGGACTTGAAATTAAACTAGATGATTAAACAACAATAACAAATTTTATTAGCAATTTCAAGTCCTGACATTCAATATAACCCTGATAGAATTAAAAAAAATTCATTAAAAAACTTTACTCCACTCCCTGACATTATAACATTCTGAAAATATACACAGGTAACATCATAGTTCATAGTTAAATAATTTCTCATAAATACACATAAATACAACATCAATCAATATACTTACATGAATACACATAGAACACATATATATATTTATACATATACCACACACACATGTTCACCTGGCGGACAGCCTATATATATATATTTTTCACCATACCTCAGGATAATATAACCCCAGTATCTGTCCCCAAGACCCCCATCCCAAACTACCGTAAACCGATAAAGTGCCCAGCCTGCTTTAAAAACTTTTCATTTAAAAAAAACAAATCCATTAACTCGTCAGATTAGAACAGAGTTACGACAAATGAAATTATTACAAGTATACAAAATGTAGGAATGTTCCCCCAAATAGTAATGTCCCATCGCAAGGTCAACATGACTGCACGGTCTTATAACATGTATAACAAAATTTATAATTGAAAAGTAAGAACCGGTAGTGTGCTCATATTAACAACTCAACAATTAATGCACTGGCTATGGCAGTAAAAGAAATGATGAAAATCTACTTATCACTGAATTATTAAACAGCTAACATAAGTCTTATAAAATGTATAATAAAATTTATAATTGAAAAGTAAGAACTGGTAGTGTGCTCATATTAACAACTCAACAATTAGGGCACTGGCTATGGCAGTAAAAGAAATTATGGAAAATTACTTACTACTGAATTATTAAACAGCTAACATAAATTTTATAAAATGTATAATAAAAATGTTATAATGTAAAATCTAATAAAACAGATTTGAGGCATTCATAGAGAATTGAGTTGACCACAGGCACGGCCATGCGCCCGAACGAGATGCAACAGAATTTAACAAGTCAGAAACCTGTGGATGAAGGCACCAACAGGTGACGGTGGCAGGTCAAAGCACCCCCAAACCTTTAAATAATTAAAAAAAAAACAAAACCCATATAGATCTATAAATATAATCAAGAAAATCCCCAACAAAGTACCCGGCACCCATGCAAGCATAATTAAGAGCCATACAAATCAGCAACATTCAGTTCTGCACACTTTTGCAATAAAAGAAAAATTTAACATCAAATACGGGAGACGCATGACCCCGTCTGGGTTTACACTTACTCTGGGGACGTAAGCGTTTGAAAAATGAATCTGACAAAATTTTATAACCACTAGATGTCCCGCTGGACTTGTGCACAAACAAAACTTTTAACTGGAGCTGTTCCAGGAATGATATCACAAGTTCTACATTGTAGCGGCCAAAAATATTTCTGAAAGGCTTAAATTTCACCTGGTTATAGTCCGGCACAAAACCTGAGGTATTGTGGTGTGTTGTCCAGCTCTTCCTCCCGGCGGCTCAGACGGAGAATCACTAGTTTAATGGCATGGGTGGCAGGTGATCGGCCACCAGCTAGAGCGAAACAGGAGATTGACTTAAATCAGGAACCCGGAGAGTCACTTAGTGATTATTTATGCATAGTAGATAGATGATTTACAAGAACCAAATCTCACGGCAGCCGGGAGGAGTACGGACTGTCACGGTCGAGCGCTGTAAGTGAACTCCTTCGACATTAGCCGGAAAAAATGCTATGCCGGCTCGACCCGAGCGCGTGCGGATCGGCATAGCAAGCGTACTGATAACGGAGCGGCGCCGTTAAGCTAATTAATTAACGTGCACGGCAATGCCCGTCACATCGTTAACAAGAAAACAGCCGAGTTTTTCCAAAACTCGGTACACCCCCACTTCAAAAGGGCAACATGGGTGATCAACTAGAACTCAGTGGTACCCTGCAGTGTACCTCCCTTATAGTCCATACTCAAGTTGCTATCGGCATCCTCGCCGGTCATGGCTCTCAGGAGAACAGAGGCTCAGAACACTGCGGCCATCCCCATGCGACCCCCTCCGCCACGCCCACACCACGGGACCGCCCCAACACGTCACCCTCTGCGGTGACCATCACCTACTTCTTCCGGTCCCACTCACATACCCGTCCGAAGACCCAACAAGGTATCACCCACCTTGGTAAGTGAGTGACCGTACTACCTCTCGTCCACCTCTTGGACCGACCAGCCATATGCACCAACAAGGCATCTCCATCCTTGCCATATGGCTGGCCCACATCCCTACACAAGGGCGGACGGCCCCGCTTAGCCCGACAGAGAAGACCACATGAAGGGCACGCGAACATCCATCCCAACTCTTGCTTCACATTTGATTACACCGTAACTAGAAGGGGAGGTTTACTTCATCACAGCACCGTCGATACACCATATATATATATATATATATATATATATACACAACACAGTCTTAACTCAAAATAAACACCATGGTAAACAACCGGGGAATGCGGCGTGGCTCGGACCCTACAATGAACAACATCAACATCAACAACTATTAACAACCAACAACAGCACACCATCACTCCATCTAACCTCTCCCGACAGGGGAAACTGACGATCTCAAAGACCACGACAATCCAAGGGCACTATCGGCAAGGTTCTCTAACTCCTTATCGATTTTTTTTTTATGGGAGGGGTAGGAAAATCAGGAAGATGAAAAGAGGCAAGGATCATTGAAGGTCAAGGCCGAAAGGGTGAGGACTAAGGGTAAGGACATGGCTCCCTCCGGAAATAAGGATGATGGAGGAAACCAAGGCTCGCATGGGCAGGGGCGCAACCCTGAAATAGATGAACACCACTGGGACTGTGGAGAACATCTACCCGCTACCCGTTAACCGCTTCTTCTCACCTTTCTGTGACGGACTTTAGGTACTCGTTCCTTTCGGACACCACTTTCTGAGAAATTATGTCGCGTTGAGCTGTTCTGGCTGGTTTCCTCTGAATCAGAATCAAGGCAACTTACCTCACTACTTTCACCCCGTTTGGATTATCCTCATCATCTAACTCCTCTGTTTCTGCCTTCCCTTCTTCTCTTTCTTCTAACCCTTCCTTTTCTTCTACAATTTCCCCTTCTTCGCCCCCATAATCCAAATCAGCCTCATGACACTGCACCTCGTCACAATCTTCCAGTTGCTCATCTGATCCCTCTTCAACAGCATCTTCTCCCAGCTCCTCACTGATTTCTGCATCACCCTCGTCACCAGCTCCTTCACAAACTTGTTCACTAACCTCCTCTCCAATCTCGTTTTCCTCAACACATTCATCACCAACATCATCGCCATCACGTCCACTACCACCATCCGAACACTGCACATCTTCATCTTCCTCTAGTTGCTTCTCTGGTCCACCCGAAACTTCTTTCCATTCCTCAGATCTCTCAGGACTAGTTACAGAAGGCGTCTGCACATCTCCACACACTACATCATTCTCACTCGCACACTCCACAACGCTGCCACAAAATTTCTCCTCAATATCTACCTCACTTCCGGCATGGACATCCCCTTGTCCATCCGCAACCTCAGAAACACTTGCAGCCTGGACTTCCCCGTGTCCATCCGCAAACTCAGACTCTTCAGTCTCCCTAACACCTACAACTATACTTTCCTGTGCAGCATCTGCAGACCGCTCTTCTGCCTCTTCCTTCGATTCAACTCCTTCACCACTCTCAGCAACTACAACGTTCTCAACATTTTCCACCCTGGAATCCCGCTGTCCAGGTTCATGTGCAATGACTAAATTAATTTCTACTGGCGATGGTAAAGCTACACCATCAAGTGACTTCTCATATCCCGGCGTAGGCGACGATGATGTTACAGGATCTGGATCCCTCACGAACCGAGATGGAGATACCGGAACAAATTCCACGGCATCTGGATTCAACTGTGACGTCCTCTCTGAGCCCTGTAATTCGGTATCAACAAATGTTTTCTTGTCGTCTTGTATTAATCCACAGAAGTTATTCCGCTTTTCTTCTTTCTCTTCACCTTCTTCATCCACAACTCTATTAGGCACTGGTACTTCCTCTGGAACCTTTAAAGTTTCCTTACTCTCCAAATAGGAATAACTTGCTACCGGCTCCCTACTTGCCGAAGTTTGTTTACTAACATAATTTCTTCTTCCCCTGTTAATTTCATACTTCTTTGTTTTCTGTGCTGTAGCTGTTGTTACCGTCTTTCCACTTGCCACCCCCTTGTAGCCTCCGTTACTTCCGGAATACTCAGTTTTTCTTACCGTTTCTTGTGTTCTCCACCGACCACCATGTTTGTCTTCTTTAGCTTTTCCTAATGAACCCCTGGAGCATTGGACATCTTTAGCAGCTCTTCCCCGGGACTCATCATTCTCCTGGACCCTTCTGGCATGCGCACACCACCGGTCCAGGTCCGCAAAAGAACGTGGAGGCTCTGCGAAAACTAGCCGGGAACTCTCTTGGGGATTCAGCCCCTCTCGTATTACCTGTATAACTTCCGTCTCGGGCAACCCCAACCTTAATATACGGGCAGCTTTCCTTACATCGTGCACGAAATCCCCCAATGCCTCTCCGTTGGCCTGTAGGCGATAGAATAAATCTAACTTAAGCTGGGAACGTCGTCGATGGGGTATGAAGAAGTCCAACACTTCCCCATGGAAGGTGTCGACACTGCAGCCCCGACGCAGAGTGCTGGTGACCAGCCATGCCAATGAACCCCGGCAATACGGGTATATAAGGGACAAGACCTCCTCATCGGACACACTCGGGAAATCTGCCAACTGCAGGACCAGGTCCAAGAAGACCAACAACCTATCCTCATCTACTCCATCCAACACCGAAAGTTTCTGGAGAACCCCTGAAATGGGGTGGGGTAATCTCTGGTAGCATACCGCCGCCAGAATTGCACAATTCAAAACACACAACCACCAAACATAAATCCCCACGAAACACCTAACACAAACCTAACTTACAAAACATAGTCACAAAAACAGAAAAACTCAAGTACTATCCTTCCTCTGAGCGACCTCCGGGTTCCCTAGCGCTGCGAAAACCTGATCCACTCCAGAACCAACTCTCCGTCAGCCACCACTCTCAAGAGGAGAAACACATCAAACACTAACATAGACCAACAATCCACACCACAGAACAACTACCACAACATATAACATTTCAACAAAGACATTTATTATAAACTTCCGAGACTAAATCTGGTCAATGTCGATACCGACTTCCGGTCAGGCCATACCGCATCCAGCTAACCTCACGCGCTATTACTTCCATAACTATAAATAAGGCAGCCCATTCCCCCGGCAATCCCCCCGTGATCTCCGGTAAGGCCCAATCTCAACAACAACAAAAACCCCAACTAAAACGCATGCCACGAGGCGGCATCAGGTTTACAATTCCAAATCAAATATCAATTATACATTGACAATACATATACACATAAAATGCTAAACCTGCCATTGCATCTACCTCTGTATACATTTTCAAAGTTTTGAAGTTTTTCAAACTATTTCCGAGTTTGCAAGCCCCGTCACACCCAAGGATCCAAGGGTTCGACCCTAGAATCAACCACGCTCTGCTACCATTTGTAACCCCTCTCAGGTTTTATGCTTTATAAAAAAAACTTTTTTTTTTTTTTTGGAAAGAGGGGCCAGTAGTTATTTAAAACTAGGCCGAGGGCCTAGAGAAGCCAAAAATGCGATGGGTCCAGTGGGACGGGACTTGCAATTAAACTAGATGATTAAACAACAATAACAAATTTTATTAGCAATTTCAAGTCCTGACATTCAATATAACCCTGATAGAATTAAAAAAAATTCATTAAAAAACTTTACTCCACTCCCTGACATTATAACATTCTGAAAATATACACAGGTAACATCATAGTTCATAGTTAAATAATTTCTCATAAATACACATAAATACAACATCAATCAATATACTTACATGAATACACATAGAACACATATATATATTTATACATATACCACACACACATGTTCACCTGGCGGACAGCCTATATATATATATTTTTCACCATACCTCAGGATAATATAACCCCAGTATCTGTCCCCAAGACCCCCATCCCAAACTACCGTAAACCGATAAAGTGCCCAGCCTGCTTTAAAAACTTTTCATTTAAAAAAAACAAATCCATTAACTCGTCAGATTAGAACAGAGTTACGACAAATGAAATTATTACAAGTATACAAAATGTAGGAATGTTCCCCCAAATAGTAATGTCCCATCGCAAGGTCAACATGACTGCACGGTCTTATAACATGTATAACAAAATTTATAATTGAAAAGTAAGAACCGGTAGTGTGCTCATATTAACAACTCAACAATTAATGCACTGGCTATGGCAGTAAAAGAAATGATGAAAATCTACTTATCACTGAATTATTAAACAGCTAACATAAGTCTTATAAAATGTATAATAAAATTTATAATTGAAAAGTAAGAACTGGTAGTGTGCTCATATTAACAACTCAACAATTAGGGCACTGGCTATGGCAGTAAAAGAAATTATGGAAAATTACTTACTACTGAATTATTAAACAGCTAACATAAATTTTATAAAATGTATAATAAAAATGTTATAATGTAAAATCTAATAAAACAGATTTGAGGCATTCATAGAGAATTGAGTTGACCACAGGCACGGCCATGCGCCCGAACGAGATGCAACAGAATTTAACAAGTCAGAAACCTGTGGATGAAGGCACCAACAGGTGACGGTGGCAGGTCAAAGCACCCCCAAACCTTTAAATAATTAAAAAAAAAAAAAAAACCCATATAGATCTATAAATATAATCAAGAAAATCCCCAACAAAGTACCCGGCACCCATGCAAGCATAATTAAGAGCCATACAAATCAGCAACATTCAGTTCTGCACACTTTTGCAATAAAAGAAAAATTTAACATCAAATACGGGAGACGCATGACCCCGTCTGGGTTTACACTTACTCTGGGGACGTAAGCGTTTGAAAAATGAATCTGACAAAATTTTATAACCACTAGATGTCCCGCTGGACTTGTGCACAAACAAAACTTTTAACTGGAGCTGTTCCAGGAATGATATCACAAGTTCCACATTGTAGCGGCCAAAAATATTTCTGAAAGGCTTAAATTTCACCTGGTTATAGTCCGGCACAAAACCTGAGGTATTGTGGTGTGTTGTCCAGCTCTTCCTCCCGGCGGCTCAGACGGAGAATCACTAGTTTAATGGCATGGGTGGCAGGTGATCGGCCACCAGCTAGAGCGAAACAGGAGATTGACTTAAATCAGGAACCCGGAGAGTCACTTAGTGATTATTTATGCATAGTAGATAGATGATTTACAAGAACCAAATCTCACGGCAGCCGGGAGGAGTACGGACTGTCACGGTCGAGCGCTGTAAGTGAACTCCTTCGACATTAGCCGGAAAAAATGCTATGCCGGCTCGACCCGAGCGCGTGCGGATCGGCATAGCAAGCGTACTGATAACGGAGCGGCGCCGTTAAGCTAATTAATTAACGTGCACGGCAATGCCCGTCACATCGTTAACAAGAAAACAGCCGAGTTTTTCCAAAACTCGGTACACCCCCACTTCAAAAGGGCAACATGGGTGATCAACTTGAACTCAGTGGTACCCTGCAGTGTACCTCCCTTATAGTCCATACTCAAGTTGCTATCGGCATCCTCGCCGGTCATGGCTCTCAGGAGAACAGAGGCTCAGAACACTGCGGCCATCCCCATGCGACCCCCTCCGCCACGCCCACCACTTGGGACCGCCCCAACACGTCACCCTCTGCGGTGACCATCACCTACTTCTTCCGGTCCCACTCACATAACCGTCCGAAGACCCAACAAGGTATCACCCACCTTGGTAAGTGAGTGACCGTACTACCTCTCGTCCACCTCTTGGACCGACCAGCCATATGCACCAACAAGGCATCTCCATCCTTGCCATATGGCTGGCCCACATCCCTACACAAGGGCGGACGGCCCCGCTTAGCCCGACAGAGAAGACCACATGAAGGGCACGCGAACATCCATCCCAACTCTTACTTCACATTTGATTACACCGTAACTAGAAGGGGAGGTTTACTTCATCACAGCACCGTCGATACACCATATATATATATATATATATATATATATACACAACACAGTCTTAACTCAAAATAAACACCATGGTAAACAACCGGGGAATGCGGCGTGGCTCGGACCCTACAATGAACAACATCAACATCAACAACTATTAACAACCAACAACAGCACACCATCACTCCATCTAACCTCTCCCGACAGGGGAAACTGACGATCTCAAAGACCACGACAATCCAAGGGCACTATCGGCAAGGTTCTCTAACTCCTTATCGATTTTTTTTTTATGGGAGGGGTAGGAAAATCAGGAAGATGAAAAGAGGCAAGGATCATTGAAGGTCAAGGGCGAAAGGGTGAGGACTAAGGGTAAGGACATGGCTCCCTCCGGAAATAAGGATGATGGAGGAAACCAAGGCTCGCATGGGCAGGGGCGCAACCCTGAAATAGATGAACACCACTGGGACTGTGGAGAACATCTACCCGCTACCCGTTAACCGCTTCTTCTCACCTTTCTGTGACGGACTTTAGGTACTCGTTCCTTTCGGACACCACTTTCTGAGAAATTATGTCGCGTTGAGCTGTTCTGGCTGGTTTCCTCTGAATCAGAATCAAGGCAACTTACCTCACTACTTTCACCCCGTTTGGATTATCCTCATCATCTAACTCCTCTGTTTCTGCCTTCCCTTCTTCTCTTTCTTCTAACCCTTCCTTTTCTTCTACAATTTCCCCTTCTTCGCCCCCATAATCCAAATCAGCCTCATGACACTGCACCTCCTCACCATCATCCAGTTGCTCATCTGATCCCTCTTCAACAGCATCTTCTCCCAGCTCCTCACTGATTTCTGCATCACCCTCGTCACCAGCTCCTTCACAAACTTGTTCACTAACCTCCTCTCCAATCTCGTTTTCCTCAACACATTCATCACCAACATCATCGCCATCACGTCCACTACCACCATCCGAACACTGCACATCTTCATCTTCCTCTAGTTGCTTCTCTGGTCCACCCGAAACTTCTTTCCATTCCTCAGATCTCTCAGGACTACTTACAGAAGGCGTCTGCACATCTCCACACACTACATCATTCTCACTCGCACACTCCACAACGCTGCCACAAAATTTCTCCTCAATATCTACCTCACTTCCGGCATGGACATCCCCTTGTCCATCCGCAACCTCAGAAACACTTGCAGCCTGGACTTCCCCGTGTCCATCCGCAAACTCAGACTCTTCAGTCTCCCTAACACCTACAACTATACTTTCCTGTGCAGCATCTGCAGACCGCTCTTCTGCCTCTTCCTTCGATTCCACTCCTTCACCACTCTCAGCAACTACAACGTTCTCAACATTTTCCACCCTGGAATCCCGCTGTCCAGGTTCATGTGCAATGACTAAATTAATTTCTACTGGCGATGGTAAAGCTACACCATCAAGTGACTTCTCATATCCCGGCGTAGGCGACGATGATGTTACAGGATCTGGATCCCTCACGAACCGAGATGGAGATACCGGAACAAATTCCACGGCATCTGGATTCAACTGTGACGTCCTCTCTGAGCCCTGTAATTCGGTATCAACAAATGTTTTCTTGTCGTCTTGTATTAATCCACAGAAGTTATTCCGCTTTTCTTCTTTCTCTTCACCTTCTTCATCCACAACTCTATTAGGCACTGGTACTTCCTCTGGAACCTTTAAAGTTTCCTTACTCTCCAAATAGGAATAACTTGCTACCGGCTCCCTACTTGCCGAAGTTTGTTTACTAACATAATTTCTTCTTCCCCTGTTAATTTCATACTTCTTTGTTTTCTGTGCTGTAGCTGTTGTTACCGTCTTTCCACTTGCCACCACCTTGTAGCCTCCGTTACTTCCGGAATACTCAGTTTTTCTTACCGTTTCTTGTGTTCTCCACCGACCACCATGTTTGTCTTCTTTAGCTTTTCCTAATGAACCCCTGGAGCATTGGACATCTTTAGCAGCTCTTCCCCGGGACTCATCATTCTCCTGGACCCTTCTGGCATGCGCACACCACCGGTCCAGGTCCGCAAAAGAACGTGGAGGCTCTGCGAAAACTAGCCGGGAACTCTCTTGGGGATTCAGCCCCTCTCGTATTACCTGTATAACTTCCGTCTCGGGCAACCCCAACCTTAATATACGGGCAGCTTTCCTTACATCGTGCACGAAATCCCCCAACGCCTCTCCGTTGGCCTGTAGGCGATAGAATAAATCTAACTTAAGCTGGGAACGAAGTCGATGGGGTATGAAGAAGTCCAACACTTCCCCATGGAAGTTGTCGACACTGCAGCCCCGACGCAGAGTGCTGGTGACCAGCCATGCCAATGAACCCCGGCAATACGGGTATATAAGGGACAAGACCTCCTCATCGGACACACCCGGGAAATCTGCCAACTGCAGGACCAGGTCCAAGAAGACCAACAACCTATCCTCATCTACTCCATCCAACACCGAAAGTTTCTGGAGAACCCCTGAAATGGGGTGGGGTAATCTCTGGTAGCATACCGCCGCCAGAATTGCACAATTCAAAACACACAACCACCAAACATAAATCCCCACGAAACACCTAACACAAACCTAACTTACAAAACATAGTCACAAAAACAGAAAAACTCAAGTAGTATCCTTCCTCTGAGCGACCTCCGGGTTCCCTAGCGCTGCGAAAACCTGATCCACTCCAGAACCAACTCTCCGTCAGCCACCACTCTCAAGAGGAGAAACACATCAAACACTAACATAGACCAACAATCCACACCACAGAACAACTACCACAACATATAACATTTCAACAAAGACATTTATTATAAACTTCCGAGACTAAATCTGGTCAATGTCGATACCGACTTCCGGTCAGGCCATACCGCATCCAGCTAACCTCACGCGCTATTACTTCCATAACTATAAATAAGGCAGCCCATTCCCCCGGCAATCCCCCCCGTGATCTCCGGTAAGGCCCAATCTCAACAACAACAAAAACCCCAACTAAAACGCATGCCACGTGGCGGCATCAGGTTTACAATTCCAAATCAAATATCAATTATACATTGACAATACATATACACATAAAATGCTAAACCTGCCATTGCATCTACCTCTGTATTCATTTTCAAAGTTTTGAAGTTTTTCAAACTATTTCCGAGTTTGCAAGCCCCATCACACCCAAGGATCCAAGGGTTCGACCCTAGAATCAACCACGCTCTGCTACCATTTGTAACCCCTCTCAGGTTTTATGCTTTATAAAAAAAACTTTTTTTTTTTTTTTGGAAAGAGGGGCCAGTAGTTATTTAAAACTAGGCCGAGGGCCTAGAGAAGCCAAAAATGCGATGGGTCCAGTGGGACGGGACTTGAAATTAAACTAGATGATTAAACAACAATAACAAATTTTATTAGCAATTTCAAGTCCTGACATTCAATATAACCCTGATAGAATTAAAAAAAATTCATTAAAAAACTTTACTCCACTCCCTGACATTATAACATTCTGAAAATATACACAGGTAACATCATAGTTCATAGTTAAATAATTTCTCATAAATACACATAAATACAACATCAATCAATATACTTACATGAATACACATAGAACACATATATATATTTATACATATACCACACACACATGTTCACCTGGCGGACAGCCTATATATATATATTTTTCACCATACCTCAGGATAATATAACCCCAGTATCTGTCCCCAAGACCCCCATCCCAAACTACCGTAAACCGATAAAGTGCCCAGCCTGCTTTAAAAACTTTTCATTTAAAAAAAACAAATCCATTAACTCGTCAGATTAGAACAGAGTTACGACAAATGAAATTATTACAAGTATACAAAATGTAGGAATGTTCCCCCAAATAGTAATGTCCCATCGCAAGGTCAACATGACTGCACGGTCTTATAACATGTATAACAAAATTTATAATTGAAAAGTAAGAACCGGTAGTGTGCTCATATTAACAACTCAACAATTAATGCACTGGCTATGGCAGTAAAAGAAATGATGAAAATCTACTTATCACTGAATTATTAAACAGCTAACATAAGTCTTATAAAATGTATAATAAAATTTATAATTGAAAAGTAAGAACTGGTAGTGTGCTCATATTAACAACTCAACAATTAGGGCACTGGCTATGGCAGTAAAAGAAATTATGGAAAATTACTTACTACTGAATTATTAAACAGCTAACATAAATTTTATAAAATGTATAATAAAAATGTTATAATGTAAAATCTAATAAAACAGATTTGAGGCATTCATAGAGAATTGAGTTGACCACAGGCACGGCCATGCGCCCGAACGAGATGCAACAGAATTTAACAAGTCAGAAACCTGTGGATGAAGGCACCAACAGGTGACGGTGGCAGGTCAAAGCACCCCCAAACCTTTAAATAATTAAAAAAAAAACAAAACCCATATAGATCTATAAATATAATCAAGAAAATCCCCAACAAAGTACCCGGCACCCATGCAAGCATAATTAAGAGCCATACAAATCAGCAACATTCAGTTCTGCACACTTTTGCAATAAAAGAAAAATTTAACATCAAATACGGGAGACGCATGACCCCGTCTGGGTTTACACTTACTCTGGGGACGTAAGCGTTTGAAAAATGAATCTGACAAAATTTTATAACCACTAGATGTCCCGCTGGACTTGTGCACAAACAAAACTTTTAACTGGAGCTGTTCCAGGAATGATATCACAAGTTCTACATTGTAGCGGCCAAAAATATTTCTGAAAGGCTTAAATTTCACCTGGTTATAGTCCGGCACAAAACCTGAGGTATTGTGGTGTGTTGTCCAGCTCTTCCTCCCGGCGGCTCAGACGGAGAATCACTAGTTTAATGGCATGGGTGGCAGGTGATCGGCCACCAGCTAGAGCGAAACAGGAGATTGACTTAAATCAGGAACCCGGAGAGTCACTTAGTGATTATTTATGCATAGTAGATAGATGATTTACAAGAACCAAATCTCACGGCAGCCGGGAGGAGTACGGACTGTCACGGTCGAGCGCTGTAAGTGAACTCCTTCGACATTAGCCGGAAAAAATGCTATGCCGGCTCGACCCGAGCGCGTGCGGATCGGCATAGCAAGCGTACTGATAACGGAGCGGCGCCGTTAAGCTAATTAATTAACGTGCACGGCAATGCCCGTCACATCGTTAACAAGAAAACAGCCGAGTTTTTCCAAAACTCGGTACACCCCCACTTCAAAAGGGCAACATGGGTGATCAACTAGAACTCAGTGGTACCCTGCAGTGTACCTCCCTTATAGTCCATACTCAAGTTGCTATCGGCATCCTCGCCGGTCATGGCTCTCAGGAGAACAGAGGCTCAGAACAATGCGGCCATCCCCATGCGACCCCCTCCGCCACGCCCACCCCACGGGACCGCCCCAACACGTCACCCTCTGCGGTGACCATCACCTACTTCTTCCGGTCCCACTCACATACCCGTCCGAAGACCCAACAAGGTATCACCCACCTTGGTAAGTGAGTGACCGTACTACCTCTCGTCCACCTCTTGGACCGACCAGCCATATGCACCAACAAGGCATCTCCATCCTTGCCATATGGCTGGCCCACATCCCTACACAAGGGCGGACGGCCCCGCTTAGCCCGACAGAGAAGACCACATGAAGGGCACGCGAACATCCATCCCAACTCTTGCTTCACATTTGATTACACCGTAACTAGAAGGGGAGGTTTACTTCATCACAGCACCGTCGATACACCATATATATATATATATATATATATATATATACACAACACAGTCTTAACTCAAAATAAACACCATGGTAAACAACCGGGGAATGCGGCGTGGCTCGGACCCTACAATGAACAACATCAACATCAACAACTATTAACAACCAACAACAGCACACCATCACTCCATCTAACCTCTCCCGACAGGGGAAACTGACGATCTCAAAGACCACGACAATCCAAGGGCACTATCGGCAAGGTTCTCTAACTCCTTATCGATTTTTTTTTATGGGAGGGGTAGGAAAATCAGGAAGATGAAAAGAGGCAAGGATCATTGAAGGTCAAGGGCGAAAGGGTGAGGACTAAGGGTAAGGACATGGCTCCCTCCAGAAATAAGGATGATGGAGGAAACCAAGGCTCGCATGGGCAGGGGCGCAACCCTGAAATAGATGAACACCACTGGGACTGTGGAGAACATCTACCCGCTACCCGTTAACCGCTTCTTCTCACCTTTCTGTGACGGACTTTAGGTACTCGTTCCTTTCGGACACCACTTTCTGAGAAATTATGTCGCGTTGAGCTGTTCTGGCTGGTTTCCTCTGAATCAGAATCAAGGCAACTTACCTCACTACTTTCACCCCGTTTGGATTATCCTCATCATCTAACTCCTCTGTTTCTGCCTTCCCTTCTTCTCTTTCTTCTAACCCTTCCTTTTCTTCTACAATTTCCCCTTCTTCGTCCCCATAATCCAAATCAGCCTCATGACACTGCACCTCCTCACCATCTTCCAGTTGCTCATCTGATCCCTCTTCAACAGCATCTTCTCCCAGCTCCTCACTGATTTCTGCATCACCCTCGTCACCAGCTCCTTCACAAACTTGTTCACTAACCTCCTCTCCAATCTCGTTTTCCTCAACACATTCATCACCAACATCATCGCCATCACGTCCACTACCACCATCCGAACACTGCACATCTTCATCTTCCTCTAGTTGCTTCTCTGGTCCACCCGAAACTTCTTTCCATTCCTCAGATCTCTCAGGACTACTTACAGAAGGCGTCTGCACATCTCCACACACTACATCATTCTCACTCGCACACTCCACAACGCTGCCACAAAATTTCTCCTCAATATCTACCTCACTTCCGGCATGGACATCCCCTTGTCCATCCGCAACCTCAGAAACACTTGCAGCCTGGACTTCCCCGTGTCCATCCGCAAACTCAGACTCTTCAGTCTCCCTAACACCTACAACTATACTTTCCTGTGCAGCATCTGCAGACCGCTCTTCTGCCTCTTCCTTCGATTCCACTCCTTCACCACTCTCAGCAACTACAACGTTCTCAACATTTTCCACCCTGGAATCCCGCTGTCCAGGTTCATGTGCAATGACTAAATTAATTTCTACTGGCGATGGTAAAGCTACACCATCAAGTGACTTCTCATATCCCGGCGTAGGCGACGATGATGTTACAGGATCTGGATCCCTCACGAACCGAGATGGAGATACCGGAACAAATTCCACGGCATCTGGATTCAACTGTGACGTCCTCTCTGAGCCCTGTAATTCGGTATCAACAAATGTTTTCTTGTCGTCTTGTATTAATCCACAGAAGTTATTCCGCTTTTCTTCTTTCTCTTCACCTTCTTCATCCACAACTCTATTAGGCACTGGTACTTCCTCTGGAACCTTTAAAGTTTCCTTACTCTCCAAATAGGAATAACTTGCTACCGGCTCCCTACTTGCCGAAGTTTGTTTACTAACATAATTTCTTCTTCCCCTGTTAATTTCATACTTCTTTGTTTTCTGTGCTGTAGCTGTTGTTACCGTCTTTCCACTTGCCACCCCCTTGTAGCCTCCGTTACTTCCGGAATACTCAGTTTTTCTTACCGTTTCTTGTGTTCTCCACCGACCACCATGTTTGTCTTCTTTAGCTTTTCCTAATGAACCCCTGGAGCATTGGACATCTTTAGCAGCTCTTCCCCGGGACTCATCATTCTCCTGGACCCTTCTGGCATGCGCACACCACCGGTCCAGGTCCGCAAAAGAACGTGGAGGCTCTGCGAAAACTAGCCGGGAACTCTCTTGGGGATTCAGCCCCTCTCGTATTACCTGTATAACTTCCGTCTCGGGCAACCCCAACCTTAATATACGGGCAGCTTTCCTTACATCGTGCACGAAATCCCCCAATGCCTCTCCGTTGGCCTGTAGGCGATAGAATAAATCTAACTTAAGCTGGGAACGTCGTCGATGGGGTATGAAGAAGTCCAACACTTCCCCATGGAAGGTGTCGACACTGCAGCCCCGACGCAGAGTGCTGGTGACCAGCCATGCCAATGAACCCCGGCAATACGGGTATATAAGGGACAAGACCTCCTCATCGGACACACCCGGGAAATCTGCCAACTGCAGGACCAGGTCCAAGAAGACCAACAACCTATCCTCATCTACTCCATCCAACACCGAAAGTTTCTGGAGAACCCCTGAAATGGGGTGGGGTAATCTCTGGTAGCATACCGCCGCCAGAATTGCACAATTCAAAACACACAACCACCAAACATAAATCCCCACGAAACACCTAAAACAAACCTAACTTACAAAACATAGTCACAAAAACAGAAAAACTCAAGTACAATCCTTCCTCTGAGCGACCTCCGGGTTCCCTAGCGCTACGAAAACCTGATCCACTCCAGAACCAACTCTCCGTCAGCCACCACTCTCAAGAGGAGAAACACATCAAACACTAACATAGACCAACAATCCACACCACAGAACAACTACCACAACATATAACATTTCAACAAAGACATTTATTATAAACTTCCGAGACTAAATCTGGTCAATGTCGATACCGACTTCCGGTCAGGCCATACCGCATCCAGCTAGCCTCACGCGCTATTACTTCCATAACTATAAATAAGGCAGCCCATTCCCCCGGCAATCCCCCCCGTGATCTCCGGTAAGGCCCAATCTCAACAACAACAAAAACCCCAACTAAAACGCATGCCACGTGGCGGCATCAGGTTTACAATTCCAAATCAAATATCAATTATACATTGACAATACATATACACATAAAATGCTAAACCTGCCATTGCATCTACCTCTGTATTCATTTTCAAAGTTTTGAAGTTTTTCAAACTATTTCCGAGTTTGCAAGCCCCATCACACCCAAGGATCCAAGGGTTCGACCCTAGAATCAACCACGCTCTGCTACCATTTGTAACCCCTCTCAGGTTTTATGCTTTATAAAAAAAACTTTTTTTTTTTTTTTGGAAAGAGGGGCCAGTAGTTATTTAAAACTAGGCCGAGGGCCTAGAGAAGCCAAAAATGCGATGGGTCCAGTGGGACGGGACTTGCAATTAAACTAGATGATTAAACAACAATAACAAATTTTATTAGCAATTTCAAGTCCTGACATTCAATATAACCCTGATAGAATTAAAAAAAATTCATTAAAAAACTTTACTCCACTCCCTGACATTATAACATTCTGAAAATATACACAGGTAACATCATAGTTCATAGTTAAATAATTTCTCATAAATACACATAAATACAACATCAATCAATATACTTACATGAATACACATAGAACACATATATATATTTATACATATACCACACACACATGTTCACCTGGCGGACAGCCTATATATATATATTTTTCACCATACCTCAGGATAATATAACCCCAGTATCTGTCCCCAAGACCCCCATCCCAAACTACCGTAAACCGATAAAGTGCCCAGCCTGCTTTAAAAACTTTTCATTTAAAAAAAACAAATCCATTAACTCGTCAGATTAGAACAGAGTTACGACAAATGAAATTATTACAAGTATACAAAATGTAGGAATGTTCCCCCAAATAGTAATGTCCCATCGCAAGGTCAACATGACTGCACGGTCTTATAACATGTATAACAAAATTTATAATTGAAAAGTAAGAACCGGTAGTGTGCTCATATTAACAACTCAACAATTAATGCACTGGCTATGGCAGTAAAAGAAATGATGAAAATCTACTTATCACTGAATTATTAAACAGCTAACATAAGTCTTATAAAATGTATAATAAAATTTATAATTGAAAAGTAAGAACTGGTAGTGTGCTCATATTAACAACTCAACAATTAGGGCACTGGCTATGGCAGTAAAAGAAATTATGGAAAATTACTTACTACTGAATTATTAAACAGCTAACATAAATTTTATAAAATGTATAATAAAAATGTTATAATGTAAAATCTAATAAAACAGATTTGAGGCATTCATAGAGAATTGAGTTGACCACAGGCACGGCCATGCGCCCGAACGAGATGCAACAGAATTTAACAAGTCAGAAACCTGTGGATGAAGGCACCAACAGGTGACGGTGGCAGGTCAAAGCACCCCCAAACCTTTAAATAATTAAAAAAAAAAAAAAACCCATATAGATCTATAAATATAATCAAGAAAATCCCCAACAAAGTACCCGGCACCCATGCAAGCATAATTAAGAGCCATACAAATCAGCAACATTCAGTTCTGCACACTTTTGCAATAAAAGAAAAATTTAACATCAAATACGGGAGACGCATGACCCCGTCTGGGTTTACACTTACTCTGGGGACGTAAGCGTTTGAAAAATGAATCTGACAAAATTTTATAACCACTAGATGTCCCGCTGGACTTGTGCACAAACAAAACTTTTAACTGGAGCTGTTCCAGGAATGATATCACAAGTTCTACATTGTAGCGGCCAAAAATATTTCTGAAAGGCTTAAATTTCACCTGGTTATAGTCCGGCACAAAACCTGAGGTATTGTGGTGTGTTGTCCAGCTCTTCCTCCCGGCGGCTCAGACGGAGAATCACTAGTTTAATGGCATGGGTGGCAGGTGATCGGCCACCAGCTAGAGCGAAACAGGAGATTGACTTAAATCAGGAACCCGGAGAGTCACTTAGTGATTATTTATGCATAGTAGATAGATGATTTACAAGAACCAAATCTCACGGCAGCCGGGAGGAGTACGGACTGTCACGGTCGAGCGCTGTAAGTGAACTCCTTCGACATTAGCCGGAAAAAATGCTATGCCGGCTCGACCCGAGCGCGTGCGGATCGGCATAGCAAGCGTACTGATAACGGAGCGGCGCCGTTAAGCTAATTAATTAACGTGCACGGCAATGCCCGTCACATCGTTAACAAGAAAACAGCCGAGTTTTTCCAAAACTCGGTACACCCCCACTTCAAAAGGGCAACATGGGTGATCAACTAGAACTCAGTGGTACCCTGCAGTGTACCTCCCTTATAGTCCATACTCAAGTTGCTATCGGCATCCTCGCCGGTCATGGCTCTCAGGAGAACAGAGGCTCAGAACAATGCGGCCATCCCCATGCGACCCCCTCCGCCACGCCCACCCCACGGGACCGCCCCAACACGTCACCCTCTGCGGTGACCATCACCTACTTCTTCCGGTCCCACTCACATACCCGTCCGAAGACCCAACAAGGTATCACCCACCTTGGTAAGTGAGTGACCGTACTACCTCTCGTCCACCTCTTGGACCGACCAGCCATATGCACCAACAAGGCATCTCCATCCTTGCCATATGGCTGGCCCACATCCCTACACAAGGGCGGACGGCCCCGCTTAGCCCGACAGAGAAGACCACATGAAGGGCACGCGAACATCCATCCCAACTCTTGCTTCACATTTGATTACACCGTAACTAGAAGGGGAGGTTTACTTCATCACAGCACCGTCGATACACCATATATATATATATATATATACACAACACAGTCTTAACTCAAAATAAACACCATGGTAAACAACCGGGGAATGCGGCGTGGCTCGGACCCTACAATGAACAACATCAACATCAACAACTATTAACAACCAACAACAGCACACCATCACTCCATCTAACCTCTCCCGACAGGGGAAACTGACGATCTCAAAGACCACGACAATCCAAGGGCACTATCGGCAAGGTTCTCTAACTCCTTATCGATTTTTTTTTATGGGAGGGGTAGGAAAATCAGGAAGATGAAAAGAGGCAAGGATCATTGAAGGTCAAGGGCGAAAGGGTGAGGACTAAGGGTAAGGACATGGCTCCCTCCGGAAATAAGGATGATGGAGGAAACCAAGGCTCGCATGGGCAGGGGCGCAACCCTGAAATAGATGAACACCACTGGGACTGTGGAGAACATCTACCCGCTACCCGTTAACCGCTTCTTCTCACCTTTCTGTGACGGACTTTAGGTACTCGTTCCTTTCGGACACCACTTTCTGAGAAATTATGTCGCGTTGAGCTGTTCTGGCTGGTTTCCTCTGAATCAGAATCAAGGCAACTTACCTCACTACTTTCACCCCGTTTGGATTATCCTCATCATCTAACTCCTCTGTTTCTGCCTTCCCTTCTTCTCTTTCTTCTAACCCTTCCTTTTCTTCTACAATTTCCCCTTCTTCGTCCCCATAATCCAAATCAGCCTCATGACACTGCACCTCCTCACCATCTTCCAGTTGCTCATCTGATCCCTCTTCAACAGCATCTTCTCCCAGCTCCTCACTGATTTCTGCATCACCCTCGTCACCAGCTCCTTCACAAACTTGTTCACTAACCTCCTCTCCAATCTCGTTTTCCTCAACACATTCATCACCAACATCATCGCCATCACGTCCACTACCACCATCCGAACACTGCACATCTTCATCTTCCTCTAGTTGCTTCTCTGGTCCACCCGAAACTTCTTTCCATTCCTCAGATCTCTCAGGACTACTTACAGAAGGCGTCTGCACATCTCCACACACTACATCATTCTCACTCGCACACTCCACAACGCTGCCACAAAATTTCTCCTCAATATCTACCTCACTTCCGGCATGGACATCCCCTTGTCCATCCGCAACCTCAGAAACACTTGCAGCCTGGACTTCCCCGTGTCCATCCGCAAACTCAGACTCTTCAGTCTCCCTAACACCTACAACTATACTTTCCTGTGCAGCATCTGCAGACCGCTCTTCTGCCTCTTCCTTCGATTCCACTCCTTCACCACTCTCAGCAACTACAACGTTCTCAACATTTTCCACCCTGGAATCCCGCTGTCCAGGTTCATGTGCAATGACTAAATTAATTTCTACTGGCGATGGTAAAGCTACACCATCAAGTGACTTCTCATATCCCGGCGTAGGCGACGATGATGTTACAGGATCTGGATCCCTCACGAACCGAGATGGAGATACCGGAACAAATTCCACGGCATCTGGATTCAACTGTGACGTCCTCTCTGAGCCCTGTAATTCGGTATCAACAAATGTTTTCTTGTCGTCTTGTATTAATCCACAGAAGTTATTCCGCTTTTCTTCTTTCTCTTCACCTTCTTCATCCACAACTCTATTAGGCACTGGTACTTCCTCTGGAACCTTTAAAGTTTCCTTACTCTCCAAATAGGAATAACTTGCTACCGGCTCCCTACTTGCCGAAGTTTGTTTACTAACATAATTTCTTCTTCCCCTGTTAATTTCATACTTCTTTGTTTTCTGTGCTGTAGCTGTTGTTACCGTCTTTCCACTTGCCACCCCCTTGTAGCCTCCGTTACTTCCGGAATACTCAGTTTTTCTTACCGTTTCTTGTGTTCTCCACCGACCACCATGTTTGTCTTCTTTAGCTTTTCCTAATGAACCCCTGGAGCATTGGACATCTTTAGCAGCTCTTCCCCGGGACTCATCATTCTCCTGGACCCTTCTGGCATGCGCACACCACCGGTCCAGGTCCGCAAAAGAACGTGGAGGCTCTGCGAAAACTAGCCGGGAACTCTCTTGGGGATTCAGCCCCTCTCGTATTACCTGTATAACTTCCGTCTCGGGCAACCCCAACCTTAATATACGGGCAGCTTTCCTTACATCGTGCACGAAATCCCCCAATGCCTCTCCGTTGGCCTGTAGGCGATAGAATAAATCTAACTTAAGCTGGGAACGTCGTCGATGGGGTATGAAGAAGTCCAACACTTCCCCATGGAAGGTGTCGACACTGCAGCCCCGACGCAGAGTGCTGGTGACCAGCCATGCCAATGAACCCCGGCAATACGGGTATATAAGGGACAAGACCTCCTCATCGGACACACCCGGGAAATCTGCCAACTGCAGGACCAGGTCCAAGAAGACCAACAACCTATCCTCATCTACTCCATCCAACACCGAAAGTTTCTGGAGAACCCCTGAAATGGGGTGGGGTAATCTCTGGTAGCATACCGCCGCCAGAATTGCACAATTCAAAACACACAACCACCAAACATAAATCCCCACGAAACACCTAAAACAAACCTAACTTACAAAACATAGTCACAAAAACAGAAAAACTCAAGTACTATCCTTCCTCTGAGCGACCTCCGGGTTCCCTAGCGCTACGAAAACCTGATCCACTCCAGAACCAACTCTCCGTCAGCCACCACTCTCAAGAGGAGAAACACATCAAACACTAACATAGACCAACAATCCACACCACAGAACAACTACCACAACATATAACATTTCAACAAAGACATTTATTATAAACTTCCGAGACTAAATCTGGTCAATGTCGATACCGACTTCCGGTCAGGCCATACCGCATCCAGCTAGCCTCACGCGCTATTACTTCCATAACTATAAATAAGGCAGCCCATTCCCCCGGCAATCCCCCCCGTGATCTCCGGTAAGGCCCAATCTCAACAACAACAAAAACCCCAACTAAAACGCATGCCACGTGGCGGCATCAGGTTTACAATTCCAAATCAAATATCAATTATACATTGACAATACATATACACATAAAATGCTAAACCTGCCATTGCATCTACCTCTGTATTCATTTTCAAAGTTTTGAAGTTTTTCAAACTATTTCCGAGTTTGCAAGCCCCATCACACCCAAGGATCCAAGGGTTCGACCCTAGAATCAACCACGCTCTGCTACCATTTGTAACCCCTCTCAGGTTTTATGCTTTATAAAAAAAACTTTTTTTTTTTTTTTGGAAAGAGGGGCCAGTAGTTATTTAAAACTAGGCCGAGGGCCTAGAGAAGCCAAAAATGCGATGGGTCCAGTGGGACGGGACTTGAAATTAAACTAGATGATTAAACAACAATAACAAATTTTATTAGCAATTTCAAGTCCTGACATTCAATATAACCCTGATAGAATTAAAAAAAATTCATTAAAAAACTTTACTCCACTCCCTGACATTATAACATTCTGAAAATATACACAGGTAACATCATAGTTCATAGTTAAATAATTTCTCATAAATACACATAAATACAACATCAATCAATATACTTACATGAATACACATAGAACACATATATATATTTATACATATACCACACACACATGTTCACCTGGCGGACAGCCTATATATATATATTTTTCACCATACCTCAGGATAATATAACCCCAGTATCTGTCCCCAAGACCCCCATCCCAAACTACCGTAAACCGATAAAGTGCCCAGCCTGCTTTAAAAACTTTTCATTTAAAAAAAACAAATCCATTAACTCGTCAGATTAGAACAGAGTTACGACAAATGAAATTATTACAAGTATACAAAATGTAGGAATGTTCCCCCAAATAGTAATGTCCCATCGCAAGGTCAACATGACTGCACGGTCTTATAACATGTATAACAAAATTTATAATTGAAAAGTAAGAACCGGTAGTGTGCTCATATTAACAACTCAACAATTAATGCACTGGCTATGGCAGTAAAAGAAATGATGAAAATCTACTTATCACTGAATTATTAAACAGCTAACATAAGTCTTATAAAATGTATAATAAAATTTATAATTGAAAAGTAAGAACTGGTAGTGTGCTCATATTAACAACTCAACAATTAGGGCACTGGCTATGGCAGTAAAAGAAATTATGGAAAATTACTTACTACTGAATTATTAAACAGCTAACATAAATTTTATAAAATGTATAATAAAAATGTTATAATGTAAAATCTAATAAAACAGATTTGAGGCATTCATAGAGAATTGAGTTGACCACAGGCACGGCCATGCGCCCGAACGAGATGCAACAGAATTTAACAAGTCAGAAACCTGTGGATGAAGGCACCAACAGGTGACGGTGGCAGGTCAAAGCACCCCCAAACCTTTAAATAATTAAAAAAAAAACAAAACCCATATAGATCTATAAATATAATCAAGAAAATCCCCAACAAAGTACCCGGCACCCATGCAAGCATAATTAAGAGCCATACAAATCAGCAACATTCAGTTCTGCACACTTTTGCAATAAAAGAAAAATTTAACATCAAATACGGGAGACGCATGACCCCGTCTGGGTTTACACTTACTCTGGGGACGTAAGCGTTTGAAAAATGAATCTGACAAAATTTTATAACCACTAGATGTCCCGCTGGACTTGTGCACAAACAAAACTTTTAACTGGAGCTGTTCCAGGAATGATATCACAAGTTCTACATTGTAGCGGCCAAAAATATTTCTGAAAGGCTTAAATTTCACCTGGTTATAGTCCGGCACAAAACCTGAGGTATTGTGGTGTGTTGTCCAGCTCTTCCTCCCGGCGGCTCAGACGGAGAATCACTAGTTTAATGGCATGGGTGGCAGGTGATCGGCCACCAGCTAGAGCGAAACAGGAGATTGACTTAAATCAGGAACCCGGAGAGTCACTTAGTGATTATTTATGCATAGTAGATAGATGATTTACAAGAACCAAATCTCACGGCAGCCGGGAGGAGTACGGACTGTCACGGTCGAGCGCTGTAAGTGAACTCCTTCGACATTAGCCGGAAAAAATGCTATGCCGGCTCGACCCGAGCGCGTGCGGATCGGCATAGCAAGCGTACTGATAACGGAGCGGCGCCGTTAAGCTAATTAATTAACGTGCACGGCAATGCCCGTCACATCGTTAACAAGAAAACAGCCGAGTTTTTCCAAAACTCGGTACACCCCCACTTCAAAAGGGCAACATGGGTGATCAACTAGAACTCAGTGGTACCCTGCAGTGTACCTCCCTTATAGTCCATACTCAAGTTGCTATCGGCATCCTCGCCGGTCATGGCTCTCAGGAGAACAGAGGCTCAGAACACTGCGGCCATCCCCATGCGACCCCCTCCGCCACGCCCACCCCACGGGACCGCCCCAACACGTCACCCTCTGCGGTGACCATCACCTACTTCTTCCGGTCCCACTCACATACCCGTCCGAAGACCCAACAAGGTATCACCCACCTTGGTAAGTGAGTGACCGTACTACCTCTCGTCCACCTCTTGGACCGACCAGCCATATGCACCAACAAGGCATCTCCATCCTTGCCATATGGCTGGCCCACATCCCTACACAAGGGCGGACGGCCCCGCTTAGCCCGACAGAGAAGACCACATGAAGGGCACGCGAACATCCATCCCAACTCTTGCTTCACATTTGATTACACCGTAACTAGAAGGGGAGGTTTACTTCATCACAGCACCGTCGATACACCATATATATATATATATATATATACACAACACAGTCTTAACTCAAAATAAACACCATGGTAAACAACCGGGGAATGCGGCGTGGCTCGGACCCTACAATGAACAACATCAACATCAACAACTATTAACAACCAACAACAGCACACCATCACTCCATCTAACCTCTCCCGACAGGGGAAACTGACGATCTCAAAGACCACGACAATCCAAGGGCACTATCGGCAAGGTTCTCTAACTCCTTATCGATTTTTTTTTTATGGGAGGGGTAGGAAAATCAGGAAGATGAAAAGAGGCAAGGATCATTGAAGGTCAAGGCCGAAAGGGTGAGGACTAAGGGTAAGGACATGGCTCCCTCCGGAAATAAGGATGATGGAGGAAACCAAGGCTCGCATGGGCAGGGGCGCAACCCTGAAATAGATGAACACCACTGGGACTGTGGAGAACATCTACCCGCTACCCGTTAACCGCTTCTTCTCACCTTTCTGTGACGGACTTTAGGTACTCGTTCCTTTCGGACACCACTTTCTGAGAAATTATGTCGCGTTGAGCTGTTCTGGCTGGTTTCCTCTGAATCAGAATCAAGGCAACTTACCTCACTACTTTCACCCCGTTTGGATTATCCTCATCATCTAACTCCTCTGTTTCTGCCTTCCCTTCTTCTCTTTCTTCTAACCCTTCCTTTTCTTCTACAATTTCCCCTTCTTCGCCCCCATAATCCAAATCAGCCTCATGACACTGCACCTCGTCACAATCTTCCAGTTGCTCATCTGATCCCTCTTCAACAGCATCTTCTCCCAGCTCCTCACTGATTTCTGCATCACCCTCGTCACCAGCTCCTTCACAAACTTGTTCACTAACCTCCTCTCCAATCTCGTTTTCCTCAACACATTCATCACCAACATCATCGCCATCACGTCCACTACCACCATCCGAACACTGCACATCTTCATCTTCCTCTAGTTGCTTCTCTGGTCCACCCGAAACTTCTTTCCATTCCTCAGATCTCTCAGGACTACTTACAGAAGGCGTCTGCACATCTCCACACACTACATCATTCTCACTCGCACACTCCACAACGCTGCCACAAAATTTCTCCTCAATATCTACCTCACTTCCGGCATGGACATCCCCTTGTCCATCCGCAACCTCAGAAACACTTGCAGCCTGGACTTCCCCGTGTCCATCCGCAAACTCAGACTCTTCAGTCTCCCTAACACCTACAACTATACTTTCCTGTGCAGCATCTGCAGACCGCTCTTCTGCCTCTTCCTTCGATTCAACTCCTTCACCACTCTCAGCAACTACAACGTTCTCAACATTTTCCACCCTGGAATCCCGCTGTCCAGGTTCATGTGCAATGACTAAATTAATTTCTACTGGCGATGGTAAAGCTACACCATCAAGTGACTTCTCATATCCCGGCGTAGGCGACGATGATGTTACAGGATCTGGATCCCTCACGAACCGAGATGGAGATACCGGAACAAATTCCACGGCATCTGGATTCAACTGTGACGTCCTCTCTGAGCCCTGTAATTCGGTATCAACAAATGTTTTCTTGTCGTCTTGTATTAATCCACAGAAGTTATTCCGCTTTTCTTCTTTCTCTTCACCTTCTTCATCCACAACTCTATTAGGCACTGGTACTTCCTCTGGAACCTTTAAAGTTTCCTTACTCTCCAAATAGGAATAACTTGCTACCGGCTCCCTACTTGCCGAAGTTTGTTTACTAACATAATTTCTTCTTCACCTGTTAATTTCATACTTCTTTGTTTTCTGTGCTGTAGCTGTTGTTACCGTCTTTCCACTTGCCACCCCCTTGTAGCCTCCGTTACTTCCGGAATACTCAGTTTTTCTTACCGTTTCTTGTGTTCTCCACCGACCACCATGTTTGTCTTCTTTAGCTTTTCCTAATGAACCCCTGGAGCATTGGACATCTTTAGCAGCTCTTCCCCGGGACTCATCATTCTCCTGGACCCTTCTGGCATGCGCACACCACCGGTCCAGGTCCGCAAAAGAACGTGGAGGCTCTGCGAAAACTAGCCGGGAACTCTCTTGGGGATTCAGCCCCTCTCGTATTACCTGTATAACTTCCGTCTCGGGCAACCCCAACCTTAATATACGGGCAGCTTTCCTTACATCGTGCACGAAATCCCCCAATGCCTCTCCGTTGGCCTGTAGGCGATAGAATAAATCTAACTTAAGCTGGGAACGTCTTCGATGGGGTATGAAGAAGTCCAACACTTCCCCATGGAAGGTGTCGACACTGCAGCCCCGACGCAGAGTGCTGGTGACCAGCCATGCCAATGAACCCCGGCAATACGGGTATATAAGGGACAAGACCTCCTCATCGGACACACTCGGGAAATCTGCCAACTGCAGGACCAGGTCCAAGAAGACCAACAACCTATCCTCATCTACTCCATCCAACACCGAAAGTTTCTGGAGAACCCCTGAAATGGGGTGGGGTAATCTCTGGTAGCATACCGCCGCCAGAATTGCACAATTCAAAACACACAACCACCAAACATAAATCCCCACGAAACACCTAACACAAACCTAACTTACAAAACATAGTCACAAAAACAGAAAAACTCAAGTACTATCCTTCCTCTGAGCGACCTCCGGGTTCCCTAGCGCTGCGAAAACCTGATCCACTCCAGAACCAACTCTCCGTCAGCCACCACTCTCAAGAGGAGAAACACATCAAACACTAACATAGACCAACAATCCACACCACAGAACAACTACCACAACATATAACATTTCAACAAAGACATTTATTATAAACTTCCGAGACTAAATCTGGTCAATGTCGATACCGACTTCCGGTCAGGCCATACCGCATCCAGCTAACCTCACGCGCTATTACTTCCATAACTATAAATAAGGCAGCCCATTCCCCCGGCAATCCCCCCGTGATCTCCGGTAAGGCCCAATCTCAACAACAACAAAAACCCCAACTAAAACGCATGCCACGAGGCGGCATCAGGTTTACAATTCCAAATCAAATATCAATTATACATTGACAATACATATACACATAAAATGCTAAACCTGCCATTGCATCTACCTCTGTATACATTTTCAAAGTTTTGAAGTTTTTCAAACTATTTCCGAGTTTGCAAGCCCCGTCACACCCAAGGATCCAAGGGTTCGACCCTAGAATCAACCACGCTCTGCTACCATTTGTAACCCCTCTCAGGTTTTATGCTTTATAAAAAAAACTTTTTTTTTTTTTTTGGAAAGAGGGGCCAGTAGTTATTTAAAACTAGGCCGAGGGCCTAGAGAAGCCAAAAATGCGATGGGTCCAGTGGGACGGGACTTGCAATTAAACTAGATGATTAAACAACAATAACAAATTTTATTAGCAATTTCAAGTCCTGACATTCAATATAACCCTGATAGAATTAAAAAAAATTCATTAAAAAACTTTACTCCACTCCCTGACATTATAACATTCTGAAAATATACACAGGTAACATCATAGTTCATAGTTAAATAATTTCTCATAAATACACATAAATACAACATCAATCAATATACTTACATGAATACACATAGAACACATATATATATTTATACATATACCACACACACATGTTCACCTGGCGGACAGCCTATATATATATATTTTTCACCATACCTCAGGATAATATAACCCCAGTATCTGTCCCCAAGACCCCCATCCCAAACTACCGTAAACCGATAAAGTGCCCAGCCTGCTTTAAAAACTTTTCATTTAAAAAAAACAAATCCATTAACTCGTCAGATTAGAACAGAGTTACGACAAATGAAATTATTACAAGTATACAAAATGTAGGAATGTTCCCCCAAATAGTAATGTCCCATCGCAAGGTCAACATGACTGCACGGTCTTATAACATGTATAACAAAATTTATAATTGAAAAGTAAGAACCGGTAGTGTGCTCATATTAACAACTCAACAATTAATGCACTGGCTATGGCAGTAAAAGAAATGATGAAAATCTACTTATCACTGAATTATTAAACAGCTAACATAAGTCTTATAAAATGTATAATAAAATTTATAATTGAAAAGTAAGAACTGGTAGTGTGCTCATATTAACAACTCAACAATTAGGGCACTGGCTATGGCAGTAAAAGAAATTATGGAAAATTACTTACTACTGAATTATTAAACAGCTAACATAAATTTTATAAAATGTATAATAAAAATGTTATAATGTAAAATCTAATAAAACAGATTTGAGGCATTCATAGAGAATTGAGTTGACCACAGGCACGGCCATGCGCCCGAACGAGATGCAACAGAATTTAACAAGTCAGAAACCTGTGGATGAAGGCACCAACAGGTGACGGTGGCAGGTCAAAGCACCCCCAAACCTTTAAATAATTAAAAAAAAAACAAAACCCATATAGATCTATAAATATAATCAAGAAAATCCCCAACAAAGTACCCGGCACCCATGCAAGCATAATTAAGAGCCATACAAATCAGCAACATTCAGTTCTGCACACTTTTGCAATAAAAGAAAAATTTAACATCAAATACGGGAGACGCATGACCCCGTCTGGGTTTACACTTACTCTGGGGACGTAAGCGTTTGAAAAATGAATCTGACAAAATTTTATAACCACTAGATGTCCCGCTGGACTTGTGCACAAACAAAACTTTTAACTGGAGCTGTTCCAGGAATGATATCACAAGTTCCACATTGTAGCGGCCAAAAATATTTCTGAAAGGCTTAAATTTCACCTGGTTATAGTCCGGCACAAAACCTGAGGTATTGTGGTGTGTTGTCCAGCTCTTCCTCCCGGCGGCTCAGACGGAGAATCACTAGTTTAATGGCATGGGTGGCAGGTGATCGGCCACCAGCTAGAGCGAAACAGGAGATTGACTTAAATCAGGAACCCGGAGAGTCACTTAGTGATTATTTATGCATAGTAGATAGATGATTTACAAGAACCAAATCTCACGGCAGCCGGGAGGAGTACGGACTGTCACGGTCGAGCGCTGTAAGTGAACTCCTTCGACATTAGCCGGAAAAAATGCTATGCCGGCTCGACCCGAGCGCGTGCGGATCGGCATAGCAAGCGTACTGATAACGGAGCGGCGCCGTTAAGCTAATTAATTAACGTGCACGGCAATGCCCGTCACATCGTTAACAAGAAAACAGCCGAGTTTTTCCAAAACTCGGTACACCCCCACTTCAAAAGGGCAACATGGGTGATCAACTTGAACTCAGTGGTACCCTGCAGTGTACCTCCCTTATAGTCCATATTCAAGTTGCTATCGGCATCCTCGCCGGTCATGGCTCTCAGGAGAACAGAGGCTCAGAACACTGCGGCCATCCCCATGCGACCCCCTCCGCCACGCCCACCACTTGGGACCGCCCCAACACGTCACCCTCTGCGGTGACCATCACCTACTTCTTCCGGTCCCACTCACATAACCGTCCGAAGACCCAACAAGGTATCACCCACCTTGGTAAGTGAGTGACCGTACTACCTCTCGTCCACCTCTTGGACCGACCAGCCATATGCACCAACAAGGCATCTCCATCCTTGCCATATGGCTGGCCCACATCCCTACACAAGGGCGGACGGCCCCGCTTAGCCCGACAGAGAAGACCACATGAAGGGCACGCGAACATCCATCCCAACTCTTACTTCACATTTGATTACACCGTAACTAGAAGGGGAGGTTTACTTCATCACAGCACCGTCGATACACCATATATATATATATATATATATATATATACACAACACAGTCTTAACTCAAAATAAACACCATGGTAAACAACCGGGGAATGCGGCGTGGCTCGGACCCTACAATGAACAACATCAACATCAACAACTATTAACAACCAACAACAGCACACCATCACTCCATCTAACCTCTCCCGACAGGGGAAACTGACGATCTCAAAGACCACGACAATCCAAGGGCACTATCGGCAAGGTTCTCTAACTCCTTATCGATTTTTTTTTTATGGGAGGGGTAGGAAAATCAGGAAGATGAAAAGAGGCAAGGATCATTGAAGGTCAAGGGCGAAAGGGTGAGGACTAAGGGTAAGGACATGGCTCCCTCCGGAAATAAGGATGATGGAGGAAACCAAGGCTCGCATGGGCAGGGGCGCAACCCTGAAATAGATGAACACCACTGGGACTGTGGAGAACATCTACCCGCTACCCGTTAACCGCTTCTTCTCACCTTTCTGTGACGGACTTTAGGTACTCGTTCCTTTCGGACACCACTTTCTGAGAAATTATGTCGCGTTGAGCTGTTCTGGCTGGTTTCCTCTGAATCAGAATCAAGGCAACTTACCTCACTACTTTCACCCCGTTTGGATTATCCTCATCATCTAACTCCTCTGTTTCTGCCTTCCCTTCTTCTCTTTCTTCTAACCCTTCCTTTTCTTCTACAATTTCCCCTTCTTCGCCCCCATAATCCAAATCAGCCTCATGACACTGCACCTCCTCACCATCATCCAGTTGCTCATCTGATCCCTCTTCAACAGCATCTTCTCCCAGCTCCTCACTGATTTCTGCATCACCCTCGTCACCAGCTCCTTCACAAACTTGTTCACTAACCTCCTCTCCAATCTCGTTTTCCTCAACACATTCATCACCAACATCATCGCCATCACGTCCACTACCACCATCCGAACACTGCACATCTTCATCTTCCTCTAGTTGCTTCTCTGGTCCACCCGAAACTTCTTTCCATTCCTCAGATCTCTCAGGACTACTTACAGAAGGCGTCTGCACATCTCCACACACTACATCATTCTCACTCGCACACTCCACAACGCTGCCACAAAATTTCTCCTCAATATCTACCTCACTTCCGGCATGGACATCCCCTTGTCCATCCGCAACCTCAGAAACACTTGCAGCCTGGACTTCCCCGTGTCCATCCGCAAACTCAGACTCTTCAGTCTCCCTAACACCTACAACTATACTTTCCTGTGCAGCATCTGCAGACCGCTCTTCTGCCTCTTCCTTCGATTCCACTCCTTCACCACTCTCAGCAACTACAACGTTCTCAACATTTTCCACCCTGGAATCCCGCTGTCCAGGTTCATGTGCAATGACTAAATTAATTTCTACTGGCGATGGTAAAGCTACACCATCAAGTGACTTCTCATATCCCGGCGTAGGCGACGATGATGTTACAGGATCTGGATCCCTCACGAACCGAGATGGAGATACCGGAACAAATTCCACGGCATCTGGATTCAACTGTGACGTCCTCTCTGAGCCCTGTAATTCGGTATCAACAAATGTTTTCTTGTCGTCTTGTATTAATCCACAGAAGTTATTCCGCTTTTCTTCTTTCTCTTCACCTTCTTCATCCACAACTCTATTAGGCACTGGTACTTCCTCTGGAACCTTTAAAGTTTCCTTACTCTCCAAATAGGAATAACTTGCTACCGGCTCCCTACTTGCCGAAGTTTGTTTACTAACATAATTTCTTCTTCCCCTGTTAATTTCATACTTCTTTGTTTTCTGTGCTGTAGCTGTTGTTACCGTCTTTCCACTTGCCACCACCTTGTAGCCTCCGTTACTTCCGGAATACTCAGTTTTTCTTACCGTTTCTTGTGTTCTCCACCGACCACCATGTTTGTCTTCTTTAGCTTTTCCTAATGAACCCCTGGAGCATTGGACATCTTTAGCAGCTCTTCCCCGGGACTCATCATTCTCCTGGACCCTTCTGGCATGCGCACACCACCGGTCCAGGTCCGCAAAAGAACGTGGAGGCTCTGCGAAAACTAGCCGGGAACTCTCTTGGGGATTCAGCCCCTCTCGTATTACCTGTATAACTTCCGTCTCGGGCAACCCCAACCTTAATATACGGGCAGCTTTCCTTACATCGTGCACGAAATCCCCCAACGCCTCTCCGTTGGCCTGTAGGCGATAGAATAAATCTAACTTAAGCTGGGAACGAAGTCGATGGGGTATGAAGAAGTCCAACACTTCCCCATGGAAGTTGTCGACACTGCAGCCCCGACGCAGAGTGCTGGTGACCAGCCATGCCAATGAACCCCGGCAATACGGGTATATAAGGGACAAGACCTCCTCATCGGACACACCCGGGAAATCTGCCAACTGCAGGACCAGGTCCAAGAAGACCAACAACCTATCCTCATCTACTCCATCCAACACCGAAAGTTTCTGGAGAACCCCTGAAATGGGGTGGGGTAATCTCTGGTAGCATACCGCCGCCAGAATTGCACAATTCAAAACACACAACCACCAAACATAAATCCCCACGAAACACCTAACACAAACCTAACTTACAAAACATAGTCACAAAAACAGAAAAACTCAAGTAGTATCCTTCCTCTGAGCGACCTCCGGGTTCCCTAGCGCTGCGAAAACCTGATCCACTCCAGAACCAACTCTCCGTCAGCCACCACTCTCAAGAGGAGAAACACATCAAACACTAACATAGACCAACAATCCACACCACAGAACAACTACCACAACATATAACATTTCAACAAAGACATTTATTATAAACTTCCGAGACTAAATCTGGTCAATGTCGATACCGACTTCCGGTCAGGCCATACCGCATCCAGCTAACCTCACGCGCTATTACTTCCATAACTATAAATAAGGCAGCCCATTCCCCCGGCAATCCCCCCGTGATCTCCGGTAAGGCCCAATCTCAACAACAACAAAAACCCCAACTAAAACGCATGCCACGTGGCGGCATCAGGTTTACAATTCCAAATCAAATATCAATTATACATTGACAATACATATACACATAAAATGCTAAACCTGCCATTGCATCTACCTCTGTATTCATTTTCAAAGTTTTGAAGTTTTTCAAACTATTTCCGAGTTTGCAAGCCCCGTCACACACAAGGATCCAAGGGTTCGACCCTAGAATCAACCACGCTCTGCTACCATTTGTAACCCCTCTCAGGTTTTATGCTTTATAAAAAAAACTTTTTTTTTTTTTTTTTTTTTGGAAAGAGGGGCCACTAGTTATTTAAAACTAGGCCGAGGGCCTAGAGAAGCCAAAAATGCACTGGGTCCAGTGGGACGGGACTTGCAATTAAACTAGATGATTAAACAACAATAACAAATTTTATTAGCAATTTCAAGTCCTGACATTCAATATAACCCTGATAGAATTAAAAAAAATTCATTAAAAAACTTTACTCCACTCCCTGACATTATAACATTCTGAAAATATACACAGGTAACATCATAGTTCATAGTTAAATAATTTCTCATAAATACACAAATACAACATCGATCAATATACTTACATGAATACACATAGAACACACATATATATATTTATACATATACCACACACACATGTTCACCTGGCGGACAGCCTATATATATATATATTTTTCACCATACCTCAGGATAATATAACCCCAGTATCTGTCCGCAAGACCCCCATCCCAAACTACCGTAAACCGATACAGTGCCCAGCCTGCTTTAAAAACTTTTCATTTAAAAAAAAACAAATCCATTAACTCGTCAGATTAGAACAGAGTTACGACAAATGAAATTATTACAAGTATACAAAATGTAGGAATGTTCCCCCAAATAGTAATGTGCCATCGCAAGGTCAACATGACTGCACGGTCTTATAACATGTATAACAAAATTTATAATTGAAAAGTAAGAACCGGTAGTGTGCTCATATTAACAACTCAACAATTAATGCACTGGCTATGGCAGTAAAAGAAATGATGAAAATCTACTTATCACTGAATTATTAAACAGCTAACATAAGTCTTATAAAATGTATAATAAAATTTGTAATTGAAAAGTAAGAACTGGTAGTGTGCTCATATTAACAACTCAACAATTAAGGCGCTGGCTATGGCAGTAAAAGAAATTATGGAAAATTACTTATTACTGAATTATTAAACAGCTAACATAAATTTTATAAAATGTATAATAAAAATGTTATAATGTAAAATCTAATAAAACAGATTTGAGGCATTCATAGAGAATTGAGTTGACCACAGGCACGGCCATGCGCCCGTACGAGATGCAACAGAATTTAACAAGTCAGAAACCTGTGGATGAAGGCACTAACAGGTGACGGTGGCAGGTCAAAGCACCCCCAAACCTTTAAATAATAAAAAAAAAAAACCCATATAGATCTATAAATATAATCAAGAAAATCCTCAACAAAGTACCCCGGCATCCATGCAAGCATAATTAAGAGCCATACAAATCAGCAACATTCAGTTCTGCACACTTTTGCAATAAAAGAAAAATTTAACATCAAATACGGGAGACGCATGACCCCGTCTGGGTTTACACTTACTCTGGGGACGTAAGCGTTTGAAAAACGAATCTGACAAAATTTTATAACCACTAAATGTCCCGCTGGACTTGTGCACAAACAAAACTTTTAACTGGAGCTGTTCCAGGAATGATATCACAAGTTCTACATTGTAGCGGCCAAAAATATTTCTGAAAGGCTTAAATTTCACCTGGTTATAGTCCGGCACAAAACCTGAGGTATTGTGGTGTGTTGTCCAGCTCTTCCTTCCGGCGGCTCAGACGGAGAATCACTAGTTTAATGGCATGGGTGGCAGGTGATCGGCCACCAGCTAGAGCGAAACAGGAGATTGACTTAAATCAGGAACCCGGAGAGTCACTTAGTGATTATTTATGCATAGTAGATAGATGATTTACAAGATCCAAATCTCACGGCAGCCGGGAGGAGTACGGACTGTCACGGTCGAGCGCTGTAAGTGAACTCCTTCGACATTAGCCGGAAAAAATGCTATGCCGGCTCGACCCGAGCGCGTGCGGATCGGCATAGCAAGCGTACTGATAACGGAGCGGCGCCGTTAAGCTAATTAATTAACGTGCACGGCAATGCCCGTCACATCGTTAACAAGAAAACAGCCGAGTTTTTCCAAAACTCGGTACACCCCCACTTCAAAAGGGCAACATGGGTGCCCAACTAGAACTCAGTGGTACCCTGCAGTGTACCTCCCTTATAGTCCATACTCGAGTTGCTATCGGCATCCTCGCCGGTCATGGCTCTCAGGAGAACAGAGGCTCAGAACACTGCGGCCATCCCCATGCGACCCCCTCCGCCACGCCCACCCCACGGGACCGCCCCAACACGTCACCCTCTGCGGTGACCATCACCTACTTCTTCCGGTCCCAGTCACATACCCGTCCGAAGACCCAACAAGGTATCACGCACCTTGGTAAGTGAGTGACCGTACTACCTCTCGTCCATCTCTTGGACCGACCAGCCATATGCACCAACAAGGCATCTCCATCCTTGCCATATGGCTGGCCCACATCCCTACACAAGGGCGGACGGCCCCGCTTAGCCCGACAGAGAAGACCACATGAAGGGCACGCGAACATCCATCCCAACTCTTACTTCACATTTGATTACACCGTAACTAGAAGGGGAGGTTTACTTCATCACAGCACCGTCGATACACCATATATATATATATATATATATATATATACACAACCCAGTCTTAACTCAAAATAAACACCATGGTAAACAACCGGGGAATGCGGCGTGGCTCGGACCCTACAATGAACAACATCAACATCAACAACTATTAACAACCAACAACAGCACACCATCACTCCGTCTAACCTCTCCCGACAGGGGAAACTGACGATCTCAAAGACCACGACAATCCAAGGGCACTTTCGGCAAGGTTCTCTAACTCCTTATCGATTTTTTTTTATGGGAGGGGTAGGAAAATCAGGAAGATGAAAAGAGGCAAGGATCATTGAAGGTCAAGGGCGAAAGGGTGAGGACTAAGGGTAAGGACATGGCTCCCTCCGGAAATAAGGATGAATGGAGGAAACCAAGGCTCGCATGGGCAGGGGCGCAACCCTGAAATAGATGAACACCACTGGGACTGTGGAGAACATCTACCCGCTACCCGTTAACCGCTTCTTCTCACCTTTCTGTGACGGACTTTAGGTACTCGTTCCTTTCGGACACCACTTTCTGAGAAATTATCTCGCGTTGAGCTGTTCTGGCTGGTTTCCTATGAATCAGAATCAAGGCAACTTACCTCACTACTTTCACCCCGATTTGGATTATCCTCATCATCTAACTCCTCTGTTTCTGCCTTCCCTTCTTCTCTTTCTTCTAACCCTTCCTTTTCTTCTACAATTTCCCCTTCTTCGTCCCCATAATCCAAATCAGCCTCATGACACTGCACCTCCTCACCATCTTCCAGTTGCTCATCTGATCCCTCTTCAACAGCATCTTCTCCCAGCTCCTCACTGATTTCTGCATCACCCTCGTCACCAGCTCCTTCACAAACTTGTTCACTAACCTCCTCTCCAATCTCGTTTTCCTCAACACATTCATCACCAACATCATCGCCATCACGTCCACTACCACCATCCGAACACTGCACATCTTCATCTTCCTCTAGTTGCTTCTCTGGTCCACCCGAAACTTCTTTCCATTCCTCAGATCTCTCAGGACTACTTACAGAAGGCGTCTGCACATCTCCACACACTACATCATTCTCACTCGCACACTCCACAACGCTGCCACAAAATTTCTCCTCAATATCTACCTCACTTGCGGCATGGACATCCCCTTGTCCATCCGCAACCTCAGAAACACTTGCAGCCTGGACTTCCCCGTGTCCATCCGCAAACTCAGACTCTTCAGTCTCCCTAACACCTACAAGTATACTTTCCTGTGCAGCATCTGCAGACCGCTCTTCTGCCTCTTCCTTCGATTCCACTCCTTCACCACTCTCAGCAACTACAACGTTCTCAACATTTTCCACCCTGGAATCCCGCTGTCCAGGTTCATGTGCAATGACTAAATTAATTTCTACTGGCGATGGTAAAGCTACACCATCAAGTGACTTCTCATATCCCGGTGTAGGCGACGATGATGTTACAGGATCTGGATCCCTCACGAACCGAGATGGAGATACCGGAACAAATTCCACGGCATCTGGATTCAACTGTGACGTCCTCCCTGAGCCCTGTAATTCGGTATCAACAAATGTTTTCTTGTCGTCTTGTATTAATCCACAGAAGTTATTCCGCTTTTCTTCTTTCTCTTCACCTTCTTCATCCACAACTCTATTAGGCACTGGTACTTCCTCTGGAACCTTTAAAGTTTCCTTACTCTCCAAATAGGAATAACTTGCTACCGGCTCCCTACTTGCCAAAGTTTGTTTACTAACATAATTTCTTCTTCCCCTGTTAATTTCATACTTCTTTGTTTTCTGTGCTGTAGCTGTTGTTACCGTCTTTCCACTTGCCACCCCCTTGTAGCCTCCGTTACTTCCGGAATACTCAGTTTTTCTTACCGTTTCTTGTGTTCTCCACCGACCACCATGTTTGTCTTCTTTAGCTTTTCCTAATGAACCCCTGGAGCATTGGACATCTTTAGCAGCTCTTCCCCGGGACTCATCATTCTCCTGGACCCTTCTGGCATGCGCACACCACCGGTCCAGGTCCGCAAAAGAACGTGGAGGCTCTGCGAAAACTAGCCGGGAACTCTCTTGGGGATTCAGCCCCTCTCGTATTACCTGTATAACTTCCGTCTCGGGCAACCCCAACCTTAATATACGGGCAGCTTTCCTTACATCGTGCACGAAATCCCCCAACGCCTCTCCGTTGGCCTGTAGGCGATAGAATAAATCTAACTTAAGCTGGGAACGTCGTCGATGGGGTATGAAGAAGTCCAACACTTCCCCATGGAAGGTGTCGACACTGCAGCCCCGACGCAGAGTGCTGGTGACCAGCCATGCCAATAAACCCCGGCAATACGGGTATATAAGGGACAAGACCTCCTCATCGGACACACCCGGGAAATCTGCCAACTGCAGGACCAGGTCCAAGAAGACCAACAACCTATCCTCATCTACTCCATCCAACACCGAAAGTTTCTGGAGAACCCCTGAAATGGGGTGGGGTAATCTCTGGTAGCATACCGCCGCCAGAATTGCACAATTCAAAACACACAACCACCAAACATAAATCCCCACGAAACACCTAACACAAACCTAACTTACAAAACATAGTCACAAAAACAGAAAAACTCAAGTACTATCCTTCCTCTGAGCGACCTCCGGGTTCCCTAGCGCTGCGAAAACCTGATCCACTCCAGAACCAACTCTCCGTCAGCCACCACTCTCAAGAGGAGAAACACATCAAACACTAACACAGACCAACAATCCACACCACAGAACAACTACCACAACATATAACATTTCAACAAAGACATTTATTATAAACTTCCGAGAATAAATCTGGTCAATGTCGATACCGACTTCCGGTCAGGCCATACCGCATCCAGCTAACCTCACGCGCTATTACTTCCATAACTATAAATAAGGCAGCCCATTCCCCCGGCAATCCCCCCGTGATCTCCGGTAAGGCCCAATCTCAACAACAACAAAAACCCCAACTAAAACGCATGCCACGTGGCGGCATCAGGTTTACAATTCCAAATCAAATATCAATTATACATTGACAATACATATACACATAAAATGCTAAACCTGCCATTGCATCTACCTCTGTATTCATTTTCAAAGTTTTGAAGTTTTTCAAACTATTTCCGAGTTTGCAAGCCCCGTCACACCCAAGGATCCAAGGGTTCGACCCTAGAATCAACCACGCTCTGCTACCATTTGTAACCCCTCTCAGGTTTTACGCTTTATAAAAAAAACTTTTTTTTTTTTTTTTTTTTGGAAAGAGGGGCCACTAGTTATTTAAAACTAGGCCGAGGGCCTAGAGAAGCCAAAAATGCACTGGGTCCAGTGGGACGGGACTTGCAATTAAACTAGATGATTAAACAACAATAACAAATTTTATTAGCAATTTCAAGTCCTGACATTCAATATAACCCTGATAGAATTACAAAAAATTCATTAAAAAACTTTACTCCACTCCCTGACATTATAACATTCTGAAAATATACACAGGTAACATCATAGTTCATAGTTAAATAATTTCTCATAAATACACAAATACAACATCGATCAATATACTTACATGAATACACATAGAACACACATATATATATTTATACATATACCACACACACATGTTCACCTGGCGGACAGCCTATATATATATATTTTTCACCATACCTCAGGATAATATAACCCCAGTATCTGTCCTCAAGACCCCCATCCCAAACTACCGTAAACCGATAAAGTGCCCAGCCTGCTTTAAAAACTTTTCATTTAAAAAAAACAAATCCATTAACTCGTCAGATTAGAACAGAGTTACGACAAATGAAATTATTACAAGTATACAAAATGTAGGAATGTTCCCCCAAATAGTAATGTGCCATCGCAAGGTCAACATGACTGCACGGTCTTATAACATGTATAACAAAATTTATAATTGAAAAGTAAGAACCGGTAGTGTGCTCATATTAACAACTCAACAATTAATGCACTGGCTATGGCAGTAAAAGAAATGATGAAAATCTACTTATCACTGAATTATTAAACAGCTAACATAAGTCTTATAAAATGTATAATAAAATTTGTAATTGAAAAGTAAGAACTGGTAGTGTGCTCATATTAACAACTCAACAATTAAGGCACTGGCTATGGCAGTAAAAGAAATTATGGAAAATTACTTATTACTGAATTATTAAACAGCTAACATAAATTTTATAAAATGTATAATAAAAATTTTATAATGTAAAATCTAATAAAACAGATTTGAGGCATTCATAGAGAATTGAGTTGACCACAGGCACGGCCATGCGCCCGAACGAGATGCAACAGAATTTAACAAGTCAGAAACCTGTGGATGAAGGCACCAACAGGTGACGGTGGCAGGTCAAAGCACCCCCAAACCTTTAAATAATTAAAAAAAAAAAACCCATATAGATCTATAAATATAATCAAGAAAATCCCCAACAAAGTACCCCGGCATCCATGCAAGCATAATTAAGAGCCATACAAATCAGCAACATTCAGTTCTGCACACTTTTGCAATAAAAGAAAAATTTAACATCAAATACGGGAGACGCATGACCCCGTCTGGGTTTACACTTACTCTGGGGACGTAAGCGTTTGAAAAATGAATCTGACAAAATTTTATAACCACTAAATGTCCCGCTGGACTTGTGCACAAACAAAACTTTTAACTGGAGCTGTTCCAGGAATGATATCACAAGTTCTACATTGTAGCGGCCAAAAATATTTCTGAAAGGCTTAAATTTCACCTGGATATAGTCCGGCACAAAACCTGAGGTATTGTGGTGTGTTGTCCAGCTCTTCCTTCCGGCGGCTCAGACGGAGAAACACTAGTTTAATGGCATGGGTGGCAGGTGATCGGCCACCAGCTAGAGCGAAACAGGAGATTGACTTAAATCAGGAACCCGGAGAGTCACTTAGTGATTATTTATGCATAGTAGATAGATGATTTACAAGATCCAAATCTCACGGCAGCCGGGAGGAGTACGGACTGTCACGGTCGAGCGCTGTAAGTGAACTCCTTCGACATTAGCCGGAAAAAATGCTATGCCGTCTCGACCCCAGAGCGCGTGCGGATCGGCATAGCAAGCGTACTGATAACGGAGCGGCGCCGTTAAGCTAATTAATTAACGTGCACGGCAATGCCCGTCACATCGTTAACAAGAAAACAGCCGAGTTTTTCCAAAACTCGGTACACCCCCACTTCAAAAGGGCAACATGGGTGATCAACTAGAACTCAGTGGTACCCTGCAGTGTACCTCCCTTATAGTCCATACTCGAGTTGCTATCGGCATCCTCGCCGGTCATGGCTCTCAGGAGAACAGAGGCTCAGAACACTGCGGCCATCCCCATGCGACCCCCTCCGCCACGCCCACCCCACGGGACCGCCCCAACACGTCACCCTCTGCGGTGACCATCACCTACTTCTTCCGGTCCCACTCACATACCCGTCCGAAGACCCAACAAGGTATCACCCACCTTGGTAAGTGAGTGACCATACTACCTCTCGTCCACCTCTTGGACCGACCAGCCATATGCACCAACAAGGCATCTCCATCCTTGCCATATGGCTGGCCCACATCCCTACACAAGGGCGGACGGCCCCGCTTAGCCCGACAGAGAAGACCACATGAAGGGCACGCGAACATCCATCCCAACTCTTACTTCACATTTGATTACACCGTAACTAGAAGGGGAGGTTTACTTAATCACAGCACCGTCGATACACCATATATATATATATATATATACACAACCCAGTCTTAACTCAAAATAAACACCATGGTAAACAACCGGGGAATGCGGCGTGGCTCGGACCCTACAATGAACAACATCAACATCAACAACTATTAACAACCAACAACAGCACACCATCACTCCATCTAACCTCTCCCGACAGGGGAAACTGACGATCTCAAAGACCACGACAATCCAAGGGCACTTTCGGCAAGGTTCTCTAACTCCTAATCGATTTTTTTTTTATGGGAGGGGTAGGAAAATCAGGAAGATGAAAAGAGGCAAGGATCATTGAAGGTCAAGGGCGAAAGGGTGAGGACTAAGGGTAAGGACATGGCTCCCTCCGGAAATAAGGATGAATGGAGGAAACCAAGGCTCGCATGGGCAGGGGCGCAACCCTGAAATAGAAGAACACCACTGGGACTGTGGAGAACATCTACCCGCTACCCGTTAACCGCTTCTTCTCACCTTTCTGTGACGGACTTTAGGTACTCGTTCCTTTCGGCCACCACTTTCTGAGAAATTATCTCGCGTTTAGCTGTTCTGGCTGGTTTCCTCTGAATCAGAATCAAGGCAACTTACCTCACTACTTTCACCCCGTTTGGATTATCCTCATCATCTAACTCCTCTGTTTCTGCCTTCCCTTCTTCTCTTTCTTCTAACCCTTCCTTTTCTTCTACAATTTCCCCTTCTTCGCCCCCATAATCCAAATCAGCCTCATGACACTGCACCTCGTCACAATCTTCCAGTTGCTCATCTGATCCCCCTCTTCGACAGCATCTTCTCCCAGCTCCTCACTGATTTCTGCATCACCCTCGTCACCAGCTCCTTCACAAACTTGTTCACTAACCTCCTCTCCAATCTCGTTTTCCTCAACACATTCATCACCAACATCATCGCCATCACGTCCACTACCACAATCCGAACACTGCACATCTTCATCTTCCTCTAGTTGCTTCTCTGGTCCACCCGAAACTTCTTTCCATTCTTCAGATCTCTCAGGACTACTTACAGAAGGCGTCTGCACATCTCCACACACTACACCATTCTCACTCGCACACTCCACAACGCTGCCACAAAATTTCTCCTCAATATCTACCTCACTTGCGGCATGGACATCCCCTTGTCCATCCGCAACCTCAGAAACACTTGCAGCCTGGACTTCCCCGTGTCCATCCGCAAACTCAGACTCTTCAGTCTCCCTAACACCTACAACTATACTTTCCTGTGCAGCATCTGCAGACCGCTCTTCTGCCTCTTCCTTCGATTCCACTCCTTCACCACTCTCAGCAACTACAACGTTCTCAACATTTTCCACCCTGGAATCCCGCTGTCCAGGTTCATGTGCAATGACTAAATTAATTTCTACTGGCGATGGTAAAGCTACACCATCAAGTGACTTCTCATATCCCGGTGTAGGCGACGATGATGTTACAGGATCTGGATCCCTCACGAACCGAGATGGAGATACCGGAACAAATTCCACGGCATCTGGATTCAACTGTGACGTCCTCTCTGAGCCCTGTAATTCGGTATCAACAAATGTTTTCTTGTCGTCTTGTATTAATCCACAGAAGTTATTCCGCTTTTCTTCTTTCTCTTCACCTTCTTCATCCACAACTCTATTAGGCACTGGTACTTCCTCTGGAACCTTTAAAGTTTCCTTACTCTCCAAATAGGAATAACTTGCTACCGGCTCCCTACTTGCCAAAGTTTGTTTACTAACATAATTTCTTCTTCCCCTGTTAATTTCATACTTCTTTGTTTTCTGTGCTGTAGCTGTTGTTACCGTCTTTCCACTTGCCACCCCCTTTTAGCCTCCGTTACTTCCGGAATACTCAGTTTTTCTTACCGTTTCTTGTGTTCTCCACCGACCACCATGTTTGTCTTCTTTAGCTTTTCCTAATGAACCCCTGGAGCATTGGACATCTTTAGCAGCTCTTCCCCGGGACTCATCATTCTCCTGGACCCTTCTGGCATGCGCACACCACCGGTCCAGGTCCGCAAAAGAACGTGGAGGCTCTGCGAAAACTAGCCGGGAACTCTCTTGGGGATTCAGCCCCTCTCGTATTACCTGTATAACTTCCGTCTCGGCAACCCCAACCTTAATATACGGGCAGCTTTCCTTACATCGTGCACGAAATCCCCCAATGCCTCTCCGTTGGCCTGTAGGCGATAGAATAAATCTAACTTAAGCTGGGAACGTCGTCGATGGGGTATGAAGAAGTCCAACACTTCCCCATGGAAGGTGTCGACACTGCAGCCCCGACGCAGAGTGCTGGTGACCAGCCATGCCAATGAACCCCGGCAATACGGGTATATAAGGGACAAGACCTCCTCATCGGACACACCCGGGAAATCTGCCAACTGCAGGACCAGGTCCAAGAAGACCAACAACCTATCCTCATCTACTCCATCCAACACCGAAAGTTTCTGGAGAACCCCTGAAATGGGGTGGGGTAATCTCTGGTAGCATACCGCCGCCAGAATTGCACAATTCAAAACACACAACCACCAAACATAAATCCCCACGAAACACCTAACACAAACCTAACTTACAAAACATAGTCACAAAAACAGAAAAACTCAAGTACTATCCTTCCTCTGAGCGACCTCCGGGTTCCCTAGCGCTGCGAAAACCTGATCCACTCCAGAACCAACTCTCCGTCAGCCACCACTCTCAAGAGGAGAAACACATCAAACACTAACATAGACCAACAATCCACACCACAGAACAACTACCACAACATATAACATTTCAACAAAGACATTTATTATAAACTTCCGAGACTAAATCTGGTCAATGTCGATACCGACTTCCGGTCAGGCCATACCGCATCCAGCTAACCTCACGCGCTATTACTTCCATAACTATAAATAAGGCAGCCCATTCCCCCGGCAATCCCCCGTGATCTCCGGTAAGGCCCAATCTCAACAACAACAAAAACCCCAACTAAAACGCATGCCACGTGGCGGCATCAGGTTTACAATTCCAAATCAAATATCAATTATATATTGACAATACATATACACATAAAATGCTAAACCTGCCATTGCATCTACCTCTGTATTCATTTTCAAAGTTTTGAAGTTTTTCAAACTATTTCCGAGTTTGCAAGCCCCGTCACACCCAAGGATCCAAGGGTTCGACCCTAGAATCAACCACGCTCTGCTACCATTTGTAACCCCTCTCAGGTTTTATGCTTTATAAAAAAAACTTTTTTTTTTTTTTGGAAAGAGGGGCCAGTAGTTATTTAAAACTAGGCCGAGGGCCTAGAGAAGCCAAAAATGCGATGGGTCCAGTGGGACGGGACTTGCAATTAAACTAGATGATTAAACAACAATAACAAATTTTATTAGCAATTTCAAGTCCTGACATTCAATATAACCCTGATAGAATTAAAAAAAATTCATTAAAAAACTTTACTCCACTCCCTGACATTATAACATTCGGAAAATATACACAGGTAACATCATAGTTCATAGTTGAATAATTTCTCATAAATACACATACATACAACATCAATCAATATACTTACATGAATACACATAGAACACACATATATATATTTATACATATACCACACACACATGTTCACCTGGCGGACAGCCTATATATATATATTTTTCACCATACCTCAGGATAATATAACCCCAGTATCTGTCCCCAAGACCCCCATCCCAAACTACCGTAAACCGATAAAGCGCCCAGCCTGCTTTAAAAACTTTTCATTTAAAAAAAACAAATCCATTAACTCGTCAAATTAGAACAGAGTTACGACAAATGAAATTATTACAAGTATACAAAATGTAGGAATGTTCCCCCAAATAGTAATGTGCCATCGCAAGGTCAACATGACTGCACGGTCTTATAACATGTATAACAAAATTTATAATTGAAAAGTAAGAACCGGTAGTGTGCTCATATTAACAACTCAACAATTAATGCACTGGCTATGGCAGTAAAAGAAATGATGAAAATCTACTTATCACTGAATTATTAAACAGCTAACATAAGTCTTATAAAATGTATAATAAAATTTGTAATTGAAAAGTAAGAACTGGTAGTGTGCTCATATTAACAACTCAACAATTAAGGCACTGGCTATGGCAGTAAAAGAAATTATGGAAAATTACTTATTACTGAATTATTAAACAGCTAACATAAATTTTATAAAATGTATAATAAAAATTTTATAATGTAAAATCTAATAAAACAGATTTGAGGCATTCATAGAGAATTGAGTTGACCACAGGCACGGCCATGCGCCCGAACGAGATGCAACAGAATTTAACAAGTCAGAAACCTGTGGATGAAGGCACCAACAGGTGACGGTGGCAGGTCAAAGCACCCCCAAACCTTTAAATAATTAAAAAAAAAAACCCATATAGATCTATAAATATAATCAAGAAAATCCCCAACAAAGTACCCCGGCATCCATGCAAGCATAATTAAGAGCCATACAAATCAGCAACATTCAGTTCTGCACACTTTTGCAATAAAAGAAAAATTTAACATCAAATACGGGAGACGCATGACCCCGTCTGGGTTTACACTTACTCTGGGGACGTAAGCGTTTGAAAAATGAATCTGACAAAATTTTATAACCACTAAATGTCCCGCTGGACTTGTGCACAAACAAAACTTTTAACTGGAGCTGTTCCAGGAATGATATCACAAGTTCTACATTGTAGCGGCCAAAAATATTTCTGAAAGGCTTAAATTTCACCTGGTTATAGTCCGGCACAAAACCTGAGGTATTGTGGTGTGTTGTCCAGCTCTTCCTTCCGGCGGCTCAGACGGAGAATCACTAGTTTAATGGCATGGGTGGCAGGTGATCGGCCACCAGCTAGAGCGAAACAGGAGATTGACTTAAATCAGGAACCCGGAGAGTCACTTAGTGATTATTTATGCATAGTAGATAGATGATTTACAAGATCCAAATCTCACGGCAGCCGGGAGGAGTACGGACTGTCACGGTCGAGCGCTGTAAGTGAACTCCTTCGACATTAGCCGGAAAAAATGCTATGCCGGCTCGACCCCAGAGCGCGTGCGGATCGGCATAGCAAGCGTACTGATAACGGAGCGGCGCCGTTAAGCTAATTAATTAACGTGCACGGCAATGCCCGTCACATCGTTAACAAGAAAACAGCCGAGTTTTTCCAAAACTCGGTACACCCCCACTTCAAAAGGGCAACATGGGTGATCAACTAGAACTCAGTGGTACCCTGCAGTGTACCTCCCTTATAGTCCATACTCGAATTGCTATCGGCATCCTCGCCGGTCATGACTCTCAGGAGAACAGAGGCTCAGAACACTGCGGCCATCCCCATGCGACCCCCTCCGCCACGCCCACCCCACGGGACCGCCCCAACACGTCACCCTCTGCGGTGACCATCACCTACTTCTTCCGGTCCCACTCACATACCCGTCCGAAGACCCAACAAGGTATCACGCACCTTGGTAAGTGAGTGACCGTACTACCTCTCGTCCACCTCTTGGACCGACCAGCCATATGCACCAACAAGGCATCTCCATCATTGCCATATGGCTGGCCCACATCCCTACACAAGGGCGGACGGCCCCGCTTAGCCCGACAGAGAAGACCACATGAAGGGCACGCGAACATCCATCCCAACTCTTACTTCACATTTGATTACACCGTAACTAGAAGGGGAGGTTTACTTCATCACAGCACCGTCGATACACCATATATATATATATATATATACACAACCCAGTCTTAACTCAAAATAAACACCATGGTAAACAACCGGGGAATGCGGCGTGGCTCGGACCCTACAATGAACAACATCAACATCAACAACTATTAACAACCAACAGCAGCACACCATCACTCCATCTAACCTCTCCCGACAGGGGAAACTGACGATCTCAAAGACCACGACAATCCTAGGGCACTTTCGGCAAGGTTCTCTAACTCCTAATCGATTTTTTTTTATGGGAGGGGTAGGAAAATCAGGAAGATGAAAAGAGGCAAGGATCATTGAAGGTCAAGGGCGAAAGGGTGAGGACTAAGGGTAAGGACATGGCTCCCTCCGGAAATAAGGATGAATGGAGGAAACCAAGGCTCGCATGGGCAGGGGCGCAACCCTGAAATAGATGAACACCACTGGGACTGTGGAGAACATCTACCCGCTACCCGTTAACCGCTTCTTCTCACCTTTCTGTGACGGACTTTAGGTACTCGTTCCTTTCGGACACCACTTTCTGAGAAATTATCTCGCGTTGAGCTGTTCTGGCTGGTTTCCTCTGAATCAGAATCAAGGCAACTTACCTCACTACTTTCACCCCGTTTGGATTATCCTCATCATCTAACTCCTCTGTTTCTGCCTTCCCTTCTTCTCTTTCTTCTAACCCTTCCTTTTCTTCTACAATTTCCCCTTCTTCGCCCCCATAATCCAAATCAGCCTCATGACACTGCACCTCCTCACAATCTTCCAGTTGCTCATCTGATCCCTCTTCAACAGTATCTTCTCCCAGCTCCTAACTGATTTCTGCATCACCCTCGTCACCAGCTCCTTCACAAACTTGTTCACTAACCTCCTCTCCAATCTCGTTTTCCTCAACACATTCATCACCAACATCATCGCCATCACGTCCACTACCACCATCCGAACACTGCACATCTTCATCTTCCTCTAGTTGCTTCTCTGGTCCACCCGAAACTTCTTTCCATTCCTCAGATCTCTCAGGACTACTTACAGAAGGCGTCTGCACATCTCCACACACTACATCATTCTCACTCGCACACTCCACAACGCTGCCACAAAATTTCTCCTCAATATCTACCTCACTTGCGGCATGGACATCCCCTTGTCCATCCGCAACCTCAGAAACACTTGCAGCCTGGACTTCCCCGTGTCCATCCGCAAACTCAGACTCTTCAGTCTCCCTAACACCTACAACTATACTTTCCTGTGCAGCATCTGCAGACCGCTCTTCTGCCTCTTCCTTCGATTCCACTCCTTCACCACTCTCAGCAACTACAACGTTCTCAACATTTTCCACCCTGGAATCCCGCTGTCCAGGTTCATGTGCAATGACTAAATTAATTTCTACTGGCGATGGTAAAGCTACACCATCAAGTGACTTCTCATATCCCGGTGTAGGCGACGATGATGTTACAGGATCTGGATCCCTCACGAACCGAGATGGAGATACCGGAACAAATTCCACGGCATCTGGATTCAACTGTGACGTCCTCTCTGAGCCCTGTAATTCGGTATCAACAAATGTTTTCTTGTCGTCTTGTATTAATCCACAGAAGTTATTCCGCTTTTCTTCTTTCTCTTCACCTTCTTCATCCACAACTCTATTAGGCACTGGTACTTCCTCTGGAACCTTTAAAGTTTCCTTACTCTCCAAATAGGAATAACTTGCTACCGGCTCCCTACTTGCCAAAGTTTGTTTACTAACATAATTTCTTCTTCCCCTGTTAATTTCATACTTCTTTGTTTTCTGTGCTGTAGCTGTTGTTACCGTCTTTCCACTTGCCACCCCCTTGTAGCCTCCGTTACTTCCGGAATACTCAGTTTTTCTTACCGTTTCTTGTGTTCTCCACCGACCACCATGTTTGTCTTCTTTAGCTTTTCCTAATGAACCCCTGGAGCATTGGACATCTTTAGCAGCTCTTCCCCGGGACTCATCATTCTCCTGGACCCTTCTGGCATGCGCACACCACCGGTCCAGGTCCGCAAAAGAACGTGGAGGCTCTGCGAAAACTAGCCGGGAACTCTCTTGGGGATTCAGCCCCTCTCGTATTACCTGTATAACTTCCGTCTCGGGCAACCCCAACCTTAATATACGGGCAGCTTTCCTTACATCGTGCACGAAATCCCCCAATGCCTCTCCGTTGGCCTGTAGGCGATAGAATAAATCTAACTTAAGCTGGGAACGTCGTCGATGGGGTATGAAGAAGTCCAACACTTCCCCATGGAAGGTGTCGACACTGCAGCCCCGACGCAGAGTGCTGGTGACCAGCCATGCCAATGAACCCCGGCAATACGGGTATATAAGGGACAAGACCTCCTCATCGGACACACCCGGGAAATCTGCCAACTGCAGGACCAGGTCCAAGAAGACCAACAACCTATCCTCATCTACTCCATCCAACCCCGAAAGTTTCTGGAGAACCCCTGAAATGGGGTGGGGTAATCTCTGGTAGCATACCGCCGCCAGAATTGCACAATTCAAAACACACAACCACCAAACATAAATCCCCACGAAACACCTAACACAAACCTAACTTACAAAACATAGTCACAAAAACAGAAAAACTCAAGTACTATCCTTCCTCTGAGCGACCTCCGGGTTCCCTAGCGCTGCGAAAACCTGATCCACTCCAGAACCAACTCTCCGTCAGCCACCACTCTCAAGAGGAGAAACACATCAAACACTAACACAGACCAACAATCCACACCACAGAACAACTACCACAACATATAACATTTCAACAAAGACATTTATTATAAACTTCCGAGAATAAATCTGGTCAATGTCGATACCGACTTCCGGTCAGGCCATACCGCATCCAGCTAACCTCACGCGCTATTACTTCCATAACTATAAATAAGGCAGCCCATTCCCCCGGCAATCCCCCCGTGATCTCCGGTAAGGCCCAATCTCAACAACAACAAAAACCCCAACTAAAACGCATGCCACGTGGCGGCATCAGGTTTACAATTCCAAATCAAATATCAATTATACATTGACAATACATATACACATAAAATGCTAAACCTGCCATTGCATCTACCTCTGTATTCATTTTCAAAGTTTTGAAGTTTTTCAAACTATTTCCGAGTTTGCAAGCCCCGTCACACCCAAGGATCCAAGGGTTCGACCCTAGAATCAACCACGCTCTGCTACCATTTGTAACCCCTCTCAGGTTTTATGCTTTATAAAAAAAACTTTTTTTTTTTTTTTTTTGGAAAGAGGGGCCACTAGGTATTTAAAACTACGCCGAGGGCCTAGAGAAGCCAAAAATGCACTGGGTCCAGTGGGACGGGACTTGCAATTAAACTAGATGATTAAACAACAATAACAAATTTTATTAGCAATTTCAAGTCCTGACATTCAATATAACCCTGATAGAATTAAAAAAAATTCATTAAAAAACTTTACTCCACTCCCTGACATTATAACATTCTGAAAATATACACAGGTAACATCATAGTTCATAGTTAAATAATTTCTCATAAATACACAAATACAACATCGATCAATATACTTACATGAATACACATAGAACACACATATATATATTTATACATATACCACACACACATGTTCACCTGGCGGACAGCCTATATATATATATATTTTTCACCATACCTCAGGATAATATAACCCCAGTATCTGTCCCCAAGACCCCCATCCCAAACTACCGTAAACCGATAAAGTGCCCAGCCTGCTTTAAAAACTTTTCATTTAAAAAAAACAAATCCATTAACTCGTCAGATTAGAACAGAGTTACGACAAATGAAATTATTACAAGTATACAAAATGTAGGAATGTTCCCCCAAATAGTAATGTGCCATCGCAAGGTCAACATGACTGCACGGTCTTATAACATGTATAACAAAATTTATAATTGAAAAGTAAGAACCGGTAGTGTGCTCATATTAACAACTCAACAATTAATGCACTGGCTATGGCAGTAAAAGAAATGATGAAAATCTACTTATCACTGAATTATTAAACAGCTAACATAAGTCTTATAAAATGTATAATAAAATTTGTAATTGAAAAGTAAGAACTGGTAGTGTGCTCATATTAACAACTCAACAATTAAGGCGCTGGCTATGGCAGTAAAAGAAATTATGGAAAATTACTTATTACTGAATTATTAAACAGCTAACATAAATTTTATAAAATGTATAATAAAAATTTTATAATGTAAAATCTAATAAAACAGATTTGAGGCATTCATAGAGAATTGAGTTGACCACAGGCACGGCCATGCGCCCGAACGAGATGCAACAGAATTTAACAAGTCAGAAACCTGTGGATGAAGGCACCAACAGGTGACGGTGGCAGGTCAAAGCACCCCCAAACCTTTAAATAATTAAAAAAAAAAAACCCATATAGATCTATAAATATAATCAAGAAAATCCCCAACAAAGTACCCCGGCATCCATGCAAGCATAATTAAGAGCCATACAAATCAGCAACATTCAGTTCTGCACACTTTTGCAATAAAAGAAAAATTTAACATCAAATACGGGAGACGCATGACCCCGTCTGGGTTTACACTTACTCTGGGGACGTAAGCGTTTGAAAAATGAATCTGACAAAATTTTATAACCACTAAATGTCCCGCTGGACTTGTGCACAAACAAAACTTTTAACTGGAGCTGTTCCAGGAATGATATCACAAGTTCTACATTGTAGCGGCCAAAAATATTTCTGAAAGGCTTAAATTTCACCTGGATATAGTCCGGCACAAAACCTGAGGTATTGTGGTGTGTTGTCCAGCTCTTCCTTCCGGCGGCTCAGACGGAGAAACACTAGTTTAATGGCATGGGTGGCAGGTGATCGGCCACCAGCTAGAGCGAAACAGGAGATTGACTTAAATCAGGAACCCGGAGAGTCACTTAGTGATTATTTATGCATAGTAGATAGATGATTTACAAGATCCAAATCTCACGGCAGCCGGGAGGAGTACGGACTGTCACGGTCGAGCGCTGTAAGTGAACTCCTTCGACATTAGCCGGAAAAAATGCTATGCCGTCTCGACCCCAGAGCGCGTGCGGATCGGCATAGCAAGCGTACTGATAACGGAGCGGCGCCGTTAAGCTAATTAATTAACGTGCACGGCAATGCCCGTCACATCGTTAACAAGAAAACAGCCGAGTTTTTCCAAAACTCGGTACACCCCCACTTCAAAAGGGCAACATGGGTGATCAACTAGAACTCAGTGGTACCCTGCAGTGTACCTCCCTTATAGTCCATACTCGAGTTGCTATCGGCATCCTCGCCGGTCATGGCTCTCAGGAGAACAGAGGCTCAGAACACTGCGGCCATCCCCATGCGACCCCCTCCGCCACGCCCACCCCACGGGACCGCCCCAACACGTCACCCTCTGCGGTGACCATCACCTACTTCTTCCGGTCCCACTCACATACCCGTCCGAAGACCCAACAAGGTATCACCCACCTTGGTAAGTGAGTGACCATACTACCTCTCGTCCACCTCTTGGACCGACCAGCCATATGCACCAACAAGGCATCTCCATCCTTGCCATATGGCTGGCCCACATCCCTACACAAGGGCGGACGGCCCCGCTTAGCCCGACAGAGAAGACCACATGAAGGGCACGCGAACATCCATCCCAACTCTTACTTCACATTTGATTACACCGTAACTAGAAGGGGAGGTTTACTTAATCACAGCACCGTCGATACACCATATATATATATATATATATACACAACCCAGTCTTAACTCAAAATAAACACCATGGTAAACAACCGGGGAATGCGGCGTGGCTCGGACCCTACAATGAACAACATCAACATCAACAACTATTAACAACCAACAACAGCACACCATCACTCCATCTAACCTCTCCCGACAGGGGAAACTGACGATCTCAAAGACCACGACAATCCAAGGGCACTTTCGGCAAGGTTCTCTAACTCCTAATCGATTTTTTTTTTATGGGAGGGGTAGGAAAATCAGGAAGATGAAAAGAGGCAAGGATCATTGAAGGTCAAGGGCGAAAGGGTGAGGACTAAGGGTAAGGACATGGCTCCCTCCGGAAATAAGGATGAATGGAGGAAACCAAGGCTCGCATGGGCAGGGGCGCAACCCTGAAATAGAAGAACACCACTGGGACTGTGGAGAACATCTACCCGCTACCCGTTAACCGCTTCTTCTCACCTTTCTGTGACGGACTTTAGGTACTCGTTCCTTTCGGCCACCACTTTCTGAGAAATTATCTCGCGTTTAGCTGTTCTGGCTGGTTTCCTCTGAATCAGAATCAAGGCAACTTACCTCACTACTTTCACCCCGTTTGGATTATCCTCATCATCTAACTCCTCTGTTTCTGCCTTCCCTTCTTCTCTTTCTTCTAACCCTTCCTTTTCTTCTACAATTTCCCCTTCTTCGCCCCCATAATCCAAATCAGCCTCATGACACTGCACCTCGTCACAATCTTCCAGTTGCTCATCTGATCCCCCTCTTCGACAGCATCTTCTCCCAGCTCCTCACTGATTTCTGCATCACCCTCGTCACCAGCTCCTTCACAAACTTGTTCACTAACCTCCTCTCCAATCTCGTTTTCCTCAACACATTCATCACCAACATCATCGCCATCACGTCCACTACCACAATCCGAACACTGCACATCTTCATCTTCCTCTAGTTGCTTCTCTGGTCCACCCGAAACTTCTTTCCATTCTTCAGATCTCTCAGGACTACTTACAGAAGGCGTCTGCACATCTCCACACACTACACCATTCTCACTCGCACACTCCACAACGCTGCCACAAAATTTCTCCTCAATATCTACCTCACTTGCGGCATGGACATCCCCTTGTCCATCCGCAACCTCAGAAACACTTGCAGCCTGGACTTCCCCGTGTCCATCCGCAAACTCAGACTCTTCAGTCTCCCTAACACCTACAACTATACTTTCCTGTGCAGCATCTGCAGACCGCTCTTCTGCCTCTTCCTTCGATTCCACTCCTTCACCACTCTCAGCAACTACAACGTTCTCAACATTTTCCACCCTGGAATCCCGCTGTCCAGGTTCATGTGCAATGACTAAATTAATTTCTACTGGCGATGGTAAAGCTACACCATCAAGTGACTTCTCATATCCCGGTGTAGGCGACGATGATGTTACAGGATCTGGATCCCTCACGAACCGAGATGGAGATACCGGAACAAATTCCACGGCATCTGGATTCAACTGTGACGTCCTCTCTGAGCCCTGTAATTCGGTATCAACAAATGTTTTCTTGTCGTCTTGTATTAATCCACAGAAGTTATTCCGCTTTTCTTCTTTCTCTTCACCTTCTTCATCCACAACTCTATTAGGCACTGGTACTTCCTCTGGAACCTTTAAAGTTTCCTTACTCTCCAAATAGGAATAAATTGCTACCGGCTCCCTACTTGCCAAAGTTTGTTTACTAACATAATTTCTTCTTCCCCTGTTAATTTCATACTTCTTTGTTTTCTGTGCTGTAGCTGTTGTTACCGTCTTTCCACTTGCCACCCCCTTTTAGCCTCCGTTACTTCCGGAATACTCAGTTTTTCTTACCGTTTCTTGTGTTCTCCACCGACCACCATGTTTGTCTTCTTTAGCTTTTCCTAATGAACCCCTGGAGCATTGGACATCTTTAGCAGCTCTTCCCCGGGACTCATCATTCTCCTGGACCCTTCTGGCATGCGCACACCACCGGTCCAGGTCCGCAAAAGAACGTGGAGGCTCTGCGAAAACTAGCCGGGAACTCTCTTGGGGATTCAGCCCCTCTCGTATTACCTGTATAACTTCCGTCTCGGGCAACCCCAACCTTAATATACGGGCAGCTTTCCTTACATCGTGCACGAAATCCCCCAATGCCTCTCCGTTGGCCTGTAGGCGATAGAATAAATCTAACTTAAGCTGGGAACGTCGTCGATGGGGTATGAAGAAGTCCAACACTTCCCCATGGAAGGTGTCGACACTGCAGCCCCGACGCAGAGTGCTGGTGACCAGCCATGCCAATGAACCCCGGCAATACGGGTATATAAGGGACAAGACCTCCTCATCGGACACACCCGGGAAATCTGCCAACTGCAGGACCAGGTCCAAGAAGACCAACAACCTATCCTCATCTACTCCATCCAACACCGAAAGTTTCTGGAGAACCCCTGAAATGGGGTGGGGTAATCTCTGGTAGCATACCGCCGCCAGAATTGCACAATTCAAAACACACAACCACCAAACATAAATCCCCACGAAACACCTAACACAAACCTAACTTACAAAACATAGTCACAAAAACAGAAAAACTCAAGTACTATCCTTCCTCTGAGCGACCTCCGGGTTCCCTAGCGCTGCGAAAACCTGATCCACTCCAGAACCAACTCTCCGTCAGCCACCACTCTCAAGAGGAGAAACACATCAAACACTAACATAGACCAACAATCCACACCACAGAACAACTACCACAACATATAACATTTCAACAAAGACATTTATTATAAACTTCCGAGACTAAATCTGGTCAATGTCGATACCGACTTCCGGTCAGGCCATACCGCATCCAGCTAACCTCACGCGCTATTACTTCCATAACTATAAATAAGGCAGCCCATTCCCCCGGCAATCCCCCCGTGATCTCCGGTAAGGCCCAATCTCAACAACAACAAAAACCCCAACTAAAACGCATGCCACGTGGCGGCATCAGGTTTACAATTCCAAATCAAATATCAATTATATATTGACAATACATATACACATAAAATGCTAAACCTGCCATTGCATCTACCTCTGTATTCATTTTCAAAGTTTTGAAGTTTTTCAAACTATTTCCGAGTTTGCAAGCCCCGTCACACCCAAGGATCCAAGGGTTCGACCCTAGAATCAACCACGCTCTGCTACCATTTGTAACCCCTCTCAGGTTTTATGCTTTATAAAAAAAACTTTTTTTTTTTTTTTGGAAAGAGGGGCCAGTAGTTATTTAAAACTAGGCCGAGGGCCTAGAGAAGCCAAAAATGCGATGGGTCCAGTGGGACGGGACTTGCAATTAAACTAGATGATTAAACAACAATAACAAATTTTATTAGCAATTTCAAGTCCTGACATTCAATATAACCCTGATAGAATTAAAAAAAATTCATTAAAAAACTTTACTCCACTCCCTGACATTATAACATTCGGAAAATATACACAGGTAACATCATAGTTCATAGTTGAATAATTTCTCATAAATACACATACATACAACATCAATCAATATACTTACATGAATACACATAGAACACACATATATATATTTATACATATACCACACACACATGTTCACCTGGCGGACAGCCTATATATATATATTTTTCACCATACCTCAGGATAATATAACCCCAGTATCTGTCCCCAAGACCCCCATCCCAAACTACCGTAAACCGATAAAGCGCCCAGCCTGCTTTAAAAACTTTTCATTTAAAAAAAACAAATCCATTAACTCGTCAAATTAGAACAGAGTTACGACAAATGAAATTATTACAAGTATACAAAATGTAGGAATGTTCCCCCAAATAGTAATGTGCCATCGCAAGGTCAACATGACTGCACGGTCTTATAACATGTATAACAAAATTTATAATTGAAAAGTAAGAACCGGTAGTGTGCTCATATTAACAACTCAACAATTAATGCACTGGCTATGGCAGTAAAAGAAATGATGAAAATCTACTTATCACTGAATTATTAAACAGCTAACATAAGTCTTATAAAATGTATAATAAAATTTGTAATTGAAAAGTAAGAACTGGTAGTGTGCTCATATTAACAACTCAACAATTAAGGCACTGGCTATGGCAGTAAAAGAAATTATGGAAAATTACTTATTACTGAATTATTAAACAGCTAACATAAATTTTATAAAATGTATAATAAAAATTTTATAATGTAAAATCTAATAAAACAGATTTGAGGCATTCATAGAGAATTGAGTTGACCACAGGCACGGCCATGCGCCCGAACGAGATGCAACAGAATTTAACAAGTCAGAAACCTGTGGATGAAGGCACCAACAGGTGACGGTGGCAGGTCAAAGCACCCCCAAACCTTTAAATAATAAAAAAAAAAAAACCCCATATAGATCTATAAATATAATCAAGAAAATCCCCAACAAAGTACCCCGGCATCCATGCAAGCATAATTAAGAGCCATACAAATCAGCAACATTCAGTTCTGCACACTTTTGCAATAAAAGAAAAATTTAACATCAAATACGGGAGACGCATGACCCCGTCTGGGTTTACACTTACTCTGGGGACGTAAGCGTTTGAAAAATGAATCTGACAAAATTTTATAACCACTAAATGTCCCGCTGGACTTGTGCACAAACAAAACTTTTAACTGGAGCTGTTCCAGGAATGATATCACAAGTTCTACATTGTAGCGGCCAAAAATATTTCTGAAAGGCTTAAATTTCACCTGGTTATAGTCCGGCACAAAACCTGAGGTATTGTGGTGTGTTGTCCAGCTCTTCCTTCCGGCGGCTCAGACGGAGAATCACTAGTTTAATGGCATGGGTGGCAGGTGATCGGCCACCAGCTAGAGCGAAACAGGAGATTGACTTAAATCAGGAACCCGGAGAGTCACTTAGTGATTATTTATGCATAGTAGATAGATGATTTACAAGATCCAAATCTCACGGCAGCCGGGAGGAGTACGGACTGTCACGGTCGAGCGCTGTAAGTGAACTCCTTCGACATTAGCCGGAAAAAATGCTATGCCGGCTCGACCCCAGAGCGCGTGCGGATCGGCATAGCAAGCGTACTGATAACGGAGCGGCGCCGTTAAGCTAATTAATTAACGTGCACGGCAATGCCCGTCACATCGTTAACAAGAAAACAGCCGAGTTTTTCCAAAACTCGGTACACCCCCACTTCAAAAGGGCAACATGGGTGATCAACTAGAACTCAGTGGTACCCTGCAGTGTACCTCCCTTATAGTCCATACTCGAATTGCTATCGGCATCCTCGCCGGTCATGACTCTCAGGAGAACAGAGGCTCAGAACACTGCGGCCATCCCCATGCGACCCCCTCCGCCACGCCCACCCCACGGGACCGCCCCAACACGTCACCCTCTGCGGTGACCATCACCTACTTCTTCCGGTCCCACTCACATACCCGTCCGAAGACCCAACAAGGTATCACGCACCTTGGTAAGTGAGTGACCGTACTACCTCTCGTCCACCTCTTGGACCGACCAGCCATATGCACCAACAAGGCATCTCCATCATTGCCATATGGCTGGCCCACATCCCTACACAAGGGCGGACGGCCCCGCTTAGCCCGACAGAGAAGACCACATGAAGGGCACGCGAACATCCATCCCAACTCTTACTTCACATTTGATTACACCGTAACTAGAAGGGGAGGTTTACTTCATCACAGCACCGTCGATACACCATATATATATATATATATATATACACAACCCAGTCTTAACTCAAAATAAACACCATGGTAAACAACCGGGGAATGCGGCGTGGCTCGGACCCTACAATGAACAACATCAACATCAACAACTATTAACAACCAACAGCAGCACACCATCACTCCATCTAACCTCTCCCGACAGGGGAAACTGACGATCTCAAAGACCACGACAATCCTAGGGCACTTTCGGCAAGGTTCTCTAACTCCTAATCGATTTTTTTTTATGGGAGGGGTAGGAAAATCAGGAAGATGAAAAGAGGCAAGGATCATTGAAGGTCAAGGGCGAAAGGGTGAGGACTAAGGGTAAGGACATGGCTCCCTCCGGAAATAAGGATGAATGGAGGAAACCAAGGCTCGCATGGGCAGGGGCGCAACCCTGAAATAGATGAACACCACTGGGACTGTGGAGAACATCTACCCGCTACCCGTTAACCGCTTCTTCTCACCTTTCTGTGACGGACTTTAGGTACTCGTTCCTTTCGGACACCACTTTCTGAGAAATTATCTCGCGTTGAGCTGTTCTGGCTGGTTTCCTCTGAATCAGAATCAAGGCAACTTACCTCACTACTTTCACCCCGTTTGGATTATCCTCATCATCTAACTCCTCTGTTTCTGCCTTCCCTTCTTCTCTTTCTTCTAACCCTTCCTTTTCTTCTACAATTTCCCCTTCTTCGCCCCCATAATCCAAATCAGCCTCATGACACTGCACCTCCTCACAATCTTCCAGTTGCTCATCTGATCCCTCTTCAACAGTATCTTCTCCCAGCTCCTAACTGATTTCTGCATCACCCTCGTCACCAGCTCCTTCACAAACTTGTTCACTAACCTCCTCTCCAATCTCGTTTTCCTCAACACATTCATCACCAACATCATCGCCATCACGTCCACTACCACCATCCGAACACTGCACATCTTCATCTTCCTCTAGTTGCTTCTCTGGTCCACCCGAAACTTCTTTCCATTCCTCAGATCTCTCAGGACTACTTACAGAAGGCGTCTGCACATCTCCACACACTACATCATTCTCACTCGCACACTCCACAACGCTGCCACAAAATTTCTCCTCAATATCTACCTCACTTGCGGCATGGACATCCCCTTGTCCATCCGCAACCTCAGAAACACTTGCAGCCTGGACTTCCCCGTGTCCATCCGCAAACTCAGACTCTTCAGTCTCCCTAACACCTACAACTATACTTTCCTGTGCAGCATCTGCAGACCGCTCTTCTGCCTCTTCCTTCGATTCCACTCCTTCACCACTCTCAGCAACTACAACGTTCTCAACATTTTCCACCCTGGAATCCCGCTGTCCAGGTTCATGTGCAATGACTAAATTAATTTCTACTGGCGATGGTAAAGCTACACCATCAAGTGACTTCTCATATCCCGGTGTAGGCGACGATGATGTTACAGGATCTGGATCCCTCACGAACCGAGATGGAGATACCGGAACAAATTCCACGGCATCTGGATTCAACTGTGACGTCCTCTCTGAGCCCTGTAATTCGGTATCAACAAATGTTTTCTTGTCGTCTTGTATTAATCCACAGAAGTTATTCCGCTTTTCTTCTTTCTCTTCACCTTCTTCATCCACAACTCTATTAGGCACTGGTACTTCCTCTGGAACCTTTAAAGTTTCCTTACTCTCCAAATAGGAATAACTTGCTACCGGCTCCCTACTTGCCAAAGTTTGTTTACTAACATAATTTCTTCTTCCCCTGTTAATTTCATACTTCTTTGTTTTCTGTGCTGTAGCTGTTGTTACCGTCTTTCCACTTGCCACCCCCTTTTAGCCTCCGTTACTTCCGGAATACTCAGTTTTTCTTACCGTTTCTTGTGTTCTCCACCGACCACCATGTTTGTCTTCTTTAGCTTTTCCTAATGAACCCCTGGAGCATTGGACATCTTTAGCAGCTCTTCCCCGGGACTCATCATTCTCCTGGACCCTTCTGGCATGCGCACACCACCGGTCCAGGTCCGCAAAAGAACGTGGAGGCTCTGCGAAAACTAGCCGGGAACTCTCTTGGGGATTCAGCCCCTCTCGTATTACCTGTATAACTTCCGTCTCGGGCAACCCCAACCTTAATATACGGGCAGCTTTCCTTACATCGTGCACGAAATCCCCCAATGCCTCTCCGTTGGCCTGTAGGCGATAGAATAAATCTAACTTAAGCTGGGAACGTCGTCGATGGGGTATGAAGAAGTCCAACACTTCCCCATGGAAGGTGTCGACACTGCAGCCCCGACGCAGAGTGCTGGTGACCAGCCATGCCAATGAACCCCGGCAATACGGGTATATAAGGGACAAGACCTCCTCATCGGACACACCCGGGAAATCTGCCAACTGCAGGACCAGGTCCAAGAAGACCAACAACCTATCCTCATCTACTCCATCCAACCCCGAAAGTTTCTGGAGAACCCCTGAAATGGGGTGGGGTAATCTCTGGTAGCATACCGCCGCCAGAATTGCACAATTCAAAACACACAACCACCAAACATAAATCCCCACGAAACACCTAACACAAACCTAACTTACAAAACATAGTCACAAAAACAGAAAAACTCAAGTACTATCCTTCCTCTGAGCGACCTCCGGGTTCCCTAGCGCTGCGAAAACCTGATCCACTCCAGAACCAACTCTCCGTCAGCCACCACTCTCAAGAGGAGAAACACATCAAACACTAACACAGACCAACAATCCACACCACAGAACAACTACCACAACATATAACATTTCAACAAAGACATTTATTATAAACTTCCGAGAATAAATCTGGTCAATGTCGATACCGACTTCCGGTCAGGCCATACCGCATCCAGCTAACCTCACGCGCTATTACTTCCATAACTATAAATAAGGCAGCCCATTCCCCCGGCAATCCCCCCGTGATCTCCGGTAAGGCCCAATCTCAACAACAACAAAAACCCCAACTAAAACGCATGCCACGTGGCGGCATCAGGTTTACAATTCCAAATCAAATATCAATTATACATTGACAATACATATACACATAAAATGCTAAACCTGCCATTGCATCTACCTCTGTATTCATTTTCAAAGTTTTGAAGTTTTTCAAACTATTTCCGAGTTTGCAAGCCCCGTCACACCCAAGGATCCAAGGGTTCGACCCTAGAATCAACCACGCTCTGCTACCATTTGTAACCCCTCTCAGGTTTTATGCTTTATAAAAAAAACTTTTTTTTTTTTTTTTTTGGAAAGAGGGGCCACTAGGTATTTAAAACTACGCCGAGGGCCTAGAGAAGCCAAAAATGCACTGGGTCCAGTGGGACGGGACTTGCAATTAAACTAGATGATTAAACAACAATAACAAATTTTATTAGCAATTTCAAGTCCTGACATTCAATATAACCCTGATAGAATTAAAAAAAATTCATTAAAAAACTTTACTCCACTCCCTGACATTATAACATTCTGAAAATATACACAGGTAACATCATAGTTCATAGTTAAATAATTTCTCATAAATACACAAATACAACATCGATCAATATACTTACATGAATACACATAGAACACACATATATATATTTATACATATACCACACACACATGTTCACCTGGCGGACAGCCTATATATATATATATTTTTCACCATACCTCAGGATAATATAACCCCAGTATCTGTCCCCAAGACCCCCATCCCAAACTACCGTAAACCGATAAAGTGCCCAGCCTGCTTTAAAAACTTTTCATTTAAAAAAAACAAATCCATTAACTCGTCAGATTAGAACAGAGTTACGACAAATGAAATTATTACAAGTATACAAAATGTAGGAATGTTCCCCCAAATAGTAATGTGCCATCGCAAGGTCAACATGACTGCACGGTCTTATAACATGTATAACAAAATTTATAATTGAAAAGTAAGAACCGGTAGTGTGCTCATATTAACAACTCAACAATTAATGCACTGGCTATGGCAGTAAAAGAAATGATGAAAATCTACTTATCACTGAATTATTAAACAGCTAACATAAGTCTTATAAAATGTATAATAAAATTTGTAATTGAAAAGTAAGAACTGGTAGTGTGCTCATATTAACAACTCAACAATTAAGGCGCTGGCTATGGCAGTAAAAGAAATTATGGAAAATTACTTATTACTGAATTATTAAACAGCTAACATAAATTTTATAAAATGTATAATAAAAATTTTATAATGTAAAATCTAATAAAACAGATTTGAGGCATTCATAGAGAATTGAGTTGACCACAGGCACGGCCATGCGCCCGAACGAGATGCAACAGAATTTAACAAGTCAGAAACCTGTGGATGAAGGCACCAACAGGTGACGGTGGCAGGTCAAAGCACCCCCAAACCTTTAAATAATTAAAAAAAAAATAAAACCCATATAGATCTATAAATATAATCAAGAAAATCCCCAACAAAGTACCCCGGCATCCATGCAAGCATAATTAAGAGCCATACAAACCAGCAACATTCAGTTCTGCACACTTTTGCAATAAAAGAAAAATTTAACATCAAATACGGGAGACGCATGACCCCGTCTGGGTTTACACTTACTCTGGGGACGTAAGCGTTTGAAAAATGAATCTGACAAAATTTTATAACCACTAAATGTCCCGCTGGACTTGTGCACAAACAAAACTTTTAACTGGAGCTGTTCCAGGAATGATATCACAAGTTCTACATTGTAGCGGCCAAAAATATTTCTGAAAGGCTTAAATTTCACCTGGTTATAGTCCGGCACAAAACCTGAGGTATTGTTGTGTGTTGTCCAGCTCTTCCTTCCGGCGGCTCAGACGGAGAATCACTAGTTTAATGGCATGGGTGGCAGGTGATCGGCCACCAGCTAGAGCGAAACAGGAGATTGACTTAAATCAGGAACCCGGAGAGTCACTTAGTGATTATTTATGCATAGTAGATAGATGATTTACAAGATCCAAATCTCACGGCAGCCGGGAGGAGTACGGACTGTCACGGTCGAGCGCTGTAAGTGAACTCCTTCGACATTAGCCGGAAAAAATGCTATGCCGGCTCGACCCCAGAGCGCGTGCGGATCGGCATAGCAAGCGTACTGATAACGGAGCGGCGCCGTTAAGCTAATTAATTAACGTGCACGGCAATGCCCGTCACATCGTTAACAAGAAAACAGCCGAGTTTTTCCAAAACTCGGTACACCCCCACTTCAAAAGGGCAACATGGGTGCCCAACTAGAACTCAGTGGTACCCTGCAGTGTACCTCCCTTATAGTCCATACTCGAGTTGCTATCGGCATCCTCGCCGGTCATGGCTCTCAGGAGAACAGAGGCTCAGAACACTGCGGCCATCCCCATGCGACCCCCTCCGCCACGCCCACCCCACGGGACCGCCCCAACACGTCACCCTCTGCGGTGACCATCACCTACTTCTTCCGGTCCCAGTCACATACCCGTCCGAAGACCCAACAAGGTATCACGCACCTTGGTAAGTGAGTGACCGTACTACCTCTCGTCCACCTCTTGGACCGACCAGCCATATGCACCAACAAGGCATCTCCATCCTTGCCATATGGCTGGCCCACATCCCTACACAAGGGCGGACGGCCCCGCTTAGCCCGACAGAGAAGACCACATGAAGGGCACGCGAACATCCATCCCAACTCTTACTTCACATTTGATTACACCGTAACTAGAAGGGGAGGTTTACTTCATCACAGCACCGTCGATACACCATATATATATATATATATATACACAACCCAGTCTTAACTCAAAATAAACACCATGGTAAACAACCGGGGAATGCGGCGTGGCTCGGACCCTACAATGAACAACATCAACATCAACAACTATTAACAACCAACAACAGCACACCATCACTCCATCTAACCTCTCCCGACAGGGGAAACTGACGATCTCAAAGACCACGACAATCCAAGGGCACTTTCGGCAAGGTTCTCTAACTCCTTATCGATTTTTTTTTATGGGAGGGGTAGGAAAATCAGGAAGATGAAACGAGGCAAGGATCATTGAAGGTCAAGGGCGAAAGGGTGAGGACTAAGGGTAAGGACATGGCTCCCTCCGGAAATAAGGATGAATGGAGGAAACCAAGGCTCGCATGGGCAGGGGCGCAACCCTGAAATAGATGAACACCACTGGGACTGTGGAGAACATCTACCCGCTACCCGTTAACCGCTTCTTCTCACCTTTCTGTGACGGACTTTAGGTACTCGTTCCTTTCGGACACCACTTTCTGAGAAATTATCTCGCGTTGAGCTGTTCTGGCTGGTTTCCTCTGAATCAGAATCAAGGCAACTTACCTCACTACTTTCACCCCGTTTGGATTATCCTCATCATCTAACTCCTCTGTTTCTGCCTTCCCTTCTTCTCTTTCTTCTAACCCTTCCTTTTCTTCTACAATTTCCCCTTCTTCGCCCCCATAATCCAAATCAGCCTCATGACACTGCACCTTGTCACAATCTTCCAGTTGCTCATCTGATCCCTCTTCAACAGCATCTTCTCCCAGCTCCTAACTGATTTCTGCATCACCCTCGTCACCAGCTCCTTCACAAACTTGTTCACTAACCTCCTCTCCAATCTCGTTTTCCTCAACACATTCATCACCAACATCATCGCCATCACGTCCACTACCACCATCCGAACACTGCACATCTTCATCTTCCTCTAGTTGCTTCTCTGGTCCACCCGAAACTTCTTTCCATTCCTCAGATCTCTCAGGACTACTTACAGAAGGCGTCTGCACATCTCCACACACTACATCATTCTCACTCGCACACTCCACAACGCTGCCACAAAATTTCTCCTCAATATCTACCTCACTTGCGGCATGGACATCCCCTTGTCCATCCGCAACCTCAGAAACACTTGCAGCCTGGACTTCCCCGTGTCCATCCGCAAACTCAGACTCTTCAGTCTCCCTAACACCTACAACTATACTTTCCTGTGCAGCATCTGCAGACCGCTCTTCTGCCTCTTCCTTCGATTCCACTCCTTCACCACTCTCAGCAACTACAACGTTCTCAACATTTTCCACCCTGGAATCCCGCTGTCCAGGTTCATGTGCAATGACTAAATTAATTTCTACTGGCGATGGTAAAGCTACACCATCAAGTGACTTCTCATATCCCGGTGTAGGCGACGATGATGTTACAGGATCTGGATCCCTCACGAACCGAGATGGAGATACCGGAACAAATTCCACGGCATCTGGATTCAACTGTGACGTCCTCTCTGAGCCCTGTAATTCGGTATCAACAAATGTTTTCTTGTCGTCTTGTATTAATCCACAGAAGTTATTCCGCTTTTCTTCTTTCTCTTCACCTTCTTCATCCACAACTCTATTAGGCACTGGTACTTCCTCTGGAACCTTTAAAGTTTCCTTACTCTCCAAATAGGAATAACTTGCTACCGGCTCCCTACTTGCCGAAGTTTGTTTACTAACATAATTTCTTCTTCCCCTGTTAATTTCATACTTCTTTGTTTTCTGTGCTGTAGCTGTTGTTACCGTCTTTCCACTTGCCACCCCCTTGTAGCCTCCGTTACTTCCGGAATACTCAGTTTTTCTTACCGTTTCTTGTGTTCTCCACCGACCACCATGTTTGTCTTCTTTAGCTTTTCCTAATGAACCCCTGGAGCATTGGACATCTTTAGCAGCTCTTCCCCGGGACTCATCATTCTCCTGGACCCTTCTGGCATGCGCACACGACCGGTCCAGGTCCGCAAAAGAACGTGGAGGCTCTGCGAAAACTAGCCGGGAACTCTCTTGGGGATTCAGCCCCTCTCGTATTACCTGTATAACTTCCGTCTCGGGCAACCCCAACCTTAATATACGGGCAGCTTTCCTTACATCGTGCACGAAATCCCCCAATGCCTCTCCGTTGGCCTGTAGGCGATAGAATAAATCTAACTTAAGCTGGGAACGTCGTCGATGGGGTATGAAGAAGTCCAACACTTCCCCATGGAAGGTGTCGACACTGCAGCCCCGACGCAGAGTGCTGGTGACCAGCCATGCCAATGAACCCCGGCAATACGGGTATATAAGGGACAAGACCTCCTCATCGGACACACCCGGGAAATCTGCCAACTGCAGGACCAGGTCCAAGAAGACCAACAACCTATCCTCATCTACTCCATCCAACACCGAAAGTTTCTGGAGAACCCCTGAAATGGGGTGGGGTAATCTCTGGTAGCATACCGCCGCCAGAATTGCACAATTCAAAACACACAACCACCAAACATAAATCCCCACGAAACACCTAACACAAACCTAACTTACAAAACATAGTCACAAAAACAGAAAAACTCAAGTACTATCCTTCCTCTGAGCGACCTCCGGGTTCCCTAGCGCTGCGAAAACCTGATCCACTCCAGAACCAACTCTCCGTCAGCCACCACTCTCAAGAGGAGAAACACATCAAACACTAACATAGACCAACAATCCACACCACAGAACAACTACCACAACATATAACATTTCAACAAAGACATTTATTATAAACTTCCGAGACTAAATCTGGTCAATGTCGATACCGACTTCCGGTCAGGCCATACCGCATCCAGCTAACCTCACGCGCTATTACTTCCATAACTATAAATAAGGCAGCCCATTCCCCCGGCAATCCCCCCGTGATCTCCGGTAAGGCCCAATCTCAACAACAACAAAAACCCCAACTAAAACGCATGCCACGTGGCGGCATCAGGTTTACAATTCCAAATCAAATATCAATTATACATTGACAATACATATACACATAAAATGCTAAACCTGCCATTGCATCTACCTCTGTATTCATTTTCAAAGTTTTGAAGTTTTTCAAACTATTTCCGAGTTTGCAAGCCCCGTCACACCCAAGGATCCAAGGGTTCGACCCTAGAATCAACCACGCTCTGCTACCATTTGTAACCCCTCTCAGGTTTTATGCTTTATAAAAAAAACTTTTTTTTTTTTTTTTTTGGAAAGAGGGGCCACTAGGTATTTAAAACTAGGCCGAGGGCCTAGAGAAGCCAAAAATGCACTGGGTCCAGTGGGACGGGACTTGCAATTAAACTAGATGATTAAACAACAATAACAAATTTTATTAGCAATTTCAAGTCCTGACATTCAATATAACCCTGATAGAATTAAAAAAAATTCATTAAAAAACTTTACTCCACTCCCTGACATTATAACATTCTGAAAATATACACAGGTAACATCATAGTTCATAGTTAAATAATTTCTCATAAATACACAAATACAACATCGATCAATATACTTACATGAATACACATAGAACACACATATATATATTTATACATATACCACACACACATGTTCACCTGGCGGACAGCCTATATATATATATATATATTTTTCACCATACCTCAGGATAATATAACCCCAGTATCTGTCCCCAAGACCCCCATCCCAAACTACCGTAAACCGATAAAGTGCCCAGCCTGCTTTAAAAACTTTTCATTTAAAAAAAACAAATCCATTAACTCGTCAGATTAGAACAGAATTACGACAAATGAAATTATTACAAGTATACAAAATGTAGGAATGTTCCCCCAAATAGTAATGTCCCATTGCAAGGTCAACATGACTGCACGGTCTTATAACATGTATAACAAAATTTATAATTGAAAAGTAAGAACCGGTAGTGTGCTCATATTAACAACTCAACAATTAATGCACTGGCTATGGCAGTAAAAGAAATGATGAAAATCTACTTATCACTGAATTATTAAACAGCTAACATAAGTCTTATAAAATGTATAATAAAATTTGTAATTGAAAAGTAAGAACTGGTAGTGTGCTCATATTAACAACTCAACAATTAAGGCACTGGCTATGGCAGTAAAAGAAATTATGGAAAATTACTTATTACTGAATTATTAAACAGCTAACATAAATTTTATAAAATGTATAATAAAAATTTTATAATGTAAAATCTAATAAAACAGATTTGAGGCATTCATAGAGAATTGAGTTGACCACAGGCACGGCCATGCGCCCGAACGAGATGCAACAGAATTTAACAAGTCAGAAACCTGTGGATGAAGGCACCAACAGGTGACGGTGGCAGGTCAAAGCACCCCCAAACCTTTAAATAATTAAAAAAAAAAACCCATATAGATCTATAAATATAATCAAGAAAATCCCCAACAAAGTACCCCGGCATCCATGCAAGCATAATTAAGAGCCATACAAATCAGCAACATTCAGTTCTGCACACTTTTGCAATAAAAGAAAAATTTAACATCAAATACGGGAGACGCATGACCCCGTCTGGGTTTACACTTACTCTGGGGACGTAAGCGTTTGAAAAATGAATCTGACAAAATTTTATAACCACTAAATGTCCCGCTGGACTTGTGCACAAACAAAACTTTTAACTGGAGCTGTTCCAGGAATGATATCACAAGTTCTACATTGTAGCGGCCAAAAATATTTCTGAAAGGCTTAAATTTCACCTGGTTATAGTCCGGCACAAAACCTGAGGTATTGTGGTGTGTTGTCCAGCTCTTCCTTCCGGCGGCTCAGACGGAGAATCACTAGTTTAATGGCATGGGTGGCAGGTGATCGGCCACCAGCTAGAGCGAAACAGGAGATTGACTTAAATCAGGAACCCGGAGAGTCACTTAGTGATTATTTATGCATAGTAGATAGATGATTTACAAGATCCAAATCTCACGGCAGCCGGGAGGAGTACGGACTGTCACGGTCGAGCGCTGTAAGTGAACTCCTTCGACATTAGCCGGAAAAAATGCTATGCCGGCTCGACCCCAGAGCGCGTGCGGATCGGCATAGCAAGCGTACTGATAACGGAGCGGCGCCGTTAAGCTAATTAATTAACGTGCACGGCAATGCCCGTCACATCGTTAACAAGAAAACAGCCGAGTTTTTCCAAAACTCGGTACACCCCCACTTCAAAAGGGCAACATGGGTGATCAACTAGAACTCAGTGGTACCCTGCAGTGTACCTCCCTTATAGTCCATACTCGAGTTGCTATCGGCATCCTCGCCGGTCATGGCTCTCAGGAGAACAGAGGCTCAGAACACTGCGGCCATCCCCATGCGACCCCCTCCGCCACGCCCACACCACGGGACCGCCCCAACACGTCACCCTCTGCGGTGACCATCACCTACTTCTTCCGGTCCCACTCACATACCCGTCCGAAGACCCAACAAGGTATCACCCACCTTGGTAAGTGAGTGACCGTACTACCTCTCGTCCACCTCTTGGACCGACCAGCCATATGCACCAACAAGGCATCTCCATCATTGCCATATGGCTGGCCCACATCCCTACACAAGGGCGGACGGCCCCGCTTAGCCCGACAGAGAAGACCACATGAAGGGCACGCGAACATCCATCCCAACTCTTACTTCACATTTGATTACACCGTAACTAGAAGGGGAGGTTTACTTCATCACAGCACCGTCGATACACCATATATATATATATATATACACAACCCAGTCTTAACTCAAAATAAACACCATGGTAAACAACCGGGGAATGCGGCGTGGCTCGGACCCTACAATGAACAACATCAACATCAACAACTATTAACAACCAACAACAGCACACCATCACTCCATCTAACCTCTCCCGACAGGGGAAACTGACGATCTCAAAGACCACGACAATCCTAGGGCACTTTCGGCAAGGTTCTCTAACTCCTAATCGATTTTTTTTTATGGGAGGGGTAGGAAAATCAGGAAGATGAAAAGAGGCAAGGATCATTGAAGGTCAAGGGCGAAAGGGTGAGGACTAAGGGTAAGGACATGGCTCCCTCCGGAAATAAGGATGAATGGAGGAAACCAAGGCTCGCATGGGCAGGGGCGCAACCCTGAAACAGAAGAACACCACTGGGACTGTGGAGAACATCTACCCGCTACCCGTTAACCGCTTCTTCTCACCTTTCTGTGACGGACTTTAGGTACTCGTTCCTTTCGGCCACCACTTTCTGAGAAATTATCTCGCGTTGAGCTGTTCTGGCTGGTTTCCTCTGAATCAGAATCAAGGCAACTTACCTCACTACTTTCACCCCGTTTGGATTATCCTCATCATCTAACTCCTCTGTTTCTGCCTTCCCTTCTTCTCTTTCTTCTAACCCTTCCTTTTCTTCTACAATTTCCCCTTCTTCGCCCCCATAATCCAAATCAGCCTCATGACACTGCACCTCGTCACAATCTTCCAGTTGCTCATCTGATCCCCCTCTTCGACAGCATCTTCTCCCAGCTCCTCACTGATTTCTGCATCACCCTCGTCACCAGCTCCTTCACAAACTTGTTCACTAACCTCCTCTCCAATCTCGTTTTCCTCAACACATTCATCACCAACATCATCGCCATCACGTCCACTACCACAATCCGAACACTGCACATCTTCATCTTCCTCTAGTTGCTTCTCTGGTCCACCCGAAACTTCTTTCCATTCTTCAGATCTCTCAGGACTACTTACAGAAGGCGTCTGCACATCTCCACACACTACATCATTCTCACTCGCACACTCCACAACGCTGCCACAAAATTTCTCCTCAATATCTACCTCACTTGCGGCATGGACATCCCCTTGTCCATCCGCAACCTCAGAAACACTTGCAGCCTGGACTTCCCCGTGTCCATCCGCAAACTCAGACTCTTCAGTCTCCCTAACACCTACAACTATACTTTCCTGTGCAGCATCTGCAGACCGCTCTTCTGCCTCTTCCTTCGATTCGGTGAAGGATGTTCTCCTTCACCACTCTCAGCAACTACAACGTTCTCAACATTTTCCACCCTGGAATCCCGCTGTCCAGGTTCATGTGCAATGACTAAATTAATTTCTACTGGCGATGGTAAAGCTACACCATCAAGTGACTTCTCATATCCCGGTGTAGGCGACGATGATGTTACAGGATCTGGATCCCTCACGAACCGAGATGGAGATACCGGAACAAATTCCACGGCATCTGGATTCAACTGTGACGTCCTCTCTGAGCCCTGTAATTCGGTATCAACAAATGTTTTCTTGTCGTCTTGTATTAATCCACAGAAGTTATTCCGCTTTTCTTCTTTCTCTTCACCTTCTTCATCCACAACTCTATTAGGCACTGGTACTTCCTCTGGAACCTTTAAAGTTTCCTTACTCTCCAAATAGGAATAACTTGCTACCGGCTCCCTACTTGCCAAAGTTTGTTTACTAACATAATTTCTTCTTCCCCTGTTAATTTCATACTTCTTTGTTTTCTGTGCTGTAGCTGTTGTTACCGTCTTTCCACTTGCCACCCCCTTTTAGCCTCCGTTACTTCCGGAATACTCAGTTTTTCTTACCGTTTCTTGTGTTCTCCACCGACCACCATGTTTGTCTTCTTTAGCTTTTCCTAATGAACCCCTGGAGCATTGGACATCTTTAGCAGCTCTTCCCCGGGACTCATCATTCTCCTGGACCCTTCTGGCATGCGCACACCACCGGTCCAGGTCCGCAAAAGAACGTGGAGGCTCTGCGAAAACTAGCCGGGAACTCTCTTGGGGATTCAGCCCCTCTCGTATTACCTGTATAACTTCCGTCTCGGGCAACCCCAACCTTAATATACGGGCAGCTTTCCTTACATCGTGCACGAAATCCCCCAATGCCTCTCCGTTGGCCTGTAGGCGATAGAATAAATCTAACTTAAGCTGGGAACGTCGTCGATGGGGTATGAAGAAGTCCAACACTTCCCCATGGAAGGTGTCGACACTGCAGCCCCGACGCAGAGTGCTGGTGACCAGCCATGCCAATGAACCCCGGCAATACGGGTATATAAGGGACAAGACCTCCTCATCGGACACACCCGGGAAATCTGCCAACTGCAGGACCAGGTCCAAGAAGACCAACAACCTATCCTCATCTACTCCATCCAACACCGAAAGTTTCTGGAGAACCCCTGAAATGGGGTGGGGTAATCTCTGGTAGCATACCGCCGCCAGAATTGCACAATTCAAAACACACAACCACCAAACATAAATCCCCACGAAACACCTAACACAAACCTAACTTACAAAACATAGTCACAAAAACAGAAAAACTCAAGTACTATCCTTCCTCTGAGCGACCTCCGGGTTCCCTAGCGCTGCGAAAACCTGATCCACTCCAGAACCAACTCTCCGTCAGCCACCACTCTCAAGAGGAGAAACACATCAAACACTAACATAGACCAACAATCCACACCACAGAACAACTACCACAACATATAACATTTCAACAAAGACATTTATTATAAACTTCCGAGACTAAATCTGGTCAATGTCGATACCGACTTCCGGTCAGGCCATACCGCATCCAGCTAACCTCACGCGCTATTACTTCCATAACTATAAATAAGGCAGCCCATTCCCCCGGCAATCCCCCCGTGATCTCCGGTAAGGCCCAATCTCAACAACAACAAAAACCCCAACTAAAACGCATGCCACGTGGCGGCATCAGGTTTACAATTCCATATCAAATATCAATTATACATTGACAATACATATACACATAAAATGCTAAACCTGCCATTGCATCTACCTCTGTATTCATTTTCAAAGTTTTGAAGTTTTTCAAACTATTTCCGAGTTTGCAAGCCCCGTCACACCCAAGGATCCAAGGGTTCGACCCTAGAATCAACCACTCTCTGCTACCATTTGTAACCCCTCTCAGGTTTTATGCTTTATAAAAAAAACTTTTTTTTTTTTTTTTTGGAAAGAGGGGCCAGTAGTTATTTAAAACTAGGCCGAGGGCCTAGAGAAGCCAAAAATGCGATGGGTCCAGTGGGACGGGACTTGCAATTAAACTAGATGATTAAACAACAATAACAAATTTTATTAGCAATTTCAAGTCCTGACATTCAATATAACCCTGATAGAATTAAAAAAAATTCATTAAAAAACTTTACTCCACTCCCTGACATTATAACATTCTGAAAATATACACAGGTAACATCATAGTTCATAGTTGAATAATTTCTCATAAATACACATAAATACAACATCAATCAATATACTTACATGAATACACATAGAACACACATATATATATTTATACATATACCACACACACATGTTCACCTGGCGGACAGCCTATATATATATATTTTTCACCATACCTCAGGATAATATAACCCCAGTATCTGTCCCCAAGACCCCCATCCCAAACTACCGTAAACCGATAAAGTGCCCAGCCTGCTTTAAAAACTTTTCATTTAAAAAAAACAAATCCATTAACTCGTCAAATTAGAACAGAGTTACGACAAATGAAATTATTACAAGTATACAAAATGTAGGAATGTTCCCCCAAATAGTAATGTGCCATCGCAAGGTCAACATGACTGCACGGTCTTATAACATGTATAACAAAATTTATAATTGAAAAGTAAGAACCGGTAGTGTGCTCATATTAACAACTCAACAATTAATGCACTGGCTATGGCAGTAAAAGAAATGATGAAAATCTACTTATCACTGAATTATTAAACAGCTAACATAAGTCTTATAAAATGTATAATAAAATTTGTAATTGAAAAGTAAGAACTGGTAGTGTGCTCATATTAACAACTCAACAATTAAGGCACTGGCTATGGCAGTAAAAGAAATTATGGAAAATTACTTATTACTGAATTATTAAACAGCTAACATAAATTTTATAAAATGTATAATAAAAATTTTATAATGTAAAATCTAATAAAACAGATTTGAGGCATTCATAGAGAATTGAGTTGACCACAGGCACGGCCATGCGCCCGAACGAGATGCAACAGAATTTAACAAGTCAGAAACCTGTGGATGAAGGCACCAACAGGTGACGGTGGCAGGTCAAAGCACCCCCAAACCTTTAAATAATTAAAAAAAAAATAAAACCCATATAGATCTATAAATATAATCAAGAAAATCCCCAACAAAGTACCCCGGCACCCATGCAAGCATAATTAAGAGCCATACAAATCAGCAACATTCAGTTCTGCACACTTTTGCAATAAAAGAAAAATTTAACATCAAATACGGGAGACGCATGACCCCGTCTGGGTTTACACTTACTCTGGGGACGTAAGCGTTTGAAAAATGAATCTGACAAAATTTTATAACCACTAAATGTCCCGCTGGACTTGTGCACAAACAAAACTTTTAACTGGAGCTGTTCCAGGAATGATATCACAAGTTCTACATTGTAGCGGCCAAAAATATTTCTGAAAGGCTTAAATTTCACCTGGTTATAGTCCGGCACAAAACCTGAGGTATTGTGGTGTGTTGTCCAGCTCTTCCTTCCGGCGGCTCAGACGGAGAATCACTAGTTTAATGGCATGGGTGGCAGGTGATCGGCCACCAGCTAGAGCGAAACAGGAGATTGACTTAAATCAGGAACCCGGAGAGTCACTTAGTGATTATTTATGCATAGTAGATAGATGATTTACAAGATCCAAATCTCACGGCAGCCGGGAGGAGTACGGACTGTCACGGTCGAGCGCTGTAAGTGAACTCCTTCGACATTAGCCGGAAAAAATGCTATGCCGGCTCGACCCCAGAGCGCGTGCGGATCGGCATAGCAAGCGTACTGATAACGGAGCGGCGCCGTTAAGCTAATTAATTAACGTGCACGGCAATGCCCGTCACATCGTTAACAAGAAAACAGCCGAGTTTTTCCAAAACTCGGTACACCCCCACTTCAAAAGGGCAACATGGGTGCCCAACTAGAACTCAGTGGTACCCTGCAGTGTACCTCCCTTATAGTCCATACTCGAGTTGCTATCGGGATCCTCGCCGGTCATGGCTCTCAGGAGAACAGAGGCTCAGAACACTGCGGCCATCCCCATGCGACCCCCTCCGCCACGCCCACCCCACGGGACCGCCCCAACACGTCACCCTCTGCGGTGACCATCACCTACTTCTTCCGGTCCCAGTCACATACCCGTCCGAAGACCCAACAAGGTATCACGCACCTTGGTAAGTGAGTGACCGTACTACCTCTCGTCCACCTCTTGGACCGACCAGCCATATGCACCAACAAGGCATCTCCATCCTTGCCATATGGCTGGCCCACATCCCTACACAAGGGCGGACGGCCCCGCTTAGCCCGACAGAGAAGACCACATGAAGGGCACGCGAACATCCATCCCAACTCTTACTTCACATTTGATTACACCGTAACTAGAAGGGGAGGTTTACTTCATCTCAGCACCGTCGATACACCATATATATATATATATATATACACAACCCAGTCTTAACTCAAAATAAACACCATGGTAAACAACCGGGGAATGCGGCGTGGCTCGGACCCTACAATGAACAACATCAACATCAACAACTATTAACAACCAACAACAGCACACCATCACTCCATCTAACCTCTCCCGACAGGGGAAACTGACGATCTCAAAGACCACGACAATCCAAGGGCACTTTCGGCAAGGTTCTCTAACTCCTAATCGATTTTTTTTTTTTATGGGAGGGGTAGGAAAATCAGGAAGATGAAAAGAGGCAAGGATCATTGAAGGTCAAGGGCGAAAGGGTGAGGACTAAGGGTAAGGACATGGCTCCCTCCGGAAATAAGGATGAATGGAGGAAACCAAGGCTCGCATGGGCAGGGGCGCAACCCTGAAATAGATGAACACCACTGGGACTGTGGAGAACATCTACCCGCTACCCGTTAACCGCTTCTTCTCACCTTTCTGTGACGGACTTTAGGTACTCGTTCCTTTCGGACACCACTTTCTGAGAAATTATCTCGCGTTGAGCTGTTCTGGCTGGTTTCCTCTGAATCAGAATCAAGGCAACTTACCTCACTACTTTCACCCCGTTTGGATTATCCTCATCATCTAACTCCTCTGTTTCTGCCTTCCCTTCTTCTCTTTCTTCTAACCCTTCCTTTTCTTCTACAATTTCCCCTTCTTCGCCCCCATAATCCAAATCAGCCTCATGACACTGCACCTCCTCACAATCTTCCAGTTGCTCATCTGATCCCTCTTCAACAGCATCTTCTCCCAGCTCCTCACTGATTTCTGCATCACCCTCGTCACCAGCTCCTTCACAAACTTGTTCACTAACCTCCTCTCCAATCTCGTTTTCCTCAACACATTCATCACCAACATCATCGCCATCACGTCCACTACCACCATCCGAACACTGCACATCTTCATCTTCCTCTAGTTGCTTCTCTGGTCCACCCGAAACTTCTTTCCATTCCTCAGATCTCTCAGGACTACTTACAGAAGGCGTCTGCACATCTCCACACACTACATCATTCTCACTCGCACACTCCACAACGCTGCCACAAAATTTCTCCTCAATATCTACCTCACTTGCGGCATGGACATCCCCTTGTCCATCCGCAACCTCAGAAACACTTGCAGCCTGGACTTCCCCGTGTCCATCCGCAAACTCAGACTCTTCAGTCTCCCTAACACCTACAACTATACTTTCCTGTGCAGCATCTGCAGACCGCTCTTCTGCCTCTTCCTTCGATTCCACTCCTTCACCACTCTCAGCAACTACAACGTTCTCAACATTTTCCACCCTGGAATCCCGCTGTCCAGGTTCATGTGCAATGACTAAATTAATTTCTACTGGCGATGGTAAAGCTACACCATCAAGTGACTTCTCATATCCCGGTGTAGGCGACGATGATGTTACAGGATCTGGATCCCTCACGAACCGAGATGGAGATACCGGAACAAATTCCACGGCATCTGGATTCAACTGTGACGTCCTCTCTGAGCCCTGTAATTCGGTATCAACAAATGTTTTCTTGTCGTCTTGTATTAATCCACAGAAGTTATTCCGCTTTTCTTCTTTCTCTTCACCTTCTTCATCCACAACTCTATTAGGCACTGGTACTTCCTCTGGAACCTTTAAAGTTTCCTTACTCTCCAAATAGGAATAACTTGCTACCGGCTCCCTACTTGCCAAAGTTTGTTTACTAACATAATTTCTTCTTCCCCTGTTAATTTCATACTTCTTTGTTTTCTGTGCTGTAGCTGTTGTTACCGTCTTTCCACTTGCCACCCCCTTGTAGCCTCCGTTACTTCCGGAATACTCAGTTTTTCTTACCGTTTCTTGTGTTCTCCACCGACCACCATGTTTGTCTTCTTTAGCTTTTCCTAATGAACCCCTGGAGCATTGGACATCTTTAGCAGCTCTTCCCCGGGACTCATCATTCTCCTGGACCCTTCTGGCATGCGCACACGACCGGTCCAGGTCCGCAAAAGAACGTGGAGGCTCTGCGAAAACTAGCCGGGAACTCTCTTGGGGATTCAGCCCCTCTCGTATTACCTGTATAACTTCCGTCTCGGGCAACCCCAACCTTAATATACGGGCAGCTTTCCTTACATCGTGCACGAAATCCCCCAATGCCTCTCCGTTGGCCTGTAGGCGATAGAATAAATCTAACTTAAGCTGGGAACGTCGTCGATGGGGTATGAAGAAGTCCAACACTTCCCCATGGAAGGTGTCGACACTGCAGCCCCGACACAGAGTGCTGGTGACCACCCATGCCAATGAACCCCGGCAATACGGGTATATAAGGGACAAGACCTCCTCATCGGACACACCCGGGAAATCTGCCAACTGCAGGACCAGGTCCAAGAAGACCAACAACCTATCCTCATCTACTCCATCCAACCCCGAAAGTTTCTGGAGAACCCCTGAAATGGGGTGGGGTAATCTCTGGTAGCATACCGCCGCCAGAATTGCACAATTCAAAACACACAACCACAAAACATAAATCCCCACGAAACACCTAACACAAACCTAACTTACAAAACATAGTCACAAAAACAGAAAAACTCAAGTACTATCCTTCCTCTGAGCGACCTCCGGGTTCCGCTGCGAAAACCTGATCCACTCCAGAACCAACTCTCCGTCAGCCACCACTCTCAAGAGGAGAAACACATCAAACACTAACATAGACCAACAATCCACACCACAGAACAACTACCACAACATATAACATTTCAACAAAGACATTTATTATAAACTTCCGAGACTAAATCTGGTCAATGTCGATACCGACTTCCGGTCAGGCCATACCGCATCCAGCTAACCTCACGCGCTATTACTTCCATAACTATAAATAAGGCAGCCCATTCCCCCGGCAATCCCCCCGTGATCTCCGGTAAGGCCCAATCTCAACAACAACAAAAACCCCAACTAAAACGCATGCCACGTGGCGGCATCAGGTTTACAATTCCAAATCAAATATCAATTATACATTGACAATACATATACACATAAAATGCTAAACCTGCCATTGCATCTACCTCTGTATTCATTTTCAAAGTTTTGAAGTTTTTCAAACTATTTCCGAGTTTGCAAGCCCCGTCACACCCAAGGATCCAAGGGTTCGACCCTAGAATCAACCACGCTCTGCTACCATTTGTAACCCCTCTCAGGTTTTATGCTTTATAAAAAAAACTTTTTTTTTTTTTTTTTTGGAAAGAGGGGCCACTAGGTATTTAAAACTAGGCCGAGGGCCTAGAGAAGCCAAAAATGCACTGGGTCCAGTGGGACGGGACTTGCAATTAAACTAGATGATTAAACAACAATAACAAATTTTATTAGCAATTTCAAGTCCTGACATTCAATATAACCCTGATAGAATTAAAAAAAATTCATTAAAAAACTTTACTCCACTCCCTGACATTATAACATTCTGAAAATATACACAGGTAACATCATAGTTCATAGTTAAATAATTTCTCATAAATACACAAATACAACATCGATCAATATACTTACATGAATACACATAGAACACACATATATATATTTATACATATACCACACACACATGTTCACCTGGCGGACAGCCTATATATATATATATATTTTTCACCATACCTCAGGATAATATAACCCCAGTATCTGTCCCCAAGACCCCCATCCCAAACTACCGTAAACCGATAAAGTGCCCAGCCTGCTTTAAAAACTTTTCATTTAAAAAAAACAAATCCATTAACTCGTCAGATTAGAACAGAGTTACGACAAATGAAATTATTACAAGTATACAAAATGTAGGAATGTTCCCCCAAATAGTAATGTGCCATCGCAAGGTCAACATGACTGCACGGTCTTATAACATGTATAACAAAATTTATAATTGAAAAGTAAGAACCGGTAGTGTGCTCATATTAACAACTCAACAATTAATGCACTGGCTATGGCAGTAAAAGAAATGATGAAAATCTACTTATCACTGAATTATTAAACAACTAACATAAGTCTTATAAAATGTATAATAAAATTTGTAATTGAAAAGTAAGAACTGGTAGTGTGCTCATATTAACAACTCAACAATTAAGGCACTTGCTATGGCAGTAAAAGAAATTATGGAAAATTACTTATTACTGAATTATTAAACAGCTAACATAAATTTTATAAAATGTATAATAAAAATTTTATAATGTAAAATCTAATAAAACAGATTTGAGGCATTCATAGAGAATTGAGTTGACCACAGGCACGGCCATGCGCCCGAACGAGATGCAACAGAATTTAACAAGTCAGAAACCTGTGGATGAAGGCACCAACAGGTGACGGTGGCAGGTCAAAGCACCCCCAAACCTTTAAATAATTAAAAAAAAAACCCATATAGATCTATAAATATATTCAAGAAAATCCCCAACAAAGTACCCCGGCATCCATGCAAGCATAATTAAGAGCCATACAAATCAGCAACATTCAGTTCTGCACACTTTTGCAATAAAAGAAAAATTTAACATCAAATACGGGAGACGCATGACCCCGTCTGGGTTTACACTTACTCTGGGGACGTAAGCGTTTGAAAAATGAATCTGACAAAATTTTATAACCACTAAATGTCCCGCTGGACTTGTGCACAAACAAAACTTTTAACTGGAGCTGTTCCAGGAATGATATCACAAGTTCTACATTGTAGCGGCCAAAAATATTTCTGAAAGGCTTAAATTTCACCTGGTTATAGTCCGGCACAAAACCTGAGGTATTGTGGTGTGTTGTCCAGCTCTTCCTTCCGGCGGCTCAGACGGAGAATCACTAGTTTAATGGCATGGGTGGCAGGTGATCGGCCACCAGCTAGAGCGAAACAGGAGATTGACTTAAATCAGGAACCCGGAGAGTCACTTAGTGATTATTTATGCATAGTAGATAGATGATTTACAAGATCCAAATCTCACGGCAGCCGGGAGGAGTACGGACTGTCACGGTCGAGCGCTGTAAGTGAACTCCTTCGACATTAGCCGGAAAAAATGCTATGCCGGCTCGACCCCAGAGCGCGTGCGGATCGGCATAGCAAGCGTACTGATAACGGAGCGGCGCCGTTAAGCTAATTAATTAACGTGCACGGCAATGCCCGTCACATCGTTAACAAGAAAACAGCCGAGTTTTTCCAAAACTCGGTACACCCCCACTTCAAAAGGGCAACATGGGTGCCCAACTAGAACTCAGTGGTACCCTGCAGTGTACCTCCCTTATAGTCCATACTCGAGTTGCTATCGGCATCCTCGCCGGTCATGGCTCTCAGGAGAACAGAGGCTCAGAACACTGCGGCCATCCCCATGCGACCCCCTCCGCCACGCCCACCCCACGGGACCGCCCCAACACGTCACCCTCTGCGGTGACCATCACCTACTTCTTCCGGTCCCAGTCACATACCCGTCCGAAGACCCAACAAGGTATCACGCACCTTGGTAAGTGAGTGACCGTACTACCTCTCGTCCACCTCTTGGACCGACCAGCCATATGCACCAACAAGGCATCTCCATCCTTGCCATATGGCTGGCCCACATCCCTACACAAGGGCGGACGGCCCCGCTTAGCCCGACAGAGAAGACCACATGAAGGGCACGCGAACATCCATCCCAACTCTTACTTCACATTTGATTACACCGTAACTAGAAGGGGAGGTTTACTTCATCACAGCACCGTCGATACACCATATATATATATATATACACAACACAGTCTTAACTCAAAATAAACACCATGGTAAACAACCGGGGAATGCGGCGTGGCTCGGACCCTACAATGAACAACATCAACAACTATTAACAACCAACAACAGCACACCATCACTCCATCTAACCTCTCCCGACAGGGGAAACTGACGATCTCAAAGACCACGACAATCCAAGGGCACTTTCGGCAAGGTTCTCTAACTCCTAATCGTTTTTTTTTTATGGGAGGGGTAGGAAAATCAGGAAGATGAAAAGAGGCAAGGATCATTGAAGGTCAAGGGCGAAAGGGTGAGGACTAAGGGTAAGGACATGGCTCCCTCCGGAAATAAGGATGAATGGAGGAAACCAAGGCTCGCATGGGCAGGGGCGCAACCCTGAAATAGATGAACACCACTGGGACTGTGGAGAACATCTACCCGCTACCCGTTAACCGCTTCTTCTCACCTTTCTGTGACGGACTTTAGGTACTCGTTCCTTTCGGACACCACTTTCTGAGAAATTATCTCGCGTTGAGCTGTTCTGGCTGGTTTCCTCTGAATCAGAATCAAGGCAACTTACCTCACTACTTTCACCCCGTTTGGATTATCCTCATCATCTAACTCCTCTGTTTCTGCCTTCCCTTCTTCTCTTTCTTCTAACCCTTCCTTTTCTTCTACAATTTCCCCTTCTTCGCCCCCATAATCCAAATCAGCCTCATGACACTGCACCTCCTCACAATCTTCCAGTTGCTCATCTGATCCCTCTTCAACAGCATCTTCTCCCAGCTCCTCACTGATTTCTGCATCACCCTCGTCACCAGCTCCTTCACAAACTTGTTCACTAACCTCCTCTCCAATCTCGTTTTCCTCAACACACTCATCACCAACATCATCGCCATCACGTCCACTACCACCATCCGAACACTGCACATCTTCATCTTCCTCTAGTTGCTTCTCTGGTCCACCCGAAACTTCTTTCCATTCCTCAGATCTCTCAGGACTACTTACAGAAGGCGTCTGCACATCTCCACACACTACATCATTCTCACTCGCACACTCCACAACGCTGCCACAAAATTTCTCCTCAATATCTACCTCACTTGCGGCATGGACATCCCCTTGTCCATCCGCAACCTCAGAAACACTTGCAGCCTGGACTTCCCCGTGTCCATCCGCAAACTCAGACTCTTCAGTCTCCCTAACACCTACAACTATACTTTCCTGTGCAGCATCTGCAGACCGCTCTTCTGCCTCTTCCTTCGATTCCACTCCTTCACCACTCTCAGCAACTACAACGTTCTCAACATTTTCCACCCTGGAATCCCGCTGTCCAGGTTCATGAGCAATGACTAAATTAATTTCTACTGGCGATGGTAAAGCTACACCATCAAGTGACTTCTCATATCCCGGTGTAGGCGACGATGATGTTACAGGATCTGGATCCCTCACGAACCGAGATGGAGATACCGGAACAAATTCCACGGCATCTGGATTCAACTGTGACGTCCTCTCTGAGCCCTGTAATTCGGTATCAACAAATGTTTTCTTGTCGTCTTGTATTAATCCACAGAAGTTATTCCGCTTTTCTTCTTTCTCTTCACCTTCTTCATCCACAACTCTATTAGGCACTGGTACTTCCTCTGGAACCTTTAAAGTTTCCTTACTCTCCAAATAGGAATAACTTGCTACCGGCTCCCTACTTGCCGAAGTTTGTTTACTAACATAATTTCTTCTTCCCCTGTTAATTTCATACTTCTTTGTTTTCTGTGCTGTAGCTGTTGTTACCGTCTTTCCACTTGCCACCCCCTTGTAGCCTCCGTTACTTCCGGAATACTCAGTTTTTCTTACCGTTTCTTGTGTTCTCCACCGACCACCATGTTTGTCTTCTTTAGCTTTTCCTAATGAACCCCTGGAGCATTGGACATCTTTAGCAGCTCTTCCCCGGGACTCATCATTCTCCTGGACCCTTCTGGCATGCGCACACCACCGGTCCAGGTCCGCAAAAGAACGTGGAGGCTCTGCGAAAACTAGCCGGGAACTCTCTTGGGGATTCAGCCCCTCTCGTATTACCTGTATAACTTCCGTCTCGGGCAACCCCAACCTTAATATACGGGCAGCTTTCCTTACATCGTGCACGAAATCCCCCAATGCCTCTCCGTTGGCCTGTAGGCGATAGAATAAATCTAACTTAAGCTGGGAACGTCGTCGATGGGGTATGAAGAAGTCCAACACTTCCCCATGGAAGGTGTCGACACTGCAGCCCCGACGCAGAGTGCTGGTGACCAGCCATGCCAATGAACCCCGGCAATACGGGTATATAAGGGACAAGACCTCCTCATCGGACACACCCGGGAAATCTGCCAACTGCAGGACCAGGTCCAAGAAGACCAACAACCTATCCTCATCTACTCCATCCAACCCCGAAAGTTTCTGGAGAACCCCTGAAATGGGGTGGGGTAATCTCTGGTAGCATACCGCCGCCAGAATTGCACAATTCAAAACACACAACCACCAAACATAAATCCCCACGAAACACCTAACACAAACCTAACTTACAAAACATAGTCACAAAAACAGAAAAACTCAAGTACTATCCTTCCTCTGAGCGACCTCCGGGTTCCCTAGCGCTGCGAAAACCTGATCCACTCCAGAACCAACTCTCCGTCAGCCACCACTCTCAAGAGGAGAAACACATCAAACACTAACATAGACCAACAATCCACACCACAGAACAACTACCACAACATATAACATTTCAACAAAGACATTTATTATAAACTTCCGAGACTAAATCTGGTCAATGTCGATACCGACTTCCGGTCAGGCCATACCGCATCCAGCTAACCTCACGCGCTATTACTTCCATAACTATAAATAAGGCAGCCCATTCCCCCGGCAATCCCCCCCGTGATCTCCGGTAAGGCCCAATCTCAACAACAACAAAAACCCCAACTAAAACGCATGCCACGTGGCGGCATCAGGTTTACAATTCCAAATCAAATATCAATTATACATTGACAATACATATACACATAAAATGCTAAACCTGCCATTGCATCTACCTCTGTATTCATTTTCAAAGTTTTGAAGTTTTTCAAACTATTTCCGAGTTTGCAAGCCCCATCACACCCAAGGATCCAAGGGTTCGACCCTAGAATCAACCACGCTCTGCTACCATTTGTAACCCCTTTCAGGTTTTATGCTTTATAAAAAAAACTTTTTTTTTTTTTGGAAAGAGGGGCCAGTAGTTATTTAAAACTAGGCCGAGGGCCTAGAGAAGCCAAAAATGCGATGGGTCCAGTGGGACGGGACTTGCAATTAAACTAGATGATTAAACAACAATAACAAATTTTATTAGCAATTTCAAGTCCTGACATTCAATATAACCCTGATAGAATTAAAAAAAATTCATTAAAAAACTTTACTCCACTCCCTGACATTATAACATTCTGAAAATATACACAGGTAACATCATAGTTCATAGTTAAATAATTTCTCATAAATACACATAAATACAACATCAATCAATATACTTACATGAATACACATAGAACACACATATATATATTTATACATATACCACACACATATGTTCACCTGGCGGACAGCCTATATATATATATTTTTCACCATACCTCAGGATAATATAACCCTAGTATCTGTCCCCAAGACCCCCATCCCAAACTACCGTAAACCGATAAAGTGCCCAGCCTGCTTTAAAAACTTTTCATTTAAAAAAAACAAATCCATTAACTCGTCAGATTAGAACAGAGTTACGACAAATGAAATTATTACAAGTATACAAAATGTAGGAATGTTCCCCCAAATAGTAATGTGCCATCGCAAGGTCAACATGACTGCACGGTCTTATAACATGTATAACAAAATTTATAATTGAAAAGTAAGAACCGGTAGTGTGCTCATATTAACAACTCAACAATTAATGCACTGGCTATGGCAGTAAAAGAAATGATGAAAATCTACTTATCACTGAATTATTAAACAGCTAACATAAGTCTTATAAAATGTATAATAAAATTTGTAATTGAAAAGTAAGAACTGGTAGTGTGCTCATATTAACAACTCAACAATTAAGGCACTGGCTATGGCAGTAAAAGAAATTATGGAAAATTACTTATTACTGAATTATTAAACAGCTAACATAAATTTTATAAAATGTATAATAAAAATGTTATAATGTAAAATCTAATAAAACAGATTTGAGGCATTCATAGAGAATTGAGTTGACCACAGGCACGGCCATGCGCCCGAACGAGATGCAACGGAATTTAACAAGTCAGAAACCTGTGGATGAAGGCACCAACAGGTGACGGTGGCAGGTCAAAGCACCCCCAAACCTTTAAATAATTAAAAAAAAAAAAAACCCATATAGATCTATAAATATAATCAAGAAAATCCCCAACAAAGTACCCCGGCACCCATGCAAGCATAATTAAGAGCCATACAAATCAGCAACATTCAGTTCTGCACACTTTTGCAATAAAAGAAAAATTTAACATCAAATACGGGAGACGCATGACCCCGTCTGGGTTTACACTTACTCTGGGGACGTAAGCGTTTGAAAAATGAATCTGACAAAATTTTATAACCACTAAATGTCCCGCTGGACTTGTGCACAAACAAAACTTTTAACTGGAGCTGTTCCAGGAATGATATCACAAGTTCTACATTGTAGCGGCCAAAAATATTTCTGAAAGGCTTAAATTTCACCTGGTTATAGTCCGGCACAAAACCTGAGGTATTGTGGTGTGTTGTCCAGCTCTTCCTTCCGGCGGCTCAGACGGAGAATCACTAGTTTAATGGCATGGGTGGCAGGTGATCGGCCACCAGCTAGAGCGAAACAGGAGATTGACTTAAATCAGGAACCCGGAGAGTCACTTAGTGATTATTTATGCATAGTAGATAGATGATTTACAAGATCCAAATCTCACGGCAGCCGGGAGGAGTACGGACTGTCACGGTCGAGCGCTGTAAGTGAACTCCTTTGACATTAGCCGGAAAAAATGCTATGCCGGCTCGACCCCAGAGCGCGTGCGGATCGGCATAGCAAGCGTACTGATAACGGAGCGGCGCCGTTAAGCTAATTAATTAACGTGCACGGCAATGCCCGTCACATCGTTAACAAGAAAACAGCCGAGTTTTTCCAAAAACTCGGTACACCCCCACTTCAAAAGGGCAACATGGGTGCCCAACTAAAACTCAGTGGTACCCTACAGTGTACCTCCCTTATAGTCCACACTCGAGTTGCTATCGGCATCCTCGCCGGTCATGGCTCTCAGGAGAACAGAGGCTCAGAACACTGCGGCCATCCCCATGCGACCCCCTCCACCACGCCCACCCCACGGGACCGCCCCAACACGTCACCCTCTGCGGTGACCATCACCTACTTCTTCCGGTCCCACTCACATACCCGTCCGAAGACCCAACAAGGTATCACCCACCTTGGTAAGTGAGTGACCGTACTACCTCTCGTCCACCTCTTGGACCGACCAGCCATATGCACCAACAAGGCATCTCCATCCTTGCCATATGGCTGGCCCACATCCCTACACAAGGGAGGACGGCCCCGCTTAGCCCGACAGAGAAGACCACATGAAGGGCACGCGAACATCCATCCCAACTCTTACTTCACATTTGATTACACCGTAACTAGGAGGGGAGGTTTACTTCATCACAGCACCGTCGATACACCATATATATATATATATATATACACAGTCTTAACTCAAAATAAACACCATGGTAAACAACCGGGGAATGCGGCGTGGCTCGGACCCTACAATGAACAACATCAACATCAACAACTATTAACAACCAACAACAGCACACCATCACTCCATCTAACCTCTCCCGACAGGGGAAACTGACGATCTCAAAGACCACGACAATCCAAGGGCACTTTCGGCAAGGTTCTCTAACTCCTAATCGTTTTTTTTTTATGGGAGGGGTAGGAAAATCAGGAAGATGAAAAGAGGCAAGGATCATTGAAGGTCAAGGGCGAAAGGGTGAGGACTAAGGGTAAGGACATGGCTCCCTCCGGAAATAAGGATGAATGGAGGAAACCAAGGCTCGCATGGGCAGGGGCGCAACCCTGAAATAGATGAACACCACTGGGACTGTGGAGAACATCTACCCGCTACCCGTTAACCGCTTCTTCTCACCTTTCTGTGACGGACTTTAGGTACTCGTTCCTTTCGGACACCACTTACTGAGAAATTATCTCGCGTTGAGCTGTTCTGGCTGGTTTCCTCTGAATCAGAATCAAGGCAACTTACCTCACTACTTTCACCCCGTTTGGATTATCCTCATCATCTAACTCCTCTGTTTCTGCCTTCCCTTCTTCTCTTTCTTCTAACCCTTCCTTTTCTTCTACAATTTCCCCTTCTTCGCCCCCATAATCCAAATCAGCCTCATGACACTGCACCTCCTCACAATCTTCCAGTTGCTCATCTGATCCCTCTTCAACAGCATCTTCTCCCAGCTCCTCACTGATTTCTGCATCACCCTCGTCACCAGCTCCTTCACAAACTTGTTCACTAACCTCCTCTCCAATCTCGTTTTCCTCAACACATTCATCACCAACATCATCGCCATCACGTCCACTACCACCATCCGAACACTGCACATCTTCATCTTCCTCTAGTTGCTTCTCTGGTCCACCCGAAACTTCTTTCCATTCCTCAGATCTCTCAGGACTACTTACAGAAGGCGTCTGCACATCTCCACACACTACATCATTCTCACTCGCACACTCCACAACGCTGCCACAAAATTTCTCCTCAATATCTACCTCACTTGCGGCATGGACATCCCCTTGTCCATCCGCAACCTCAGAAACACTTGCAGCCTGGACTTCCCCGTGTCCATCCGCAAACTCAGACTCTTCAGTCTCCCTAACACCTACAACTATACTTTCCTGTGCAGCACCTGCAGACCGCTCTTCTGCCTCTTCCTTCGATTCGGTGAAGGATGTTCTCCTTCACCACTCTCAGCAACTACAACGTTCTCAACATTTTCCACCCTGGAATCCCGCTGTCCAGGTTCATGTGCAATGACTAAATTAATTTCTACTGGCGATGGTAAAGCTACACCATCAAGTGACTTCACATATCCCGGTGTAGGCGACGATGATGTTACAGGATCTGGATCCCTCACGAACCGAGATGGAGATACCGGAACAAATTCCACGGCATCTGGATTCAACTGTGACGTCCTCTCTGAGCCCTGTAATTCGGTATCAACAAATGTTTTCTTGTCGTCTTGTATTAATCCACAGAAGTTATTCCGCTTTTCTTCTTTCTCTTCACCTTCTTCATCCACAACTCTATTAGGCACTGGTACTTCCTCTGGAACCTTTAAAGTTTCCTTACTCTCCAAATAGGAATAACTTGCTACCGGCTCCCTACTTGCCGAAGTTTGTTTACTAACATAATTTCTTCTTCCCCTGTTAATTTCATACTTCTTTGTTTTCTGTGCTGTAGCTGTTGTTACCGTCTTTCCACTTGCCACCCCCTTGTAGCCTCCGTTACTTCCGGAATACTCAGTTTTTCTTACCGTTTCTTGTGTTCTCCACCGACCACCATGTTTGTCTTCTTTAGCTTTTCCTAATGAACCCCTGGAGCATTGGACATCTTTAGCAGCTCTTCTCCGGGACTCATCATTCTCCTGGACCCTTCTGGCATGCGCACACCACCGGTCCAGGTCCGCAAAAGAACGTGGAGGCTCTGCGAAAACTAGCCGGGAACTCTCTTGGGGATTCAGCCCCTCTCGTATTACCTGTATAACTTCCGTCTCGGGCAACCCCAACCTTAATATACGGGCAGCTTTCCTTACATCGTGCACGAAATCCCCCAATGCCTCTCCGTTGGCCTGTAGGCGATAGAATAAATCTAACTTAAGCTGGGAACGTCGTCGATGGGGTATGAAGAAGTCCAACACTTCCCCATGGAAGGTGTCGACACTGCAGCCCCGACGCAGAGTGCTGGTGACCAGCCATGCCAATGAACCCCGGCAATACGGGTATATAAGGGACAAGACCTCCTCATCGGACACACCCGGGAAATCTGCCAACTGCAGGACCAGGTCCAAGAAGACCAACAACCTATCCTCATCTACTCCATCCAACACCGAAAGTTTCTGGAGAACCCCTGAAATGGGGTGGGGTAATCTCTGGTAGCATACCGCCGCCAGAATTGCACAATTCAGAACACACAACCACCAAACATAAATCCCCACGAAACACCTAACACAAACCTAACTTACAAAACATAGTCACAAAAACAGAAAAACTCAAGTACTATCCTTCCTCTGAGCGACCTCCGGGTTCCCTAGCGCTGCGAAAACCTGATCCACTCCAGAACCAACTCTCCGTCAGCCACCACTCTCAAGAGGAGAAACACATCAAACACTAACATAGACCAACAATCCACACCACAGAACAACTACCACAACATATAACATTTCAACAAAGACATTTATTATAAACTTCCGAGACTAAATCTGGTCAATGTCGATACCGACTTCCGGTCAGGCCATACCGCATCCAGCTAACCTCACGCGCTATTACTTCCATAACTATAAATAAGGCAGCCCATTCCCCCGGCAATCCCCCCCGTGATCTCCGATAAGGCCCAATCTCAACAACAACAAAAACCCCAACTAAAACGCATGCCACGTGGCGGCATCAGGTTTACAATTCCAAATCAAATATCAATTATACATTGACAATACATATACACATAAAATGCTAAACCTGCCATTGCATCTACCTCTGTATTAATTTTCAAAGTTTTGAAGTTTTTCAAACTATTTCCGAGTTTGCAAGCCCCGTCACACCCAAGGATCCAAGGGTTCGACCCTAGAATCAACCACGCTCTGCTACCATTTGTAACCCCTCTCAGGTTTTGTGCTTTATAAAAAAAAACTTTTTTTTTTTTGGAAAGAGGGGCCACTAGTTATTTAAAACTAGGCCGAGGGCCTAGAGAAGCCAAAAATGCACTGGGTCCAGTGGGACGGGACTTGCAATTAAACTAGATGATTAAACAACAATAACAAATTTTATTAGCAATTTCAAGTCCTGACATTCAATATAACCCTGATAGAATTAAAAAAAATTCATTAAAAAACTTTACTCCACTCCCTGACATTATAACATTCTGAAAATATACACAGGTAACATCATAGTTCATAGTTAAATAATTTCTCATAAATACACATAAATACAACATCAATCAATATACTTACATGAATACACATAGAACACACATATATATATTTATACATATACCACACACACATGTTCACCTGGCGGACAGCCTATATATATATATATATTTTTCACCATACCTCAGGATAATATAACCCCAGTATCTGTCCCCAAGACCCCCATCCCAAACTACCGTAAACCGATAAAGTGCCCAGCCTGCTTTAAAAACTTTTCATTTAAAAAAAACAAATCCATTAACTCGTCAGATTAGAACAGAATTACGACAAATGAAATTATTACAAGTATACAAAATGTAGGAATGTTCCCCCAAATAGTAATGTCCCATCGCAAGGTCAACATGACTGCACGGTCTTACAACATGTATAACAAAATTTATAATTGAAAAGTAAGAACCGGTAGTGTGCTCATATTAACAACTCAACAATTAATGCACTGGCTATGGCAGTAAAAGAAATGATGAAAATCTACTTATCACTGAATTATTAAACAGCTAACATAAGTCTTATAAAATGTATAATAAAATTTGTAATTGAAAAGTAAGAACTGGTAGTGTGCTCATATTAACAACTCAACAATTAAGGCACTGGCTATGGCAGTACAAGAAATTATGGAAAATTACTTATTACTGAATTATTAAACAGCTAACATAAATTTTATAAAATGTATAATAAAAATTTTATAATGTAAAATCTAATAAAACAGATTTGAGGCATTCATAGAGAATTGAGTTGACCACAGGCACGGCCATGCGCCCGAACGAGATGCAACAGAATTTAACAAGTCAGAAACCTGTGGATGAAGGCACCAACAGGTGACGGTGGCAGGTCAAAGCACCCCCAAACCTTTAAATAATTAAAAAAAAAATAAAACCCATATAGATCTATAAATATAATCAAGAAAATCCCCAACAAAGTACCCCGGCACCCATGCAAGCATAATTAAGAGCCATACAAATCAGCAACATTCAGTTCTGCACACTTTTGCAATAAAAGAAAAATTTAACATCAAATACAGGAGACGCATGACCCCGTCTGGGTTTACACTTACTCTGGGGACGTAAGCGTTTGAAAAATGAATCTGACAAAATTTTATAACCACTAAATGTCCCGCTGGACTTGTGCACAAACAAAACTTTTAACTGGAGCTGTTCCAGGAATGATATCACAAGTTCTACATTGTAGCGGCCAAAAATATTTCTGAAAGGCTTAAATTTCACCTGGTTATAGTCCGGCACAAAACCTGAGGTATTGTGGTGTGTTGTCCAGCTCTTCCTTCCGGCGGCTCAGACGGAGAATCACTAGTTTAATGGCATGGGTGGCAGGTGATCGGCCACCAGCTAGAGCGAAACAGGAGATTGACTTAAATCAGGAACCCGGAGAGTCACTTAGTGATTATTTATGCATAGTAGATAGATGATTTACAAGATCCAAATCTCACGGCAGCCGGGAGGAGTACGGACTGTCACGGTCGAGCGCTGTAAGTGAACTCCTTCGACATTAGCCGGAAAAAATGCTATGCCGGCTCGACCCCAGAGCGCGTGCGGATCGGCATAGCAAGCGTACTGATAACGGAGCGGCGCCGTTAAGCTAATTAATTAACGTGCACGGCAATGCCCGTCACATCGTTAACAAGAAAACAGCCGAGTTTTTCCAAAACTCGGTACACCCCCACTTCAAAAGGGCAACATGGGTGCCCAACTAGAACTCAGTGGTACCCTGCAGTGTACCTCCCTTATAGTCCATACTCGAGTTGCTATCGGCATCCTCGCCGGTCATGGCTCTCAGGAGAACAGAGGCTCAGAACACTGCGGCCATCCCCATGCGACCCCCTCCGCCACGCCCACCCCACGGGACCGCCCCAACACGTCACCCTCTGCGGTGACCATCACCTACTTCTTCCGGTCCCAGTCACATACCCGTCCGAAGACCCAACAAGGTATCACGCACCTTGGTAAGTGAGTGACCGTACTACCTCTCGTCCACCTCTTGGACCGACCAGCCATATGCACCAACAAGGCATCTCCATCCTTGCCATATGGCTGGCCCACATCCCTACACAAGGGCGGACGGCCCCGCTTAGCCCGACAGAGAAGACCACATGAAGGGCACGCGAACATCCATCCCAACTCTTACTTCACATTTGATTACACCGTAACTAGAAGGGGAGGTTTACTTCATCACAGCACCGTCGATACACCATATATATATATATATATATATACACAACCCAGTCTTAACTCAAAATAAACACCATGGTAAACAACCGGGGAATGCGGCGTGGCTCGGACCCTACAATGAACAACATCAACATCAACAACTATTAACAACCAACAACAGCACACCATCACTCCATCTAACCTCTCCCGACAGGGGAAACTGACGATCTCAAAGACCACGACAATCCAAGGGCACTTTCGGCAAGGTTCTCTAACTCCTTATCGATTTTTTTTTATGGGAGGGGTAGGAAAATCAGGAAGATGAAAAGAGGCAAGGATCATTGAAGGTCAAGGGCGAAAGGGTGAGGACTAAGGGTAAGGACATGGCTCCCTCCGGAAATAAGGATGAATGGAGGAAACCAAGGCTCGCATGGGCAGGGGCGCAACCCTGAAATAGATGAACACCACTGGGACTGTGGAGAACATCTACCCGCTACCCGTTAACCGCTTCTTCTCACCTTTCTGTGACGGACTTTAGGTACTCGTTCCTTTCGGACACCACTTTCTGAGAAATTATCTCGCGTTGAGCTGTTCTGGCTGGTTTCCTCTGAATCAGAATCAAGGCAACTTACCTCACTACTTTCACCCCGTTTGGATTATCCTCATCATCTAACTCCTCTGTTTCTGCCTTCCCTTCTTCTCTTTCTTCTAACCCTTCCTTTTCTTCTACAATTTCCCCTTCTTCGCCCCCATAATCCAAATCAGCCTCATGACACTGCACCTCCTCACAATCTTCCAGTTGCTCATCTGATCCCTCTTCAACAGCATCTTCTCCCAGCTCCTCACTGATTTCTGCATCACCCTCGTCACCAGCTCCTTCACAAACTTGTTCACTAACCTCCTCTCCAATCTCGTTTTCCTCAACACATTCATCACCAACATCATCGCCATCACGTCCACTACCACCATCCGAACACTGCACATCTTCATCTTCCTCTAGTTGCTTCTCTGGTCCACCCGAAACTTCTTTCCATTCCTCAGATCTCTCAGGACTACTTACAGAAGGCGTCTGCACATCTCCACACACTACATCATTCTCACTCGCACACTCCACAACGCTGCCACAAAATTTCTCCTCAATATCTACCTCACTTGCGGCATGGACATCCCCTTGTCCATCCGCAACCTCAGAAACACTTGCAGCCTGGACTTCCCCGTGTCCATCCGCAAACTCAGACTCTTCAGTCTCCCTAACACCTACAACTATACTTTCCTGTGCAGCATCTGCAGACCGCTCTTCTGCCTCTTCCTTCGATTCCACTCCTTCACCACTCTCAGCAACTACAACGTTCTCAACATTTTCCACCCTGGAATCCCGCTGTCCAGGTTCATGTGCAATGACTAAATTAATTTCTACTGGCGATGGTAAAGCTACACCATCAAGTGACTTCTCATATCCCGGTGTAGGCGACGATGATGTTACAGGATCTGGATCCCTCACGAACCGAGATGGAGATACCGGAACAAATTCCACGGCATCTGGATTCAACTGTGACGTCCTCTCTGAGCCCTGTAATTCGGTATCAACAAATGTTTTCTTGTCGTCTTGTATTAATCCACAGAAGTTATTCCGCTTTTCTTCTTTCTCTTCACCTTCTTCATCCACAACTCTATTAGGCACTGGTACTTCCTCTGGAACCTTTAAAGTTTCCTTACTCTCCAAATAGGAATAACTTGCTACCGGCTCCCTACTTGCCGAAGTTTGTTTACTAACATAATTTCTTCTTCCCCTGTTAATTTCATACTTCTTTGTTTTCTGTGCTGTAGCTGTTGTTACCGTCTTTCCACTTGCCACCCCCTTGTAGCCTCCGTTACTTCCGGAATACTCAGTTTTTCTTACCGTTTCTTGTGTTCTCCACCGACCACCATGTTTGTCTTCTTTAGCTTTTCCTAATGAACCCCTGGAGCATTGGACATCTTTAGCAGCTCTTCCCCGGGACTCATCATTCTCCTGGACCCTTCTGGCATGCGCACACCACCGGTCCAGGTCCGCAAAAGAACGTGGAGGCTCTGCGAAAACTAGCCGGGAACTCTCTTGGGGATTCAGCCCCTCTCGTATTACCTGTATAACTTCCGTCTCGGGCAACCCCAACCTTAATATACGGGCAGCTTTCCTTACATCGTGCACGAAATCCCCCAATGCCTCTCCGTTGGCCTGTAGGCGATAGAATAAATCTAACTTAAGCTGGGAACGTCGTCGATGGGGTATGAAGAAGTCCAACACTTCCCCATGGAAGGTGTCGACACTGCAGCCCCGACGCAGAGTGCTGGTGACCAGCCATGCCAATGAACCCCGGCAATACGGGTATATAAGGGACAAGACCTCCTCATCGGACACACCCGGGAAATCTGCCAACTGCAGGACCAGGTCCAAGAAGACCAACAACCTATCCTCATCTACTCCATCCAACCCCGAAAGTTTCTGGAGAACCCCTGAAATGGGGTGGGGTAATCTCTGGTAGCATACCGCCGCCAGAATTGCACAATTCAAAACACACAACCACCAAACATAAATCCCCACGAAACACCTAACACAAACCTAACTTACAAAACATAGTCACAAAAACAGAAAAACTCAAGTACTATCCTTCCTCTGAGCGACCTCCGGGTTCCCTAGCGCTGCGAAAACCTGATCCACTCCAGAACCAACTCTCCGTCAGCCACCACTCTCAAGAGGAGAAACACATCAAACACTAACATAGACCAACAATCCACACCACAGAACAACTACCACAACATATAACATTTCAACAAAGACATTTATTATAAACTTCCGAGACTAAATCTGGTCAATGTCGATACCGACTTCCGGTCAGGCCATACCGCATCCAGCTAACCTCACGCGCTTTTACTTCCATAACTATAAATAAGGCAGCCCATTCCCCCGGCAATCCCCCCCGTGATCTCCGGTAAGGCCCAATCTCAACAACAACAAAAACCCCAACTAAAACGCATGCCACGTGGCGGCATCAGGTTTACAATTCCAAATCAAATATCAATTATAAATTGAAAATACATATACACATAAAATGCTAAACCTGCCATTGCATCTACCTCTGTATTCATTTTCAAAGTTTTGAAGTTTTTCAAACTATTTCCGAGTTTGCAAGCCCCGTCACACCCAAGGATCCAAGGGTTCGACCCTAGAATCAACCACGCTCTGCTACCATTTGTAACCCCTCTCAGGTTTTGTGCTTTATAAAAAAAAACTTTTTTTTTTTTTTGGAAAGAGGGGCCACTAGTTATTTAAAACTAGGCCGAGGGCCTAGAGAAGCCAAAAATGCGCTGGGTCCAGTGGGACGGGACTTGCAATTAAACTAGATGATTAAACAACAATAACAAATTTTATTAGCAATTTCAAGTCCTGACATTCAATATAACCCTGATAGAATTAAAAAAAATTCATTAAAAAACTTTACTCCACTCCCTGACATTATAACATTCTGAAAATATACACAGGTAACATCATAGTTCATAGTTAAATAATTTCTCATAAATACACATAAATACAACATCAATCAATATACTTACATGAATACACATAGAACACACATATATATATTTATACATATACCACACACACATGTTCACCTGGCGGACAGCCTATATATATATATTTTTCACCATACCTCAGGATAATATAACCCCAGTATCTGTCCCCAAGACCCCCATCCCAAACTACCGTAAACCGATAAAGTGCCCAGCCTGCTTTAAAAACTTTTCATTTAAAAAAAACAAATCCATTAACTCGTCAGATTAGAACAGAATTACGACAAATGAAATTATTACAAGTATACAAAATGTAGGAATGTTCCCCCAAATAGTAATGTCCCATCGCAAGGTCAACATGACTGCACGGTCTTATAACATGTATAACAAAATTTATAATTGAAAAGTAAGAACCGGTAGTGTGCTCATATTAACAACTCAACAATTAATGCACTGGCTATGGCAGTAAAAGAAATGATGAAAATCTACTTATCACTGAATTATTAAACAGCTAACATAAGTCTTATAAAATGTATAATAAAATTTATAATTGAAAAGTAAGAACTGGTAGTGTGCTCATATTAACAACTCAACAATTAAGGCACTGGCTATGGCAGTAAAAAAAATTATGGAAAATTACTTACTACTGAATTATTAAACAGCTAACATAAATTTTATAAAATGTATAATAAAAATTTTAATAAATAAAATTTTATAATGTAAAATCTAATAAAACAGATTTGAGGCATTCATAGAGAATTGAGTTGACCACAGGCACGGCCATGCGCCCGAACGAGATGCAACAGAATTTAACAAGTCAGAAACCTGTGGATGAAGGCACCAACAGGTGACGGTGGCAGGTCAAAGCACCCCCAAACCTTTAAATAATTAAAAAAAAAATAAAACCCATATAGATCTATAAATATAATCAAGAAAATCCCCAACAAAGTACCCCGGCACCCATGCAAGCATAATTAAGAGCCATACAAATCAGCAACATTCAGTTCTGCACACTTTTGCAATAAAAGAAAAATTTAACATCAAATACGGGAGACGCATGACCCCGTCTGGGTTTACACTTACTCTGGGGACGTAAGCGTTTGAAAAATGAATCTGACAAAATTTTATAACCACTAAATGTCCCGCTGGACTTGTGCACAAACAAAACTTTTAACTGGAGCTGTTCCAGGAATGATATCACAAGTTCTACATTGTAGCGGCCAAAAATATTTCTGAAAGGCTTAAATTTCACCTGGTTATAGTCCGGCACAAAACCTGAGGTATTGTGGTGTGTTGTCCAGCTCTTCCTTCCGGCGGCTCAGACGGAGAATCACTAGTTTAATGGCATGGGTGGCAGGTGATCGGCCACCAGCTAGAGCGAAACAGGAGATTGACTTAAATCAGGAACCCGGAGAGTCACTTAGTGATTATTTATGCATAGTAGATAGATGATTTACAAGATCCAAATCTCACGGCAGCCGGGAGGAGTACGGACTGTCACGGTCGAGCGCTGTAAGTGAACTCCTTCGACATTAGCCGGAAAAAATGCTATGCCGGCTCGACCCCAGAGCGCGTGCGGATCGGCATAGCAAGCGTACTGATAACGGAGCGGCGCCGTTAAGCTAATTAATTAACGTGCACGGCAATGCCCGTCACATCGTTAACAAGAAAACAGCCGAGTTTTTCCAAAACTCGGTACACCCCCACTTCAAAAGGGCAACATGGGTGCCCAACTAGAACTCAGTGGTACCCTGCAGTGTACCTCCCTTATAGTCCATACTCGAGTTGCTATCGGCATCCTCGCCGGTCATGGCTCTCAGGAGAACAGAGGCTCAGAACACTGCGGCCATCCCCATGCGACCCCCTCCGCCACGACCACCCCACGGGAACGTCCCAACACGTCACCCTCTGCGGTGACCATCACCTACTTCTTCCGGTCCCACTCACATACCCGTCCGAAGACCCAACAAGGTATCACCCACCTTGGTAAGTGAGTGACCGTACTACCTCTCGTCCACCTCTTGGACCGACCAGCCATATGCACCAACAAGGCATCTCCATCATTGCCATATGGCTGGCCCACATCCCTACACAAGGGCGGACGGCCCCGCTTAGCCCGACAGAGAAGACCACATGAAGGGCACGCGAACATCCATCCCAACTCTTACTTCACATTTGATTACACCGTAACTAGAAGGGGAGGTTTACTTCATCACAGCACCGTCGATACACCATATATATATATATATACACAACCCAGTCTTAACTCAAAATAAACACCATGGTAAACAACCGGGGAATGCGGCGTGGCTCGGACCCTACAATGAACAACATCAACATCAACAACTATTAACAACCAACAACAGCACACCATCACTCCATCTAACCTCTCCCGACAGGGGAAACTGACGATCTCAAAGACCACGACAATCCAAGGGCACTTTCGCCAAGGTTCTCTAACTCCTAATCGATTTTTTTTTTATGGGAGGGGTAGGAAAATCAGGAAGATGAAAAGAGGCAAGGATCATTGAAGGTCAAGGGCGAAAGGGTGAGGACTAAGGGTAAGGACATGGCTCCCTCCGGAAATAAGGATGAATGGAGGAAACCAAGGCTCGCATGGGCAGGGGCGCAACCCTGAAATAGATGAACACCACTGGGACTGTGGAGAACATCTACCCGCTACCCGTTAACCGCTTCTTCTCACCTTTCTGTGACGGACTTTAGGTACTCGTTCCTTTCGGACACCACTTTCTGAGAAATTATCTCGCGTTGAGCTGTTCTGGCTGGTTTCCTCTGAATCAGAATCAAGGCAACTTACCTCACTACTTTCACCCCGTTTGGATTATCCTCATCATCTAACTCCTCTGTTTCTGCCTTCCCTTCTTCTCTTTCTTCTAACCCTTCCTTTTCTTCTACAATTTCCCCTTCTTCGCCCCCATAATCCAAATCAGCCTCATGACACTGCACCTCCTCACAATCTTCCAGTTGCTCATCTGATCCCTCTTCAACAGCATCTTCTCCCAGCTCCTCACTGATTTCTGCATCACCCTCGTCACCAGCTCCTTCACAAACTTGTTCACTAACCTCCTCTCCAATCTCGTTTTCCTCAACACATTCATCACCAACATCATCGCCATCACGTCCACTACCACCATCCGAACACTGCACATCTTCATCTTCCTCTAGTTGCTTCTCTGGTCCACCCGAAACTTCTTTCCATTCCTCAGATCTCTCAGGACTACTTACAGAAGGCGTCTGCACATCTCCACACACTACATCATTCTCACTCGCACACTCCACAACGCTGCCACAAAATTTCTCCTCAATATCTACCTCACTTGCGGCATGGACATCCCCTTGTCCATCCGCAACCTCAGAAACACTTGCAGCCTGGACTTCCCCGTGTCCATCCGCAAACTCAGACTCTTCAGTCTCCCTAACACCTACAACTATACTTTCCTGTGCAGCATCTGCAGACCGCTCTTCTGCCTCTTCCTTCGATTCCACTGCTTCACCACTCTCAGCAACTACAACGTTCTCAACATTTTCCACCCTGGAATCCCGCTGTCCAGGTTCATGTGCAATGACTAAATTAATTTCTACTGGCGATGGTAAAGCTACACCATCAAGTGACTTCTCATATCCCGGTGTAGGCGACGATGATGTTACAGGATCTGGATCCCTCACGAACCGAGATGGAGATACCGGAACAAATTCCACGGCATCTGGATTCAACTGTGACGTCCTCTCTCAGCCCTGTAATTCGGTATCAACAAATGTTTTCTTGTCGTCTTGTATTAATCCACAGAAGTTATTCCGCTTTTCTTCTTTCTCTTCACCTTCTTCATCCACAACTCTATTAGGCACTGGTACTTCCTCTGGAACCTTTAAAGTTTCCTTACTCTCCAAATAGGAATAACTTGCTACCGGCTCCCTACTTGCCGAAGTTTGTTTACTAACATAATTTCTTCTTCCCCTGTTAATTTCATACTTCTTTGTTTTCTGTGCTGTAGCTGTTGTTACCGTCTTTCCACTTGCCACCCCCTTGTAGCCTCCGTTACTTCCGGAATACTCAGTTTTTCTTACCGTTTCTTGTGTTCTCCACCGACCACCATGTTTGTCTTCTTTAGCTTTTCCTAATGAACCCCTGGAGCATTGGACATCTTTAGCAGTTCTTCCCCGGGACTCATCATTCTCCTGGACCCTTCTGGAATGCGCACACGACCGGTCCAGGTCCGCAAAAGAACGTGGAGGCTCTGCGAAAACTAGCCGGGAACTCTCTTGGGGATTCAGCCCCTCTCGTATTACCTGTATAACTTCCGTCTCGGGCAACCCCAACCTTAATATACGGGCAGCTTTCCTTACATCGTGCACGAAATCCCCCAATGCCTCTCCGTTGGCCTGTAGGCGATAGAATAAATCTAACTTAAGCTGGGAACGTCGTCGATGGGGTATGAAGAAGTCCAACACTTCCCCATGGAAGGCGTCGACACTGCAGCCCCGACGCAGAGTGCTGGTGACCAGCCATGCCAATGAACCCCGGCAATACGGGTATATAAGGGACAAGACCTCCTCATCGGACACACCCGGGAAATCTGCCAACTGCAGGACCAGGTCCAAGAAGACCAACAACCTATCCTCATCTACTCCATCCAACCCCGAAAGTTTCTGGAGAACCCCTGAAATGGGGTGGGGTAATCTCTGGTAGCATACCGCCGCCAGAATTGCACAATTCAAAACACACAACCACCAAACATAAATCCCCACGAAACACCTAACACAAACCTAACTTACAAAACATAGTCACAAAAACAGAAAAACTCAAGTACTATCCTTCCTCTGAGCGACCTCCGGGTTCCCTAGCGCTGCGAAAACCTGATCCACTCCAGAACCAACTCTCCGTCAGCCACCACTCTCAAGAGGAGAAACACATCAAACACTAACATAGACCAACAATCCACACCACAGAACAACTACCACAACATATAACATTTCAACAAAGACATTTATTATAAACTTCCGAGACTAAATCTGGTCAATGTCGATACCGACTTCCGGTCAGGCCATACCGCATCCAGCTAACCTCACGCGCTATTACTTCCATAACTATAAATAAGGCAGCCCATTCCCCCGGCAATCCCCCCGTGATCTCCGGTAAGGCCCAATCTCAACAACAACAAAAACCCCAACTAAAACGCATGCCACGTGGCGGCATCAGGTTTACAATTCCAAATCAAATATCAATTATACATTGACAATACATATACACATAAAATGCTAAACCTGCCATTGCATCTACCTCTGTATTCATTTTCAAAGTTTTGAAGTTTTTCAAACTATTTCCGAGTTTGCAAGCCCCGTCACACCCAAGGATCCAAGGGTTCGACCCTAGAATCAACCACGCTCTGCTACCATTTGTAACCCCTCTCAGGTTTTGTGCTTTATAAAAAAAAACTTTTTTTTTTTTTTGGAAAGAGGGGCCACTAGTTATTTAAAACTAGGCCGAGGGCCTAGAGAAGCCAAAAATGCGCTGGGTCCAGTGGGACGGGACTTGCAATTAAACTAGATGATTAAACAACAATAACAAATTTTATTAGCAATTTCAAGTCCTGACATTCAATATAACCCTGATAGAATTAAAAAAAATTCATTAAAAAACTTTACTCCACTCCCTGACATTATAACATTCTGAAAATATACACAGGTAACATCATAGTTCATAGTTAAATAATTTCTCATAAATACACATAAATACAACATCAATCAATATACTTACATGAATACACATAGAACACACATATATATATTTATACATATACCACACACACATGTTCACCTGGCGGACAGCCTATATATATATATTTTTCACCATACCTCAGGATAATATAACCCCAGTATCTGTCCCCAAGACCCCCATCCCAAACTACCGTAAACCGATAAAGTGCCCAGCCTGCTTTAAAAACTTTTCATTTAAAAAAAACAAATCCATTAACTCGTCAGATTAGAACAGAATTACGACAAATGAAATTATTACAAGTATACAAAATGTAGGAATGTTCCCCCAAATAGTAATGTCCCATCGCAAGGTCAACATGACTGCACGGTCTTATAACATGTATAACAAAATTTATAATTGAAAAGTAAGAACCGGTAGTGTGCTCATATTAACAACTCAACAATTAATGCACTGGCTATGGCAGTAAAAGAAATGATGAAAATCTACTTATCACTGAATTATTAAACAGCTAACATAAGTCTTATAAAATGTATAATAAAATTTATAATTGAAAAGTAAGAACTGGTAGTGTGCTCATATTAACAACTCAACAATTAAGGCACTGGCTATGGCAGTAAAAAAAATTATGGAAAATTACTTACTACTGAATTATTAAACAGCTAACATAAATTTTATAAAATGTATAATAAAAATTTTAATAAATAAAATTTTATAATGTAAAATCTAATAAAACAGATTTGAGGCATTCATAGAGAATTGAGTTGACCACAGGCACGGCCATGCGCCCGAACGAGATGCAACAGAATTTAACAAGTCAGAAACCTGTGGATGAAGGCACCAACAGGTGACGGTGGCAGGTCAAAGCACCCCCAAACCTTTAAATAATTAAAAAAAAAACAAAACCCATATAGATCTATAAATATAATCAAGAAAATCCCCAACAAAGTACCCCGGCACCCATGCAAGCATAATTAAGAGCCATACAAATCAGCAACATTCAGTTCTGCACACTTTTGCAATAAAAGAAAAATTTAACATCAAATACGGGAGACGCATGACCCCGTCTGGGTTTACACTTACTCTGGGGACGTAAGCGTTTGAAAAATGAATCTGACAAAATTTTATAACCACTAAATGTCCCGCTGGACTTGTGCACAAACAAAACTTTTAACTGGAGCTGTTCCAGGAATGATATCACAAGTTCTACATTGTAGCGGCCAAAAATATTTCTGAAAGGCTTAAATTTCACCTGGTTATAGTCCGGCACAAAACCTGAGGTATTGTGGTGTGTTGTCCAGCTCTTCCTTCCGGCGGCTCAGACGGAGAATCACTAGTTTAATGGCATGGGTGGCAGGTGATCGGCCACCAGCTAGAGCGAAACAGGAGATTGACTTAAATCAGGAACCCGGAGAGTCACTTAGTGATTATTTATGCATAGTAGATAGATGATTTACAAGATCCAAATCTCACGGCAGCCGGGAGGAGTACGGACTGTCACGGTCGAGCGCTGTAAGTGAACTCCTTTGACATTAGCCGGAAAAAATGCTATGCCGGCTCGACCCCAGAGCGCGTGCGGATCGGCATAGCAAGCGTACTGATAACGGAGCGGCGCCGTTAAGCTAATTAATTAACGTGCACGGCAATGCCCGTCACATCGTTAACAAGAAAACAGCCGAGTTTTTCCAAAAACTCGGTACACCCCCACTTCAAAAGGGCAACATGGGTGCCCAACTAAAACTCAGTGGTACCCTACAGTGTACCTCCCTTATAGTCCACACTCGAGTTGCTATCGGCATCCTCGCCGGTCATGGCTCTCAGGAGAACAGAGGCTCAGAACACTGCGGCCATCCCCATGCGACCCCCTCCACCACGCCCACCCCACGGGACCGCCCCAACACGTCACCCTCTGCGGTGACCATCACCTACTTCTTCCGGTCCCACTCACATACCCGTCCGAAGACCCAACAAGGTATCACCCACCTTGGTAAGTGAGTGACCGTACTACCTCTCGTCCACCTCTTGGACCGACCAGCCATATGCACCAACAAGGCATCTCCATCCTTGCCATATGGCTGGCCCACATCCCTACACAAGGGAGGACGGCCCCGCTTAGCCCGACAGAGAAGACCACATGAAGGGCACGCGAACATCCATCCCAACTCTTACTTCACATTTGATTACACCGTAACTAGAAGGGGAGGTTTACTTCATCACAGCACCGTCGATACACCATATATATATATATATATATATATATATATATACACACAGTCTTACCTCAAAATAAACACCATGGTAAACAACCGGGGAATGCGGCGTGGCTCGGACCCTACAATGAACAACATCAACAACTATTAACAACCAACAACAGCACACCATCACTCCATCTAACCTCTCCCGACAGGGGAAACTGACGATCTCAAAGACCACGACAATCCAAGGGCACTTTCGGCAAGTTTCTCTAACTCCTAATCGTTTTTTTTTTTATGGGAGGGGTAGGAAAATCAGGAAGATGAAAAGAGGCAAGGATCATTGAAGGTCAAGGGCGAAAGGGTGAGGACTAAGGGTAAGGACATGGCTCCCTCCGGAAATAAGGATGAATGGAGGAAACCAAGGCTCGCATGGGCAGGGGCGCAACCCTGAAATAGATGAACACCACTGGGACTGTGGAGAACATCTACCCGCTACCCGTTAACCGCTTCTTCTCACCTTTCTGTGACGGACTTTAGGTACTCGTTCCTTTCGGACACCACTTACTGAGAAATTATCTCGCGTTGAGCTGTTCTGGCTGGTTTCCTCTGAATCAGAATCAAGGCAACTTACCTCACTACTTTCACCCCGTTTGGATTATCCTCATCATCTAACTCCTCTGTTTCTGCCTTCCCTTCTTCTCTTTCTTCTAACCCTTCCTTTTCTTCTACAATTTCCCCTTCTTCGCCCCCATAATCCAAATCAGCCTCATGACACTGCACCTCCTCACAATCTTCCAGTTGCTCATCTGATCCCTCTTCAACAGCATCTTCTCCCAGCTCCTCACTGATTTCTGCATCACCCTCGTCACCAGCTCCTTCACAAACTTGTTCACTAACCTCCTCTCCAATCTCGTTTTCCTCAACACATTCATCACCAACATCATCGCCATCACGTCCACTACCACCATCCGAACACTGCACATCTTCATCTTCCTCTAGTTGCTTCTCTTGTCCACCCGAAACTTCTTTCCATTCCTCAGATCTCTCAGGACTACTTACAGAAGGCGTCTGCACATCTCCACACACTACATCATTCTCACTCGCACACTCCACAACGCTGCCACAAAATTTCTCCTCAATATCTACCTCACTTGCGGCATGGACATCCCCTTGTCCATCCGCAACCTCAGAAACACTTGCAGCCTGGACTTCCCCGTGTCCATCCGCAAACTCAGACTCTTCAGTCTCCCTAACACCTACAACTATACTTTCCTGTGCAGCATCTGCAGACCGCTCTTCTGCCTCTTCCTTCGATTCCACTCCTTCACCACTCTCAGCAACTACAACGTTCTCAACATTTTCCACCCTGGAATCCCGCTGTCCAGGTTCATGTGCAATGACTAAATTAATTTCTACTGGCGATGGTAAAGCTACACCATCAAGTGACTTCTCATATCCCGGTGTAGGCGACGATGATGTTACAGGATCTGGATCCCTCACGAACCGAGATGGAGATACCGGAACAAATTCCACGGCATCTGGATTCAACTGTGACGTCCTCTCTGAGCCCTGTAATTCGGTATCAACAAATGTTTTCTTGTCGTCTTGTATTAATCCACAGAAGTTATTCCGCTTTTCTTCTTTCTCTTCACCTTCTTCATCCACAACTCTATTAGGCACTGGTACTTCCTCTGGAACCTTTAAAGTTTCCTTACTCTCCAAATAGGAATAACTTGCTACCGGCTCCCTACTTGCCGAAGTTTGTTTACTAACATAATTTCTTCTTCCCCTGTTAATTTCATACTTCTTTGTTTTCTGTGCTGTAGCTGTTGTTACCGTCTTTCCACTTGCCACCCCCTTGTAGCCTCCGTTACTTCCGGAATACTCAGTTTTTCTTACCGTTTCTTGTGTTCTCCACCGACCACCATGTTTGTCTTCTTTAGCTTTTCCTAATGAACCCCTGGAGCATTGGACATCTTTAGCAGCTCTTCCCCGGGACTCATCATTCTCCTGGACCCTTCTGGCATGCGCACACGACCGGTCCAGGTCCGCAAAAGAACGTGGAGGCTCTGCGAAAACTAGCCGGGAACTCTCTTGGGGATTCAGCCCCTCTCGTATTACCTGTATAACTTCCGTCTCGGGCAACCCCAACCTTAATATACGGGCAGCTTTCCTTACATCGTGCACGAAATCCCCCAATGCCTCTCCGTTGGCCTGTAGGCGATAGAATAAATCTAACTTAAGCTGGGAACGTCGTCGATGGGGTATGAAGAAGTCCAACACTTCCCCATGGAAGGTGTCGACACTGCAGCCCCGACGCAGAGTGCTGGTGACCAGCCATGCCAATGAACCCCGGCAATACGGGTATATAAGGGACAAGACCTCCTCATCGGACACACCCGGGAAATCTGCCAACTGCAGGACCAGGTCCAAGAAGACCAACAACCTATCCTCATCTACTCCATCCAACACCGAAAGTTTCTGGAGAACCCCTGAAATGGGGTGGGGTAATCTCTGGTAGCATACCGCCGCCAGAATTGCACAATTCAAGACACACAACCACCAAACATAAATCCCCACGAAACACCTAACACAAACCTAACTTACAAAACATAGTCACAAAAACAGAAAAACTCAAGTACTATCCTTCCTCTGAGCGACCTCCGGGTTCCCTAGCGCTGCGAAAACCTGATCCACTCCAGAACCAACTCTCCGTCAGCCACCACTCTCAAGAGGAGAAACACATCAAACACTAACATAGACCAACAATCCACACCACAGAACAACTACCACAACATATAACATTTCAACAAAGACATTTATTATAAACTTCCGAGACTAAATCTGGTCAATGTCGATACCGACTTCCGGTCAGGCCATACCGCATCCAGCTAACCTCACGCGCTATTACTTCCATAACTATAAATAAGGCAGCCCATTCCCCCGGCAATCCCCCCGTGATCTCCGGTAAGGCCCAATCTCAACAACAACAAAAACCCCAACTAAAACGCATGCCACGTGGCGGCATCAGGTTTACAATTCCAAATCAAATATCAATTATACATTGACAATACATATACACATAAAATGCTAAACCTGCCATTGCATCTACCTCTGTATTCATTTTCAAAGTTTTGAAGTTTTTCAAACTATTTCCGAGTTTGCAAGCCCCGTCACACCCAAGGATCCAAGGGTTCGACCCTAGAATCAACCACGCTCTGCTACCATTTGTAACCTCTCTCAGGTTTTGTGCTTTATAAAAAAAAACTTTTTTTTTTTTGGAAAGAGGGGCCACTAGTTATTTAAAACTAGGCCGAGGGCCTAGAGAAGCCAAAAATGCGCTGGGTCCAGTGGGACGGGACTTGCAATTAAACTAGATGATTAAACAACAATAACAAATTTTATTAGCAATTTCAAGTCCTGACATTCAATATAACCCTGATAGAATTAAAAAAAATTCATTAAAAAACTTTACTCCACTCCCTGACATTATAACATTCTGAAAATATACACAGGTAACATCATAGTTCATAGTTAAATAATTTCTCATAAATACACATAAATACAACATCAATCAATATACTTACATGAATACACATAGAACACACATATATATATTTATACATATACCACACACACATGTTCACCTGGCGGACAGCCTATATATATATATTTTTCACCATACCTCAGGATAATATAACCCCAGTATCTGTCCCCAAGACCCCCATCCCAAACTACCGTAAACCGATAAAGTGCCCAGCCTGCTTTAAAAACTTTTCATTTAAAAAAAACAAATCCATTAACTCGTCAGATTAGAACAGAATTACGACAAATGAAATTATTACAAGTATACAAAATGTAGGAATGTTCCCCCAAATAGTAATGTCCCATCGCAAGGTCAACATGACTGCACGGTCTTATAACATGTATAACAAAATTTATAATTGAAAAGTAAGAACCGGTAGTGTGCTCATATTAACAACTCAACAATTAATGCACTGGCTATGGCAGTAAAAGAAATGATGAAAATCTACTTATCACTGAATTATTAAACAGCTAACATAAGTCTTATAAAATGTATAATAAAATTTATAATTGAAAAGTAAGAACTGGTAGTGTGCTCATATTAACAACTCAACAATTAAGGCACTGGCTATGGCAGTAAAAAAAATTATGGAAAATTACTTACTACTGAATTATTAAACAGCTAACATAAATTTTATAAAATGTATAATAAAAATTTTAATAAATAAAATTTTATAATGTAAAATCTAATAAAACAGATTTGAGGCATTCATAGAGAATTGAGTTGACCACAGGCACGGCCATGCGCCCGAACGAGATGCAACAGAATTTAACAAGTCAGAAACCTGTGGATGAAGGCACCAACAGGTGACGGTGGCAGGTCAAAGCACCCCCAAACCTTTAAATAATTAAAAAAAAAATAAAACCCATATAGATCTATAAATATAATCAAGAAAATCCCCAACAAAGTACCCCGGCACCCATGCAAGCATAATTAAGAGCCATACAAATCAGCAACATTCAGTTCTGCACACTTTTGCAATAAAAGAAAAATTTAACATCAAATACGGGAGACGCATGACCCCGTCTGGGTTTACACTTACTCTGGGGACGTAAGCGTTTGAAAAATGAATCTGACAAAATTTTATAACCACTAAATGTCCCGCTGGACTTGTGCACAAACAAAACTTTTAACTGGAGCTGTTCCAGGAATGATATCACAAGTTCTACATTGTAGCGGCCAAAAATATTTCTGAAAGGCTTAAATTTCACCTGGTTATAGTCCGGCACAAAACCTGAGGTATTGTGGTGTGTTGTCCAGCTCTTCCTTCCGGCGGCTCAGACGGAGAATCACTAGTTTAATGGCATGGGTGGCAGGTGATCGGCCACCAGCTAGAGCGAAACAGGAGATTGACTTAAATCAGGAACCCGGAGAGTCACTTAGTGATTATTTATGCATAGTAGATAGATGATTTACAAGATCCAAATCTCACGGCAGCCGGGAGGAGTACGGACTGTCACGGTCGAGCGCTGTAAGTGAACTCCTTCGACATTAGCCGGAAAAAATGCTATGCCGGCTCGACCCCAGAGCGCGTGCGGATCGGCATAGCAAGCGTACTGATAACGGAGCGGCGCCGTTAAGCTAATTAATTAACGTGCACGGCAATGCCCGTCACATCGTTAACAAGAAAACAGCCGAGTTTTTCCAAAAACTCGGTACACCCCCACTTCAAAAGGGCAACATGGGTGCCCAACTAAAACTCAGTGGTACCCTACAGTGTACCTCCCTTATAGTCCACACTCGAGTTGCTATCGGCATCCTCGCCGGTCATGGCTCTCAGGAGAACAGAGGCTCAGAACACTGCGGCCATCCCCATGCGACCCCCTCCACCACGCCCACCCCACGGGACCGCCCCAACACGTCACCCTCTGCGGTGACCATCACCTACTTCTTCCGGTCCCACTCACATACCCGTCCGAAGACCCAACAAGGTATCACCCACCTTGGTAAGTGAGTGACCGTACTACCTCTCGTCCACCTCTTGGACCGACCAGCCATATGCACCAACAAGGCATCTCCATCCTTGCCATATGGCTGGCCCACATCCCTACACAAGGGAGGACGGCCCCGCTTAGCCCGACAGAGAAGACCACATGAAGGGCACGCGAACATCCATCCCAACTCTTACTTCACATTTGATTACACCGTAACTAGAAGGGGAGGTTTACTTCATCACAGCACCGTCGATACACCATATATATATATATATATATATATACACAGTCTTAACTCAAAATAAACACCATGGTAAACAACCGGGGAATGCGGCGTGGCTCGGACCCTACAATGAACAACATCAACAACTATTAACAACCAACAACAGCACACCATCACTCCATCTAACCTCTCCCGACAGGGGAAACTGACGATCTCAAAGACCACGACAATCCAAGGGCACTTTCGGCAAGGTTCTCTAACTCCTAATCGTTTTTTTTTTATGGGAGGGGTAGGAAAATCAGGAAGATGAAAAGAGGCAAGGATCATTGAAGGTCAAGGGCGAAAGGGTGAGGACTAAGGGTAAGGACATGGCTCCCTCCGGAAATAAGGATGAATGGAGGAAACCAAGGCTCGCATGGGCAGGGGCGCAACCCTGAAATAGATGAACACCACTGGGACTGTGGAGAACATCTACCCGCTACCCGTTAACCGCTTCTTCTCACCTTTCTGTGACGGACTTTAGGTACTCGTTCCTTTCGGACACCACTTACTGAGAAATTATCTCGCGTTGAGCTGTTCTGGCTGGTTTCCTCTGAATCAGAATCAAGGCAACTTACCTCACTACTTTCACCCCGTTTGGATTATCCTCATCATCTAACTCCTCTGTTTCTGCCTTCCCTTCTTCTCTTTCTTCTAACCCTTCCTTTTCTTCTACAATTTCCCCTTCTTCGCCCCCATAATCCAAATCAGCCTCATGACACTGCACCTCCTCACAATCTTCCAGTTGCTCATCTGATCCCTCTTCAACAGCATCTTCTCCCAGCTCCTCACTGATTTCTGCATCACCCTCGTCACCAGCTCCTTCACAAACTTGTTCACTAACCTCCTCTCCAATCTCGTTTTCCTCAACACATTCATCACCAACATCATCGCCATCACGTCCACTACCACCATCCGAACACTGCACATCTTCATCTTCCTCTAGTTGCTTCTCTGGTCCACCCGAAACTTCTTTCCATTCCTCAGATCTCTCAGGACTACTTACAGAAGGCGTCTGCACTTCTCCACACACTACATCATTCTCACTCGCACACTCCACAACGCTGCCACAAAATTTCTCCTCAATATCTACCTCACTTGCGGCATGGACATCCCCTTGTCCATCCGCAACCTCAGAAACACTTGCAGCCTGGACTTCCCCGTGTCCATCCGCAAACTCAGACTCTTCAGTCTCCCTAACACCTACAACTATACTTTCCTGTGCAGCATCTGCAGACCGCTCTTCTGCCTCTTCCTTCGATTCCACTCCTTCACCACTCTCAGCAACTACAACGTTCTCAACATTTTCCACCCTGGAATCCCGCTGTCCAGGTTCATGTGCAATGACTAAATTAATTTCTACTGGCGATGGTAAAGCTACACCATCAAGTGACTTCTCATATCCCGGTGTAGGCGACGATGATGTTACAGGATCTGGATCCCTCACGAACCGAGATGGAGATACCGGAACAAATTCCACGGCATCTGGATTCAACTGTGACGTCCTCTCTGAGCCCTGTAATTCGGTATCAACAAATGTTTTCTTGTCGTCTTGTATTAATCCACAGAAGTTATTCCGCTTTTCTTCTTTCTCTTCACCTTCTTCATCCACAACTCTATTAGGCACTGGTACTTCCTCTGGAACCTTTAAAGTTTCCTTACTCTCCAAATAGGAATAACTTGCTACCGGCTCCCTACTTGCCGAAGTTTGTTTACTAACATAATTTCTTCTTCCCCTGTTAATTTCATACTTCTTTGTTTTCTGTGCTGTAGCTGTTGTTACCGTCTTTCCACTTGCCACCCCCTTGTAGCCTCCGTTACTTCCGGAATACTCAGTTTTTCTTACCGTTTCTTGTGTTCTCCACCGACCACCATGTTTGTCTTCTTTAGCTTTTCCTAATGAACCCCTGGAGCATTGGACATCTTTAGCAGCTCTTCCCCGGGACTCATCATTCTCCTGGACCCTTCTGGCATGCGCACACGACCGGTCCAGGTCCGCAAAAGAACGTGGAGGCTCTGTGAAAACTAGCCGGGAACTCTCTTGGGGATTCAGCCCCTCTCGTATTACCTGTATAACTTCCGTCTCGGGCAACCCCAACCTTAATATACGGGCAGCTTTCCTTACATCGTGCACGAAATCCCCCAATGCCTCTCCGTTGGCCTGTAGGCGATAGAATAAATCTAACTTAAGCTGGGAACGTCGTCGATGGGGTATGAAGAAGTCCAACACTTCCCCATGGAAGGTGTCGACACTGCAGCCCCGACGCAGAGTGCTGGTGACCAGCCATGCCAATGAACCCCGGCAATACGGGTATATAAGGGACAAGACCTCCTCATCGGACACACCCGGGAAATCTGCCAACTGCAGGACCAGGTCCAAGAAGACCAACAACCTATCCTCATCTACTCCATCCAACACCGAAAGTTTCTGGAGAACCCCTGAAATGGGGTGGGGTAATCTCTGGTAGCATACCGCCGCCAGAATTGCACAATTCAAGACACACAACCACCAAACATAAATCCCCACGAAACACCTAACACAAACCTAACTTACAAAACATAGTCACAAAAACAGAAAAACTCAAGTACTATCCTTCCTCTGAGCGACCTCCGGGTTCCCTAGCGCTGCGAAAACCTGATCCACTCCAGAACCAACTCTCCGTCAGCCACCACTCTCAAGAGGAGAAACACATCAAACACTAACATAGACCAACAATCCACACCACAGAACAACTACCACAACATATAACATTTCAACAAAGACATTTATTATAAACTTCCGAGACTAAATCTGGTCAATGTCGATACCGACTTCCGGTCAGGCCATACCGCATCCAGCTAACCTCACGCGCTATTACTTCCATAACTATAAATAAGGCAGCCCATTCCCCCGGCAATCCCCCCGTGATCTCCGGTAAGGCCCAATCTCAACAACAACAAAAACCCCAACTAAAACGCATGCCACGTGGCGGCATCAGGTTTACAATTCCAAATCAAATATCAATTATACATTGACAATACATATACACATAAAATGCTAAACCTGCCATTGCATCTACCTCTGTATTCATTTTCAAAGTTTTGAAGTTTTTCAAACTATTTCCGAGTTTGCAAGCCCCGTCACACCCAAGGATCCAAGGGTTCGACCCTAGAATCAACCACGCTCTGCTACCATTTGTAACCTCTCTCAGGTTTTGTGCTTTATAAAAAAAAACTTTTTTTTTTTGGAAAGAGGGGCCACTAGTTATTTAAAACTAGGCCGAGGGCCTAGAGAAGCCAAAAATGCGCTGGGTCCAGTGGGACGGGACTTGCAATTAAACTAGATGATTAAACAACAATAACAAATTTTATTAGCAATTTCAAGTCCTGACATTCAATATAACCCTGATAGAATTAAAAAAAATTCATTAAAAAACTTTACTCCACTCCCTGACATTATAACATTCTGAAAATATACACAGGTAACATCATAGTTCATAGTTAAATAATTTCTCATAAATACACATAAATACAACATCAATCAATATACTTACATGAATACACATAGAACACACATATATATATTTATACATATACCACACACACATGTTCACCTGGCGGACAGCCTATATATATATATTTTTCACCATACCTCAGGATAATATAACCCCAGTATCTGTCCCCAAGACCCCCATCCCAAACTACCGTAAACCGATAAAGTGCCCAGCCTGCTTTAAAAACTTTTCATTTAAAAAAAACAAATCCATTAACTCGTCAGATTAGAACAGAATTACGACAAATGAAATTATTACAAGTATACAAAATGTAGGAATGTTCCCCCAAATAGTAATGTCCCATCGCAAGGTCAACATGACTGCACGGTCTTATAACATGTATAACAAAATTTATAATTGAAAAGTAAGAACCGGTAGTGTGCTCATATTAACAACTCAACAATTAATGCACTGGCTATGGCAGTAAAAGAAATGATGAAAATCTACTTATCACTGAATTATTAAACAGCTAACATAAGTCTTATAAAATGTATAATAAAATTTATAATTGAAAAGTAAGAACTGGTAGTGTGCTCATATTAACAACTCAACAATTAAGGCACTGGCTATGGCAGTAAAAAAAATTATGGAAAATTACTTACTACTGAATTATTAAACAGCTAACATAAATTTTATAAAATGTATAATAAAAATTTTAATAAATAAAATTTTATAATGTAAAATCTAATAAAACAGATTTGAGGCATTCATAGAGAATTGAGTTGACCACAGGCACGGCCATGCGCCCGAACGAGATGCAACAGAATTTAACAAGTCAGAAACCTGTGGATGAAGGCACCAACAGGTGACGGTGGCAGGTCAAAGCACCCCCAAACCTTTAAATAATTAAAAAAAAAATAAAACCCATATAGATCTATAAATATAATCAAGAAAATCCCCAACAAAGTACCCCGGCACCCATGCAAGCATAATTAAGAGCCATACAAATCAGCAACATTCAGTTCTGCACACTTTTGCAATAAAAGAAAAATTTAACATCAAATACGGGAGACGCATGACCCCGTCTGGGTTTACACTTACTCTGGGGACGTAAGCGTTTGAAAAATGAATCTGACAAAATTTTATAACCACTAAATGTCCCGCTGGACTTGTGCACAAACAAAACTTTTAACTGGAGCTGTTCCAGGAATGATATCACAAGTTCTACATTGTAGCGGCCAAAAATATTTCTGAAAGGCTTAAATTTCACCTGGTTATAGTCCGGCACAAAACCTGAGGTATTGTGGTGTGTTGTCCAGCTCTTCCTTCCGGCGGCTCAGACGGAGAATCACTAGTTTAATGGCATGGGTGGCAGGTGATCGGCCACCAGCTAGAGCGAAACAGGAGATTGACTTAAATCAGGAACCCGGAGAGTCACTTAGTGATTATTTATGCATAGTAGATAGATGATTTACAAGATCCAAATCTCACGGCAGCCGGGAGGAGTACGGACTGTCACGGTCGAGCGCTGTAAGTGAACTCCTTCGACATTAGCCGGAAAAAATGCTATGCCGGCTCGACCCCAGAGCGCGTGCGGATCGGCATAGCAAGCGTACTGATAACGGAGCGGCGCCGTTAAGCTAATTAATTAACGTGCACGGCAATGCCCGTCACATCGTTAACAAGAAAACAGCCGAGTTTTTCCAAAACTCGGTACACCCCCACTTCAAAAGGGCAACATGGGTGCCCAACTAGAACTCAGTGGTACCCTGCAGTGTACCTCCCTTATAGTCCATACTCGAGTTGCTATCGGCATCCTCGCCGGTCATGGCTCTCAGGAGAACAGAGGCTCAGAACACTGCGGCCATCCCCATGCGACCCCCTCCGCCACGACCACCCCACGGGAACGTCCCAACACGTCACCCTCTGCGGTGACCATCACCTACTTCTTCCGGTCCCACTCACATACCCGTCCGAAGACCCAACAAGGTATCACCCACCTTGGTAAGTAAGTGACCGTACTACGTCTCGTCCACCTCTTGGACCGACCAGCCATATGCACCAACAAGGCATCTCCATCCTTGCCATATGGCTGGCCCACATCCCTACACAAGGGCGGACGGCCCCGCTTAGCCCGACAGAGAAGACCACATGAAGGGCACGCGAACATCCATCCCAACTCTTACTTCACATTTGATTACACCATAACTAGAAGGGGAGGTTTACTTCATCACAGCACCGTCGATACACCATATATATATATATATATATATATATATATATATATATACACAACCCAGTCTTAACTCAAAATAAACACCATGGTAAACAACCGGGGAATGCGGCGTGGCTCGGACCCTACAATGAACAACATCAACATCAACAACTATTAACAACCAACAACAGCACACCATCACTCCATCTAACCTCTCCCGACAGGGGAAACTGACGATCTCAAAGACCACGACAATCCAAGGGCACTTTCGCCAAGGTTCTCTAACTCCTAATCGATTTTTTTTTTTATGGGAGGGGTAGGAAAATCAGGAAGATGAAAAGAGGCAAGGATCATTGAAGGTCAAGGGCGAAAGGGTGAGGACTAAGGGTAAGGACATGGCTCCCTCCGGAAATAAGGATGAATGGAGGAAACCAAGGCTCGCATGGGCAGGGGCGCAACCCTGAAATAGATGAACACCACTGGGACTGTGGAGAACATCTACCCGCTACCCGTTAACCGCTTCTTCTCACCTTTCTGTGACGGACTTTAGGTACTCGTTCCTTTCGGACACCACTTTCTGAGAAATTATCTCGCGTTGAGCTGTTCTGGCTGGTTTCCTCTGAATCAGAATCAAGGCACCTTACCTCACTACTTTCACCCCGTTTGGATTATCCTCATCATCTAACTCCTCTGTTTCTGCCTTCCCTTCTTCTCTTTCTTCTAACCCTTCCTTTTCTTCTACAATTTCCCCTTCTTCGCCCCCATAATCCAAATCAGCCTCATGACACTGCACCTCCTCACAATCTTCCAGTTGCTCATCTGATCCCTCTTCAACAGCATCTTCTCCCAGCTCCTCACTGATTTCTGCATCACCCTCGTCACCAGCTCCTTCACAAACTTGTTCACTAACCTCCTCTCCAATCTCGTTTTCCTCAACACATTCATCACCAACATCATCGCCATCACGTCCACTACCACCATCCGAACACTGCACATCTTCATCTTCCTCTAGTTGCTTCTCTGGTCCACCCGAAACTTCTTTCCATTCCTCAGATCTCTCAGGACTACTTACAGAAGGCGTCTGCACATCTCCACACACTACATCATTCTCACTCGCACACTCCACAACGCTGCCACAAAATTTCTCCTCAATATCTACCTCACTTGCGGCATGGACATCCCCTTGTCCATCCGCAACCTCAGAAACACTTGCAGCCTGGACTTCCCCGTGTCCATCCGCAAACTCAGACTCTTCAGTCTCCCTAACACCTACAACTATACTTTCCTGTGCAGCATCTGCAGACCGCTCTTCTGCCTCTTCCTTCGATTCCACTGCTTCACCAATCTCAGCAACTACAACGTTCTCAACATTTTCCACCCTGGAATCCCGCTGTCCAGGTTCATGTGCAATGACTAAATTAATTTCTACTGGCGATGGTAAAGCTACACCATCAAGTGACTTCTCATATCCCGGTGTAGGCGACGATGATGTTACAGGATCTGGATCCCTCACGAACCGAGATGGAGATACCGGAACAAATTCCACGGCATCTGGATTCAACTGTGACGTCCTCTCTGAGCCCTGTAATTCGGTATCAACAAATGTTTTCTTGTCGTCTTGTATTAATCCACAGAAGTTATTCGGCTTTTCTTCTTTCTCTTCACCTTCTTCATCCACAACTCTATTAGGCACTGGTACTTCCTCTGGAACCTTTAAAGTTTCCTTACTCTCCAAATAGGAATAACTTGCTACCGGCTCCCTACTTGCCGAAGTTTGTTTACTAACATAATTTCTTCTTCCCCTGTTAATTTCATACTTCTTTGTTTTCTGTGCTGTAGCTGTTGTTACCGTCTTTCCACTTGCCACCCCCTTGTAGCCTCCGTTACTTCCGGAATACTCAGTTTTTCTTACCGTTTCTTGTGTTCTCCACCGACCACCATGTTTGTCTTCTTTAGCTTTTCCTAATGAACCCCTGGAGCATTGGACATCTTTAGCAGCTCTTCCCCGGGACTCATCATTCTCCTGGACCCTTCTGGCATGCGCACACGACCGGTCCAGGTCCGCAAAAGAACGTGGAGGCTCTGCGAAAACTAGCCGGGAACTCTCTTGGGGATTCAGCCCCTCTCGTATTACCTGTATAACTTCCGTCTCGGGCAACCCCAACCTTAATATACGGGCAGCTTTCCTTACATCGTGCACGAAATCCCCCAATGCCTCTCCGTTGGCCTGTAGGCGATAGAATAAATCTAACTTAAGCTGGGAACGTCGTCGATGGGGTATGAAGAAGTCCAACACTTCCCCATGGAAGGTGTCGACACTGCAGCCCCGACGCAGAGTGCTGGTGACCAGCCATGCCAATGAACCCCGGCAATACGGGTATATAAGGGACAAGACCTCCTCATCGGACACACCCGGGAAATCTGCCAACTGCAGGACCAGGTCCAAGAAGACCAACAACCTATCCTCATCTACTCCATCCAACACCGAAAGTTTCTGGAGAACCCCTGAAATGGGGTGGGGTAATCTCTGGTAGCATACCGCCGCCAGAATTGCACAATTCAAGACACACAACCACCAAACATAAATCCCCACGAAACACCTAACACAAACCTAACTTACAAAACATAGTCACAAAAACAGAAAAACTCAAGTACTATCCTTCCTCTGAGCGACCTCCGGGTTCCCTAGCGCTGCGAAAACCTGATCCACTCCAGAACCAACTCTCCGTCAGCCACCACTCTCAAGAGGAGAAACACATCAAACACTAACATAGACCAACAATCCACACCACAGAACAACTACCACAACATATAACATTTCAACAAAGACATTTATTATAAACTTCCGAGACTAAATCTGGTCAATGTCGATACCGACTTCCGGTCAGGCCATACCGCATCCAGCTAACCTCACGCGCTATTACTTCCATAACTATAAATAAGGCAGCCCATTCCCCCGGCAATCCCCCCGTGATCTCCGGTAAGGCCCAATCTCAACAACAACAAAAACCCCAACTAAAACGCATGCCACGTGGCGGCATCAGGTTTACAATTCCAAATCAAATATCAATTATACATTGACAATACATATACACATAAAATGCTAAACCTGCCATTGCATCTACCTCTGTATTCATTTTCAAAGTTTTGAAGTTTTTCAAACTATTTCCGAGTTTGCAAGCCCCGTCACACCCAAGGATCCAAGGGTTCGACCCTAGAATCAACCACGCTCTGCTACCATTTGTAACCCCTCTCAGGTTTTGTGCTTTATAAAAAAAAACTTTTTTTTTTTGGAAAGAGGGGCCACTAGTTATTTAAAACTAGGCCGAGGGCCTAGAGAAGCCAAAAATGCGCTGGGTCCAGTGGGACGGGACTTGCAATTAAACTAGATGATTAAACAACAATAACAAATTTTATTAGCAATTTCAAGTCCTGACATTCAATATAACCCTGATAGAATTAAAAAAAATTCATTAAAAAACTTTACTCCACTCCCTGACATTATAACATTCTGAAAATATACACAGGTAACATCATAGTTCATAGTTAAATAATTTCTCATAAATACACATAAATACAACATCAATCAATATACTTACATGAATACACATAGAACACACATATATATATTTATACATATACCACACACACATGTTCACCTGGCGGACAGCCTATATATATATATTTTTCACCATACCTCAGGATAATATAACCCCAGTATCTGTCCCCAAGACCCCCATCCCAAACTACCGTAAACCGATAAAGTGCCCAGCCTGCTTTAAAAACTTTTCATTTAAAAAAAACAAATCCATTAACTCGTCAGATTAGAACAGAATTACGACAAATGAAATTATTACAAGTATACAAAATGTAGGAATGTTCCCCCAAATAGTAATGTCCCATCGCAAGGTCAACATGACTGCACGGTCTTATAACATGTATAACAAAATTTATAATTGAAAAGTAAGAACCGGTAGTGTGCTCATATTAACAACTCAACAATTAATGCACTGGCTATGGCAGTAAAAGAAATGATGAAAATCTACTTATCACTGAATTATTAAACAGCTAACATAAGTCTTATAAAATGTATAATAAAATTTATAATTGAAAAGTAAGAACTGGTAGTGTGCTCATATTAACAACTCAACAATTAAGGCACTGGCTATGGCAGTAAAAAAAATTATGGAAAATTACTTACTACTGAATTATTAAACAGCTAACATAAATTTTATAAAATGTATAATAAAAATTTTAATAAATAAAATTTTATAATGTAAAATCTAATAAAACAGATTTGAGGCATTCATAGAGAATTGAGTTGACCACAGGCACGGCCATGCGCCCGAACGAGATGCAACAGAATTTAACAAGTCAGAAACCTGTGGATGAAGGCACCAACAGGTGACGGTGGCAGGTCAAAGCACCCCCAAACCTTTAAATAATTAAAAAAAAAATAAAACCCATATAGATCTATAAATATAATCAAGAAAATCCCCAACAAAGTACCCCGGCACCCATGCAAGCATAATTAAGAGCCATACAAATCAGCAACATTCAGTTCTGCACACTTTTGCAATAAAAGAAAAATTTAACATCAAATACGGGAGACGCATGACCCCGTCTGGGTTTACACTTACTCTGGGGACGTAAGCGTTTGAAAAATGAATCTGACAAAATTTTATAACCACTAAATGTCCCGCTGGACTTGTGCACAAACAAAACTTTTAACTGGAGCTGTTCCAGGAATGATATCACAAGTTCTACATTGTAGCGGCCAAAAATATTTCTGAAAGGCTTAAATTTCACCTGGTTATAGTCCGGCACAAAACCTGAGGTATTGTGGTGTGTTGTCCAGCTCTTCCTTCCGGCGGCTCAGACGGAGAATCACTAGTTTAATGGCATGGGTGGCAGGTGATCGGCCACCAGCTAGAGCGAAACAGGAGATTGACTTAAATCAGGAACCCGGAGAGTCACTTAGTGATTATTTATGCATAGTAGATAGATGATTTACAAGATCCAAATCTCACGGCAGCCGGGAGGAGTACGGACTGTCACGGTCGAGCGCTGTAAGTGAACTCCTTCGACATTAGCCGGAAAAAATGCTATGCCGGCTCGACCCCAGAGCGCGTGCGGATCGGCATAGCAAGCGTACTGATAACGGAGCGGCGCCGTTAAGCTAATTAATTAACGTGCACGGCAATGCCCGTCACATCGTTAACAAGAAAACAGCCGAGTTTTTCCAAAACTCGGTACACCCCCACTTCAAAAGGGCAACATGGGTGCCCAACTAGAACTCAGTGGTACCCTGCAGTGTACCTCCCTTATAGTCCATACTCGAGTTGCTATCGGCATCCTCGCCGGTCATGGCTCTCAGGAGAACAGAGGCTCAGAACACTGCGGCCATCCCCATGCGACCCCCTCCGCCACGACCACCCCACGGGAACGTCCCAACACGTCACCCTCTGCGGTGACCATCACCTACTTCTTCCGGTCCCACTCACATACCCGTCCGAAGACCCAACAAGGTATCACCCACCTTGGTAAGTGAGTGACCGTACTACCTCTCGTCCACCTCTTGGACCGACCAGCCATATGCACCAACAAGGCATCTCCATCCTTGCCATATGGCTGGCCCACATCCCTACACAAGGGCGGACGGCCCCGCTTAGCCCGACAGAGAAGACCACATGAAGGGCACGCGAACATCCATCCCAACTCTTACTTCACATTTGATTACACCGTAACTAGAAGGGGAGGTTTACTTCATCACAGCACCGTCGATACACCATATATATATATATATATATATATATATACACAACCCAGTCTTAACTCAAAATAAACACCATGGTAAACAACCGGGGAATGCGGCGTGGCTCGGACCCTACAATGAACAACATCAACATCAACAACTATTAACAACCAACAACAGCACACCATCACTCCATCTAACCTCTCCCGACAGGGGAAACTGACGATCTCAAAGACCACGACAATCCAAGGGCACTTTCGGCAAGGTTCTCTAACTCCTAATCGTTTTTTTTTATGGGAGGGGTAGGAAAATCAGGAAGATGAAAAGAGGCAAGGATCATTGAAGGTCAAGGGCGAAAGGGTGAGGACTAAGGGTAAGGACATGGCTCCCTCCGGAAATAAGGATGAATGGAGGAAACCAAGGCTCGCATGGGCAGGGGCGCAACCCTGAAATAGATGAACACCACTGGGACTGTGGAGAACATCTACCCGCTACCCGTTAACCGCTTCTTCTCACCTTTCTGTGACGGACTTTAGGTACTCGTTCCTTTCGGACACCACTTACTGAGAAATTATCTCGCGTTGAGCTGTTCTGGCTGGTTTCCTCTGAATCAGAATCAAGGCAACTTACCTCACTACTTTCACCCCGTTTGGATTATCCTCATCATCTAACTCCTCTGTTTCTGCCTCCCCTTCTTCTCTTTCTTCTAACCCTTCCTTTTCTTCTACAATTTCCCCTTCTTCGCCCCCATAATCCAAATCAGCCTCATGACACTGCACCTCCTCACAATCTTCCAGTTGCTCATCTGATCCCTCTTCAACAGCATCTTCTCCCAGCTCCTCACTGATTTCTGCATCACCCTCGTCACCAGCTCCTTCACAAACTTGTTCACTAACCTCCTCTCCAATCTCGTTTTCCTCAACACATTCATCACCAACATCATCGCCATCACGTCCACTACCACCATCCGAACACTGCACATCTTCATCTTCCTCTAGTTGCTTCTCTGGTCCACCCGAAACTTCTTTCCATTCCTCAGATCTCTCAGGACTACTTACAGAAGGCGTCTGCACATCTCCACACACTACATCATTCTCACTCGCACACTCCACAACGCTGCCACAAAATTTCTCCTCAATATCTACCTCACTTGCGGCATGGACATCCCCTTGTCCATCCGCAACCTCAGAAACACTTGCAGCCTGGACTTCCCCGTGTCCATCCGCAAACTCAGACTCTTCAGTCTCCCTAACACCTACAACTATACTTTCCTGTGCAGCATCTGCAGACCGCTCTTCTGCCTCTTCCTTCGATTCCACTCCTTCACCACTCTCAGCAACTACAACGTTCTCAACATTTTCCACCCTGGAATCCCGCTGTCCAGGTTCATGTGCAATGACTAAATTAATTTCTACTGGCGATGGTAAAGCTACACCATCAAGTGACTTCTCATATCCCGGTGTAGGCGACGATGATGTTACAGGATCTGGATCCCTCACGAACCGAGATGGAGATACCGGAACAAATTCCACGGCATCTGGATTCAACTGTGACGTCCTCTCTGAGCCCTGTAATTCGGTATCAACAAATGTTTTCTTGTCGTCTTGTATTAATCCACAGAAGTTATTCGGCTTTTCTTCTTTCTCTTCACCTTCTTCATCCACAACTCTATTAGGCACTGGTACTTCCTCTGGAACCTTTAAAGTTTCCTTACTCTCCAAATAGGAATAACTTGCTACCGGCTCCCTACTTGCCGAAGTTTGTTTACTAACATAATTTCTTCTTCCCCTGTTAATTTCATACTTCTTTGTTTTCTGTGCTGTAGCTGTTGTTACCGTCTTTCCACTTGCCACCCCCTTGTAGCCTCCGTTACTTCCGGAATACTCAGTTTTTCTTACCGTTTCTTGTGTTCTCCACCGACCACCATGTTTGTCTTCTTTAGCTTTTCCTAATGAACCCCTGGAGCATTGGACATCTTTAGCAGCTCTTCCCCGGGACTCATCATTCTCCTGGACCCTTCTGGCATGCGCACACCACCGGTCCAGGTCCGCAAAAGAACGTGGAGGCTCTGCGAAAACTAGCCGGGAACTCTCTTGGGGATTCAGCCCCTCTCGTATTACCTGTATAACTTCCGTCTCGGGCAACCCCAACCTTAATATACGGGCAGCTTTCCTTACATCGTGCACGAAATCCCCCAATGCCTCTCCGTTGGCCTGTAGGCGATAGAATAAATCTAACTTAAGCTGGGAACGTCGTCGATGGGGTATGAAGAAGTCCAACACTTCCCCATGGAAGGTGTCGACACTGCAGCCCCGACGCAGAGTGCTGGTGACCAGCCATGCCAATGAACCCCGGCAATACGGGTATATAAGGGACAAGACCTCCTCATCGGACACACCCGGGAAATCTGCCAACTGCAGGACCAGGTCCAAGAAGACCAACAACCTATCCTCATCTACTCCATCCAACACCGAAAGTTTCTGGAGAACCCCTGAAATGGGGTGGGGTAATCTCTGGTAGCATACCGCCGCCAGAATTGCACAATTCAAGACACACAACCACCAAACATAAATCCCCACGAAACACCTAACACAAACCTAACTTACAAAACATAGTCACAAAAACAGAAAAACTCAAGTACTATCCTTCCTCTGAGCGACCTCCGGGTTCCCTAGCGCTGCGAAAACCTGATCCACTCCAGAACCAACTCTCCGTCAGCCACCACTCTCAAGAGGAGAAACACATCAAACACTAACATAGACCAACAATCCACACCACAGAACAACTACCACAACATATAACATTTCAACAAAGACATTTATTATAAACTTCCGAGACTAAATCTGGTCAATGTCGATACCGACTTCCGGTCAGGCCATACCGCATCCAGCTAACCTCACGCGCTATTACTTCCATAACTATAAATAAGGCAGACCATTCCCCCGGCAATCCCCCCGTGATCTCCGGTAAGGCCCAATCTCAACAACAACAAAAACCCCAACTAAAACGCATGCCACGTGGCGGCATCAGGTTTACAATTCCAAATCAAATATCAATTATACATTGACAATACATATACACATAAAATGCTAAACCTGCCATTGCATCTACCTCTGTATTCATTTTCAAAGTTTTGAAGTTTTTCAAACTATTTCCGAGTTTGCAAGCCCCGTCACACCCAAGGATCCAAGGGTTCGACCCTAGAATCAACCACGCTCTGCTACCATTTGTAACCCCTCTCAGGTTTTGTGCTTTATAAAAAAAAACTTTTTTTTTTTGGAAAGAGGGGCCACTAGTTATTTAAAACTAGGCCGAGGGCCTAGAGAAGCCAAAAATGCGCTGGGTCCAGTGGGACGGGACTTGCAATTAAACTAGATGATTAAACAACAATAACAAATTTTATTAGCAATTTCAAGTCCTGACATTCAATATAACCCTGATAGAATTAAAAAAAATTCATTAAAAAACTTTACTCCACTCCCTGACATTATAACATTCTGAAAATATACACAGGTAACATCATAGTTCATAGTTAAATAATTTCTCATAAATACACATAAATACAACATCAATCAATATACTTACATGAATACACATAGAACACACATATATATATTTATACATATACCACACACACATGTTCACCTGGCGGACAGCCTATATATATATATTTTTCACCATACCTCAGGATAATATAACCCCAGTATCTGTCCCCAAGACCCCCATCCCAAACTACCGTAAACCGATAAAGTGCCCAGCCTGCTTTAAAAACTTTTCATTTAAAAAAAACAAATCCATTAACTCGTCAGATTAGAACAGAATTACGACAAATGAAATTATTACAAGTATACAAAATGTAGGAATGTTCCCCCAAATAGTAATGTCCCATCGCAAGGTCAACATGACTGCACGGTCTTATAACATGTATAACAAAATTTATAATTGAAAAGTAAGAACCGGTAGTGTGCTCATATTAACAACTCAACAATTAATGCACTGGCTATGGCAGTAAAAGAAATGATGAAAATCTACTTATCACTGAATTATTAAACAGCTAACATAAGTCTTATAAAATGTATAATAAAATTTATAATTGAAAAGTAAGAACTGGTAGTGTGCTCATATTAACAACTCAACAATTAAGGCACTGGCTATGGCAGTAAAAAAAATTATGGAAAATTACTTACTACTGAATTATTAAACAGCTAACATAAATTTTATAAAATGTATAATAAAAATTTTAATAAATAAAATTTTATAATGTAAAATCTAATAAAACAGATTTGAGGCATTCATAGAGAATTGAGTTGACCACAGGCACGGCCATGCGCCCGAACGAGATGCAACAGAATTTAACAAGTCAGAAACCTGTGGATGAAGGCACCAACAGGTGACGGTGGCAGGTCAAAGCACCCCCAAACCTTTAAATAATTAAAAAAAAAATAAAACCCATATAGATCTATAAATATAATCAAGAAAATCCCCAACAAAGTACCCCGGCACCCATGCAAGCATAATTAAGAGCCATACAAATCAGCAACATTCAGTTCTGCACACTTTTGCAATAAAAGAAAAATTTAACATCAAATACGGGAGACGCATGACCCCGTCTGGGTTTACACTTACTCTGGGGACGTAAGCGTTTGAAAAATGAATCTGACAAAATTTTATAACCACTAAATGTCCCGCTGGACTTGTGCACAAACAAAACTTTTAACTGGAGCTGTTCCAGGAATGATATCACAAGTTCTACATTGTAGCGGCCAAAAATATTTCTGAAAGGCTTAAATTTCACCTGGTTATAGTCCGGCACAAAACCTGAGGTATTGTGGTGTGTTGTCCAGCTCTTCCTTCCGGCGGCTCAGACGGAGAATCACTAGTTTAATGGCATGGGTGGCAGGTGATCGGCCACCAGCTAGAGCGAAACAGGAGATTGACTTAAATCAGGAACCCGGAGAGTCACTTAGTGATTATTTATGCATAGTAGATAGATGATTTACAAGATCCAAATCTCACGGCAGCCGGGAGGAGTACGGACTGTCACGGTCGAGCGCTGTAAGTGAACTCCTTCGACATTAGCCGGAAAAAATGCTATGCCGGCTCGACCCCAGAGCGCGTGCGGATCGGCATAGCAAGCGTACTGATAACGGAGCGGCGCCGTTAAGCTAATTAATTAACGTGCACGGCAATGCCCGTCACATCGTTAACAAGAAAACAGCCGAGTTTTTCCAAAACTCGGTACACCCCCACTTCAAAAGGGCAACATGGGTGCCCAACTAGAACTCAGTGGTACCCTGCAGTGTACCTCCCTTATAGTCCATACTCGAGTTGCTATCGGCATCCTCGCCGGTCATGGCTCTCAGGAGAACAGAGGCTCAGAACACTGCGGCCATCCCCATGCGACCCCCTCCGCCACGACCACCCCACGGGAACGTCCCAACACGTCACCCTCTGCGGTGACCATCACCTACTTCTTCCGGTCCCACTCACATACCCGTCCGAAGACCCAACAAGGTATCACCCACCTTGGTAAGTGAGTGACCGTACTACCTCTCGTCCACCTCTTGGACCGACCAGCCATATGCACCAACAAGGCATCTCCATCCTTGCCATATGGCTGGCCCACATCCCTACACAAGGGCGGACGGCCCCGCTTAGCCCGACAGAGAAGACCACATGAAGGGCACGCGAACATCCATCCCAACTCTTACTTCACATTTGATTACACCGTAACTAGAAGGGGAGGTTTACTTCATCACAGCACCGTCGATACACCATATATATATATATATATATATATACACAACCCAGTCTTAACTCAAAATAAACACCATGGTAAACAACCGGGGAATGCGGCGTGGCTCGGACCCTACAATGAACAACATCAACATCAACAACTATTAACAACCAACAACAGCACACCATCACTCCATCTAACCTCTCCCGACAGGGGAAACTGACGATCTCAAAGACCACGACAATCCAAGGGCACTTTCGGCAAGGTTCTCTAACTCCTAATCGTTTTTTTTTATGGGAGGGGTAGGAAAATCAGGAAGATGAAAAGAGGCAAGGATCATTGAAGGTCAAGGGCGAAAGGGTGAGGACTAAGGGTAAGGACATGGCTCCCTCCGGAAATAAGGATGAATGGAGGAAACCAAGGCTCGCATGGGCAGGGGCGCAACCCTGAAATAGATGAACACCACTGGGACTGTGGAGAACATCTACCCGCTACCCGTTAACCGCTTCTTCTCACCTTTCTGTGACGGACTTTAGGTACTCGTTCCTTTCGGACACCACTTACTGAGAAATTATCTCGCGTTGAGCTGTTCTGGCTGGTTTCCTCTGAATCAGAATCAAGGCAACTTACCTCACTACTTTCACCCCGTTTGGATTATCCTCATCATCTAACTCCTCTGTTTCTGCCTCCCCTTCTTCTCTTTCTTCTAACCCTTCCTTTTCTTCTACAATTTCCCCTTCTTCGCCCCCATAATCCAAATCAGCCTCATGACACTGCACCTCCTCACAATCTTCCAGTTGCTCATCTGATCCCTCTTCAACAGCATCTTCTCCCAGCTCCTCACTGATTTCTGCATCACCCTCGTCACCAGCTCCTTCACAAACTTGTTCACTAACCTCCTCTCCAATCTCGTTTTCCTCAACACATTCATCACCAACATCATCGCCATCACGTCCACTACCACCATCCGAACACTGCACATCTTCATCTTCCTCTAGTTGCTTCTCTGGTCCACCCGAAACTTCTTTCCATTCCTCAGATCTCTCAGGACTACTTACAGAAGGCGTCTGCACATCTCCACACACTACATCATTCTCACTCGCACACTCCACAACGCTGCCACAAAATTTCTCCTGAATATCTACCTCACTTGCGGCATGGACATCCCCTTGTCCATCCGCAACCTCAGAAACACTTGCAGCCTGGACTTCCCCGTGTCCATCCGCAAACTCAGACTCTTCAGTCTCCCTAACACCTACAACTATACTTTCCTGTGCAGCATCTGCAGACCGCTCTTCTGCCTCTTCCTTCGATTCCACTCCTTCACCACTCTCAGCAACTACAACGTTCTCAACATTTTCCACCCTGGAATCCCGCTGTCCAGGTTCATGTGCAATGACTAAATTAATTTCTACTGGCGATGGTAAAGCTACACCATCAAGTGACTTCTCATATCCCGGTGTAGGCGACGATGATGTTACAGGATCTGGATCCCTCACGAACCGAGATGGAGATACCGGAACAAATTCCACGGCATCTGGATTCAACTGTGACGTCCTCTCTGAGCCCTGTAATTCGGTATCAACAAATGTTTTCTTGTCGTCTTGTATTAATCCACAGAAGTTATTCGGCTTTTCTTCTTTCTCTTCACCTTCTTCATCCACAACTCTATTAGGCACTGGTACTTCCTCTGGAACCTTTAAAGTTTCCTTACTCTCCAAATAGGAATAACTTGCTACCGGCTCCCTACTTGCCGAAGTTTGTTTACTAACATAATTTCTTCTTCCCCTGTTAATTTCATACTTCTTTGTTTTCTGTGCTGTAGCTGTTGTTACCGTCTTTCCACTTGCCACCCCCTTGTAGCCTCCGTTACTTCCGGAATACTCAGTTTTTCTTACCGTTTCTTGTGTTCTCCACCGACCACCATGTTTGTCTTCTTTAGCTTTTCCTAATGAACCCCTGGAGCATTGGACATCTTTAGCAGCTCTTCCCCGGGACTCATCATTCTCCTGGACCCTTCTGGCATGCGCACACGACCGGTCCAGGTCCGCAAAAGAACGTGGAGGCTCTGCGAAAACTAGCCGGGAACTCTCTTGGGGATTCAGCCCCTCTCGTATTACCTGTATAACTTCCGTCTCGGGCAACCCCAACCTTAATATACGGGCAGCTTTCCTTACATCGTGCACGAAATCCCCCAATGCCTCTCCGTTGGCCTGTAGGCGATAGAATAAATCTAACTTAAGCTGGGAACGTCGTCGATGGGGTATGAAGAAGTCCAACACTTCCCCATGGAAGGTGTCGACACTGCAGCCCCGACGCAGAGTGCTGGTGACCAGCCATGCCAATGAACCCCGGCAATACGGGTATATAAGGGACAAGACCTCCTCATCGGACACACCCGGGAAATCTGCCAACTGCAGGACCAGGTCCAAGAAGACCAACAACCTATCCTCATCTACTCCATCCAACACCGAAAGTTTCTGGAGAACCCCTGAAATGGGGTGGGGTAATCTCTGGTAGCATACCGCCGCCAGAATTGCACAATTCAAAACACACAACCACCAAACATAAATCCCCACGAAACACCTAACACAAACCTAACTTACAAAACATAGTCACAAAAACAGAAAAACTCAAGTACTATCCTTCCTCTGAGCGACCTCCGGGTTCCCTAGCGCTGCGAAAACCTGATCCACTCCAGAACCAACTCTCCGTCAGCCACCACTCTCAAGAGGAGAAACACATCAAACACTAACATAGACCAACAATCCACACCACAGAACAACTACCACAACATATAACATTTCAACAAAGACATTTATTATAAACTTCCGAGACTAAATCTGGTCAATGTCGATACCGACTTCCGGTCAGGCCATACCGCATCCAGCTAACCTCACGCGCTATTACTTCCATAACTATAAATAAGGCAGCCCATTCCCCCGGCAATCCCCCCGTGATCTCCGGTAAGGCCCAATCTCAACAACAACAAAAACCCCAACTAAAACGCATGCCACGTGGCGGCATCAGGTTTACAATTCCAAATCAAATATCAATTATACATTGACAATACATATACACATAAAATGCTAAACCTGCCATTGCATCTACCTCTGTATTCATTTTCAAAGTTTTGAAGTTTTTCAAACTATTTCCGAGTTTGCAAGCCCCGTCACACCCAAGGATCCAAGGGTTCGACCCTAGAATCAACCACGCTCTGCTACCATTTGTAACCCCTCTCAGGTTTTGTGCTTTATAAAAAAAAACTTTTTTTTTTTTGGAAAGAGGGGCCACTAGTTATTTAAAACTAGGCCGAGGGCCTAGAGAAGCCAAAAATGCGCTGGGTCCAGTGGGACGGGACTTGCAATTAAACTAGATGATTAAACAACAATAACAAATTTTATTAGCGATTTCAAGTCCTGACATTCAATATAACCCTGATAGAATTAAAAAAAATTCATTAAAAAACTTTACTCCACTCCCTGACATTATAACATTCTGAAAATATACACAGGTAACATCATAGTTCATAGTTAAATAATTTCTCATAAATACACATAAATACAACATCAATCAATATACTTACATGAATACACATAGAACACACATATATATATTTATACATATACCACACACACATGTTCACCTGGCGGACAGCCTATATATATATATTTTTCACCATACCTCAGGATAATATAACCCCAGTATCTGTCCCCAAGACCCCCATCCCAAACTACCGTAAACCGATAAAGTGCCCAGCCTGCTTTAAAAACTTTTCATTTAAAAAAAACAAATCCATTAACTCGTCAGATTAGAACAGAATTACGACAAATGAAATTATTACAAGTATACAAAATGTAGGAATGTTCCCCCAAATAGTAATGTCCCATCGCAAGGTCAACATGACTGCACGGTCTTATAACATGTATAACAAAATTTATAATTGAAAAGTAAGAACCGGTAGTGTGCTCATATTAACAACTCAACAATTAATGCACTGGCTATGGCAGTAAAAGAAATGATGAAAATCTACTTATCACTGAATTATTAAACAGCTAACATAAGTCTTATAAAATGTATAATAAAATTTATAATTGAAAAGTAAGAACTGGTAGTGTGCTCATATTAACAACTCAACAATTAAGGCACTGGCTATGGCAGTAAAAAAAATTATGGAAAATTACTTACTACTGAATTATTAAACAGCTAACATAAATTTTATAAAATGTATAATAAAAATTTTAATAAATAAAATTTTATAATGTAAAATCTAATAAAACAGATTTGAGGCATTCATAGAGAATTGAGTTGACCACAGGCACGGCCATGCGCCCGAACGAGATGCAACAGAATTTAACAAGTCAGAAACCTGTGGATGAAGGCACCAACAGGTGACGGTGGCAGGTCAAAGCACCCCCAAACCTTTAAATAATTAAAAAAAAAATAAAACCCATATAGATCTATAAATATAATCAAGAAAATCCCCAACAAAGTACCCCGGCACCCATGCAAGCATAATTAAGAGCCATACAAATCAGCAACATTCAGTTCTGCACACTTTTGCAATAAAAGAAAAATTTAACATCAAATACGGGAGACGCATGACCCCGTCTGGGTTTACACTTACTCTGGGGACGTAAGCGTTTGAAAAATGAATCTGACAAAATTTTATAACCACTAAATGTCCCGCTGGACTTGTGCACAAACAAAACTTTTAACTGGAGCTGTTCCAGGAATGATATCACAAGTTCTACATTGTAGCGGCCAAAAATATTTCTGAAAGGCTTAAATTTCACCTGATTATAGTCCGGCACAAAACCTGAGGTATTGTGGTGTGTTGTCCAGCTCTTCCTTCCGGCGGCTCAGACGGAGAATCACTAGTTTAATGGCATGGGTGGCAGGTGATCGGCCACCAGCTAGAGCGAAACAGGAGATTGACTTAAATCAGGAACCCGGAGAGTCACTTAGTGATTATTTATGCATAGTAGATAGATGATTTACAAGATCCAAATCTCACGGCAGCCGGGAGGAGTACGGACTGTCACGGTCGAGCGCTGTAAGTGAACTCCTTCGACATTAGCCGGAAAAAATGCTATGCCGGCTCGACCCCAGAGCGCGTGCGGATCGGCATAGCAAGCGTACTGATAACGGAGCGGCGCCGTTAAGCTAATTAATTAACGTGCACGGCAATGCCCGACACATCGTTAACAAGAAAACAGCCGAGTTTTTCCAAAACTCGGTACACCCCCACTTCAAAAGGGCAACATGGGTGCCCAACTAGAACTCAGTGGTACCCTGCAGTGTACCTCCCTTATAGTCCATACTCGAGTTGCTATCGGCATCCTCGCCGGTCATGGCTCTCAGGAGAACAGAGGCTCAGAACACTGCGGCCATCCCCATGCGACCCCCTCCGCCACGACCACCCCACGGGAACGTCCCAACACGTCACCCTCTGCGGTGACCATCACCTACTTCTTCCGGTCCCACTCACATACCCGTCCGAAGACCCAACAAGGTATCACCCACCTTGGTAAGTGAGTGACCGTACTACCTCTCGTCCACCTCTTGGACCGACCAGCCATATGCACCAACAAGGCATCTCCATCCTTGCCATATGGCTGGCCCACATCCCTACACAAGGGCGGACGGCCCCGCTTAGCCCGACAGAGAAGACCACATGAAGGGCACGCGAACATCCATCCCAACTCTTACTTCACATTTGATTACACCGTAACTAGAAGGGGAGGTTTACTTCATCACAGCACCGTCGATACACCATATATATATATATATATATATATATACACAACCCAGTCTTAACTCAAAATAAACACCATGGTAAACAACCGGGGAATGCGGCGTGGCTCGGACCCTACAATGAACAACATCAACATCAACAACTATTAACAACCAACAACAGCACACCATCACTCCATCTAACCTCTCCCGACAGGGGAAACTGACGATCTCAAAGACCACGACAATCCAAGGGCACTTTCGGCAAGGTTCTCTAACTCCTAATCGTTTTTTTTTATGGGAGGGGTAGGACAATCAGGAAGATGAAAAGAGGCAAGGATCATTGAAGGTCAAGGGCGAAAGGGTGAGGACTAAGGGTAAGTACATGGCTCCCTCCGGTAATAAGGATGAATGGAGGAAACCAAGGCTCGCATGGGCAGGGGCGCAACCCTGAAATAGATGAACACCACTGGGACTGTGGAGAACATCTACCCGCTACCCGTTAACCGCTTCTTCTCACCTTTCTGTGACGGACTTTAGGTACTCGTTCCTTTCGGACACCACTTACTGAGAAATTATCTCGCGTTGAGCTGTTCTGGCTGGTTTCCTCTGAATCAGAATCAAGGCAACTTACCTCACTACTTTCACCCCGTTTGGATTATCCTCATCATCTAACTCCTCTGTTTCTGCCTCCCCTTCTTCTCTTTCTTCTAACCCTTCCTTTTCTTCTACAATTTCCCCTTCTTCGTCCCCATAATCCAAATCAGCCTCATGACACTGCACCTCCTCACAATCTTCCAGTTGCTCATCTGATCCCTCTTCAACAGCATCTTCTCCCAGCTCCTCACTGATTTCTGCATCACCCTCGTCACCAGCTCCTTCACAAACTTGTTCACTAACCTCCTCTCCAATCTCGTTTTCCTCAACACATTCATCACCAACATCATCGCCATCACGTCCACTACCACCATCCGAACACTGCACATCTTCATCTTCCTCTAGTTGCTTCTCTGGTCCACCCGAAACTTCTTTCCATTCCTCAGATCTCTCAGGACTACTTACAGAAGGCGTCTGCACATCTCCACACACTACATCATTCTCACTCGCACACTCCACAACGCTGCCACAAAATTTCTCCTCAATATCTACCTCACTTGCGGCATGGACATCCCCTTGTCCATCCGCAACCTCAGAAACACTTGCAGCCTGGACTTCCCCGTGTCCATCCGCAAACTCAGACTCTTCAGTCTCCCTAACACCTACAACTATACTTTCCTGTGCAGCATCTGCAGACCGCTCTTCTGCCTCTTCCTTCGATTCCACTCCTTCACCACTCTCAGCAACTACAACGTTCTCAACATTTTCCACCCTGGAATCCCGCTGTCCAGGTTCATGTGCAATGACTAAATTAATTTCTACTGGCGATGGTAAAGCTACACCATCAAGTGACTTCTCATATCCCGGTGTAGGCGACGATGATGTTACAGGATCTGGATCCCTCACGAACCGAGATGGAGATACCGGAACAAATTCCACGGCATCTGGATTCAACTGTGACGTCCTCTCTGAGCCCTGTAATTCGGTATCAACAAATGTTTTCTTGTCGTCTTGTATTAATCCACAGAAGTTATTCGGCTTTTCTTCTTTCTCTTCACCTTCTTCATCCACAACTCTATTAGGCACTGGTACTTCCTCTGGAACCTTTAAAGTTTCCTTACTCTCCAAATAGGAATAACTTGCTACCGGCTCCCTACTTGCCGAAGTTTGTTTACTAACATAATTTCTTCTTCCCCTGTTAATTTCATACTTCTTTGTTTTCTGTGCTGTAGCTGTTGTTACCGTCTTTCCACTTGCCACCCCCTTGTAGCCTCCGTTACTTCCGGAATACTCAGTTTTTCTTACCGTTTCTTGTGTTCTCCACCGACCACCATGTTTGTCTTCTTTAGCTTTTCCTAATGAACCCCTGGAGCATTGGACATCTTTAGCAGCTCTTCCCCGGGACTCATCATTCTCCTGGACCCTTCTGGCATGCGCACACGACCGGTCCAGGTCCGCAAAAGAACGTGGAGGCTCTGCGAAAACTAGCCGGGAACTCTCTTGGGGATTCAGCCCCTCTCGTATTACCTGTATAACTTCCGTCTCGGGCAACCCCAACCTTAATATACGGGCAGCTTTCCTTACATCGTGCACGAAATCCCCCAATGCCTCTCCGTTGGCCTGTAGGCGATAGAATAAATCTAACTTAAGCTGGGAACGTCGTCGATGGGGTATGAAGAAGTCCAACACTTCCCCATGGAAGGTGTCGACACTGCAGCCCCGACGCAGAGTGCTGGTGACCAGCCATGCCAATGAACCCCGGCAATACGGGTATATAAGGGACAAGACCTCCTCATCGGACACACCCGGGAAATCTGCCAACTGCAGGACCAGGTCCAAGAAGACCAACAACCTATCCTCATCTACTCCATCCAACACCGAAAGTTTCTGGAGAACCCCTGAAATGGGGTGGGGTAATCTCTGGTAGCATACCGCCGCCAGAATTGCACAATTCAAAACACACAACCACCAAACATAAATCCCCACGAAACACCTAACACAAACCTAACTTACAAAACATAGTCACAAAAACAGAAAAACTCAAGTACTATCCTTCCTCTGAGCGACCTCCGGGTTCCCTAGCGCTGCGAAAACCTGATCCACTCCAGAACCAACTCTCCGTCAGCCACCACTCTCAAGAGGAGAAACACATCAAACACTAACATAGACCAACAATCCACACCACAGAACAACTACCACAACATATAACATTTCAACAAAGACATTTATTATAAACTTCCGAGACTAAATCTGGTCAATGTCGATACCGACTTCCGGTCAGGCCATACCGCATCCAGCTAACCTCACGCGCTATTACTTCCATAACTATAAATAAGGCAGCCCATTCCCCCGGCAATCCCCCCGTGATCTCCGGTAAGGCCCAATCTCAACAACAACAAAAACCCCAACTAAAACGCATGCCACGTGGCGGCATCAGGTTTACAATTCCAAATCAAATATCAATTATACATTGACAATACATATACACATAAAATGCTAAACCTGCCATTGCATCTACCTCTGTATTCATTTTCAAAGTTTTGAAGTTTTTCAAACTATTTCCGAGTTTGCAAGCCCCGTCACACCCAAGGATCCAAGGGTTCGACCCTAGAATCAACCACGCTCTGCTACCATTTGTAACCCCTCTCAGGTTTTGTGCTTTATAAAAAAAAACTTTTTTTTTTTTGGAAAGAGGGGCCACTAGTTATTTAAAACTAGGCCGAGGGCCTAGAGAAGCCAAAAATGCGCTGGGTCCAGTGGGACGGGACTTGCAATTAAACTAGATGATTAAACAACAATAACAAATTTTATTAGCAATTTCAAGTCCTGACATTCAATATAACCCTGATAGAATTAAAAAAAATTCATTAAAAAACTTTACTCCACTCCCTGACATTATAACATTCTGAAAATATACACAGGTAACATCATAGTTCATAGTTAAATAATTTCTCATAAATACACATAAATACAACATCAATCAATATACTTACATGAATACACATAGAACACACATATATATATTTATACATATACCACACACACATGTTCACCTGGCGGACAGCCTATATATATATATTTTTCACCATACCTCAGGATAATATAACCCCAGTATCTGTCCCCAAGACCCCCATCCCAAACTACCGTAAACCGATAAAGTGCCCAGCCTGCTTTAAAAACTTTTCATTTAAAAAAAACAAATCCATTAACTCGTCAGATTAGAACAGAATTACGACAAATGAAATTATTACAAGTATACAAAATGTAGGAATGTTCCCCCAAATAGTAATGTCCCATCGCAAGGTCAACATGACTGCACGGTCTTATAACATGTATAACAAAATTTATAATTGAAAAGTAAGAACCGGTAGTGTGCTCATATTAACAACTCAACAATTAATGCACTGGCTATGGCAGTAAAAGAAATGATGAAAATCTACTTATCACTGAATTATTAAACAGCTAACATAAGTCTTATAAAATGTATAATAAAATTTATAATTGAAAAGTAAGAACTGGTAGTGTGCTCATATTAACAACTCAACAATTAAGGCACTGGCTATGGCAGTAAAAAAAATTATGGAAAATTACTTACTACTGAATTATTAAACAGCTAACATAAATTTTATAAAATGTATAATAAAAATTTTAATAAATAAAATTTTATAATGTAAAATCTAATAAAACAGATTTGAGGCATTCATAGAGAATTGAGTTGACCACAGGCACGGCCATGCGCCCGAACGAGATGCAACAGAATTTAACAAGTCAGAAACCTGTGGATGAAGGCACCAACAGGTGACGGTGGCAGGTCAAAGCACCCCCAAACCTTTAAATAATTAAAAAAAAAATAAAACCCATATAGATCTATAAATATAATCAAGAAAATCCCCAACAAAGTACCCCGGCACCCATGCAAGCATAATTAAGAGCCATACAAATCAGCAACATTCAGTTCTGCACACTTTTGCAATAAAAGAAAAATTTAACATCAAATACGGGAGACGCATGACCCCGTCTGGGTTTACACTTACTCTGGGGACGTAAGCGTTTGAAAAATGAATCTGACAAAATTTTATAACCACTAAATGTCCCGCTGGACTTGTGCACAAACAAAACTTTTAACTGGAGCTGTTCCAGGAATGATATCACAAGTTCTACATTGTAGCGGCCAAAAATATTTCTGAAAGGCTTAAATTTCACCTGGTTATAGTCCGGCACAAAACCTGAGGTATTGTGGTGTGTTGTCCAGCTCTTCCTTCCGGCGGCTCAGACGGAGAATCACTAGTTTAATGGCATGGGTGGCAGGTGATCGGCCACCAGCTAGAGCGAAACAGGAGATTGACTTAAATCAGGAACCCGGAGAGTCACTTAGTGATTATTTATGCATAGTAGATAGATGATTTACAAGATCCAAATCTCACGGCAGCCGGGAGGAGTACGGACTGTCACGGTCGAGCGCTGTAAGTGAACTCCTTCGACATTAGCCGGAAAAAATGCTATGCCGGCTCGACCCCAGAGCGCGTGCGGATCGGCATAGCAAGCGTACTGATAACGGAGCGGCGCCGTTAAGCTAATTAATTAACGTGCACGGCAATGCCCGTCACATCGTTAACAAGAAAACAGCCGAGTTTTTCCAAAACTCGGTACACCCCCACTTCAAAAGGGCAACATGGGTGCCCAACTAGAACTCAGTGGTACCCTGCAGTGTACCTCCCTTATAGTCCATACTCGAGTTGCTATCGGTATCCTCGCCGGTCATGGCTCTCAGGAGAACAGAGGCTCAGAACACTGCGGCCATCCCCATGCGACCCCCTCCGCCACGCCCACCCCACGGGACCGCCCCAACACGTCACCCTCTGCGGTGACCATCACCTACTTCTTCCGGTCCCACTCACATACCCGTCCGAAGACCCAACAAGTTATCACCCAACTTGGTAAGTGAGTGACCGTACTACCTCTCGTCCACCTCCTGGACCGACCAGCCATATGCACCAACAAGGCATCTGCATCCTTGCCATATGGCTGGCCCACATCCCTACACAAGGGCGGACGGCCCCGCTTAGCCCGACAGAGAAGACCACATTAAGGGCACGCGAACATCCATCCCAACTCTTACTTCACATTTGATTACACCGTAACTAGAAGGGGAGGTTTACTTCATCACAGCACCGTCGATACACCATATATATATATATATATACACAACCCAGTCTTAACTCAAAATAAACACCATGGTAAACAACCGGGGAATGCGGCGTGGCTCGGACCCTACAATGAACAACATCAACATCAACAACTATTAACAACCAACAACAGCACACCATCACTCCATCTAACCTCTCCCGACAGGGGAAACTGACGATCTCAAAGACCACGACAATCCAAGGGCACTATCGGCAAGGTTCTCTAACTCCTTATCGATTTTTTTTTTTATGGGAGGGGTAGGAAAATCAGGAAGATGAAAAGAGGCAAGGATCATTGAAGGTCAAGGGCGAAAGGGTGAGGACTAAGGGTAAGGACATGGCTCCCTCCGGAAATAAGGATGAATGGAGGAAACCAAGGCTCGCATGGGCAGGGGCGCAACCCTGAAATAGATGAACACCACTGGGACTGTGGAGAACATCTACCCGCTACCCGTTAACCGCTTCTTCTCACCTTTCTGTGACGGAGTTTAGGTACTCGTTCCTTTCGGACACCACTTTCTGAGAAATTATCTCGCGTTGAGCTGTTCTGGCTGGTTTCCTCTGAATCAGAATCAAGGCAACTTACCTCACTACTTTCACCCCGATTTGGATTATCCTCATCATCTAACTCCTCTGTTTCTGCCTTCCCTGCTTCTCTTTCTTCTAACCCTTCCTTTTCTTCTACAATTTCCCCTTCTTCGTCCCCATAATCCAAATCAGCCTCATGACACTGCACCTCCTCACCATCTTCCAGTTGCTCATCTGATCCCTCTTCAACAGCATCTTCTCCCAGCTCCTCACAGATTTCTGCATCACCCTCGTCACCAGCTCCTTCACAAACTTGTTCACTAACCTCCTCTCCAATCTCGTTTTCCTCAACACATTCATCACCAACATCATCGCCATCACGTCCACTACCACCATCCGAACACTGCACATCTTCATCTTCCTCTAGTTGCTTCTCTGGTCCACCCGAAACTTCTTTCCATTCCTCAGATCTCTCAGGACTACTTACAGAAGGCGTCTGCACATCTCCACACACTACATCATTCTCACTCGCACACTCCACAACGCTGCCACAAAATTTCTCCTCAATATCTACCTCACTTGCGGCATGGACATCCCCTTGTCCATCCGCAACCTCAGAAACACTTGCAGCCTGGACTTCCCCGTGTCCATCCGCAAACTCAGACTCTTCAGTCTCCCTAACACCTACAACTATACTTTCCTGTGCAGCATCTGCAGACCGCTCTTCTGCCTCTTCCTTCGATTCCACTCCTTCACCACTCTCAGCAACTACAACGTTCTCAACATTTTCCACCCTGGAATCCCGCTGTCCAGGTTCATGTGCAATGACTAAATTAATTTCTACTGGCGATGGTAAAGCTACACCATCAAGTGACTTCTCATATCCCGGCGTAGGCGACGATGATGTTACAGGATCTGGATCCCTCACGAACCGAGATGGAGATACCGGAACAAATTCCACGGCATCTGGATTCAACTGTGACGTCCTCTCTGAGCCCTGTAATTCGGTATCAACAAATGTTTTCTTGTCGTCTTGTATTAATCCACAGAAGTTATTCCGCTTTTCTTCTTTCTCTTCACCTTCTTCATCCACAACTCTATTAGGCACTGGTACTTCCTCTGGAACCTTTAAAGTTTCCTTACTCTCCAAATAGGAATAACTTGCTACCGGCTCCCTACTTGCCGAAGTTTGTTTACTAACATAATTTCTTCTTCCCCTGTTAATTTCATACTTCTTTGTTTTCTGTGCTGTAGCTGTTGTTACCGTCTTTCCACTTGCCACCCCCTTGTAGCCTCCGTTACTTCCGGAATACTCAGTTTTTCTTACCGTTTCTTGTGTTCTCCACCGACCACCATGTTTGTCTTCTTTAGCTTTTCCTAATGAACCCCTGGAGCATTGGACATCTTTAGCAGCTCTTCCCCGGGACTCATCATTCTCCTGGACCCTTCTGGCATGCGCACACGACCGGTCCAGGTCCGCAAAAGAACGTGGAGGCTCTGCGAAAACTAGCCGGGAACTCTCTTGGGGATTCAGCCCCTCTCGTATTACCTGTATAACTTCCGTCTCGGGCAACCCCAACCTTAATATACGGGCAGCTTTCCTTACATCGTGCACGAAATCCCCCAATGCCTCTCCGTTGGCCTGTAGGCGATAGAATAAATCTAACTTAAGCTGGGAACGTCGTCGATGGGGTATGAAGAAGTCCAACACTTCCCCATGGAAGGTGTCGACACTGCAGCCCCGACGCAGAGTGCTGGTGACCAGCCATGCCAATGAACCCCGGCAATACGGGTATATAAGGGACAAGACCTCCTCATCGGACACACCCGGGAAATCTGCCAACTGCAGGACCAGGTCCAAGAAGACCAACAACCTATCCTCATCTACTCCATCCAACACCGAAAGTTTCTGGAGAACCCCTGAAATGGGGTGGGGTAATCTCTGGTAGCATACCGCCGCCAGAATTGCACAATTCAAAACACACAACCACCAAACATAAATCCCCACGAAACACCTAACACAAACCTAACTTACAAAACATAGTCACAAAAACAGAAAAACTCAAGTACTATCCTTCCTCTGAGCGACCTCCGGGTTCCCTAGCGCTGCGAAAACCTGATCCACTCCAGAACCAACTCTCCGTCAGCCACCACTCTCAAGAGGAGAAACACATCAAACACTAACATAGACCAACAATCCACACCACAGAACAACTACCACAACATATAACATTTCAACAAAGACATTTATTATAAACTTCCGAGACTAAATCTGGTCAATGTCGATACCGACTTCCGGTCAGGCCATACCGCATCCAGCTAACCTCACGCGCTATTACTTCCATAACTATAAATAAGGCAGCCCATTCCCCCGGCAATCCCCCCGTGATCTCCGGTAAGGCCCAATCTCAACAACAACAAAAACCCCAACTAAAACGCATGCCACGTGGCGGCATCAGGTTTACAATTCCAAATCAAATATCAATTATACATTGACAATACATATACACATAAAATGCTAAACCTGCCATTGCATCTACCTCTGTATTCATTTTCAAAGTTTTGAAGTTTTTCAAACTATTTCCGAGTTTGCAAGCCCCGTCACACCCAAGGATCCAAGGGTTCGACCCTAGAATCAACCACGCTCTGCTACCATTTGTAACCCCTCTCAGGTTTTGTGCTTTATAAAAAAAAACTTTTTTTTTTTTGGAAAGAGGGGCACTAGTTATTTAAAACTAGGCCGAGGGCCTAGAGAAGCCAAAAATGCGCTGGGTCCAGTGGGACGGGACTTGCAATTAAACTAGATGATTAAACAACAATAACAAATTTTATTAGCAATTTCAAGTCCTGACATTCAATATAACCCTGATAGAATTAAAAAAAATTCATTAAAAAACTTTACTCCACTCCCTGACATTATAACATTCTGAAAATATACACAGGTAACATCATAGTTCATAGTTAAATAATTTCTCATAAATACACATAAATACAACATCAATCAATATACTTACATGAATACACATAGAACACACATATATATATTTATACATATACCACACACACATGTTCACCTGGCGGACAGCCTATATATATATATATATATATTTCACCATACCTCAGGATAATATAACCCCAGTATCTGTCCCCAAGACCCCCATCCCAAACTACCGTAAACCGATAAAGTGCCCAGCCTGCTTTAAAAACTTTTCATTTAAAAAAAACAAATCCATTAACTCGTCAGATTAGAACAGAATTACGACAAATGAAATTATTACAAGTATACAAAATGTAGGAATGTTCCCCCAAATAGTAATGTCCCATCGCAAGGTCAACATGACTGCACGGTCTTATAACATGTATAACAAAATTTATAATTGAAAAGTAAGAACCGGTAGTGTGCTCATATTAACAACTCAACAATTAATGCACTGGCTATGGCAGTAAAAGAAATGATGAAAATCTACTTATCACTGAATTATTAAACAGCTAACATAAGTCTTATAAAATGTATAATAAAATTTATAATTGAAAAGTAAGAACTGGTAGTGTGCTCATATTAACTACTCAACAATTAAGGCACTGGCTATGGCAGTAAAAAAAATTATGGAAAATTACTTACTACTGAATTATTAAACAGCTAACATAAATTTTATAAAATGTATAATAACAATTTTAATAAATAAAATTTTATAATGTAAAATCTAATAAAACAGATTTGAGGCATTCATAGAGAATTGAGTTGACCACAGGCACGGCCATGCGCCCGAACGAGATGCAACAGAATTTAACAAGTCAGAAACCTGTGGATGAAGGCACCAACAGGTGACGGTGGCAGGTCAAAGCACCCCCAAACCTTTAAATAATTAAAAAAAAAACAAAACCCATATTGATCTATAAATATAATCAAGAAAATCCCCAACAAAGTACCCCGGCACCCATGCAAGCATAATTAAGAGCCATACAAATCAGCAACATTCAGTTCTGCACACTTTTGCAATAAAAGAAAAATTTAACATCAAATACGGGAGACGCATGACCCCGTCTGGGTTTACACTTACTCTGGGGACGTAAGCGTTTGAAAAATGAATCTGACAAAATTTTATAACCACTAAATGTCCCGCTGGACTTGTGCACAAACAAAACTTTTAACTGGAGCTGTTCCAGGAATGATATCACAAGTTCTACATTGTAGCGGCCAAAAATATTTCTGAAAGGCTTAAATTTCACCTGGTTATAGTCCGGCACAAAACCTGAGGTATTGTGGTGTGTTGTCCAGCTCTTCCTTCCGGCGGCTCAGACGGAGAATCACTAGTTTAATGGCATGGGTGGCAGGTGATCGGCCACCAGCTAGAGCGAAACAGGAGATTGACTTAAATCAGGAACCCGGAGAGTCACTTAGTGATTATTTATGCATAGTAGATAGATGATTTACAAGACCCAAATCTCACGGCAGCCGGGAGGAGTACGGACTGTCACGGTCGAGCGCTGTAAGTGAACTCCTTCGACATTAGCCGGAAAAAATGCTATGCCGGCTCGACCCCAGAGCGCGTGCGGATCGGCATAGCAAGCGTACTGAAAACGGAGCGGCGCCGTTAAGCTAATTAATTAACGTGCACGGCAATGCCCGTCACATCGTTAACAAGAAAACAGCCGAGTTTTTCCAAAACTCGGTACACCCCCACTTCAAAAGGGCAACATGGGTGCCCAACTAGAACTCAGTGGTACCCTGCAGTGTACCTCCCTTATAGTCCATACTCGAGTTGCTATCGGTATCCTCGCCGGTCATGGCTCTCAGGAGAACAGAGGCTCAGAACACTGCGGCCATCCCCATGCGACCCCCTCCGCCACGCCCACCCCACGGGACCGCCCCAACACGTCACCCTCTGCGGTGACCATCACCTACTTCTTCCGGTCCCACTCACATACCCGTCCGAAGACCCAACAAGTTATCACCCAACTTGGTAAGTGAGTGACCGTACTACCTCTCGTCCACCTCTTGGACCGACCAGCCATATGCACCAACAAGGCATCTGCATCCTTGCCATATGGCTGGCCCACATCCCTACACAAGGGCGGACGGCCCCGCTTAGCCCGACAGAGAAGACCACATTAAGGGCACGCGAACATCCATCCCAACTCTTACTTCACATTTGATTACACCGTAACTAGAAGGGGAGGTTTACTTCATCACAGCACCGTCGATACACCATATATATATATATATACACAACCCAGTCTTAACTCAAAATAAACACCATGGTAAACAACCGGGGAATGCGGCGTGGCTCGGACCCTACAATGAACAACATCAACATCAACAACTATTAACAACCAACAACAGCACACCATCACTCCATCTAACCTCTCCCGACAGGGGAAACTGACGATCTCAAAGACCACGACAATCCAAGGGCACTATCGGCAAGGTTCTCTAACTCCTTATCGATTTTTTTTTTTATGGGAGGGGTAGGAAAATCAGGAAGATGAAAAGAGGCAAGGATCATTGAAGGTCAAGGGCGAAAGGGTGAGGACTAAGGGTAAGGACATGGCTCCCTCCGGAAATAAGGATGAATGGAGGAAACCAAGGCTCGCATGGGCAGGGGCGCAACCCTGAAATAGATGAACACCACTGGGACTGTGGAGAACATCTACCCGCTACCCGTTAACCGCTTCTTCTCACCTTTCTGTGACGGAGTTTAGGTACTCGTTCCTTTCGGACACCACTTTCTGAGAAATTATCTCGCGTTGAGCTGTTCTGGCTGGTTTCCTCTGAATCAGAATCAAGGCAACTTACCTCACTACTTTCACCCCGATTTGGATTATCCTCATCATCTAACTCCTCTGTTTCTGCCTTCCTTGCTTCTCTTTCTTCTAACCCTTCCTTTTCTTCTACAATTTCCCCTTCTTCGTCCCCATAATCCAAATCAGCCTCATGACACTGCACCTCCTCACCATCTTCCAGTTGCTCATCTGATCCCTCTTCAACAGCATCTTCTCCCAGCTCCTCACAGATTTCTGCATCACCCTCGTCACCAGCTCCTTCACAAACTTGTTCACTAACCTCCTCTCCAATCTCGTTTTCCTCAACACATTCATCACCAACATCATCGCCATCACGTCCACTACCACCATCCGAACACTGCACATCTTCATCTTCCTCTAGTTGCTTCTCTGGTCCACCCGAAACTTCTTTCCATTCCTCAGATCTCTCAGGACTACTTACAGAAGGCGTCTGCACATCTCCACACACTACATCATTCTCACTCGCACACTCCACAACGCTGCCACAAAATTTCTCCTCAATATCTACCTCACTTGCGGCATGGACATCCCCTTGTCCATCCGCAACCTCAGAAACACTTGCAGCCTGGACTTCCCCGTGTCCATCCGCAAACTCAGACTCTTCAGTCTCCCTAACACCTACAACTATACTTTCCTGTGCAGCATCTGCAGACCGCTCTTCTGCCTCTTCCTTCGATTCCACTCCTTCACCACTCTCAGCAACTACAACGTTCTCAACATTTTCCACCCTGGAATCCCGCTGTCCAGGTTCATGTGCAATGACTAAATTAATTTCTACTGGCGATGGTAAAGCTACACCATCAAGTGACTTCTCATATCCCGGCGTAGGCGACGATGATGTTACAGGATCTGGATCCCTCACGAACCGAGATGGAGATACCGGAACAAATTCCACGGCATCTGGATTCAACTGTGACGTCCTCTCTGAGCCCTGTAATTCGGTATCAACAAATGTTTTCTTGTCGTCTTGTATTAATCCACAGAAGTTATTCCGCTTTTCTTCTTTCTCTTCACCTTCTTCATCCACAACTCTATTAGGCACTGGTACTTCCTCTGGAACCTTTAAAGTTTCCTTACTCTCCAAATAGGAATAACTTGCTACCGGCTCCCTACTTGCCGAAGTTTGTTTACTAACATAATTTCTTCTTCCCCTGTTAATTTCATACTTCTTTGTTTTCTGTGCTGTAGCTGTTGTTACCGTCTTTCCACTTGCCACCCCCTTGTAGCCTCCGTTACTTCCGGAATACTCAGTTTTTCTTACCGTTTCTTGTGTTCTCCACCGACCACCATGTTTGTCTTCTTTAGCTTTTCCTAATGAACCCCTGGAGCATTGGACATCTTTAGCAGCTCTTCCCCGGGACTCATCATTCTCCTGGACCCTTCTGGCATGCGCACACCACCGGTCCAGGTCCGCAAAAGAACGTGGAGGCTCTGCGAAAACTAGCCGGGAACTCTCTTGGGGATTCAGCCCCTCTCGTATTACCTGTATAACTTCCGTCTCGGGCAACCCCAACCTTAATATACGGGCAGCTTTCCTTACATCGTGCACGAAATCCCCCAATGCCTCTCCGTTGGCCTGTAGGCGATAGAATAAATCTAACTTAAGCTGGGAACGTCGTCGATGGGGTATGAAGAAGTCCAACACTTCCCCATGGAAGGTGTCGACACTGCAGCCCCGACGCAGAGTGCTGGTGACCAGCCATGCCAATGAACCCCGGCAATACGGGTATATAAGGGACAAGACCTCCTCATCGGACACACCCGGGAAATCTGCCAACTGCAGGACCAGGTCCAAGAAGACCAACAACCTATCCTCATCTACTCCATCCAACACCGAAAGTTTCTGGAGAACCCCTGAAATGGGGTGGGGTAATCTCTGGTAGCATACCGCCGCCAGAATTGCACAATTCAAAACACACAACCACCAAACATAAATCCCCACGAAACACCTAACACAAACCTAACTTACAAAACATAGTCACAAAAACAGAAAAACTCAAGTACTATCCTTCCTCTGAGCGACCTCCGGGTTCCCTAGCGCTGCGAAAACCTGATCCACTCCAGAACCAACTCTCCGTCAGCCACCACTCTCAAGAGGAGAAACACATCAAACACTAACATAGACCAACAATCCACACCACAGAACAACTACCACAACATATAACATTTCAACAAAGACATTTATTATAAACTTCCGAGACTAAATCTGGTCAATGTCGATACCGACTTCCGGTCAGGCCATACCGCATCCAGCTAACCTCACGCGCTATTACTTCCATAACTATAAATAAGGCAGCCCATTCCCCCGGCAATCCCCCCGTGATCTCCGGTAAGGCCCAATCTCAACAACAACAAAAACCCCAACTAAAACGCATGCCACGTGGCGGCATCAGGTTTACAATTCCAAATCAAATATCAATTATACATTGACAATACATATACACATAAAATGCTAAACCTGCCATTGCATCTACCTCTGTATTCATTTTCAAAGTTTTGAAGTTTTTCAAACTATTTCCGAGTTTGCAAGCCCCGTCACACCCAAGGATCCAAGGGTTCGACCCTAGAATCAACCACGCTCTGCTACCATTTGTAACCCCTCTCAGGTTTTGTGCTTTATAAAAAAAAACTTTTTTTTTTTTGGAAAGAGGGGCCACTAGTTATTTAAAACTAGGCCGAGGGCCTAGAGAAGCCAAAAATGCGCTGGGTCCAGTGGGACGGGACTTGCAATTAAACTAGATGATTAAACAACAATAACAAATTTTATTAGCAATTTCAAGTCCTGACATTCAATATAACCCTGATAGAATTAAAAAAAATTCATTAAAAAACTTTACTCCACTCCCTGACATTATAACATTCTGAAAATATACACAGGTAACATCATAGTTCATAGTTAAATAATTTCTCATAAATACACATAAATACAACATCAATCAATATACTTACATGAATACACATAGAACACACATATATATATTTATACATATACCACACACACATGTTCACCTGGCGGACAGCCTATATATATATATATATATATTTCACCATACCTCAGGATAATATAACCCCAGTATCTGTCCCCAAGACCCCCATCCCAAACTACCGTAAACCGATAAAGTGCCCAGCCTGCTTTAAAAACTTTTCATTTAAAAAAAACAAATCCATTAACTCGTCAGATTAGAACAGAATTACGACAAATGAAATTATTACAAGTATACAAAATGTAGGAATGTTCCCCCAAATAGTAATGTCCCATCGCAAGGTCAACATGACTGCACGGTCTTATAACATGTATAACAAAATTTATAATTGAAAAGTAAGAACCGGTAGTGTGCTCATATTAACAACTCAACAATTAATGCACTGGCTATGGCAGTAAAAGAAATGATGAAAATCTACTTATCACTGAATTATTAAACAGCTAACATAAGTCTTATAAAATGTATAATAAAATTTATAATTGAAAAGTAAGAACTGGTAGTGTGCTCATATTAACTACTCAACAATTAAGGCACTGGCTATGGCAGTAAAAAAAATTATGGAAAATTACTTACTACTGAATTATTAAACAGCTAACATAAATTTTATAAAATGTATAATAACAATTTTAATAAATAAAATTTTATAATGTAAAATCTAATAAAACAGATTTGAGGCATTCATAGAGAATTGAGTTGACCACAGGCACGGCCATGCGCCCGAACGAGATGCAACAGAATTTAACAAGTCAGAAACCTGTGGATGAAGGCACCAACAGGTGACGGTGGCAGGTCAAAGCACCCCCAAACCTTTAAATAATTAAAAAAAAAACAAAACCCATATTGATCTATAAATATAATCAAGAAAATCCCCAACAAAGTACCCCGGCACCCATGCAAGCATAATTAAGAGCCATACAAATCAGCAACATTCAGTTCTGCACACTTTTGCAATAAAAGAAAAATTTAACATCAAATACGGGAGACGCATGACCCCGTCTGGGTTTACACTTACTCTGGGGACGTAAGCGTTTGAAAAATGAATCTGACAAAATTTTATAACCACTAAATGTCCCGCTGGACTTGTGCACAAACAAAACTTTTAACTGGAGCTGTTCCAGGAATGATATCACAAGTTCTACATTGTAGCGGCCAAAAATATTTCTGAAAGGCTTAAATTTCACCTGGTTATAGTCCGGCACAAAACCTGAGGTATTGTGGTGTGTTGTCCAGCTCTTCCTTCCGGCGGCTCAGACGGAGAATCACTAGTTTAATGGCATGGGTGGCAGGTGATCGGCCACCAGCTAGAGCGAAACAGGAGATTGACTTAAATCAGGAACCCGGAGAGTCACTTAGTGATTATTTATGCATAGTAGATAGATGATTTACAAGACCCAAATCTCACGGCAGCCGGGAGGAGTACGGACTGTCACGGTCGAGCGCTGTAAGTGAACTCCTTCGACATTAGCCGGAAAAAATGCTATGCCGGCTCGACCCCAGAGCGCGTGCGGATCGGCATAGCAAGCGTACTGAAAACGGAGCGGCGCCGTTAAGCTAATTAATTAACGTGCACGGCAATGCCCGTCACATCGTTAACAAGAAAACAGCCGAGTTTTTCCAAAACTCGGTACACCCCCACTTCAAAAGGGCAACATGGGTGCCCAACTAGAACTCAGTGGTACCCTGCAGTGTACCTTCCTTATAGTCCATACTCGAGTTGCTATCGGTATCCTCGCCGGTCATGGCTCTCAGGAGAACAGAGGCTCAGAACACTGCGGCCATCCCCATGCGACCCCCTCCGCCACGCCCACCCCACGGGACCGCCCCAACACGTCACCCTCTGCGGTGACCATCACCTACTTCTTCCGGTCCCACTCACATACCCGTCCGAAGACCCAACAAGTTATCACCCAACTTGGTAAGTGAGTGACCGTACTACCTCTCGTCCACCTCTTGGACCGACCAGCCATATGCACCAACAAGGCATCTGCATCCTTGCCATATGGCTGGCCCACATCCCTACACAAGGGCGGACGGCCCCGCTTAGCCCGACAGAGAAGACCACATTAAGGGCACGCGAACATCCATCCCAACTCTTACTTCACATTTGATTACACCGTAACTAGAAGGGGAGGTTTACTTCATCACAGCACCGTCGATACACCATATATATATATATATATATATATATATATACACAACCCAGTCTTAACTCAAAATAAACACCATGGTAAACAACCGGGGAATGCGGCGTGGCTCGGACCCTACAATGAACAACATCAACATCAACAACTATTAACAACCAACAACAGCACACCATCACTCCATGTAACCTCTCCCGACAGGGGAAACTGACGATCTCAAAGACCACGACAATCCAAGGGCACTTTCGGCAAGGTTCTCTAACTCCTTATCGATTTTTTTTTTTATGGGAGGGGTAGGAAAATCAGGAAGATGAAAAGAGGCAAGGATCATTGAAGGTCAAGGGCGAAAGGGTGAGGACTAAGGGTAAGGACATGGCTCCCTCCGGAAATAAGGATGAATGGAGGAAACCAAGGCTCGCATGGGCAGGGGCGCAACCCTGAAATAGATGAACACCACTGGGACTGTGAAGAACATCTACCCGCTACCCGTTAACCGCTTCTTCTCACCTTTCTGTGACGGACTTTAGGTACTCGTTCCTTTCGGACACCACTTTCTGAGAAATTATCTCGCGTTGAGCTGTTCTGGCTGGTTTCCTCTGAATCAGAATCAAGGCAACTTACCTCACTACTTTCACCCCGATTTGGATTATCCTCATCATCTAACTCCTCTGTTTCTGCCTTCCCTGCTTCTCTTTCTTCTAACCCTTCCTTTTCTTCTACAATTTCCCCTTCTTCGTCCCCATAATCCAAATCAGCCTCATGACACTGCACCCCCTCACCATCTTCCAGTTGCTCATCTGATCCCTCTTCAACAGCATCTTCTCCCAGCTCCTCACAGATTTCTGCATCACCCTCGTCACCAGCTCCTTCACAAACTTGTTCACTAACCTCCTCTCCAATCTCGTTTTCCTCAACACATTCATCACCAACATCATCGCCATCACGTCCACTACCACCATCCGAACACTGCACATCTTCATCTTCCTCTAGTTGCTTCTCTGGTCCACCCGAAACTTCTTTCCATTCCTCAGATCTCTCAGGACTACTTACAGAAGGCGTCTGCACATCTCCACACACTACATCATTCTCACTCGCACACTCCACAACGCTGCCACAAAATTTCTCCTCAATATCTACCTCACTTGCGGCATGGACATCCCCTTGTCCATCCGCAACCTCAGAAACACTTGCAGCCTGGACTTCCCCGTGTCCATCCGCAAACTCAGACTCTTCAGTCTCCCTAACACCTACAACTATACTTTCCTGTGCAGCATCTGCAGACCGCTCTTCTGCCTCTTCCTTCGATTCCACTCCTTCACCACTCTCAGCAACTACAACGTTCTCAACATTTTCCACCCTGGAATCCCGCTGTCCAGGTTCATGTGCAATGACTAAATTAATTTCTACTGGCGATGGTAAAGCTACACCATCAAGTGACTTCTCATATCCCGGCGTAGGCGACGATGATGTTACAGGATCTGGATCCCTCACGAACCGAGATGGAGATACCGGAACAAATTCCACGGCATCTGGATTCAACTGTGACGTCCTCTCTGAGCCCTGTAATTCGGTATCAACAAATGTTTTCTTGTCGTCTTGTATTAATCCACAGAAGTTATTCCGCTTTTCTTCTTTCTCTTCACCTTCTTCATCCACAACTCTATTAGGCACTGGTACTTCCTCTGGAACCTTTAAAGTTTCCTTACTCTCCAAATAGGAATAACTTGCTACCGGCTCCCTACTTGCCGAAGTTTGTTTACTAACATAATTTCTTCTTCCCCTGTTAATTTCATACTTCTTTGTTTTCTGTGCTGTAGCTGTTGTTACCGTCTTTCCACTTGCCACCCCCTTTTAGCCTCCGTTACTTCCGGAATACTCAGTTTTTCTTACCGTTTCTTGTGTTCTCCACCGACCACCATGTTTGTCTTCTTTAGCTTTTCCTAATGAACCCCTGGAGCATTGGACATCTTTAGCAGCTCTTCCCCGGGACTCATCATTCTCCTGGACCCTTCTGGCATGCGCACACGACCGGTCCAGGTCCGCAAAAGAACGTGGAGGCTCTGCGAAAACTAGCCGGGAACTCTCTTGGGGATTCAGCCCCTCTCGTATTACCTGTATAACTTCCGTCTCGGGCAACCCCAACCTTAATATACGGGCAGCTTTCCTTACATCGTGCACGAAATCCCCCAATGCCTCTCCGTTGGCCTGTAGGCGATAGAATAAATCTAACTTAAGCTGGGAACGTCGTCGATGGGGTATGAACAAGTCCAACACTTCCCCATGGAAGGTGTTGACACTGCAGCCCCGACGCAGAGTGCTGGTGACCAGCCATGCCAATGAACCCCGGCAATACGGGTATATAAGGGACAAGACCTCCTCATCGGACACACCCGGGAAATCTGCCAACTGCAGGACCAGGTCCAAGAAGACCAACAACCTATCCTCATCTACTCCATCCAACACCGAAAGTTTCTGGAGAACCCCTGAAATGGGGTGGGGTAATCTCTGGTAGCATACCGCCGCCAGAATTGCACAATTCAAAACACACAACCACCAAACATAAATCCCCACGAAACACCTAACACAAACCTAACTTACAAAACATAGTCACAAAAACAGAAAAACTCAAGTACTATCCTTCCTCTGAGCGACCTCCGGGTTCCCTAGCGCTGCGAAAACCTGATCCACTCCAGAACCAACTCTCCGTCAGCCACCACTCTCAAGAGGAGAAATACATCAAACACTAACATAGACCAACAATCCACACCACAGAACAACTACCACAACATATAACATTTCAACAAAGACATTTATTATAAACTTCCGAGACTAAATCTGGTCAATGTCGATACCGACTTCCGGTCAGGCCATACCGCATCCAGCTAACCTCACGCGCTATTACTTCCATAACTATAAATAAGGCAGCCCATTCCCCCGGCAATCCCCCCGTGATCTCCGGTAAGGCCCAATCTCAACAACAACAAAAACCCCAACTAAAACGCATGCCACGTGGCGGCATCAGGTTTACAATTCCAAATCAAATATCAATTATACATTGACAATACATATACACATAAAATGCTAAACCTGCCATTGCATCTACCTCTGTATTCATTTTCAAAGTTTTGAAGTTTTTCAAACTATTTCCGAGTTTGCAAGCCCCGTCACACCCAAGGATCCAAGGCTTCGACCCTAGAATCAACCACGCTCTGCTACCATTTGTAACCCCTCTCAGGTTTTATGCTTTATAAAAAAAACTTTTTTTTTTTTTTTGGAAAGAGAGGCCACTAGTTATTTAAAACTAGGCCGAGGGCCTAGAGAAGCCAAAAATGCGCTGGGTCCAGTGGGACGGGACTTGCAATTAAACTAGATGATTAAACAACAATAACAAATTTTATTAGCAATTTCAAGTCCTGACATTCAATATAACCCTGATAGAATTAAAAAAAATTCATTAAAAAACTTTACTCCACTCCCTGACATTATAACATTCTGAAAATATACACAGGTAACATCATAGTTCATAGTTAAATAATTTCTCATAAATACACATAAATACAACATCAATCAATATACTTACATGAATACACATAGAACACACATATATATATATTTATACATATACCACACACACACATGTTCACCTGGCGGACAGCCTATATATATATATTTTTCACCATACCTCAGGATAATATAACCCCAGTATCTGTCCCCAAGACCCCCATCCCAAACTACCGTAAACCGGTAAAGTGCCCAGCCTGCTTTAAAAACTTTTCATTTAAAAAAAACAAATCCATTAACTCGTCAGATTAGAACAGATTTACGACAAATGAAATTATTACAAGTATACAAAATGTAGGAATGTTCCCCCAAATAGTAATGTGCCATCGCAAGGTCAACATGACTGCACGGTCTTATAACATGTATAACAAAATTTATAATTGAAAAGTAAGAACCGGTAGTGTGCTCATATTAACAACTCAACAATTAATGCACTGGCTATGGCAGTAAAAGAAATGATGAAAATCTACTTATCACTGAATTATTAAACAGCTAACATAAGTCTTATAAAATGTATAATAAAATTTATAATTGAAAAGTAAGAACTGGTAGTGTGCTCATATTAACAACTCAACAATTAAGGCACTGGCTATGGCAGTAAAAGAAATTATGGAAAATTACTTATTACTGAATTATTAAACAGCTAACATAAATTTTATAAAATGTATAATAAAAATTTTAATAAATAAAATTTTATAATGTAAAATCTAATAAAACAGATTTGAGGCATTCATAGAGAATTGAGTTGACCACAGGCACGGCCATGCGCCCGAACGAGATGCAACAGAATTTAACAAGTCAGAAACCTGTGGATGAAGGCACCAACAGGTGACGGTGGCAGGTCAAAGCACCCCCAAACCTTTAAATAATTAAAAAAAAAACAAAACCCATATAGATCTATAAATATAATCAAGAAAATCCCCAACAAAGTACCCGGCACCCATGCAAGCATAATTAAGAGCCATACAAATCAGCAAAATTCAGTTCTGCACACTTTTGCAATAAAAGAAAAATTTAACATCAAATACGGGAGACGCATGACCCCGTTTGGGTTTACACTTACTCTGGGGACGTAAGAGTTTGAAAAATGAATCTGACAAAATTTTATAACCACTAAATGTCCCGCTGGACTTGTGCACAAACAAAACTTTTAACTGGAGCTGTTCCAGGAATGATATCACAAGTTCTACATTGTAGCGGCCAAAAATATTTCTGAAAGGCTTAAATTTCACCTGGTTACAGTCCGGCACAAAACCTGAGGTATTGTGGTGTGTTGTCCAGCTCTTCCTCCCGGCGGCTCAGACGGAGAATCACTAGTTTAATGGCATGGGTGGCAGGTGATCGGCCACCAGCTAGAGCGAAACAGGAGATTGACTTAAATCAGGAACCCGGAGAGTCACTTAGTGATTATTTATGCATAGTAGATAGATGATTTACAAGATCCAAATCTCACGGCAGCCGGGAGGAGTACGGACTGTCACGGTCGAGCGCTGTAAGTGAACTCCTTCGACATTAGCCGGAAAAAATGCTATGCCGGCTCGACCCCAGAGCGCGTGCGGATCGGCATAGCAAGCGTACTGATAACGGAGCGGCGCCGTTAAGCTAATTAATTAACGTGCACGGCAATGCCCGTCACATCGTTAACAAGAAAACAGCCGAGTTTTTCCAAAACTCGGTACACCCCCACTTCAAAAGGGCAACATGGGTGCCCAACTAGAACTCAGTGGTACCCTGAAGTGTACCTCCCTTATAGTCCATACTCGAGTTGCTATCGGCATCCTCGCCGGTCATGGCTCTCAGGAGAACAGAGGCTCAGAACACTGCGGCCATCCCCATGCGACCCCCTCCGCCACGCCCACCCCACGGGACCGCCCCAACACGTCACCCTCTGCGGTGACCATCACCTACTTCTTCCGGTCCCACTCACATACCCGTCCGAAGACCCAACAAGGTATCACCCACCTTGGTAAGTGAGTGACCGTACTACCTCTCGTCCACCTCTTGGACCGACCAGCCATATGCACCAACAGGGCATCTCCATCCTTGCCATATGGCTGGCCCACATCCCTACACAAGGGCGGACGGCCCCGCTTAGCCCGACAGAGAAGACCACATGAAGGGCACGCGAACATCCATCCCAACTCTTACTTCACATTTGATTACACCGTAACTAGAAGGGGAGGTTTACTTCATCACAGCACCGTCGATACACCATATATATATATATATATACACAACCCAGTCTTAACTCAAAATAAACACCATGGTAAACAACCGGGGAATGCGGCGTGGCTCGGACCCTACAATGAACAACATCAACATCAACAACTATTAACAACCAACAACAGCACACCATCACTCCATCTAACCTCTCCCGACAGGGGAAACTGACGATCTCAAAGACCACGACAATCCAAGGGCACTTTCGGCAAGGTTCTCTAACTCCTTATCGATTTTTTTTTTATGGGAGGGGTAGGAAAATCAGGAAGATGAAAAGAGGCAAGGATCATTGAAGGTCAAGGGCGAAAGGGTGAGGACTAAGGGTAAGGACATGGCTCCCTCCGGAAATAAGGATGAATGGAGGAAACCAAGGCTCGCATGGGCAGGGGCGCAACCCTGAAATAGATGAACACCACTGGGACTGTGGAGAACATCTACCCGCTACCCGTTAACCGCTTCTTCTCACCTTTCTGTGACGGACTTTAGGTACTCGTTCCTTTCGGACACCACTTTCTGAGAAATTATCTCGCGTTGAGCTGTTCTGGCTGGTTTCCTCTGAATCAGAATCAAGGCACCTTACCTCACTACTTTCACCCCGATTTGGATTATCCTCATCATCTAACTCCTCTGTTTCTGCCTTCCCTGCTTCTCTTTCTTCTAACCCTTCCTTTTCTTCTACAATTTCCCCTTCTTCGTCCCCATAATCCAAATCAGCCTCATGACACTGCACCTCCTCACCATCTTCCAGTTGCTCATCTGATCCCTCTTCAACAGCATCTTCTCCCAGCTCCTCACAGATTTCTGCATCACCCTCGTCACCAGCTCCTTCACAAACTTGTTCACTAACCTCCTCTCCAATCTCGTTTTCCTCAACACATTCATCACCAACATCATCGCCATCACGTCCACTACCACCATCCGAACACTGCACATCTTCATCTTCCTCTAGTTGCTTCTCTGGTCCACCCGAAACTTCTTTCCATTCCTCAGATCTCTCAGGACTACTTACAGAAGGCGTCTGCACATCTCCACACACTACATCATTCTCACTCGCACACTCCACAACGCTGCCACAAAATTTCTCCTCAATATCTACCTCACTTGCGGCATGGACATCCCCTTGTCCATCCGCAACCTCAGAAACACTTGCAGCCTGGACTTCCCCGTGTCCATCCGCAAACTCAGACTCTTCAGTCTCCCTAACACCTACAACTATACTTTCCTGTGCAGCATCTGCAGACCGCTCTTCTGCCTCTTCCTTCGATTCCACTCCTTCACCACTCTCAGCAACTACAACGTTCTCAACATTTTCCACCCTGGAATCCCGCTGTCCAGGTTCATGTGCAATGACTAAATTAATTTCTACTGGCGATGGTAAAGCTACACCATCAAGTGACTTCTCATATCCCGGCGTAGGCGACGATGATGTTACAGGATCTGGATCCCTCACGAACCGAGATGGAGATACCGGAACAAATTCCACGGCATCTGGATTCAACTGTGACGTCCTCTCTGAGCCCTGTAATTCGGTATCAACAAATGTTTTCTTGTCGTCTTGTATTAATCCACAGAAGTTATTCCGCTTTTCTTCTTTCTCTTCACCTTCTTCATCCACAACTCTATTAGGCACTGGTACTTCCTCTGGAACCTTTAAAGTTTCCTTACTCTCCAAATAGGAATAACTTGCTACCGGCTCCCTACTTGCCGAAGTTTGTTTACTAACATAATTTCTTCTTCCCCTGTTAATTTCATACTTCTTTGTTTTCTGTGCTGTAGCTGTTGTTACCGTCTTTCCACTTGCCACCCCCTTTTAGCCTCCGTTACTTCCGGAATACTCAGTTTTTCTTACCGTTTCTTGTGTTCTCCACCGACCACCATGTTTGTCTTCTTTAGCTTTTCCTAATGAACCCCTGGAGCATTGGACATCTTTAGCAGCTCTTCCCCGGGACTCATCATTCTCCTGGACCCTTCTGGCATGCGCACACCACCGGCCCAGGTCCGCAAAAGAACGTGGAGGCTCTGCGAAAACTAGCCGGGAACTCTCTTGGGGATTCAGCCCCTCTCGTATTACCTGTATAACTTCCGTCTCGGGCAACCCCAACCTTAATATACGGGCAGCTTTCCTTACATCGTGCACGAAATCCCCCAATGCCTCTCCGTTGGCCTGTAGGCGATAGAATAAATCTAACTTAAGCTGGGAACGTCGTCGATGGGGTATGAAGAAGTCCAACACTTCCCCATGGAAGGTGTCGACACTGCAGCCCCGACGCAGAGTGCTGGTGACCAGCCATGCCAATGAACCCCGGCAATACGGGTATATAAGGGACAAGACCTCCTCATCGGACACACCCGGGAAATCTGCCAACTGCAGGACCAGGTCCAAGAAGACCAACAACCTATCCTCATCTACTCCATCCAACACCGAAAGTTTCTGGAGAACCCCTGAAATGGGGTGGGGTAATCTCTGGTAGCATACCGCCGCCAGAATTGCACAATTCAAAACACACAACCACCAAACATAAATCCCCACGAAACACCTAACACAAACCTAACTTACAAAACATAGTCACAAAAACAGAAAAACTCAAGTACTATCCTTCCTCTGAGCGACCTCCGGGTTCCCTAGCGCTGCGAAAACCTGATCCACTCCAGAACCAACTCTCCGTCAGCCACCACTCTCAAGAGGAGAAACACATCAAACACTAACATAGACCAACAATCCACACCACAGAACAACTACCACAACATATAACATTTCAACAAAGACATTTATTATAAACTTCCGAGACTAAATCTGGTCAATGTCGATACCGACTTCCGGTCAGGCCATACCGCATCCAGCTAACCTCACGCGCTATTACTTCCATAACTATAAATAAGGCAGCCCATTCCCCCGGCAATCCCCCCGTGATCTCCGGTAAGGCCCAATCTCAACAACAACAAAAACCCCAACTAAAACGCATGCCACGTGGCGGCATCAGGTTTACAATTCCAAATCAAATATCAATTATACATTGACAATACATATACACATAAAATGCTAAACCTGCCATTGCATCTACCTCTGTATTCATTTTCAAAGTTTTGAAGTTTTTCAAACTATTTCCGAGTTTGCAAGCCCCGTCACACCCAAGGATCCAAGGCTTCGACCCTAGAATCAACCACGCTCTGCTACCATTTGTAACCCCTCTCAGGTTTTATGCTTTATAAAAAAAACTTTTTTTTTTTTTTTGGAAAGAGAGGCCACTAGTTATTTAAAACTAGGCCGAGGGCCTAGAGAAGCCAAAAATGCGCTGGGTCCAGTGGGACGGGACTTGCAATTAAACTAGATGATTAAACAACAATAACAAATTTTATTAGCAATTTCAAGTCCTGACATTCAATATAACCCTGATAGAATTAAAAAAAATTCATTAAAAAACTTTACTCCACTCCCTGACATTATAACATTCTGAAAATATACACAGGTAACATCATAGTTCATAGTTAAATAATTTCTCATAAATACACATAAATACAACATCAATCAATATACTTACATGAATACACATAGAACACACATATATATATATTTATACATATACCACACACACACATGTTCACCTGGCGGACAGCCTATATATATATATTTTTCACCATACCTCAGGATAATATAACCCCAGTATCTGTCCCCAAGACCCCCATCCCAAACTACCGTAAACCGGTAAAGTGCCCAGCCTGCTTTAAAAACTTTTCATTTAAAAAAAACAAATCCATTAACTCGTCAGATTAGAACAGATTTACGACAAATGAAATTATTACAAGTATACAAAATGTAGGAATGTTCCCCCAAATAGTAATGTGCCATCGCAAGGTCAACATGACTGCACGGTCTTATAACATGTATAACAAAATTTATAATTGAAAAGTAAGAACCGGTAGTGTGCTCATATTAACAACTCAACAATTAATGCACTGGCTATGGCAGTAAAAGAAATGATGAAAATCTACTTATCACTGAATTATTAAACAGCTAACATAAGTCTTATAAAATGTATAATAAAATTTATAATTGAAAAGTAAGAACTGGTAGTGTGCTCATATTAACAACTCAACAATTAAGGCACTGGCTATGGCAGTAAAAGAAATTATGGAAAATTACTTATTACTGAATTATTAAACAGCTAACATAAATTTTATAAAATGTATAATAAAAATTTTAATAAATAAAATTTTATAATGTAAAATCTAATAAAACAGATTTGAGGCATTCATAGAGAATTGAGTTGACCACAGGCACGGCCATGCGCCCGAACGAGATGCAACAGAATTTAACAAGTCAGAAACCTGTGGATGAAGGCACCAACAGGTGACGGTGGCAGGTCAAAGCACCCCCAAACCTTTAAATAATTAAAAAAAAAACAAAACCCATATAGATCTATAAATATAATCAAGAAAATCCCCAACAAAGTACCCCGGCACCCATGCAAGCATAATTAAGAGCCATACAAATCAGCAACATTCAGTTCTGCACACTTTTGCAATAAAAGAAAAAGTTAACATCAAATACGGGAGACGCATGACCCCGTCTGGGTTTACACTTACTCTGGGGACGTAAGCGTTTGAAAAATGAATCTGACAAAATTTTATAACCACTAAATGTCCCGCTGGACTTGTGCACAAACAAAACTTTTAACTGGAGCTGTTCCAGGAATGATATCACAAGTTCTACATTGTAGCGGCCAAAAATATTTCTGAAAGGCTTAAATTTCACGTGGTTATAGTCCGGCACAAAACCTGAGGTATTGTGGTGTGTTGTCCAGCTCTTCCTTCCGGCGGCTCAGACGGAGAATCACTAGTTTAATGGCATGGGTGGCAGGTGATCGGCCACCAGCTAGAGCGAAACAGGAGATTGACTTAAATCAGGAACCCGGAGAGTCACTTAGTGATTATTTATGCATAGTAGATAGATGATTTACAAGACCCAAATCTCACGGCAGCCGGGAGGAGTACGGACTGTCACGGTCGAGCGCTGTAAGTGAACTCCTTCGACATTAGCCGGAAAAAATGCTATGCCGGCTCGACCCCAGAGCGCGTGCGGATCGGCATAGCAAGCGTACTGATAACGGAGCGGCGCCGTTAAGCTAATTAATTAACGTGCAAGGCAATGCCCGTCACATCGTTAACAAGAAAACAGCCGAGTTTTTCCAAAACTCGGTACACCCTCACTTCAAAAGGGCAACATGGGTGCCCAACTAGAACTCAGTGGTACCCTGCAGTGTACCTCCCTTATAGTCCATACTCGAGTTGCTATCGGTATCCTCGCCGGTCATGGCTCTCAGGAGAACAGAGGCTCAGAACACTGCGGCCATCCCCATGCGACCCCCTCCGCCACGCCCACCCCACGGGACCGCCCCAACACGTCACCCTCTGCGGTGACCATCACCTACTTCTTCCGGTCCCACTCACATACCCGTCCGAAGACCCAACAAGTTGTCACCCAACTTGGTAAGTGAGTGACCGTACTACCTCTCGTCCACCTCCTGGACCGACCAGCCATATGCACCAACAAGGCATCTGCATCCTTGCCATATGGCTGGCCCACATCCCTACACAAGGGCGGACGGCCCCGCTTAGCCCGACAGAGAAGACCACATTAAGGGCACGCGAACATCCATCCCAACTCTTACTTCACATTTGATTACACCGTAACTAGAAGGGGAGGTTTACTTCATCACAGCACCGTCGATACACCATATATATATATATATATATATATATACACAACCCAGTCTTAACTCAAAATAAACACCATGGTAAACAACCGGGGAATGCGGCGTGGCTCGGACCCTACAATGAACAACATCAACATCAACAACTATTAACAACCAACAACAGCACACCATCACTCCATCTAACCTCTCCCGACAGGGGAAACTGACGATCTCAAAGACCACGACAATCCAAGGGCACTATCGGCAAGGTTCTCTAACTCCTTATCGATTTTTTTTTTTATGGGAGGGGTAGGAAAATCAGGAAGATGAAAAGAGGCAAGGATCATTGAAGGTCAAGGGCGAAAGGGTGAGGACTAAGGGTAAGGACATGGCTCCCTCCGGAAATAAGGATGAATGGAGGAAACCAAGGCTCGCATGGGCAGGGGCGCAACCCTGAAATAGATGAACACCACTGGGACTGTGGAGAACATCTACCCGCTACCCGTTAACCGCTTCTTCTCACCTTTCTGTGACGGAGTTTAGGTACTCGTTCCTTTCGGACACCACTTTCTGAAAAATTATCTCGCGTTGAGCTGTTCTGGCTGGTTTCCTCTGAATCAGAATCAAGGCAACTTACCTCACTACTTTCACCCCGTTTGGATTATCCTCATCATCTAACTCCTCTGTTTCTGCCTTCCCTTCTTCTCTTTCTTCTAACCCTTCCTTTTCTTCTACAATTTCCCCTTCTTCGCCGCCATAATCCAAATCAGCCTCATGACACTGCACCTCCTCACAATCTTCCAGTTGCTCATCTGATCCCTCTTCAACAGCATCTTCTCCCAGCTCCTCACTGATTTCTGCATCACCCTCGTCACCAGCTCCTTCACAAACTTGTTCACTAACCTCCTCTCCAATCTCGTTTTCCTCAACACATTCATCACCAACATCATCGCCATCACGTCCACTACCACCATCCGAACACTGCACATCTTCATCTTCCTCTAGTTGCTTCTCTGGTCCACCAGAAACTTCTTTCCATTCCTCAGATCTCTCAGGACTACTTACAGAAGGCGTCTGCACATCTCCACACACTACATCATTCTCACTCGCACACTCCACAACGCTGCCACAAAATTTCTCCTCAATATCTACCTCACTTGCGGCATGGACATCCCCTTGTCCATCCGCAACCTCAGAAACACTTGCAGCCTGGACTTCCCCGTGTCCATCCGCAAACTCAGACTCTTCAGTCTCCCTAACACCTACAACTATACTTTCCTGTGCAGCATCTGCAGACCGCTCTTCTGCCTCTTCCTTCGATTCCACTCCTTCACCACTCTCAGCAACTACAACGTTCTCAACATTTTCCACCCTGGAATCCCGCTGTCCAGGTTCATGTGCAATGACTAAATTAATTTCTACTGGCGATGGTAAAGCTACACCATCAAGTGACTTCTCATATCCCGGCGTAGGCGACGATGATGTTACAGGATCTGGATCCCTCACGAACCGAGATGGAGATACCGGAACAAATTCCACGGCATCTGGATTCAACTGTGACGTCCTCTCTGAGCCCTGTAATTCGGTATCAACAAATGTTTTCTTGTCGTCTTGTATTAATCCACAGAAGTTATTCCGCTTTTCTTCTTTCTCTTCACCTTCTTCATCCACAACTCTATTAGGCACTGGTACTTCCTCTGGAACCTTTAAAGTTTCCTTACTCTCCAAATAGGAATAACTTGCTACCGGCTCCCTACTTGCCGAAGTTTGTTTACTAACATAATTTCTTCTTCCCCTGTTAATTTCATACTTCTTTGTTTTCTGTGCTGTAGCTGTTGTTACCGTCTTTCCACTTGCCACCCCCTTTTAGCCTCCGTTACTTCCGGAATACTCAGTTTTTCTTACCGTTTCTTGTGTTCTCCACCGACCACCATGTTTGTCTTCTTTAGCTTTTCCTAATGAACCCCTCGAGCATTGGACATCTTTAGCAGCTCTTCCCCGGGACTCATCATTCTCCTGGACCCTTCTGGCATGCGCACACGACCGGTCCAGGTCCGCAAAAGAACGTGGAGGCTCTGCGAAAACTAGCCGGGAACTCTCTTGGGGATTCAGCCCCTCTCGTATTACCTGTATAACTTCCGTCTCGGGCAACCCCAACCTTAATATACGGGCAGCTTTCCTTACATCGTGCACGAAATCCCCCAATGCCTCTCCGTTGGCCTGTAGGCGATAGAATAAATCTAACTTAAGCTGGGAACGTCGTCGATGGGGTATGAAGAAGTCCAACACTTCCCCATGGAAGGTGTTGACACTGCAGCCCCGACGCAGAGTGCTGGTGACCAGCCATGCCAATGAACCCCGGCAATACGGGTATATAAGGGACAAGACCTCCTCATCGGACACACCCGGGAAATCTGCCAACTGCAGGACCAGGTCCAAGAAGACCAACAACCTATCCTCATCTACTCCATCCAACACCGAAAGTTTCTGGAGAACCCCTGAAATGGGGTGGGGTAATCTCTGGTAGCATACCGCCGCCAGAATTGCACAATTCAAAACACACAACCACCAAACATAAATCCCCACGAAACACCTAACACAAACCTAACTTACAAAACATAGTCACAAAAACAGAAAAACTCAAGTACTATCCTTCCTCTGAGCGACCTCCGGGTTCCCTAGCGCTGCGAAAACCTGATCCACTCCAGAACCAACTCTCCGTCAGCCACCACTCTCAAGAGGAGAAACACATCAAACACTAACATAGACCAACAATCCACACCACAGAACAACTACCACAACATATAACATTTCAACAAAGACATTTATTATAAACTTCCGAGACTAAATCTGGTCAATGTCGATACCGACTTCCGGTCAGGCCATACCGCATCCAGCTAACCTCACGCGCTATTACTTCCATAACTATAAATAAGGCAGCCCATTCCCCCGGCAATCCCCCCGTGATCTCCGGTAAGGCCCAATCTCAACAACAACAAAAACCCCAACTAAAACGCATGCCACGTGGCGGCATCAGGTTTACAATTCCAAATCAAATATCAATTATACATTGACAATACATATACACATAAAATGCTAAACCTGCCATTGCATCTACCTCTGTATTCATTTTCAAAGTTTTGAAGTTTTTCAAACTATTTCCGAGTTTGCAAGCCCCGTCACACCCAAGGATCCAAGGCTTCGACCCTAGAATCAACCACGCTCTGCTACCATTTGTAACCCCTCTCAGGTTTTATGCTTTATAAAAAAAACTTTTTTTTTTTTTTTTGGAAAGAGAGGCCACTAGTTATTTAAAACTAGGCCGAGGGCCTAGAGAAGCCAAAAATGCGCTGGGTCCAGTGGGACGGGACTTGCAATTAAACTAGATGATTAAACAACAATAACAAATTTTATTAGCAATTTCAAGTCCTGACATTCAATATAACCCTGATAGAATTAAAAAAAATTCATTAAAAAACTTTACTCCACTCCCTGACATTATAACATTCTGAAAATATACACAGGTAACATCATAGTTCATAGTTAAATAATTTCTCATAAATACACATAAATACAACATCAATCAATATACTTACATGAATACACATAGAACACACATATATATATATATTTATACATATACCACACACACACATGTTCACCTGGCGGACAGCCTATATATATATATATTTTTCACCATACCTCAGGATAATATAACCCCAGTATCTGTCCCCAAGACCCCCATCCCAAACTACCGTAAACCGGTAAAGTGCCCAGCCTGCTTTAAAAACTTTTCATTTAAAAAAAACAAATCCATTAACTCGTCAGATTAGAACAGAGTTACGACAAATGAAATTATTACAAGTATACAAAATGTAGGAATGTTCCCCCAAATAGTAATGTGCCATCGCAAGGTCAACATGACTGCACGGTCTTATAACATGTATAACAAAATTTATAATTGAAAAGTAAGAACCGGTAGTGTGCTCATATTAACAACTCAACAATTAATGCACTGGCTATGGCAGTAAAAGAAATGATGAAAATCTACTTATCACTGAATTATTAAACAGCTAACATAAGTCTTATAAAATGTATAATAAAATTTATAATTGAAAAGTAAGAACTGGTAGTGTGCTCATATTAACAACTCAACAATTAAGGCACTGGCTATGGCAGTAAAAGAAATTATGGAAAATTACTTATTACTGAATTATTAAACAGCTAACATAAATTTTATAAAATGTATAATAAAAATTTTAATAAATAAAATTTTATAATGTAAAATCTAATAAAACAGATTTGAGGCATTCATAGAGAATTGAGTTGACCACAGGCACGGCCATGCGCCCGAACGAGATGCAACAGAATTTAACAAGTCAGAAACCTGTGGATGAAGGCACCAACAGGTGAAGGTGGCAGGTCAAAGCACCCCCAAACCTTTAAATAATTAAAAAAAAAACCCATATAGATCTATAAATATAATCAAGAAAATCCCCAACAAAGTACCCGGCACCCATGCAAGCATAATTAAGAGCCATACAAATCAGCAACATTCAGTTCTGCACACTTTTGCAATAAAAGAAAAATTTAACATCAAATACGGGAGACGCATGACCCCGTTTGGGTTTACACTTACTCTGGGGACGTAAGAGTTTGAAAAATGAATCTGACAAAATTTTATAACCACTAAATGTCCCGCTGGACTTGTGCACAAACAAAACTTTTAACTGGAGCTGTTCCAGGAATGATATCACAAGTTCTACATTGTAGCGGCCAAAGTATTTCTGAAAGGCTTAAATTTCACCTGGTTACAGTCCGGCACAAAACCTGAGGTATTGTGGTGTGTTGTCCAGCTCTTCCTCCCGGCGGCTCAGACGGAGAATCACTAGTTTAATGGCATGGGTGGCAGGTGATCGGCCACCAGCTAGAGCGAAACAGGAGATTGACTTAAATCAGGAACCCGGAGAGTTACTTAGTGATTATTTATGCATAGTAGATAGATGATTTACAAGATCCAAATCTCACGGCAGCCGGGAGGAGTACGGACTGTCACGGTCGAGCGCTGTAAGTGAACTCCTTCGACATTAGCCGGAAAAAATGCTATGCCGGCTCGACCCCAGAGCGCGTGCGGATCGGCATAGCAAGCGTACTGATAACGGAGCGGCGCCGTTAAGCTAATTAATTAACGTGCACGGCAATGCCCGTCACATCGTTAACAAGAAAACAGCCGAGTTTTTCCAAAACTCGGTACACCCCCACTTCAAAAGGGCAACATGGGTGCCCAACTAGAACTCAGTGGTACCCTGAAGTGTACCTCCCTTATAGTCCATACTCGAGTTGCTATCGGCATCCTCGCCGGTCATGGCTCTCAGGAGAACAGAGGCTCAGAACACTGCGGCCATCCCCATGCGACCCCCTCCGCCACGCCCACCCCACGGGACCGCACCAACACGTCACCCTCTGCGGTGACCATCACCTACTTCTTCCGGTCCCACTCACATACCCGTCCGAAGACCCAACAAGGTATCACCCAACTTGGTAAGTGAGTGACCGTACTACCTCTCGTCCACCTCTTGGACCGACCAGCCATATGCACCAACAGGGCATCTCCATCCTTGCCATATGGCTGGCCCACATCCCTACACAAGGGCGGACGGCCCCGCTTAGCCCGACAGAGAAGACCACATGAAGGGCACGCGAACATCCATCCCAACTCTTACTTCACATTTGATTACACCGTAACTAGAAGGGGAGGTTTACTTCATCACAGCACCGTCGATACACCATATATATATATATATATATATATATATACACAACCCAGTCTTAACTCAAAATAAACACCATGGTAAACAACCGGGGAATGCGGCGTGGCTCGGACCCTACAATGAACAACATCAACATCAACAACTATTAACAACCAACAACAGCACACCATCACTCCATCTAACCTCTCCCGACAGGGGAAACTGACGATCTCAAAGACCACGACAATCCAAGGGCACTTTCGGCAAGGTTCTCTAACTCCTTATCGATTTTTTTTTTTATGGGAGGGGTAGGAAAATCAGGAAGATGAAAAGAGGCAAGGATCATTGAAGGTCAAGGGCGAAAGGGTGAGGACTAAGGGTAAGGACATGGCTCCCTCCGGAAATAAGGATGAATGGAGGAAACCAAGGCTCGCATGGGCAGGGGCGCAACCCTGAAATAGATGAACACCACTGGGACTGTGGAGAACATCTACCCGCTACCCGTTAACCGCTTCTTCTCACCTTTCTGTGACGGACTTTAGGTACTCGTTCCTTTCGGACACCACTTTCTGAGAAATTATCTCGCGTTGAGCTGTTCTGGCTGGTTTCCTCTGAATCAGAATCAAGGCACCTTACCTCACTACTTTCACCCCGATTTGGATTATCCTCATCATCTAACTCCTCTGTTTCTGCCTTCCCTGCTTCTCTTTCTTCTAACCCTTCCTTTTCTTCTACAATTTCCCCTTCTTCGTCCCCATAATCCAAATCAGCCTCATGACACTGCACCTCCTCACCATCTTCCAGTTGCTCATCTGATCCCTCTTCAACAGCATCTTCTCCCAGCTCCTCACAGATTTCTGCATCACCCTCGTCACCAGCTCCTTCACAAACTTGTTCACTAACCTCCTCTCCAATCTCGTTTTCCTCAACACATTCATCACCAACATCATCGCCATCACGTCCACTACCACCATCCGAACACTGCACATCTTCATCTTCCTCTAGTTGCTTCTCTGGTCCACCCGAAACTTCTTTCCATTCCTCAGATCTCTCAGGACTACTTACAGAAGGCGTCTGCACATCTCCACACACTACATCATTCTCACTCGCACACTCCACAACGCTGCCACAAAATTTCTCCTCAATATCTACCTCACTTGCGGCATGGACATCCCCTTGTCCATCCGCAACCTCAGAAACACTTGCAGCCTGGACTTCCCCGTGTCCATCCGCAAACTCAGACTCTTCAGTCTCCCTAACACCTACAACTATACTTTCCTGTGCAGCATCTGCAGACCGCTCTTCTGCCTCTTCCTTCGATTCCACTCCTTCACCACTCTCAGCAACTACAACGTTCTCAACATTTTCCACCCTGGAATCCCGCTGTCCAGGTTCATGTGCAATGACTAAATTAATTTCTACTGGCGATGGTAAAGCTACACCATCAAGTGACTTCTCATATCCCGGCGTAGGCGACGATGATGTTACAGGATCTGGATCCCTCACGAACCGAGATGGAGATACCGGAACAAATTCCACGGCATCTGGATTCAACTGTGACGTCCTCTCTGAGCCCTGTAATTCGGTATCAACAAATGTTTTCTTGTCGTCTTGTATTAATCCACAGAAGTTATTCCGCTTTTCTTCTTTCTCTTCACCTTCTTCATCCACAACTCTATTAGGCACTGGTACTTCCTCTGGAACCTTTAAAGTTTCCTTACTCTCCAAATAGGAATAACTTGCTACCGGCTCCCTACTTGCCGAAGTTTGTTTACTAACATAATTTCTTCTTCCCCTGTTAATTTCATACTTCTTTGTTTTCTGTGCTGTAGCTGTTGTTACCGTCTTTCCACTTGCCACCCCCTTGTAGCCTCCGTTACTTCCGGAATACTCAGTTTTTCTTACCGTTTCTTGTGTTCTCCACCGACCACCATGTTTGTCTTCTTTAGCTTTTCCTAATGAACCCCTGGAGCATTGGACATCTTTAGCAGCTCTTCCCCGGGACTCATCATTCTCCTGGACCCTTCTGGCATGCGCACACCACCGGCCCAGGTCCGCAAAAGAACGTGGAGGCTCTGCGAAAACTAGCCGGGAACTCTCTTGGGGATTCAGCCCCTCTCGTATTACCTGTATAACTTCCGTCTCGGGCAACCCCAACCTTAATATACGGGCAGCTTTCCTTACATCGTGCACGAAATCCCCCAATGCCTCTCCGTTGGCCTGTAGGCGATAGAATAAATCTAACTTAAGCTGGGAACGTCGTCGATGGGGTATGAAGAAGTCCAACACTTCCCCATGGAAGGTGTCGACACTGCAGCCCCGACGCAGAGTGCTGGTGACCAGCCATGCCAATGAACCCCGGCAATACGGGTATATAAGGGACAAGACCTCCTCATCGGACACACCCGGGAAATCTGCCAACTGCAGGACCAGGTCCAAGAAGACCAACAACCTATCCTCATCTACTCCATCCAACACCGAAAGTTTCTGGAGAACCCCTGAAATGGGGTGGGGTAATCTCTGGTAGCATACCGCCGCCAGAATTGCACAATTCAAAACACACAACCACCAAACATAAATCCCCACGAAACACCTAACACAAACCTAACTTACAAAACATAGTCACAAAAACAGAAAAACTCAAGTACTATCCTTCCTCTGAGCGACCTCCGGGTTCCCTAGCGCTGCGAAAACCTGATCCACTCCAGAACCAACTCTCCGTCAGCCACCACTCTCAAGAGGAGAAACACATCAAACACTAACATAGACCAACAATCCACACCACAGAACAACTACCACAACATATAACATTTCAACAAAGACATTTATTATAAACTTCCGAGACTAAATCTGGTCAATGTCGATACCGACTTCCGGTCAGGCCATACCGCATCCAGCTAACCTCACGCGCTATTACTTCCATAACTATAAATAAGGCAGCCCATTCCCCCGGCAATCCCCCCGTGATCTCCGGTAAGGCCCAATCTCAACAACAACAAAAACCCCAACTAAAACGCATGCCACGTGGCGGCATCAGGTTTACAATTCCAAATCAAATATCAATTATACATTGACAATACATATACACATAAAATGCTAAACCTGCCATTGCATCTACCTCTGTATTCATTTTCAAAGTTTTGAAGTTTTTCAAACTATTTCCGAGTTTGCAAGCCCCGTCACACCCAAGGATCCAAGGGTTCGACCCTAGAATCAACCACGCTCTGCTACCATTTGTAACCCCTCTCAGGTTTTATGCTTTATAAAAAAAACTTTTTTTTTTTTTTTGGAAAGAGAGGCCACTAGTTATTTAAAACTAGGCCGAGGGCCTAGAGAAGCCAAAAATGCGCTGGGTCCAGTGGGACGGGACTTGCAATTAAACTAGATGATTAAACAACAATAACAAATTTTATTAGCAATTTCAAGTCCTGACATTCAATATAACCCTGATAGAATTAAAAAAAATTCATTAAAAAACTTTACTCCACTCCCTGACATTATAACATTCTGAAAATATACACAGGTAACATCATAGTTCATAGTTAAATAATTTCTCATAAATACACATAAATACAACATCAATCAATATACTTACATGAATACACATAGAACACACATATATATATATATTTATACATATACCACACACACACATGTTCAACTGGCGGACAGCCTATATATATATATTTTTCACCATACCTCAGGATAATATAACCCCAGTATCTGTCCCCAAGACCCCCATCCCAAACTACCGTAAACCGGTAAAGTGCCCAGCCTGCTTTAAAAACTTTTCATTTAAAAAAAACAAATCCATTAACTCGTCAGATTAGAACAGATTTACGACAAATGAAATTATTACAAGTATACAAAATGTAGGAATGTTCCCCCAAATAGTAATGTGCCATCGCAAGGTCAACATGACTGCACGGTCTTATAACATGTATAACAAAATTTATAATTGAAAAGTAAGAACCGGTAGTGTGCTCATATTAACAACTCAACAATTAATGCACTGGCTATGGCAGTAAAAGAAATGATGAAAATCTACTTATCACTGAATTATTAAACAGCTAACATAAGTCTTATAAAATGTATAATAAAATTTATAATTGAAAAGTAAGAACTGGTAGTGTGCTCATATTAACAACTCAACAATTAAGGCACTGGCTATGGCAGTAAAAGAAATTATGGAAAATTACTTATTACTGAATTATTAAACAGCTAACATAAATTTTATAAAATGTATAATAAAAATTTTAATAAATAAAATTTTATAATGTAAAATCTAATAAAACAGATTTGAGGCATTCATAGAGAATTGAGTTGACCACAGGCACGGCCATGCGCCCGAACGAGATGCAACAGAATTTAACAAGTCAGAAACCTGTGGATGAAGGCACCAACAGGTGAAGGTGGCAGGTCAAAGCACCCCCAAACCTTTAAATAATTAAAAAAAAAACCCATATAGATCTATAAATATAATCAAGAAAATCCCCAACAAAGTACCCGGCACCCATGCAAGCATAATTAAGAGCCATACAAATCAGCAACATTCAGTTCTGCACACTTTTGCAATAAAAGAAAAATTTAACATCAAATACGGGAGACGCATGACCCCGTTTGGGTTAACACTTACTCTGGGGACGTAAGAGTTTGAAAAATGAATCTGACAAAATTTTATAACCACTAAATGTCCCGCTGGACTTGTGCACAAACAAAACTTTTAACTGGAGCTGTTCCAGGAATGATATCACAAGTTCTACATTGTAGCGGCCAAAAATATTTCTGAAAGGCTTAAATTTCACCTGGTTACAGTCCGGCACAAAACCTGAGGTATTGTGGTGTGTTGTCCAGCTCTTCCTCCCGGCGGCTCAGACGGAGAATCACTAGTTTAATGGCATGGGTGGCAGGTGATCGGCCACCAGCTAGAGCGAAACAGGAGATTGACTTAAATCATGAACCCGGTGAGTCACTTAGTGATTATTTATGCATAGTAGATAGATGATTTACAAGATCCAAATCTCACGGCAGCCGGGAGGAGTACGGACTGTCACGGTCGAGCGCTGTAAGTGAACTCCTTCGACATTAGCCGGAAAAAATGCTATGCCGGCTCGACCCCAGAGCGCGTGCGGATCGGCATAGCAAGCGTACTGATAACGGAGCGGCGCCGTTAAGCTAATTAATTAACGTGCACGGCAATGCCCGTCACATCGTTAACAAGAAAACAGCCGAGTTTTTCCAAAACTCGGTACACCCCCACTTCAAAAGGGCAACATGGGTGCCCAACTAGAACTCAGTGGTACCCTGAAGGGTACCTCCCTTATAGTCCATACTCGAGTTGCTATCGGCATCCTCGCCGGTCATGGCTCTCAGGAGAACAGAGGCTCAGAACACTGCGGCCATCCCCATGCGACCCCCTCCGCCACGCCCACCCCACGGGACCGCCCCAACACGTCACCCTCTGCGGTGACCATCACCTACTTCTTCCGGTCCCACTCACATACCCGTCCGAAGACCCAACAAGGTATCACCCACCTTGGTAAGTGAGTGACCGTACTACCTCTCGTCCACCTCTTGGACCGACCAGCCATATGCACCAACAAGGCATCTCCATCCTTGCCATATGGCTGGCCCACATCCCTACACAAGGGCGGACGGCCCCGCTTAGCCCGACAGAGAAGACCACATGAAGGGCACGCGAACATCCATCCCAACTCTTACTTCACATTTGATTACACCGTAACTAGAAGGGGAGGTTTACTTCATCACAGCACCGTCGATACACCATATATATATATATATATATATATATATATATATATATATATATACACAACACAGTCTTAACTCAAAATAAACACCATGGTAAACAACCGGGGAATGCGGCGTGGCTCGGACCCTACAATGAACAACATCAACATCAACAACTATTAACAACCAACAACAGCACACCATCACTCCATCTAACCTCTCCCGACAGGGGAAACTGACGATCTCAAAGACCACGACAATCCAAGGGCACTTTCGGCAAGGTTCTCTAACTCCTTATCGATTTTTTTTTTATGGGAGGGGTAGGAAAATCAGGAAGATGAAAAGAGGCAAGGATCATTGAAGGTCAAGGGCGAAAGGGTGAGGACTAAGGGTAAGGACATGGCTCCCTCCGGAAATAAGGATGAATGGAGGAAACCAAGGCTCGCATGGGCAGGGGCGCAACCCTGAAATAGATGAACACCACTGGGACTGTGGAGAACATCTACCCGCTACCCGTTAACCGCTTCTTCTCACCTTTCTGTGACGGACTTTAGGTACTCGTTCCTTTCGGACACCACTTTCTGAGAAATTATCTCGCGTTGAGCTGTTCTGGCTGGTTTCCTCTGAATCAGAATCAAGGCACCTTACCTCACTACTTTCACCCCGATTTGGATTATCCTCATCATCTAACTCCTCTGTTTCTGCCTTCCCTGCTTCTCTTTCTTCTAACCCTTCCTTTTCTTCTACAATTTCCCCTTCTTCGTCCCCATAATCCAAATCAGCCTCATGACACTGCACCTCCTCACCATCTTCCAGTTGCTCATCTGATCCCTCTTCAACAGCATCTTCTCCCAGCTCCTCACAGATTTCTGCATCACCCTCGTCACCAGCTCCTTCACAAACTTGTTCACTAACCTCCTCTCCAATCTCGTTTTCCTCAACACATTCATCACCAACATCATCGCCATCACGTCCACTACCACCATCCGAACACTGCACATCTTCATCTTCCTCTAGTTGCTTCTCTGGTCCACCCGAAACTTCTTTCCATTCCTCAGATCTCTCAGGACTACTTACAGAAGGCGTCTGCACATCTCCACACACTACATCATTCTCACTCGCACACTCCACAACGCTGCCACAAAATTTCTCCTCAATATCTACCTCACTTGCGGCATGGACATCCCCTTGTCCATCCGCAACCTCAGAAACACTTGCAGCCTGGACTTCCCCGTGTCCATCCGCAAACTCAGACTCTTCAGTCTCCCTAACACCTACAACTATACTTTCCTGTGCAGCATCTGCAGACCGCTCTTCTGCCTCTTCCTTCGATTCCACTCCTTCACCACTCTCAGCAACTACAACGTTCTCAACATTTTCCACCCTGGAATCCCGCTGTCCAGGTTCATGTGCAATGACTAAATTAATTTCTACTGGCGATGGTAAAGCTACACCATCAAGTGACTTCTCATATCCCGGCGTAGGCGACGATGATGTTACAGGATCTGGATCCCTCACGAACCGAGATGGAGATACCGGAACAAATTCCACGGCATCTGGATTCAACTGTGACGTCCTCTCTGAGCCCTGTAATTCGGTATCAACAAATGTTTTCTTGTCGTCTTGTATTAATCCACAGAAGTTATTCCGCTTTTCTTCTTTCTCTTCACCTTCTTCATCCACAACTCTATTAGGCACTGGTACTTCCTCTGGAACCTTTAAAGTTTCCTTACTCTCCAAATAGGAATAACTTGCTACCGGCTCCCTACTTGCCGAAGTTTGTTTACTAACATAATTTCTTCTTCCCCTGTTAATTTCATACTTCTTTGTTTTCTGTGCTGTAGCTGTTGTTACCGTCTTTCCACTTGCCACCCCCTTGTAGCCTCCGTTACTTCCGGAATACTCAGTTTTTCTTACCGTTTCTTGTGTTCTCCACCGACCACCATGTTTGTCTTCTTTAGCTTTTCCTAATGAACCCCTGGAGCATTGGACATCTTTAGCAGCTCTTCCCCGGGACTCATCATTCTCCTGGACCCTTCTGGCATGCGCACACCACCGGTCCAGGTCCGCAAAAGAACGTGGAGGCTCTGCGAAAACTAGCCGGGAACTCTCTTGGGGATTCAGCCCCTCTCGTATTACCTGTATAACTTCCGTCTCGGGCAACCCCAACCTTAATATACGGGCAGCTTTCCTTACATCGTGCACGAAATCCCCCAATGCCTCTCCGTTGGCCTGTAGGCGATAGAATAAATCTAACTTAAGCTGGGAACGTCGTCGATGGGGTATGAAGAAGTCCAACACTTCCCCATGGAAGGTGTCGACACTGCAGCCCCGACGCAGAGTGCTGGTGACCAGCCATGCCAATGAACCCCGGCAATACGGGTATATAAGGGACAAGACCTCCTCATCGGACACACCCGGGAAATCTGCCAACTGCAGGACCAGGTCCAAGAAGACCAACAACCTATCCTCATCTACTCCATCCAACACCGAAAGTTTCTGGAGAACCCCTGAAATGGGGTGGGGTAATCTCTGGTAGCATACCGCCGCCAGAATTGCACAATTCAAAACACACAACCACCAAACATAAATCCCCACGAAACACCTAACACAAACCTAACTTACAAAACATAGTCACAAAAACAGAAAAACTCAAGTACTATCCTTCCTCTGAGCGACCTCCGGGTTCCCTAGCGCTGCGAAAACCTGATCCACTCCAGAACCAACTCTCCGTCAGCCACCACTCTCAAGAGGAGAAACACATCAAACACTAACATAGACCAACAATCCACACCACAGAACAACTACCACAACATATAACATTTCAACAAAGACATTTATTATAAACTTCCGAGACTAAATCTGGTCAATGTCGATACCGACTTCCGGTCAGGCCATACCGCATCCAGCTAACCTCACGCGCTATTACTTCCATAACTATAAATAAGGCAGCCCATTCCCCCGGCAATCCCCCCGTGATCTCCGGTAAGGCCCAATCTCAACAACAACAAAAACCCCAACTAAAACGCATGCCACGTGGCGGCATCAGGTTTACAATTCCAAATCAAATATCAATTATACATTGACAATACATATACACATAAAATGCTAAACCTGCCATTGCATCTACCTCTGTATTCATTTTCAAAGTTTTGAAGTTTTTCAAACTATTTCCGAGTTTGCAAGCCCCGTCACACCCAAGGATCCAAGGGTTCGACCCTAGAATCAACCACGCTCTGCTACCATTTGTAACCCCTCTCAGGTTTTGTGCTTTATAAAAAAAAACTTTTTTTTTTTTGGAAAGAGGGGCCACTAGTTATTTAAAACTAGGCCGAGGGCCTAGAGAAGCCAAAAATGCGCTGGGTCCAGTGGGACGGGACTTGCAATTAAACTAGATGATTAAACAACAATAACAAATTTTATTAGCAATTTCAAGTCCTGACATTCAATATAACCCTGATAGAATTAAAAAAAATTCATTAAAAAACTTTACTCCACTCCCTGACATTATAACATTCTGAAAATATACACAGGTAACATCATAGTTCATAGTTAAATAATTTCTCATAAATACACATAAATACAACATCAATCAATATACTTACATGAATACACATAGAACACACATATATATATTTATACATATACCACACACACATGTTCACCTGGCGGACAGCCTATATATATATATATTTCACCATACCTCAGGATAATATAACCCCAGTATCTGTCCCCAAGACCCCCATCCCAAACTACCGTAAACCGATAAAGTGCCCAGCCTGCTTTAAAAACTTTTCATTTAAAAAAAACAAATCCATTAACTCGTCAGATTAGAACAGATTTACGACAAATGAAATTATTACAAGTATACAAAATGTAGGAATGTTCCCCCAAATAGTAATGTGCCATCGCAAGGTCAACATGACTGCACGGTCTTATAACATGTATAACAAAATTTATAATTGAAAAGTAAGAACCGGTAGTGTGCTCATATTAACAACTCAACAATTAATGCACTGGCTATGGCAGTAAAAGAAATGATGAAAATCTACTTATCACTGAATTATTAAACAGCTAACATAAGTCTTATAAAATGTATAATAAAATTTATAATTGAAAAGTAAGAACTGGTAGTGTGCTCATATTAACAACTCAACAATTAAGTCACTGGCTATGGCAGTAAAAGAAATTATGGAAAATTACTTATTACTGAATTATTAAACAGCTAACATAAATTTTAATAAATAAAATTTTATAATGTAAAATCTAATAAAACAGATTTGAGGCATTCATAGAGAATTGAGTTGACCACAGGCACGGCCATGCGCCCGAACGAGATGCAACAGAATTTAACAAGTCAGAAACCTGTGGATGAAGGCACCAACAGGTGACGGTGGCAGGTCAAAGCACCTTGGGGGTGTAGCGGCCAAAAATATTTCTGAAAGGCTTAAATGTCACCTGGTTATAGTCCGGCACAAAACCTGAGGTATTGTGGTGTGTTGTCCAGCTCTTCCTCCCGGCGGCTCAGACGGAGAATCACTAGTTTAATGGCATGGGTGGCAGGTGATCGGCCACCAGCTGGAGCGAAACAGGAGATCGACTTAAATCAGGAACCCGGAGAGTCACTTAGCGATTATTTATGCATAGTAGATAGATGATTTACAAGATCCAAATCTCACGGCAGCCGGGAGGAATACGGACTGTCACGGTCGAGCGCTGTAAGTGAACTCCTTCGACATGAGCCGGAAAAAATGCTATGCCGGCTCGACCCCAGAGCGCGCGCGGATCGGCATAGCAAGCGTACTGATAACGGAGCGGCGCCGTTAAGCTAATTAATTAACGTGCACGGCAATGCCCGTCACATCGTTAACAAGAAAACAGCAGAGTTTTTCCAAAACTCGGCACAATACTTGAAGTAAGTTTTCGGGTTCAGGTTGTTTGGGGTAGCAGCTAGTTGCGAGCTCGATGTCTGGCTGCTTTTCGTTCTGTATAAGGGCGCGTTTTCACTGGGCGAAAGAATCTTAGTTGCTCGGTCAACGTAAACGAGCGACCATTTTCGTTCGACGGCGATTCGCTGAATATGGCGAACGAACACTCTCTCGGTATGTTCGTTTAGTGAAAGTGGTTACTATCGTTGAGGGTGGATTCGCTCGGTGTCGCTAATGCTCGGTTAGTGTCCGATCTTTTTCCGAATTCGTACGACAACATGGAGTGGACGCAAGAAAACACACTAGAAGTAATTGATATTTCTAAAATCTTGTTTGTGTGGTTCTCAGAATCCTGATTACAAGCCGTCTCACTCAAGCATTACAGGAAATTACAAAACTGTGCGCCTTGCCTTGATTGATACTCACAATACCTATTATAGGCCCGCCAGCCTTTCCTAAACAGTCATCTGCGCCGACCCAATGCATGAATTACTCCCACATTCAAGTATAGCTAAGTTATCTAGAGAGAAGAGAGGGGAGACAAGGCTATAACGTTCACTGTCTCACTTCCATATTATTTCCCTCTCTGTCACACACATGCTTCTGTTGTTCTCGCCAGTCTTGTTGCAGCCGATGTTCACGCTATGAAACCATATGAAACACTGCACAAAACTGTTCTGCGCATGTGCAAAGTGAATGAAAATTTTGTTAGCCTCGCAACGAGGTGTTTGTCTGCTGCGCATCGAGACCCTAATGTTCAATTTACTAAATATAATTAAATCACTACCGACTCGGAACACAAAGTTTTTTATGGGTAAAACGTAAAAAGTTTTACCTTATAGCCTGAATCAGTTTTCGCGTTTACAAAGCTTCTTCAGAGGCTCAGAAGAAGCTTTGTAAAAGCGAAAACTGATTCAGGCTATAAGGTAAAACTTTTACGTTTTTACCCAAAAAAACGTTGTGTTCCGAGTTGGTAGTGATTTAATTATATTTAGTTAAGTAACGGACATATCATGGACAACGAAACCCAAGAGTTCAATTTACATCGTCTTGCCTCTACAAATGCGTCTGCAGAAGGGTTATTTTCAAGCCTACGGCGCATACGTAGTTATCAACAGAATTCTGAGGGTCAGAACAGACTGTCTGGACTACAACCCCTTTTGACGATTATAAAATATCTTCTAAAAAAAAACTGAAGAAAATTCTTACATTTATGACTCCAATATAGGCCTAAACCACTTTTTAGAGAAGAATCGCCGAATCGAACTTGTACAAGTAGACTGCAAGTACAACTGTAAGACAAGTTACAAATACTGTAATTAAGTTTTAAAGTAAGTTTTAGGCCTAACGGCAACCGGCAACAGGTGTTAATTACCCACGCCACGCCACTGCAAGCAGACCTCCATAAAATCGATTAGCGTCATTTTTTGGGGCTGTGCTGTGGAAGTCAAAAAAGAAAATAGAGTCTCGCTTGGCATCATTTCCGCGTGAAAGACAGAACTCACCAAATGGAAATCCTAAACAAGAACATCAGACTTCCATAAGAATCGCCGGTACCAAACAAGGCAGACGTAACGGCTACTTATCCCCGCGTAGGTATGGCTTCACGACAATAATGTTTATCTTCCTTCTTTTATCGTGTACTAGCTCTAGTCTCTCTGTCCTCTGGCACTACGGTCCCTGTAGAACCTTGGCCTGCTCAATGATTCTCCTCCGTCCACAGCACTACTCCTCCAACCAGCCACTCGCATCTCCCTCAAATCCCCTTCCACATATTCACACCACTCCTCATCTGATGTTTTCTCCTCCTTACTCCCTGCGGCTTCCCTTCCAATGCCAATTTTGGGTCTGTAGATCACTTCTCATTTTCACCACGTGCCCCAACCATCTCAACCTTCACTGCCGCAAATATGTCCCCTTCTCCATATAGGTCTCTTAGCTCACGATTCTTTCTTATCCTCCACATCTCTCCGTCCCACACTGGTCCATTAATTCTTCTCAGAATTTTTGTCTTGAAAAACTTATCCCCACGGAGGTAGCCTATTATTTCATGGAAATTACTGTTTTTCTTCCTTATTTTTTATGCACTAGCTCTATTGCTCCAAATCATTGGCAGAAATATTTTTAAATCGCCCATCTTCCGATTGAGATCTCAATTTTGCGCACTTCTTCACGTCAAGAACTTTGATACCCAGCACTTTGTTCTTTCTCCCTTTTTCTTTTTTAATAATAAACTTGTAATGATGAGTGTAGTATTGGCCGTGATTAAAGTATCTTCCTCGTTCATTCTCTACAAATGCGTTTCCGATAGAGATCGAACGTGTTGTCTTTAAAAAATAATCGTCCCCACAGACAACCTACACAAAAAAGTACCAAACTTCATGGAACAGAACAACATCACAGAACTAAAACACGACCCCACCGACAGATACCAAAACACAGTAAAACAACTAGTCAACAAAGCCAAATACATAATGACACAAAAACAAAAGCCCTACATGAAACAAATCCGACCATCAGCACCTACCCTCCAAGCGCTTCCCAAAATCCATAAAGCAGATATTCCGATCCGCCCCATTATCAACTACCGTAATGCCCCTCCACACAAACTCGCAAAATATCTAGACAAAATTATCAGACAACACACACAACTAGACAATAACATTGCAGTAAAATACAACACAGACCTAGTAACAAAAATAAAAGACATACACATCCCCATAATGCCACATTAGCCTCCTTTGACATTAAAAACCTGTACACAAACATCCCCATCTCTGAAACAATCACCATCCTACAAAACAAACTCAAACAGAACAACACACCAGACGAACTTATCAACGAAATAACAGAAACTCTGAACATTATCACAAAACAAAACTACTTTACTTATAACAATAAATACTACACACAGAATGATGGCCTACCCATGGGCTCCCCCATATCCAGCATTCTAGAAGAAGTCTTCCTCCAACACTTAGAAAAAACAAAAATACTCACAAACAATGACAGACACTCACATAAAATACTATATTGGCACAGATACGTTGATGACATTCTAATACTATACAGGGGAAACAAAAGACAATGTGAACAGTTACTAACGCACATAAACAAAATACATAAAAACATAACCTTTACTGCCGAATACGAACACAACAATACCATAAACTTCTTAGACCTCTCCATCACAAAACTAGAACACAGGCACAAATTCAGTATATACAGAAAACCAACTACAACTGACACACTAATACATAACTCCTCCAATCACCCAATACAACACAAACTAGCTGCCTTCAGAACCATGATACATAGACTTAACAACATCCCCTTAGATGAAAAAGACTACAAAGACGAACTAAACACGATAAAATATCTAGCAGAATCTAACGGATATGACAGAACAATAGTCAGTAAACTCCTACACAAAACAAACAACAGACAAAGTCAGAAAACAACAAATTCATAACACTAACATACATCAACAAACAAACTGAAAAAATAGCCCACAATTCAAAAAAGCAGGATACAGAATCGCTTACAAAACTACTAACAAAACTGAACACACACTATCAAAACACACATACAAACCACAAAACAAATTCGATCTACCCGGTGTTTACAAGCTAAATTGCTCAAATTGCAACAAATTCTACATAGGCCAGACAGGACGTAGCTTCAAACAGAGATACATTGAACACACAAAGGCACCCCACTCCACTACAGAATCCACCTTTGCAAACCACCTCATTGAAGCAAACCACACATCGATAATAACATGAACATTCTACACGTACACACAAAAGGCCGAAAACTAGACACTCTAGAACAATTGGAAATATACAAACACACGAAAACAAATAAAAACGACATCCTAAACGAACAGACACAATTCAAATCGCACGCATTATTCGAACATACCTTACCACACACACACAGCATCGATCTTTCGAAATTCGATTCAGTCCCCCACAACAGGACGGATAGCGCTACCAGCGGCAGCCTCTGAAGAAGCCTTTCAAAGGCGAAAACCGGTTCAGGCTGTAAGGTAAAACTTTATTTTTTTACTTATAAAAAACTCTGTGTTCCGAGTCGTTAATATAATAGTGGTATTTATTTAAAAAATACTTGTCTTGATGTATTTTCTCGCTCAGCGCTAACAGCAATTTCCCAAACAGTCGAACGAGCGAGCATACTAATACGTTCAGAGCAACTGGCTCGTTCGTCCTGCCAGTGAAAACGCGGTATTAATGTTACGCCCCGGGCGAGTATGTGTATATGTGTGCACGCGGGTGCGTAAATACATATACACCATCGCTAACACTTTACCGATAATTGCATCAACAATGCTACAACATTCTACGTCTCAGAAAGTCACATTATAATAGACTTATAAAAGTTCTGTAATATTCCACAATAGAATATTACTGATCTAGTTCGACAGATCTCAAATATTTCGATAATATTTGTTATACGAGTGTTCGATCGAGCCGAAACTTGCGTGTTTGGTATATATCTTTAAAAGGATAACCTAAATTATTTTCAACGTTGAATACATGTTGTGACAGGCAGATGTCATACCGGTACTAGACTTACACGATAAACATCTGCTAGGATATTTTGTCAGGCGGGAACGACAGTGTCTTACATCTGTCTGTTATGATATGCGTCAGTTGGGAAAGAGTCCTGAGCCACTTGAATATTTTGTTTTGATTTGAGTTGGACAAAGTAGTTCATTGAAACCAGTGCCTCATATCGAGATCGGGCATATCGTCGAACTGGCACAGTGACTAGGTTACTAGTTCAATATGTCGGGCCTTTCTTTTTCCAAAGTTGTTATAGACATTAAAAGAATAAAAATTGACTAAAAACATTCTTGCTCTTTCTATTAATCTTAGGTTATGGGCCAGTGATGACCAGCCTCTTCATGCACATGAGATAACATCAAAGCGCATAAAGCTTAGCCGAAGATAACCAATACCTTTTCTTGGCGTTTCAACAAAACAGACACAATAAAATATTATTTAAATACAGAAAATAAAATGAATGAATGAATGAAAATAATTTTATACATGGCGTCTTGGGGGAAAAATGTTTTATGCACAATCAGAGGAAACTGTATGTCTCCTGGAGTGTGGGACTCTCATCCACTAAAAAACCCACCTCTAATCCAGGCGTTCATATTATAACATTGCCAAACCCTGATCACATTTGATATAAAAAAGTATGTAAAAAATGCCAAGAAACAATATATTTTGATAGATAAATGATAACGAGAATGAAAGTAGTAAATATAATCAATAGTGAAGGAGGAAGAATACAACCAAAGGTGGTCACAAAACAAGAAATACGAACTAGACTGACAGACAACTGACATTGACCCAACCCCAGAGATTGGCCAGATATTAACCAAAGTAAAGCGAGACAAGAAGACAGTGAAGAAAAAAGAAGAAAATAAAAAATTACATGGCCATAACAAGTAACTAACAAGATTGTTTTAAAAGAGCATAATTTTTTATTATTGTTAATAATTTATGTTTAAATTTTATTAGTAGTAACTTGTAAATGACAGTATCTCAGCAATTGTTATACGTAAAAAAACCATGTGTAGATATGATTGTATGTATATCCTTATCTATAGGTGATGTGTCAGCTGTTATGTTTAAGGTTACACTCATACAGACAGGGAATAGAAATGTGTGCGTGGTTCAATCAGAGAACAAATTGTATAGTCTACTATATACTTTGGAACTTTTACTAAGATTATTTCAGCAGTATGTATATTATTTCAGCATTAGGTGTTTGAAAGTATAAGGTTTTGGAGAGTTTATTTATTCGCTAATATTATTGCTGTTGCTACAGATGTAGTATGTTTCAATTAACACAATATATTTTAACATTATTAAATTGTTGTTATTATTACTAATTATGACATTTCAGACCAATTTTTATCACTTTAATGACAATATATACAAAGTTATGTTTTGTTTGAAAGATGTATTTACAATACCATGTTGTTTGCATATTATAAAATGATATGTGACAGTCTGAAGTTAACAAAAGAGACATGAACTCAATAGATACAAAAACTTTGTAATAATAGTGAGATCGTGAGATATATAAGGATAATTAGAGATAGGTAGGGAGTGACAAAGTTGAACAGTGAAGTGATAAGTGTAATAAAATAAACAGCATATAATCTTAAGAAAAAAGAGTGAAACAAGTGTGACAAACCCAAAATATAAGCACATGTTAAATGAGCAACTAAGTTAAGTATATTAGACTGATAATTGTGAATGTAAAAAAAAAAAAAAAACAGAAAAAATATTATCTCAGTATAAAAATCACCAGGATGATTACTGTTATAAAAGAGATGGTGTAGGTATAGCACTCACCAAATTTGTTCATTTGTTAATTTAAAGAAAGAAGTTATTGGCTTAATGTTTAAGGCAATAATTACCAGAAGAAATAGTTTTACAGTAATATGTTAGTATGTTTTAAGTAAGTAAGGAATTTATAAAGAAAATAATAGCAATACCTTTATAAGAAATAATAGGCAAATTATATTAATTATGTGTAACGAAAGGGAACATGGCAGAATTATATTAAAACTTAGAAATAAGTAAATTATGTATTAGCATAGTATTATCCATTTTGGACTAAAACATTAATACATGACTTAGACCAATCTTGTAAGATATCAAACTAATCTTTGAAAGAAAATAGGAACATCTATGTAAAGATTACGACCATTGAAATTATCCCCAAGTACATATAGCCATTATAAAATATTTATTCAAATTAAACAAAAAATTCAAGGTTTGATAACAATGGGTTTATTTTGAGATCGACCAGGTAGAATAATTACGTTACCATGGAAACTGTGGAGTAACAAGCCAAAAATACCGTTAGATTTTTTTACTGAATGTAGGACGCTTTAATGAGATAGACGCTAATTTTCGAGTGACCAAAATTGTCCATTAAAACATAGCAAATATCAGAAAAAGTTATTAATAAGTGTATACCAAGATATAAGATAAAGACTGGAGCCATATTATTGAAGTTGAGGCCAAATTAACGGAAAAAGAAAATCAATTACTACCAGTTAAACTGAAAAAGATGCCTGATGTCCTGAACCCAGCAAATTAAAGAAGATTATAGTATAACCCATGAATAACAGATCGTATGAATTCGCCATAACTACGGAAGTGATAAGTACCTCTTAAATTACCCGAAATATATAAATAAACTCACGTTAATTATCTCACTAAAGGTCGAAATCTCACTGAACTGAAATTCATTACTTTCAGAGATTAAAAAGAAATTTAAGTCACTGACAATTTATAAACTAACCAATATAAACTGTTGTTAATGATCCAGAACTTGTAAACACTTTTACGACACTGCGCTAAACAAATTACACCTACACAATATGTTAGTTAAGTTTACTTGATATAAAGGTGTGTATTTTTATTGTTTTTAAAACATTTGTAATCCTTTGAACGTAACCTCAAGAACCTATGACAAACGACAATAATTTGTATACAATTTTTAACAGACGCCATCATTAAACGTCTGGATCAATTCAAATATCGATTGTCAAACCCTGTAATTGTCTCATATAAATAACCGGAGCATTTGTATTAGAATAATTTGTATTAAATGAATAATAATCACTAATAAAAAATGTGTAAGTATTGAGTGTAACCACGGTGTTATAATTTCATTAGGAGGTGCACAATATTTTATGTACATTTTAGCAGATGACTGACGATTTACACAGCCCACGCATCGAACTGCTGTGTGCTACAGTGAGACTAGCTGGCGGAAATATTTGAATTATTCAAACTGCCTGAGCTGTGCTGGTCATACGCTTTTGAATTTTATTTTAATTGTTTTAAGAAAACAATTTGGCACCACCGGGACTTTCTCACCCCTAGTGAACATCAAGACCTGGTTATTCGTACGTTCACAATGAACGAAATATACAGAAGTTGCCCGCATTTGAACTACGGATCGAGAAGACACGTACACTCAATACCCACAAATTATACATTATCCACATTTTGCAGAGTAAAACGGTAGACGTACACACGATAACATTAAAAATTGACGCATCCAACGTGTGGCAGAATAACACTGTCAGAAAGACACATACAAGGATAGTTACAAATTGGCTTCCATCGCGGGGCTTAAACGAGGCGGACGTCTCGTACACGCCCTGAAGGATAGTTACAAATTGGCGCGCCAACTAGTAGGGCTAGAATAATAAAGAAATTACACAATTAAACCCTATAAGTTCTAGCGGCGATTACGAAAGATTACAAAATGCACACCAGAGGAGTATCGAAAAAATTGGCAAAGGAGAAGGAGATGGAAGAAAACAGAGGGGAAGAAGAGGAAGGAGCACCGATTGAAGAGGTGGAGACAATAATAACCACAACAGAACCAAGCCAAGACGAAGAAATGGAATTACAGGCGGGCGACAAGGGAGAATTTAGAGGAGACCCGAACATACTAAAATTAATGGAAATGATGAACAATAATTTGAAGGAGATGAACAATAAATTCGACAAGAATGAAGAGAGTTTGAAGGAGATGAACAATAAATTCGACAAGAACGAGGAAAGTTTGAAACAGATGAAGAAAGAAACCAATGACAATTTGAAACAAATCAATGAAAAAATAGTGAGCACAAATGAAAGTACTAAGGAAGAATTGAGGAAAACAGTCAACCAAAATAATGAAACATTACAACAAAGATTGATGGAGGAAATTCAGCAAAGAAACGAAGAATTAAAGGAAGAATTGAAGGAACAGCTGAAGAAGGACCACGAGAAAAATAAAGAAGAAATGAAGCTGCAGATGGCACACCAATTAATGGAGTACCGAGAAGAAGCAAAACAGCAGGTTACGGAAATCAACGACAAATTAGAGGAAACGTTGGAGAAGCTAGAGAAGACCAACGAAAATGTTTCTGGAGTCCGCAAGGAAGTACTCGATAAAATGAACCGTCTCGAAGGAGAAAATAAGAGAAGAATTGAGGAAGGTCATGAAGAAACAGTCAGAAGATGTACCCAGATAGACCAGGACATACACCAAGTCCGGGAAGAAAACCAGAAGGAGGTAGCAGCTGTACGAGCAGACTTGGGAGAACGAATGGAAGGAGTTTACAGTAACTTAAATAAAGTAGATAGCAAAGTAGACAAAAACCAACAGAGGATTGACGAAATGCGCAGAATAGAAGAGTCATTACGGGAAGAAGTGGATGCCTGGCGTAACCGACCATGTAATAATAATCATGTCATGAACACAGACAACAGAGATACCATCAATTTCCGTAATTATAAAAGAAACCCTATTGAATTCTTGAAGAGGGTAGAAGAGTTAATCCTCAAGAATCGAGAGACTCGATGGACTACAATAAGAGGGATGTTGGACGAAATGTTCAAGGAGACGTACGACAACTGGTGGACTGCCACTCGACCAGACATCCAAAACCTTCAAGACTTTAAGACTCAGTTCAAGGCTAAATACTGGTCTGAGTCAACTCAGAATATGGTCCGCAATAACCTGAGCAATGGAAGGTATGAAAACCAGAATGGACAATCCCTTACCTCCTACTTCTTGGGAAAAATCTGCATGGCCAGGAATTTGGAGCCACGTATACCTGAAGAGTGTCTGGTAATACAATTATCTTACCACTACGACGACGCCATCCAAAAGGCACGGATGTACAGCCAGGTAAAGACCATCCAAGATATGGCTAGCTTACTGGAAAGCCATGAACATGAGTGGCAGTACAGGAAAAATAGAGGGTACAGCTTCAGAAATAATAGAACCAATGAGGGACAATTGTCACAGAATCAACAGGGAGATAATAAACCACCAGTAAATAACCCTAACAATTACCAAGGGAACACACGGGGCAATAACGCGCCCAGAAATTTTAACAGAAGTGGAAACCATAATAATAACAACTTTAGGAACAACCACAGGGGTAATTTCCCGTCGAATGGTTACAACAACAATTATCGCCCTGGAAACAACAGTAATCAGAACAATAATCCAGGATACCGGCCACAGGTAAATTACATAAGGGGGCAAAGACAAAGGAGCCCAAGAAGAAACTATCCCTCATCTAACTATCGGCGAACGTACTATAACCAGGTACCCGATACGAGAAGTCACCCATTCGAAGAAGATCACAGGCACAGCGTGGATAACCGGAATAATCAACAGGAGCCGAACGCTAACCAACCATCAAACACTACTGATGTTGGGGGCAATGAGGTCAACCCTCATTTAAACGCTTAAGGCCAGTGAAAACTGCGGACAGCCCATCACTGGACCAATCTCTGGGGGAATATAAGACAACACATGACAAGGAGATCACCATAATATGTACTAATTATTTGAAAAACATAAGGGACGATTTGATCGAAGAAAATGATAACATGATGCCCATTAGAAACAATGAAATAGTGTATGTGAGTGCCCAAATAAATGGAATTCTATCAACCATAATGATCGATACAGGGTCTAATATCTCCCTGATCGACCCAATAGAATTAAATAGACTACAGCAGGGAAGTAGTGTACCCATATCAACCCTGCCCATAAACAATATAACTATCATTGGTGCTACCGGCCGACAAAACAAAACCGTCCGGAAACAAGTATCCTTGGAACTTAATAGCAAAGGTATAATAGTAACTATGCCATTTCTTGTTGCCAGCGGCCTACCTTTCTCATTACTTGTTGGATGTGATGTACTCAGACAACACTCTGCCATAATTAACCTGCGGCAGGGAGAAGTATCACTAACCACAGAACAAGGAATATGGTCAGCCGATATAGTGAATGGTGGCAACTTACCATTGATAACAAACCACTATAACATGATCCAAAGCAATTATTGCCGACAATCACCTGAAAGAGTATTGACAGATTGGAAGAATGAAGAATTATGGTCAAGCAAGCTGGATGAGATCAGAAACTTCCAACGAGAAGAACAAGATCCACAGATTAGTGTGCAACAGTCAGAGGAACTTATAAGTATATACAACAAATACAAACACATTTTTTCTGACGCTCCAGGCAAAGTAAAGAATTATCAATGCCGAATACGATTTAAAGAACCCGTTGACTTCAAGAGAAAATCTTACCCCATTGCTTACTCACAAAGAAATGCAGTGAGGGCAGAAATCAATCAAATGATGGAAGACGATATCATTGAATTAAGTCAATCACCGTATACAAGTCCAATAGTGGCGATACCAAAAAAGGACGGAAAGGTGAGAATCTGCCTCGACGCCAGAGAAATTAATAAAATGATAGTGAACGATAGAACATCACCGGGTGAAATAGAAGAAATCCTTAAGAAGTTCCATGGTATAAAATACATTAGCTCTTGGGATACGGTATGTGGCTACTGGCAGGTGGAGCTACATCCGAACAGTAGGCAATACTTAGCATTCCTGTTCGATGGGAGGAACTATCAGTTCAAAAGACTGCCATTTGGACTGATAAATTCGGTCGCAGTATTTGTTAAATGTATGGACCAAATACTGGGACAAGATGTACTGAATTTTACCACCGTGTACGTAGATGATCTGTTAATAACATCATCAAATTGGCAAGAGCACTGTGCCAGAGTGGAAACCGTACTAAAAAGACTATCAGATAATCACGTAACCCTTAAGCTGGACAAGTCAAAGTTTATAGCCCGAAAAATACAATTTCTAGGATTCAATCTAGCAGAGGAAGGCATATCTCCTTCGTCAGAAAAAGTTGAGGCGATACAACGATTCCCCACGCCAAAAAACAAAAAACAACTTCAATCCTTCCTGGGAATATGCAACTATTACCGTAAGTTTCAAGATAATTATTCCAAACTAACAGCAAAATTCAAAAAACAATTATCAGTCAAGGACAAGTGGACTTGGGGGTCCGAACAAGATGAAGTATTTAACCAAATAAAAGAAATGTTCTTGAACACCGTGATCTTACATCATCCAGACTTCAAAAAGCCATTCTTCATGAACTGTGATGCGAGTGATGTCAGTTTAGGTGCGGTATTATACCAAGAAGATGAGAAGGGACAGCATATGGTTATTAGTTTTGCAAGCAGAATTTTAAATGGATGCGAACGAAATTATCACGTCACGGAGAAAGAACTACTTGGTGTCGTGTTCGCCTGCAACAAATTTAGGACTTATATTCTGGGATACGAGATAACAGTGAGAAGTGACCATAGATCCATATCATTCCTTAAGCAGTGTAAACTCAGCCACGGAAGATTAACTCGATGGATATTGTTGCTACAGGAATATCACATAAATTGGGAGTACATCCCAGGGAAGCAAAACGTAGCTGCGGACATCTTATCCCGTATAAACGTCCAGCAACAAACTTTCGAGGGGGAGAAAGAACAATTAGTTAAGGTGTATAACATTATTAAAAACAGAGTAGATCTAGAAAAAATAACCCAAGAAATAAGAAGATGTCAAACTGTGGATCCAAAAATAATGAGTACCCGGGAGAGAATGTTAAAAGATGAAGAAACCATTCTACAATATTATAAAATACATGACAACTTGCTATTTATTAAAAACAATCCTGCAATCGGAGAATGAAAACTTGTAATACCATCTACAGTGGAGGGACAATTGATACTAGACTACCACATTAGATACGGCCATATGGGGGCTGTAAAAGTAATAAAAGCTCTACAGGAACAAGTTTACATTAAAAATATTTATCGAAAAGTAAACAAAATCATTCAAAAATGTGAGATTTGCCAAAAAGTAAAATGCAATAATTCAAAAAAGGAAGGTATGATGATACCTATCACATCAAGTCAGAAATTAGAAAGGGTATTCCTTGATATATGTGGTCCGTTTCCTATCAGTGGAGGAAGACACAGATACAAATTTATTATCATTATGTTTGACCACTTCACCAAGTATACAAAGTTGTACTCCATTAACCGTGCAACAACAAAGAAAATAATTGAGATTATACTACCCAAGTTTATACCAGAAGTGGGAAGACCGATGGCCGTTATAACAGATCATGGAACCCAATTTAAGGGAAATCTTTGGAAAAATAAGCTCTGTGAACATAATATTAAAACTTACAAAACATCCGTTTATCACCCAAGCAGCAACCCAGCTGAAAGGGTACTCAGAGAAGTGGGTCGTATACTGAGAACCTACTGCCACGATAAACAAAGAGAATGGCACAATTATGTGAAATCCACTGAAGAATTTATAAACTTAGCTTACCACGACTTTACGGAAGCTACCCCATATACAATGATGTTTGAGCGGCCACCGCCTAGAGAGATAACCGATATGATCCAATTCCCCACCAACACCGAATATCAATTCAAGAAAAAAAAAATCTATAACAGAATAGCCGAAAAGGTAGAGCAACAAAAGAATAAATACGCTAAAAACCAGAAAAAGACTATTAAGTACGAGGTAGGAGAAAGGGTACTGTTAAAAAACAGAGAATTACCCAGCTCCGTAGAAGGCATCACTAGAAAGTTACTATTATTATACGTGGGACCATACACTATAACAAAAGACAAGGGCAATAACACTTACGAGATCACTCACCCCGTCACCAAGAAAATAAAGGGGGTATACAATCAAGCCTCAATTAAGAAATATTATGACAATCAACCATAACTGTAAAAAACAATTTAAAGTAAAAAACCAACAAAAATACTTTAAATAAAGAAAAAAAAAATAAAGTGACAAACAAACAAGTCTGCCAATGTCATAAAGAAAAGATCTCTAAAGAATGTCAAAATTCCAAAACATTCGTAAGTACAGCTTACACTAAGCATTAGAGAAACCATTATGATGAATAAAAAATTGTAAAAAATCAAAAAAGATATGTAAGAAAAGCTTACCCAAATATCTCAATAATATTTTAGAACAAGTAAGAATGGAGAGATAAAAGTCACGAGGCATTCAGATAAAGTAAGAGCAACCAACTTACTACAATATTTAAATAAAAATTAACAATAGAGGAGTGTAGTTACAAAACATTCCTCCAAAATAAGGTTAAATTACCATAATATTTAGCCAAAAAATGAGGCATAAAAAGCATAACATACTGTAAAGGAATAAGCTACAAAAAATTCCTAACTAGTAAGAAGCCATAACTTACTATGATATTTAAAAATTATGAAAAAATATCAATCAAAATGATCAGCTTCCACAACTATTTGGAAAGAGGGGAAGTAAAATTACCCAAACCAATGATCACAAAACAATATAAATGAAATAAACGTTCTAAGAGTTATAATGTGAAAGGAGATGAAACAAAGAGTAATTAAAAATGAATAAAAATGTGAATTGTATCAATAAAAAACAATGCTTCAAATAGTATCTATAAAGAAAGATAAAACAATATATGACTCGAACTGAGCTATAATGAAGTATAAAAGTAAAAGATTCCCAACAAATATTATGATTATGATTATTATTATTGTTATCTTGAGTCACGAGTTGACTATATTTAAGAATTATTAATTGAGATTGTCTGTTGAATGAACCAGCAATCATTTTACTGAGCAGGGATGATGTTCCCCTGATATCAGTATAAGAGTAGTTTTGATGAAAAATAAGATTTATAGGGAATAAGTTATAATAAAAATTCAATAAGCCAGTTCGCAATATGAGAAGATAATGAAGAAAAGACTAAGAAGAATGGAATTAAAGGATACAGAATTAATTATAAAAAATGAATGAGAAGCAGGAGAATTTGAAAAAAAAAAAAATAAATAAATAAAAAAAATTTGATACGATACAATTGATAATTTCATCAAACTCAAATTCACGTTTTATAAAATGATCAATTTTGGTGGAAGGGCATTATATAACATTGCCAAACCCTGATCACATTTGATATAAAAAAGTATGTAAAAAATGCCAAGAAACAATATATTTTGATAGATAAATGATAACGAGAATGAAAGTAGTAAATATAATCAATAGTGAAGGAGGAAGAATACAACCAAAGGTGGTCACAAAACAAGAAATACGAACTAGACTGACAGACAACTGACATTGACCCAACCCCAGAGATTGGCCAGATATTAACCAAAGTAAAGCGAGACAAGAAGACAGTGAAGAAAAAAGAAGAAAATAAAAAATTACATGGCCATAACAAGTAACTAACAAGATTGTTTTAAAAGAGCATAATTTTTTATTATTGTTAATAATTTATGTTTAAATTTTATTAGTAGTAACTTGTAAATGACAGTATCTCAGCAATTGTTATACGTAAAAAAACCATGTGTAGATATGATTGTATGTATATCCTTATCTATAGGTGATGTGTCAGCTGTTATGTTTAAGGTTACACTCATACAGACAGGGAATAGAAATGTGTGCGTGGTTCAATCAGAGAACAAATTGTATAGTCTACTATATACTTTGGAACTTTTACTAAGATTATTTCAGCAGTATGTATATTATTTCAGCATTAGGTGTTTGAAAGTATAAGGTTTTGGAGAGTTTATTTATTCGCTAATATTATTGCTGTTGCTACAGATGTAGTATGTTTCAATTAACACAATATATTTTAACATTATTAAATTGTTGTTATTATTACTAATTATGACATTTCAGACCAATTTTTATCACTTTAATGACAATATATACAAAGTTATGTTTTGTTTGAAAGATGTATTTACAATACCATGTTGTTTGCATATTATAAAATGATATGTGACAGTCTGAAGTTAACAAAAGAGACATGAACTCAATAGATACAAAAACTTTGTAATAATAGTGAGATCGTGAGAAATATAAGGATAATTAGAGATAGGTAGGGAGTGACAAAGTTGAACAGTGAAGTGATAAGTGTAATAAAATAAGTAGTATATGTATGTATGCGCTGGGACTCAAAAAACAGCCATGTATGCGCTGGGACACAATACCCACTATGTATGTATGCGCCAGGACAAAAAAAACAGCCATGTATGCGCTGGGACACAATACCCCACTATGTATGTATGCGCTAGGACAAAAAAAACAGGCATGTATGCGCTGGGACACAATACATGTATGCGCTAGGACACTCGCTATTGTCTCCCCCCCCCTTTTAGTAAAAAATGTAAATATAAACAGTAAAAAATGTAAATATAAACAGACGCGCGCGCGCGACGCCGCGTACACATAAACATTCCTAAAAAATGTAAATATAAACAGTATAAAATGTAAATATAAACAGTATAAAATGTAAATATAAACAGACGGCGTTTGTTGACACGCCCCCGCCCCGCGTACACAATAGACATTCCGAGTTCGTTGACGTGTTTTTTTTCTCCTTTTTACAGTGTAGACAGCGTGGCGTCCGCCGTCCGTCTTTACCTAAATATATTACATTTTTATTTTGTAATCGTGATCGTGTCTTTAACGATTGTGTTATTCTATAGTAAACCGTGACCTTGAAACACACTGACCTAGTAACAAAAATGTAAATATAATCACGCTGACCTAGTAAAAAATGTAAATATAAACAGACGGCGTTTGTTGACACGCCCCGCGTACACATAAACATTCCGAGTTCGTTGACGTGTTTTTTTTTCCTTTTTTAGCGTCGTCTTTACCTAAATATATTAAATTTTATATGTAACGATTGTCTTGGTATACAGATAAGAGAAGAGCGTCGTCTATACCCTAAATATATTAAATTTTATATGTAATGATTGTCTTGGTATACAGATAAGATATGAATTAGCTTAGTCGGTAACGTGCAACTGTATTATTCTAATAATAGATTATATGTAAGGTAAGTATCAATTGTTCAATCCCTAGTTAATTCATACTTTTTTTTTTTTTTTTTTAAATATTTATTCATTATTTTTATACTTTTTTATTTTCACGTTTTAACATGAATTTGTTTTTAGATATGTTAACCGATAATAACGTTTATATAATACACGTTTGCAGTTGGTTTATTAGTGTTCCAACGTGAATTCTGAAAGTAACATCCTAGTTAATAACATGTCGGTAGTTAAAAATTTACTATATATAGTAATTGTTCAAATATTACTAATAAATTCTTTAGCCGATAATACAACACAGATTGAAGTGGATAAAGTTAAGCAATATTTATATGAATATGGTTATCTTCAAACAGATGATGAATCTTCGTTGCAAGCGGTAAATGAATCAGATATTACTAATGCGTTACTTATATTTCAAGAAGACTATAAATTACCTACTGATGGTAAATTAAATAATGAAACTATAAATTTAATGTTAAAACCTAGATGCGGTAATAGTGATATTATTTTTGATTATCGAGTATCCAGTTTTAAATGGAACAAGCCTGAAGTAACATGGCATTATTATTTAGCGAATCAAGAGGTGTTAGAATTGACTAAACAAGCTTTTGCAGTATGGGAGGAAAAGTCTGGTATACGTTTTAAACATGATAGAGTAAATACAGATATTTTAATTTCTAATAAACGATTGAAACATATGATGCAAAAAGAATCGTGGCAATGTACGAGAACGTTTGACGGTAAAGGTGGAACATTAGCACATGCATATTTTCCTGATTATAATAATTCAAGGCGAGAAATTCATATTGATGAAGACGAAAAGTGGTCATATTCGACTGATAACGTTGTTCCTCTTGGCCACACAAGTTTGTATGCAACGTTAATACATGAAATCGGTCATGTTATAGGTTTATCACATTCAGATGTATCAGATTCTGTAATGTATGCTTATTACAACGGTAAAATAGAGTTAGGTGATGATGATGTTTTAGCCATTCAAAATTTATATGGTAAGGCAGATAACACTTCTATAATATCTTTCATACCGGAGTCACCATCTTCTTCGGTACCAAAAATACAAAACGAGCATCCTATAGATACAAATAAAATCGATCTTTGTAATTTTAAAAATATTAATTTATTTTTAATTGCTGATAAACGATTATATATATTATATAAAAAATGGTTGTGGATAATAAATCCGGCAGAAATGATATATACCAAACCGCTCATAATAGAACATTGGTTAACGTTTCTTCCAAAGAACTTCACAAAAATTTTAGCTGTATATCAACGACCATCTGGTGAGATAGTTATGTTTATAGATTCTTTGGTATTCATGTTCGATTTAATGAGTCTTAAATTAAGTCATGGTTATCCAAAGCATATCCAATCTTTATTTAACATACAACCGGATAATTTACATGCGGTATTCAACAGTTATACAGGTAAAACTTATATATTTCATGATGATAATTATTATAGAGAAGTCAATGAGTGTACGTTCACTACTAAATCATGGGGTTATATATCTGAAACATTTCCTGGAATACCGCCTAAAATCGATTCATCATTTAGATTTTCTGATGGTAATTTATACTTTTTTAAGAACAATACTGTGTATGTCTTTAATGAATTTACGGGTGAGTTAGTTAGAACAGAAAAAAATAATCTATCGATATTCGGATTGAAATGTGTAAATGATGATGTACTATACAAATTAAAAGAATTAATATTACGATTGATAATTCAAAAGAAAGACCAATCGATATCAAATAATAATCGATAGTAATGTTGATGAACAAGAATAAAAGTTCAGTTTCCAAGAGCATAATGATTTGAACGTATAGTTGTGAAGAATACGTGAAGCGGTTAACATGGAGAAAGGAAATATTCATGCTTTCAATTGGTGTATATATTGCATAGAATCTACTGATTCAACGTTTAATGAAATATGTTATTTTGTAAATAATGAATTTTCTGAAGCAAATGTTACTATAATTGAAAATGAACAAATTATCAAGATACAATCCCCAACGATTTGCTTCTATGACGATATATTACAAAGGTTAGAAAAATATCGAAACCAATTAATAATCGATATTGATTTTGAAGAAGAATACAAAACTCTCCGTTGGAAGTAGTTAGTTAGTAGAGGCTCAACAAGTTGGATGCAATGTCAAAAATGGCGAAGTTGTGCGAAAAATTGAACCCCTGTAAGTTATTACAAGATTTTTTTGAAGAAGCAGGATTTATTTTTAATGGTGATTTAGACAGTATTGTGTGTCGTGAGTGTGGATTTAAAACAAGAGGATCTTTATCTATTTCGCATATTCAATTTATGCACAAACTTTTTAATTCAGAATGTAAAATGGTATGTTATATATATGATAAATATAATAATTATGCACTATACAGTATATTATTACATATTGATGATATAATGAATGCGAAAAAATGTATATCAGAAACTGAAGAAATTATGAAGTTAACATTTTGCTGTTGGCCTAAACGTTTACCACGAGTTGATAATTTAGTATCGGCAGGTTTTTTGTATACTGGAGTGGACGATGATTTAATGTGCATAGACTGTAAAGTTATACTTCACGATTGGCAAGACACAGACGATCCATGGTTTGAACACGCTAAGGCATCTCCAAATTGTTTACTTGTTAAATTACACGGAGTCATAAAAGATGGTTCCATTAAGTGACAAAAAGTGGAAAATGTATTGAAGACTTTTTTAAAAAATCAAAAGATTTGTTGATGATTCGGATAATATTGTTTGTTCTAAATGCGGTTTTAAAACTATATGTTTTAATACTATTACGCATATTCAACTTATGCACAAACTTTTGTATCCGACATGTAAAACTGTACGTTATATATCTTATAAATATGAAGACTATATCAGATCAAAAAAGTGTGTTGCTAATTTTGTTAATATATTAAAGTGAAAATAAAATTTATAAAAAACAGAGTTGATGTGTTTTTGTTAGATATTTGTTTAACCTTATTACATTTTATATGTAACGATTGTCATTCTATAGTAAACAATTATACGTAAGGTAGGAGTTGGTTTATTAGTGTTCCAACGTGAATTTTGAAAATAACATCTTAGTTAAATATGTCGGTAGTTAAAAAATTTTACTAACGAAACCGTCATTGATAAAGAGTACAGCAGATAATCCCATTGAACCTTTTTAATCAATGTAAACATGACCTCAAGATTAACACTGACCTATTAAAAACATATAAACATATACAGACGGCATTTTTTTTGTTGACACGTATACGTTCTTGTGATAACGTTTTATACTCCATTTTTGATAGTTCAGTCAAAATGAAGAATTTAACACTGCAAGATGTCTTATTTCATCCTATGCTTGATAGATTCGTCATGAATAAAACAAAAGTAGAGATTGAATTTATGCGAGATATATTGTTGGTACTTCTAAAGTGTCGTAAAGTGTTGGAATTTTATAATTCAGACGGACTGAAAGAGATTACACCGGAACGTAGAGGACAAAGCGGTGAGGCGTTTATACATTTTCTTGAATGTCCATGGGCACATGAATCTACTGTGGATGGGCCGGACACATGTGTTTGTTGTTATATATCTACACATTGTGGTGATATCATTAAGCTTCTCGATGAACGATTCAAGTGACGTTTATATAACGGTAAGTACTCCAAGACACTATTGTATATTACAATTTTTGTGTAATTAAATATATAGAATGTATAAAAAATAAAAAATGACAATAAATCATTTTTTTTTTGTTCAGGTATTAAAAACATACACATACATAAAAATATGTTACAGATCATTTTTTATTATTCGGATACTTAATAAAAACAGTTTACAATATAATACATGTACATAAAAAAGATTCTAAAAAAAAAATATTGTTACATTTACAATATAATAAATGTTAATTCAGGTATTAAAAATACATGAACATAAAAAGATTCTAAAAAAATATAACAAAACAGTTTACAATATAATACATGTACATAAAAAGATTCTAAAAAAAAAATATGTTACATATCAATGTGATAGCAAGAGTTTTGATTTTTACTAGATAGGTAAAACTCACTTTAAAAAAAATAAAAATGTTATTAATTAACATGTGATAGCAAAAAGATTGATTTTTACTAGATAGGTAAAATTCACTTTTTATTTACAAAATAAAAAACGTTATTTTGTTTTAAAAAACTTGTTTTATCATTACGCTAATGAATAATGACCGTACGGTAGTGTATCTATTTTATTATCACAAGGGATTCTTTTATTGTCTAAATTACTTAAAGCTAATTTGTTACACGTAATTGTTTCAACTAAATGTTTTTTTGATCGGAATAATTTCATCAGTCTATAATTATTTATAGTTTTAGAATAGACGCACTTTTTGAAATCTTCAAAACTTATATGTTTGCTGATAACGTTTTTTTTAATTCCTTTTGCCCTTTTTTTAACTTTGTTATCTACCGTTTTAAATGTATATAATTTAGAGCGTAAGCCGATAAATTCTTTAATTGGTACACCCGAACATTCATCTTTAAATTTCCCGATAATTTTTTTATTTTCAATTGAATAACAGGGATGATTGGGTGAATAATCTGACGTATCAAAGTGTGTAACTAAATCCGGTTCTAATATATCTTTGTAAAAATCTTCTGTATGAATTTCGTAAAAAAGGCTATCTGTATCTGTATACAATAGGGAAATTTTTTCACCGTATTTTTTCTTCATTATATCATAATGAAAATCATACATTAACGTTTTACTTATTTCTAATACGCTTAATCCGATATATATTGGTTTATCTAAAAATAAATGTTTTTTATCCGATAATACCACACATAGATTTATTATAAATTATTCTGTCTTTAAATACCGGTTGTGTAATTAAATTTAATAATTTTTTTTCATCACTTACAAGTTTAAGGTTAATTCTTTTCCTAACGTTCTCCATACATTTACCGAACACTGAGTTGTTTAATAATTTAAAAAAATCTTTTTCAAAATCATTTTTAGCTTGTTTTCGTTTTTCTGTATTTAAATCAATGTACGTTTTTAACCAAGGGCTCTGTAAAAATTCTAAAATACGATGAATTTTTATAACTTTTATACCGTGTTTAACAGCTTGTTTTAAATTAATGTAATGACATATATATTTTTCTTTATTTTCTAATGTTGTTAACAATTTTTGTTGTTTTGTTCCTTTAACACATTCATTAACAGGTAAAAACGGTAAATCGCTATGATGATTATGTAAGTGATGAGGATACTCGACGTCTACTTCTAAAATATAACCAACAGGAGAATCGTCTGCAATATCTAGTATATTAAAATTAGGATCGTTAGGATCCTTCCAAGTAAAACCAGCATATGGCATACATTTATTCATTGCCCAACCGTACAGATTATTTGCGTCTAAATAAGTTAAATATTCAATTGGGTTAGTTACATCAAACGTTTCTGGAATATATTTATTATTAGCAACAGATTCTTTTTTTATGCAAATACTCAGCCCCCCCCCCGTACCCCGTTTTCACATAAGAGGTACATTTCGTAATCAGTTAATAATTCTAGTTTAATTTTTGTATAACTTAACATCGCATCAAAAGCAAAACCTGGTATTGTAAAGTAGTGTGCACAGTCTAGTTTATAAGATTGCATACAAAGAGATCTAAAATTTTCAAAAATATCACATAATATTAAAACATCAATTTTTAAATATAGATCGCTATACTCTCCAAGTGTTTGTATATTAAAATGATTCCAAACATTACAAGCATGTTCATAATCAGCATTTCCAATTTCTGAATCATTTAGTGAACTATAAAAACATTCTTTTGGTGGTAATCTACGTTCTTCCAATTTTTTCCAGGAATTCGTATATTCATAAGGGTACACACCTTTTCTGGTAACTAGTGGCATACTGTTTGCAGAAAAAAATTTTCCAATATGAAAAAATTTATCCTTAGGCAGGTTATTACTAAGCTCAGCCAACGGATAATTCATAAAACGATAAGTGTCAATAAATCTAATATTAAAACCCGAACGTGTTTTTTTTGCAAAAGAAATATACTTTTCTCTAGTATTAGGAATTACATGAATATTTTTTATATCATAACCCAATTGACGCACTATAAAATGCGAATCATAATTAGAACTACCATGTATGAAAACAGGTACAAATTTCTGTTGTTGTCGTTTCAAGTTACACGTATTACATAATGTTGAACGAAATTGACCAGTTAAATGACAATGATCTCGAACTTTAGGATATAATAATGTAAATTCCTTGTTACACATCTCGCAATGTGTGACCGATTTAAATTTCATTTTATCATCTCGAGTCATATGTAACGGAATATTTTGTTTAATAAGTAAACCGATTAAATTAATTTTTTCAACTAAAAATATCATAAATTTTTTCGCAGCATTTTTACCACGATATAAGTATGGTTCCGAAGGCAATTGGTTTCTTATACTTTCAGGGATATTGCTATCTATAACAAAATATACGCAAAAACTCATTGGAATATGAAATTCATTAATTGCAGTAAATTTGTTTTCGGGGTTGGGCAAACAAGTACTAACAGGTTTCAAAATACATTCGAAATCTGCATATACTACAATAGGAACTCTATATTGATAATGAAATTTATTAAATTGTAATATGTTGTTATCAGTAGTGGGTAATACTATTTTTACGGGAGAATATTTTCCGCAATATCTATTATGATTTTTCAATTGTTTTGACTTTTTAGTAAAAAACGATAAACAACGTTTACATATTTCAATTTTTTCTGTATGTTTTGTTAACTGTGATCTTATTAACTGGGAAAAATTCTTTATATAACAATAATGATAATTAACATTATTCGACATATTTAATACTAAAAGGTCAAAATGATTATTCTTTTCTTCCTTACACACTTTAAGAGGAAAAATTGATTTCTTTTCATCAATAGAATAAATGTTAATAAAAACGTTATTAGTTTTTTCGAAACGAGAAATTTGGTTTAAAGGTGTAGGAAAGTCTATATGTCTAAAATCAAACTTATTTTCTAAAACAAAATAACGAAAATTAACACGTTCAATGTGAGGTCCAGTTACATAACGAGAGAGGATTGCCCATTTAAAACAATAATTATCTTTATTTTTAGGATTTATTATACATTTTTTAATTTGTAAAAATTTTGGAAGTTCAATATATGAAGCTCCTCTTAATGGTTTAAATCGATTTATACGTAATAAAATTCCGTCTATACGGTGAAGACTCCACCCGGAACCTTTACCCATATATACGTCTTCATCATAACAAATTTCTTTAATCGCATTGTTAACTATTATGTTAACATTATCGTTTTCTATAATCGGAATATTTTTTGTTTTAAAGGCTCTGTCTTGTGTTTCATTAATAACGGGTTTTATATATGTACATTCAACTATAATGTTAAATTTTACCGGACCAAACATTGAAATAATATTACTTAAAATTGTAACTATATTTATTTTAATATAAACTAACAGCAAGCAAATATCCTTATAATTATTACTTGTATTTTTGTAAAAATATGTTTTTAAATTACCTTTAAAGGCATTCTCTATCTCAATAAAGCTATTGGATTCTACAATTTGTTGTAATCTAATAGATTTTAATCTAAAATTTGGTATTGATGATGAAGATGATGATGATGATGATGATGATGATGATGATGGTAGAGATGATAGTGGTGTTGACCGTGTTTGTCTGTGTTTATGGGCGAATACTTTCCGCAATATCTTTGATTTTAATCTAAAATTTGGTATTGATGATGAAGACGATGATGATGATGCTGGAGATGATAGTGGTGTTGACCATGTTTGTCTGTGTAATCCACCCAAATCTGAAACATGTGATGGACCAGGTTGTGGATCGTTTTCGTTATTAAAATCTTGATGTCTGCTGTGCGATGAACCAGGTAACTGACCCCAATTTGGTACACGCGATGGATCGGGTTGTGTTGAAGGTATTCGTTCGTATGATGATGAATTATCTATCATCTGTTCTTGTTCGACAGCATTTCTTATAATTTGTCGTTTTTTAAACGGTAGATTTTTATCCATAATCTGTAGGAATATATTTAAAACAAAAAATATTCATATCAGTTCCATATTTATAAAAAATAATTGTTCAATATTTTTTTGTTGGCGTGTTCTTTTTGTATGGAATATGTATTTGTTATAAACGAATAATATTCTTAGTAATTTTACTAATGTAAATTACAATAGAAAGAGAGGTTATCTATGATTATACTTACAATTTTGTACAAAAAATATTCATATCAGTTCCATATTTATAAAAAATAATTGTTCATATATTTTTTTGTTAACGTGTTCTTTTTGAATAATTGTTCATATATTTTTTTGTTAGCGTGTTCTTTTTGTGTGGAATATGTATTTGTTATAAAACGAATAATATTCTTAGTTATTTTACTAATGTAAATTACAATAGAAAGATAGGTTATCTATGATTATACTTACATTTTTGTAAAGATCCGATGTATTGAGACCTATGCTGGCTAAAAACCAATCTATTGCTATAAATTGTTTTTTATTGTATGGCTATTTATACTGTCAACCGATCGATAACAGGAAAACAGTAAACAATGTATTTTGAACCAATACCGTGCTGTTGTTTAAATTTTTTTAAAAACTGTTGTCAATAAAATGCGCTGTGACTGATACTGAATAATCGGTAATTATTTAACCTCTTGATCTCGTATTTTTGTTGTTGTCGGTAAACAAAATATTTACTTGATCTTTTAATCTTCTACTTACGCGTATTGAGAAGGTGTGAAACTGATAATGTATTTTCTGTGTATATAAACCGATTGAAAATTGTGGTTAAATTTTTTTAAACTGTTGTCAATAAAATGCGATGTGACTGATAATGAATAATCAGTAATAATTACTTGACCTCTTGATCTCGTATTTTTGTTGTTGTCGGTAAACAAGTTATTTACTTGACCTTTTAATCTTCTACTTACACGTATTGAGAAGGTGTGAAACTGATAATGCATTTTCTGTGTATATAAGCCGATTGAAAATTGTGATTCAGCATCCAGAAACATACCAGCTACTACAGTCTGCGATCGTCATTAAGGTAATATTATTATTTTTATTTTTTGTTATGTTCTACACAAGAACATGTACAGTAATTCTTGGTTACCTGTAAAATATGTGTTTTTCCTATGTTATTTTAAATATATTATTATAAAAGTATACAAAAAAATTAATTTGTCTTTGTTATAAGTGTTAACTATATTATTTTTATATAATGTGTTCTATACGTTTATCTATTAATTTTATTTTTTTATCTAAGTTATTAAAGGTTCCATTTTAGTATTTAAAATATATTTTCTATTTTTTCTGTTTTATTTAATTTATCTTTGTTTAGTTTTGTATAATAATTCTTAGGTTACCAGTCACAAAATTAGTAATTTAACAAAAATTTATTTTTGTATGTTATAGATTTTGATTTCTGTGTATATAAGCTGATTGAAAATTGTAATTCAGCATCCAGAAACATACCAGCTACTACAGTCTGCGATCGTCATTAAGGTAATATTATTATTTTTATTTTTTGTTATGTTCTACACAAGAACATGTACAGTAATTCTTGGTTACCTGTAAAATATGTGTTTTTCCTATGTTATTTTTAAATATATTATTATAAAAGTATACAAAAAAATTAATTTGTCTTTGTTATAAGTGTTAACTAGCCTATATTATTTTTATATAATGTGTTCTATACGTTTATCTATTAATTTTATTTTTTTATCTAAGTTATTAAAGGTTCCATTTTAGTATTTAAAATATATTTTCTATTTTTTCTGTTTTACAAAATTAGTAATTTAAAGAAAATTTATTTTTGTATGTTATAGATTTTGATAATTTAAAATCTTATCATTGTAATGGATGCTCAGCATGAAGAAGGTCTTTTATTTAATTTGTGTTTGTTTAGTTTAACATATATAAATAATATGTATAACAATTCTTAGTTACCAGTTATAAATTAGTAATGTAATGAAAAATTATTTTTTGTATGTTATAGATTTTGACAATTTAAAATCTTATCATTGTAATGGATGCTCAGCATGAAGGAGGTCTTTTATTTAATTTGTCTTTGTTATAAATAATATGTATAACAATTCTTAGTTACCAGTTATAAATTAGTAATGTAACGAAAAATTATTTTTGTATGTTATAGATTTTGACAACTTAAAATCTTAAATCATTGTAATGGATGCAAACATGAAGGAGGTCTTCATCATGAAGAATGTTTGTCGTTAGAAGACATTTTAAAATTAATTTATTATTTGGGTCTATCTTCCTACGGTCAATGGGAAGATATGATGAAAAAAATTCAACCAGACATTATCTCAATAGATAATGTTAATGTTTTTTCTCTATATATTCAATTACGAGATGTAACCAAAAAAATAAAATTTGCTCTCGAAACTACAATTGTTAATTCACAAAAAGACTTGATGTTTTTAAATAATTATTTATTCGATATTGACGAAATATATAACTATTTGAATACAAATATTGTTCATTTTAAAGAAAAAAATATATTAAGAACAACGTTTTCTATAATCAATTCTATTATAAAAAATAAAATGATGTATAGATTTGAAGATGAAGAAGAAGAAGATCCGATGAACATTGACATTGTTAATAATGACGATGATGATGACGATGGTGATGATGATTTTAAAAGATTATTTAAATCAGTTAAACGTTATACATCTAAAAACGAAAAAACTGATGAATTGTATGATCAGTATATTTCTTTTAAAAAAGATGATTCAACTAAAACTTTAACAACACCCGGAGAAAAGGGTCGTTACTTAATAAAAATTGATATAACTGATGTTAACGATTTAAAAGGAATAAATAAGAAAGACAGATGGACTAAAGCTGCCTATAGAAGTCAATTTTTATTGCAAAGTAAAGATTCTACTTATATGCAATTGCATAAAATTGTATTGTCAAAATCACGCGAATTGGCTAAGATAAAAAATATTAAAAAACAAACTTATAAAAACTAATCTTAATGTTTTTGGTTAAGATCAAAAAATGTTTCCTATAAAAAAAGAAATTTTTAAAAATGAATATTTTTGTTTTAAATATATTCCTACAAATTATGGACAAAAAATCTACCGTTTTAAAAAAAAAACAACAAATTGTAAGAAAAATGCTGTCGAATAAGAACAGATGATAATTCATCATCACAACCTGGTGCATATGTTCAGATTTTTATAAAAACTGATCTTAATATTTTGGTTAAGATAAAAAAAAAATATTTTCAAATTTTTGTTGTATGTATTTTGTTGGTATTCACTTTGTATTTGTTGTAGTATGTAATCTATACACAATTACAACAATGTTTTGTATGTAAATTAATAAAAAAAGTATGTATGTTTTTTAGTATGTAACTAAATGTATTATTTATGAATGGTATGTATGTATATGTATGTATGTATGTATGTATGTATGTATGTATGTATGTATGTATGTATGTATGTATCACTACCGTACGGTCATTATTCATTAGCGTAATGATAAAACAAGTTTTTTTAAAACAAAATAACGTTTTTTATTTTGTAAATAAAAAGTGAATTTTACCTATCTAGTAAAAATCAATCTTTTTGCTATCACATGTTAATTAATAACATTTTTATTTTTTTTAAAGTGAGTTTTACCTATCTAGTAAAAATCAAAACTCTTGCTATCACGTTGATATGTAACATATTTTTTTTTTTTTTAGAATCTTTTTATGTACATGTATTATATTGTATATTTAAATCAGTTAAACGTTATACATCTAAAAACGAAAAAACTGATGAATTGTATGATCAGTATATTTCTTTTAAAAAAGATGATTCAACAAAAACTTTAACAACACCCGGAGAAAAAGGGTCGTTACTTAATAAAAATTGATAATCTTAATGTTTTTGGTTAAGATAAAAAAAAAATGTTTCCTATAAAAAAAGAAATTTTCAAAAAATGAATATTTTTGTTTTAAATATATTCCTACAGATTATGGATAAAAAATCTACCGTTTTTAAAAAAAAAACGACAAATTGTAAGAAAAATGCTGTCGAATAAGAACAGATGATAATTCATCATCACAACCTGGCTCATATGTTTCAGACTTTTATAAAAAACTGATCTTAATATTTTGGTTAAGATAAAAAAAAATGTTTCCTATAAAAAAGAAATTTTCAAATTTTTTGTATGTAAAATATGTTGATATTTTATATTTGTTGTAGTATGTAACTTATACACAATTACAACAATTTTTTGTATGTAAATTAATTTAAAAAAATGCTGGTATAAAAAAGTATGTATGTTTTTTAGTATGTAACTAAAATGTTTAAAATCTTCTATTTTGTATGTAAAAAAATCAAAACAAAGTTTCCTATAAAAAAAAGAAAATTTCAAATTTTTGTTGTATGTATTTTGTTGGTATTCACTTTGTATTTGTTGTAGTATGTAATCTATACACAATTACACAATTACAACAATTTTTGTGTATGTAAATTAATAAAAAATGCTGGTATAAAAAAAAGTATGTATGTTTTTTAGTATGTAACTAAATGTATTATTTATGAATGGTATGTATATATATACGTATATATGTATGTATGTATGTATGTATGTATGTATGTATGTATTTATGTATGTATGCATGTATGTATGTATGTTGTATAGAATGGTAAACTGTAAAAATTATAATTGTAATATAGACTATATGTTTTGAATATATGTTTTTTAGTATTAATAAATCAAAAAATCAAAATGTTTTAAAATTTTTATTTTTTTTAAAAAAAAAACCTTTATTTTACATATAATTACAATAAAAAGTTAAGTAATCATACAGTCCCAACAATTTATTCTTTTAGTGTCTTCATCATGTTCATCACACAAACAGTTCCAATATTGAATTATCCATTTAGTAATATAAAACACGTTACTTAATGCACAGTTTATTGAAGAATGATCATACGGACAACGTATACTATTTAAAGACTGCTTCTTCAAGACGCTTAGAGACGGACACTTGAGTGATTCAATATCCACTATTTTTACATGACAGTTCAATTCTTTTTGTAAAGCTATTTTTTTTTCACGTCCTTTTACATAAATGCACTTTCCATATATATATATGAATTTAATATTACTGGAAGTTCACTATATTCTGTTAATCCACAATTCCAACTAAGTCCCAGATAATTATTGTTAATCCAGTCATTAACTTTTTTTTTCTTTTCTGATAGATGTCTGTAATCGAATGGAGGTAAGAATAAGTATTGATTACAAACATCAGCGAATTTAGTGTTTACTATAGGTTGCACGCACAGTTCTTTAATAATATAATTATTTCCATCATCGCGAAAACTTTGAAAATCGATAACATATTCCATTGCGTGCAACAGCAGAACTGATATCAGTTTTATCAGTGTAGTAATGTCACGTTCTCAGTACGCACGCGTAAAATAGGAGATCAAAAGATCAACTACGTTAATACAAAATTATACAGTTAAGCAATCATACAGTCCCAATATTTTTGTCTTTCAATTTCTTGTTCCAGTATTCGATAATCCACTTAGTTAAATTATGTACATTATTTAAAGCACAATAATACGAATTATGTTTGAAAGGACAGTGAATAGAATATGGAGTCTGCTGTTTTAACACTTTTAAGGATGGACAATCGAGTGTTTCCATATCTACTATTTTCACATAACAATTAAATTATTTTTCTAATGCTACTTTTTTTTCTGATCCTTTAACATAAATACATTTACCGTTCATATATTTATTTAATATAAACTCTAGATCGTTATAATCTTGAAGGCCGCACTTCCAGCTAAGTCCAAGATTGGTTTTAATCCATTTATTAACGTTTTTTTTCTTCTCTGACAAATGTTTGTAATTAAATGGTGGTAAAAACAAATACTGATCACTAGCACCAGAAAATTTGTTATCTTGTATACACTGAATACAAAGTTCTTTAAAAATGAAATTGTTTCCATCATCGCGAAAACCTTGAAAATCGATAACGTATTCCATTCCGTGCAACAGCAGAACTGATACACTTTTTATCTACGTAATTATATTTTAAAAAAAATAATTCAAATGATTTGGTTTTTATCAATCCAACTGTTATGCGACTTATCGTATCCTAACCACTGAACAAGTAATTTATTACCTTTACGTTTTAATATTTTTTCAATTAAAAATATATTGTCGTATTTTGTTTTACTAATTTCTTGTTCGTAAAATCCGCCATCTAATACGGTTCCTGTATCATCTTTTAAAATATATGTTCTAGGTACTGTTTAATATTATGAATTGTAAATATTTCATTTGTCCAATTTGGTAAATAACCCTTAGTAAAAATTTGTTTGTATTTACTAATTCTCACTCTATCCCCAACTTTATATTTTGCAGGTTTCTTATTAACAGGTATTCGTTTTTTATTTATTTGTGTTAATACCCTTTTCTCATTATTTATATTAACATCTTTAGGTTTCATACTTATAGTTCTATGTACAGTATTATTATATTTTTTCAATAACTGAGGAAGTACTTCGATCCATGTATACTTTCCACTGGTAGTAAACCACTTCCACATATGGTTTTTTAAAGTACGATTAAAACGTTCAATAATAGAGGCTTTTTTATCTGAATAAGTTGAATAATGATTTATATTATAATGATTAAATAATTGCTGAATCGGTAAATTGTAAAATTCTTTTCCTTTATCAGTTTGCAAATGTTTCATTTTGTTTACATGTAATATAGGTCTTAGAGCTTTTACAATGTCGTGTGAGGTTTTTGATTTTAACGGAACTGCAAATGCAAATTTACTAAAACAATTTATCACTGTTAGTATATATTTATAACCTTTATTCAACTTTGAAAAAGAAATCATTTCTACAAGGTCAGCTTGATACAAATCGTGAATACCTTTTAGTTCGACATTGCGTGTAGGAAAATTCCTTCTCGCTTGTTTATGTAATTCACTACTTATCGCCTGTCTGATGCTCATTATTCAAAGTACAACAATTAATTAAAAACTGTTTACATCTATGACCTTAGTTATCAGAGATTACTTTGTATAGTACGACAACTAAAAAGGTTATCGGTATCTTATATTTAGGTAAAGACGAGTTGCACGACCGTCTGTTTATATTTACATTTTTACTAGGTCAGTGTGTTTCAAGGTCATGGTTTACTATAGAATGACAATCATTACAAATAAAATGTAATATATTTAGGTAAAGACGACGCTAAAAAAAAGAAAAAAAAAAAAACACGTCAACGAACTCGGAATGTTTATGTGTACGCGGGGCGTGTCAACAAACGCCGTCTGTTTATATTTACATTTTTGTTACTAGGTCAGTATGTTTCAAGGTCACGGTTTACTATAGAATAACACAATCGTTAAAGACACGATCACGATTACAAAATAAAAATGTAATATATTTAGGTAAAGACGGACGGACGCCACGCTGTCTACACTGTAAAAAGGAGAAAAAAAACACGTCAACGAACTCGGAATGTCTATTGTGTACGCGGGGCGGGGGCGTGTCAACAAACGCCGTCTGTTTATATTTACATTTTATACTGTTTATATTTACATTTTTTAGGAATGTTTATGGGGCGTGGGCGTGTCAACAAACGCCGTCTGTTTATATTTACATTTTATACTGTTTATATTTACATTTTTTAGGAATGTTTATGTGTACGCGGCGTCGCGCGCGCGCGCGTCTGTTTATATTTACATTTTTTACTGTTTATATTTACATTTTTTACTAAAAGGGGGGGGAGACAATAGCGAGTGTCCTAGCGCATACATGTATTGTGTCCCAGCGCATACATGCCTGTTTTTTTTGTCCTAGCGCATACATACATAGTGGGGTATTGTGTCCCAGCGCATACATGGCTGTTTTTTTTGTCCTGGCGCATACATACATAGTGGGTATTGTGTCCCAGCGCATACATGGCTGTTTTTTGAGTCCCAGCGCATACATACATATACTACTAAAATAAACAGCATATAATCTTAAGAAAAAAGAGTGAAACAAGTGTGACAAACCCAAAATATAAGCACATGTTAAATGAGCAACTAAGTTAAGTATATTAGACTGATAATTGTGAATGTAAAAAAAAAAAAAAACAGAAAAAATATTATCTCAGTATAAAAATCACCAGGATGATTACTGTTATAAAAGAGATGGTGTAGGTATAGCACTCACCAAATTTGTTCATTTGTTAATTTAAAGAAAGAAGTTATTGGCTTAATGTTTAAGGCAATAATTACCAGAAGAAATAGTTTTACAGTAATATGTTAGTATGTTTTAAGTAAGTAAGGAATTTATAAAGAAAATAATAGCAATACCTTTATAAGAAATAATAGGCAAATTATATTAATTATGTGTAACGAAAGGGAACATGGCAGAATTATATTAAAACTTAGAAATAAGTAAATTATGTATTAGCATAGTATTATCCATTTTGGACTAAAACATTAATACATGACTGAGACCAATCTTGTAAGATATCAAACTAATCTTTGAAAGAAAATAGGAACATCTATGTAAAGATTACGACCATTGAAATTATCCCCAAGTACATATAGCCATTATAAAATATTTATTCAAATTAAACAAAAAATTCAAGGTTTGATAACAATGGGTTTATTTTGAGATCGACCAGGTAGAATAATTACGTTACCATGGAAACTGTGGAGTAACAAGCCAAAAATACCGTTAGATTTTTTTACTGAATGTAGGACGCTTTAATGAGATAGACGCTAATTTTCGAGTGACCAAAATTGTCCATTAAAACATAGCAAATATCAGAAAAAGTTATTAATAAGTGTATACCAAGATATAAGATAAAGACTGGAGCCATATTATTGAAGTTGAGGCCAAATTAACGGAAAAAGAAAATCAATTACTACCAGTTAAACTGAAAAAGATGCCTGATGTCCTGAACCCAGCAAATTAAAGAAGATTATACTGTAACCCATGAATAACAGATCGTATGAATTCGCCATAACTACGGAAGTGATAAGTACCTCTTAAATTACCCGAAATATATAAATAAACTCACGTTAATTATCTCACTAAAGGTCGAAATCTCACTGAACTGAAATTCATTACTTTCAGAGATTAAAAAGAAATTTAAGTCACTGACAATTTATAAACTAACCAATATAAACTGTTGTTAATGATCCAGAACTTGTAAACACTTTTACGACACTGCGCTAAACAAATTACACCTACACAATATGTTAGTTAAGTTTACTTGATATAAAGGTGTGTATTTTTATTGTTTTTAAAACATTTGTAATCCTTTGAACGTAACCTCAAGAACCTATGACAAACGACAATAATTTGTATACAATTTTTAACAGACGCCATCATTAAACGTCTGGATCAATTCAAATATCGATTGTCAAACCCTGTAATTGTCTCATATAAATAACCGGAGCATTTGTATTAGAATAATTTGTATTAAATGAATAATAATCACTAATAAAAAATGTGTAAGTATTGAGTGTAACCACGGTGTTATAATTTCATTAGGAGGTGCACAATATTTTATGTACATTTTAGCAGATGACTGACGATTTACACAGCCCACGCATCGAACTGCTGTGTGCTACAGTGAGACTAGCTGGCGGAAATATTTGAATTATTCAAACTGCCTGAGCTGTGCTGGTCATACGCTTTTGAATTTTATTTTAATTGTTTTAAGAAAACAATTTGGCGCCACCGGGACTTTCTCACCCCTAGTGAACATCAAGACCTGGTTATTCGTACGTTCGCAACGAACGAAATATACAGAAGTTGCCCGCATTTGAACTACGGATCGAGAAGACACGTACACTCAATACCCACAAATTATACATTATCCACATTTTGCAGAGTAAAACGGTAGACGTACACACGATAACATTAAAAATTGACGCATCCAACGTGTGGCAGAATAACACTGTCAGAAAGACACATACAAGGATAGTTACAAATTGGCTTCCATCGCGGGGCTTAAACGAGGCGGACGTCTCGTACACGCCCTGAAGGATAGTTACAATATCCATCCTGGAACCATTTAGCATATTAGTTAAGGTTGGAGCCTACTGCGTCCTTAATGGCCTCCTTTAGTAGTCCCTTATTTTCTACTGCCCGTTGGGCCTGCATTTTCTTTTCTAGTAAGACCCACTGAATGAATGGCGTCCCATTCCGCCATGCATCGAAGCATAAACTCAACTACGCTCTCAGGCAAGAACTCCCTGAGATTCATCTCCAGTGCCATCCTCTCTCTTGTGAATCTGCAGCACTTGAAAAAGGTGTGCAAGGTATCTTCATGGGGAGAGTCACCGTATTGGCATGCTGGGCTTTGCACCTTTCCCATTCTGTGGAGGTAGGCATTAAAACTGGCATGACCACTGAGGAACTGTGTCAGATGATAGTTAACCTCACCATTGTAACCTTACTTATTGTAAGGAACTGCAAACACATTGTTAGTGAAATAATAATAATATAGAGACTACATTTTTTAATATCAATCTGAAATTTGACAATATATTTGAACAAAATTTAAAAATTACTTCCAGTGTAAAATTTAAGGTTATAAACATTTTATAATTAAAAGAACTAGTCTTTTACTAGATTATTAAAAATAATTGGAGTGGAAGAACAAGATCAGGACAGACCACTCGATCTCAAACAAGTTTTTGTTCTTAAAGCCATATATATCAATATGATAAACTTGAGGACGAATTTACCCGAAATTCAAATAACACACGCTACAAAAGTATCCCACTGCCTAAACCACACATTGACAATTGGCCAAAGGAGTTATGTTTATTATGCAATAAAGTACTTCAATGAACTACCTATATATCTTAACGGCTTGGGCGTTAGTAATAAATTGTTAAAAAAGAAGTTAAAAGATAAAATCAGAAATTTTGTTATAGGCTGAATAATGGAACAAATGGTGTCTGTACAAATTTAATAATTATTGTGATTAACATATTGCCGTATCTGGTTGATGTTGTGTATATGAATCTCATATAAATTTAATGCTTTACTATTTGAACTATATTAGTATAAACTAGTGATGTATCTCTCACATTTTGTTAATATTTACAACTGTTGTATTTTTGAATTTTATTTTTAAATATTTTATGTAGGACCAACCTATGTACGGGTATTTTTATACCCCCTATAGGTCCTTCGTATGAAACTATTTTGTATATGAAGGAAAATTGTAAATAAATTTAATTTACCATAAAAATGAACATGTATATCGATAATATTGTATTTATAATCAATGCACATTTGTAATGATAGGTTTTTTTTACTTATTCACACTACTGAACCCTGATAAAAGAAAAAATTTAGACTCCTTAAAACAAATGTCATTAATTTAAGAAAAATAAAAAGGTAGTGATTAGAAAGTGTATTTTTTTTGCCTGAGCCACTGTGGACTACATTTAGTACAAGTGGTTCCTCCCTTCTCCTCTCCCATATCTCCTTCATTCTTGATCGATGTCTTTCAAGTCCTTTCATCGGTCCAGATGGCACCTGTCCTCTTCTTGGGGTTTTGCTGAAAACCTTGGGCATTTTTTAATTTCTTTTTGAGTGGCAAGCATTCTTAAATGTCTTTTTCTGTTTCTTTCAACCATGTATTGGTCATTTTGAGCTTTCTGAAGTATTTAGAAATCTTCCCTGTTGGTCTGTCAGTCAGGATTCATTCTTTGAATATGTCCGTAGAAAGTAATTCTTCTTTTTCTAATTACGTCTGTGATTTTCTCAACACGTATGTACAACTCATTGTTGTGGCATCTTCTGTACTGTTCTTTATCTTTTATTGATCCCAAGGTTTTTCTTAATATTCTCCTTTCTGTGACTTCCACGTCTTCTATCAACATTTTCTTGTTCAGACATTCAGCTGATAAAATGCTTCCGGGCGAATTACTGTGGAATAATGCCTAAGCTGTGTATTTTAAGAATAATACTTAACAAAATAATATAATCAATATGTAGCTTAGTATATAGATGTAAGTTGATGTAGTATATAGAGTATGCTGATGAAATAAATTGTACCACATCGCTAAGTGTGTACACAATTCTGGCACACGGCACATTTGTTCCAGATGTTTATTGGTCATACTGTGTGGCAAAGTTGCGTAGCCTTCAGGACTCTTTGTTTACTCAACTACTCTACTAGCGTCCACGCCCACTAACTTGCTACACTATAAGGTGGCGCAACTATAAACACTGGATTTCGGAGTGGGCTAGTTAGTTACAGCTAGTATTTTATTTAAGTGTAAGATCAAAGTATTGTAGCGAAGTGATCATTGTGTTAATTAGTGCCGAACTGTAATAAGGTGACATTTATTGTTATGTGTGTTAGACAAATTCAATTTTAATTATTCGATAAGAGTGCTTTGTTGATTTATAACTGTTGTTTTGTCTAGTTAAAGTTTGTAATTAGTGACTTCATTGGTGTCTGTTATTCTGTCGCCCACAATGATCCAGAGTGACTGTCATAACAATGTAATAAAGATATTTTCTGCTTTCTTAAGACACACTGCAATCACTAAGCAAGTATGCCTTATCAACGATGTTGGTTTTCGTGTTTTGCTGACATGGATTTTTTGGCTTCATAGTGTGAATCATTTTGTTGTTTAATAATAATGAAAATAATAATAATGTTGAATAATTGAGTATGATTGATTGGTAATTAATTAATTAATTCGTAAATAATTTTGTTTTGTGTTCCAAATATCTGGTGTTTTAATGATTGTACCATATTTTATTTTTTTTTATTTACGTATTGTTTGATTTTTATTTATATGTGTGTAGTACGAGGGTGGATCAATAAGTACCAGTGTTAGGAATGAACACGCAAGTTTTTTACAAATTTTTTTTTATTTTTCAACATAATCTCCTTTTAGGAGGATACACTTTTCCCAATGTTCCGGGCATTTATTTAACCCTGCTAAAAAATAAGATTTCTCCAACTCTTCAAAATAGGCTTCTGTGTTGGTGATGACCTCTTTGTTTGAGCTAATTTTTTTTCTGCGAGCCAAGTTTTCATGTTGGGGAATAGAAAAAAGTCACAGGGAGCCAAATCAGGCGAGTACGGTGGGTGCGGCAGCAATTCGTAACGTAATTCATGTAATTTCACAGCGACAATTCCGGATGAGTGAGCTGGTGCGTTATCGTGGTGAAACAGCACTTTTTTCTTTTTCAAATGGGGCCATGTCTTCTTCAATTTCTTGTCGAAACGGTACAGTAATTCACTGTAGTACTGCCCCGTGATCGTGCATCCTTTTTCCAAAAAGTCTATGAGGATTATACTCTTTGAATCCCAAAAATCGTAGCCATCACCTTTCTGGCCAATGGGACTGTCTTTGCTTTCTTCGGAGCAGGTTCGCCTGAAAAAACCCATTGTCTCGACTGTTGCTTGGTCTCTGGCGTATAGTAATGAATCCAGGTTTCATCAACGGTGACGACTCGACACCAAAACTCCTGCGAATTTCGCTTAAAAAGGTCAAAACACTGCTTCAAAATTGACACCCATATTCACTTGTTGTCCACAGTCAACAATCGCGGTACCCATAGGGCAGACAACTTTCTCATACCTAACCTATCGTGTAAAATATTAAATACCGTTCCGTACGATACACCTACGGCTTCTGCTACTTCATGCACTTTCGTTCGACGATCAGCAAGAATCATATCCTGGACCTTTTCAATGATTTCATCAGTAACTACGTCTGCTGGGCGGCCTGGACACTCCTCATCAAAAACAGATGTTCGGCCACGTTTAAATTCATTAAACCAATATCTTACTGTTGTCATGAATGGTGAAGGGTCCCCATAGACAGGATCTAACTTCGCCTTTAATTCTTCGCACGTTTTCCCATCCAAAAATAAAAAGTGTATTACGGAGCGATATTGCTCTTTTTCCATTTTACTGAAAAACAACAAACACATTAAATACAAACAGCTGTCAAATCAACAATAAGCTATGAATCTTCTGAAATTTGGTTTTGGTGTTGTTTGACAGATGGCAGCACATGATGGTAATGCCAGTTTCCCTCAGCACTGCCATCTGTCTTCAAACACGGGTACTTATTGATCCACCCTCGTATGTGTGGTTTTCTTAAATGTTCCTTATAGTGCCTTTATGTGGTATCTCGTACAGTGGCTTACAATTTTGAATATTTTATCACGCTGTTAATGTTTGGTTTGTTATATTATGTTGAAAGCCACATTTTAAAGTGGTTTTTAAACTTATTTCAGTTACGTCTAAACACAGCAAAGAGTACCATGGAATCAGTGGCGGCGATAAGGCCCCCGCAGACCCCGCGCCGTGGGGGGGCCCCGACCCTCTGGGGGCCCCGCCCCTCTGGCCCCTATAAAAAAATATGAAACGAGCTATAATAGGAAAAAAAGTTTTAATGGGGTCCGACTACCGGCAAATTTGTATTTAAAATACGAAATATACGTTTTATTTAAGTGTACAGACATGCAAAAAAACTACGTTTTCCGAAATGACATTACTCTTAGTAGTTTGTAAGCGAAGACCACCATTTGTAGTCTTGTGGTGCCCGTACGTCCGGTGCGATGAGTCACTCGGCACTGAGGAGACGTAAACAAACACAACACAATGTAGTTCAGTACTCAGTAGTGCGTCGCATCTCCTGCGCGATAGTACTGTATTGCATTCATTTCGTAATTTAGTGCCGTTTAAGTTTAATGACTTAACATTAGATTTTAGTTTTTGTATTTTGTGTAGAGTTAGAGTGTTAGAGACAGAGTTTATAAATTGGAAAGTAAGCGTGAATATTTAAGTGGTGCTAAGAAAAGGAAACTGCAAAAACAACGAGAAGAATCTAAAAGTAAACTTTCAAAACTCGACCAGTTTTTAAAAAAATCATCAAAATGAGAAGTCGAACAACCCAAACCCGGGCCAAGTGCAAGTAATGAAAAAGAAACAAAAATCGGACTTGAAGTTGATTGTGACAGTGACAATAAACCTGATTTAAACATTAGTCCATCGGATACAAGTGATACAACTACGGAAACAAATAAGCAACTGCAACATGAACAAGAAGAACAACTGCTAGGCATTGAATGTGTTGAATGTGTTCGCCAGTCCGAAGACATACCTGGACCAGAAAATAAGTTTGAACCAACTGAAGTTATAAGTAATCCCGCAAATAAAACTAGTTTAGCAGGCCCTTCCGATCCAAAATGCCAAAGTTTTGAGACAGATATTGCATTCTATAAAAATCAAGCTATAATGACAGACGAGGTGAAAAAGTTAATAACGTTAAGTGAACCTTGTCAACCAAAGGGTCCTTTCCCGAAGGATTCCGTTTCTAAGCGGTCTTTCAGTACAGCATATTATTCTTTCAAAACTGCAGCAGGCCAAATTGTTCACAGGTTTTGGCTTTGTTACTCTCGTAATCTAGATGGAGTCTATTGTTTACCATGTTGGCTTTTCAGCCAAAGTGCTGATGCCCAAAGCTGGCGTGAAGGCGATATTAGAGATTGGAAAGGTCTCAGTAAAAAAATTAAAGTTCATGAAAGTAGCAATGCTCATTTACAATCTTGTCTCACGTATGCCACTTGGAAAAAGAGTAAAACGGTAGCTGATCAAATTTCCGATGAGCGGAAAAAATGGAAAGATATTTTCATACGGATTGTGGATGTCATTCGAACCATGGCACTGTGTTCATTGCCGTTTCGTGGCCATAGAGAATCATTACATGAAATAAATCCTGAAAGTGGAAATTTTTTGAACATACTATCTTTAGTTTCTCGCTACGATTCTCTCCTTAGTGCACACTTAGAAAATGAAAAAAACCAGATCAAAATACCTCCACCATGACATTCAAAATGAAATCATTAACTTGCTAGGAAAATCAGTATTGACTGCCTTACTAAAACAGATTCACTCGTCTCCTTTTTTTTCTATAATTGTTGATAGCACACAAGACATTTCTAAGATTGACCAACTGAGTGTTGTAATCAGATACATTAACATAGTAGAAGAATCTCCTGGCAATTATAAAACTGTGATTAGTGAGTCCTTTTTGGGATTTCAAGAAATAAAGGATCCCAACAGTGAGGGGTTTCAAAGTAAGATTTTAGACTTTTTGAAAACAAATGAAATTGACATTAGTAAGTGTAGAGGTCAAGGTTATGACGGTGCAGCAACAATGAGCGGGAAATACTCTGGGTTACAGAAAAGAATTATGGATATAGTCCCAAACGCGGATTACGTACACTGTGCACATAACCTGAACTTGGTGATCAATGATTCAGTATCAAATATTTCTGAAATAAGACAATTTTATGACATAGTTCAGAAAACTTATGTTTTTCAGTGAAAGCTTACATAGATGGCAAGAACTTAACACTGCCGTTAAAGAAAACAGCTCTGCCAAAAATCTAACTTTAAAAAAGCTATGTCCAACAAGGTGGTCTTCTAGACACGACTGTCTGTTAGCTTTAAGAAATGATTTCAAAAATGTGATTAAGTGTTTGACAGAAGTTATTCTGTACAGCTCAAAAAACCCCGAGGCAGAAAAAGCATTAGCAATTAGAAACCACCTGGAAAACTTTGAATTTATTCTTGTGCTCTGCCTTGAAACTAAGATTTTAGAGAATGTAAATATAACTTCAAAAGCACTACAGAGGCCAACTGTTGACCTAGGCAGAGCGTGGCAGTTTCTAAGCCGCGCTTGTGATGAGTTAAAAGTTTTAAGAAAGCACTTTGCCGGCTTTCTTGCTGGTGCTAAACAGTTGGCCCAGTCATGGGACATAACTTGTAACATGAAAAATAAGCGTAAGCGAGTTGTAAAACGCTTCTTTGTTGAATTATCAGTTGACCATAGAATTGACGACCCAGTGAAATCATTTGAAGTAAAAGTTTTCAATGCAACACTAGATATTGTAATAGCTCAGCTACAAATGAGATTCGAAGGATTGCGTTGCATTGATGATAGGTTTTCATTCTTGACGCCTCAGAATTTAGTAAACTTCTCACAAGACACAATAGTGGAGAAAAGTAAGGCTCTGGTAAATGTGTATCCTGGTGACCTTTCCACATCACTGCCTGACTAAGTAATATCCATCAAAGCTCTGATGGCCAAAGAAATTGTACACAAGAAAAGCATTCGAGAAATGATGAATTTACTGGTTGAAGGAAACAGCTGCCTTATGAGCTGCCTCCCAGACTTAACTACAGCTTTGCAGCTTTATTTTACCATACCTGTCACAACAGCTACAGCAGAAAGAAGCTTTTCAAAACTTAAATTAATTAAGTCATACTTAAGAAGTACCATGGCCCAAACTCGGTTGAGTGACTTGGCACTGTTAAGCATTGAGCATGAAGAGACACAGAAAACTAATATCAACGAAGTGGTTGAAAAGTTCTAAGCTATTAAAAAAAGAAGACTAGGCTTAGGAAAACAGTGAACTTTGGTTGATCCTCATCTGTAAATATTGTACATTACTTGAGTTCGAGTGTTATTGAATTGGATTAGACTTAAGGAGAAATTGTATAGAGTATATTCAAGAATTTTACATATTCAGTTACAAACTAATTTAAATGTTTGAAAAAAGCTAGAATGTTACTTTGATATACGTTTTTAAATGATAAATTTTTAACACTCTGTGTGCGCTACTGTTTCATAGTCTGAATTTAGATCTTTGACGTAAAAATAAATCATTCTTTTTATTTTGGTTTTTTTATAGTTTGTATAGAACTTTGTCTATTTAGCAACAATGAATTTTAAGAGTTTGTACACGTGTAAAACGTCCTTTGCAAATTGCAAACGCTTTGTGATAGACGAGAAAGTATTCACAAACCATTGTTGTGAAACACACGTAAATAGAAACTCATTTGAGTGTTTTCCCCTATTACGTATACAAAATTTAACCGTTTTTATAGGGCCACCAAATTAGTTTCGCGGGGGGGGGGGCCCCGTTTCGTTAGCGCCGCCACTGCATGGAATGAAATAATTATTTGAATCTCTTAACTGTGTAATTTGCTCAACACATGTGGCACTTCTATTGAGTAATTTAATTTTGTGTAAATACGAAGTATTTCATCACTCCCACTACATTGGTAGTGGGTGACACAGAAGTGTCATCCCCCCCACTACATATTTTGCAAGACATTTACACTTTTGTTAATAAGCAGGACATTATGTTTTCAGTATTTTTAATTATTATTTTACTTTTTAAAGTTTGTTATATTTTTATTAAATATTAATGTCAACATGAAATATTAACACTGAACATCGAACTGCATTTTTATTTGTAATTATCAGAGAATCCTAAATGAAAGTAATTGTACAAATTTTGCATTTAATTTTACATTACACGATTTAGTTTTTCTGACATTACGTTTTTTTTAATACATTACATTCATGAAGAGTTTTTACCTTTCAGATCATTCTTTGTATGGTAGTCCCAAAAACACAGTATTAAGACATTCCAAAGCAACTAAAGCATTTGATACTAACGCTGTCAGGAAACATTTCAACTGCATACTAACACACTGTTCAACATTTAGAATCGTCACGTCCATCTTGAACGCCACACTCTCAGACCAGTTCAATCTTTCTGATTTTATTTTTAATTTAATTTCAACACTCAAATTAGTGTGCGGTAGTAGTTTAAGATGCCCCCGCGATCCTTTTACCATGTTATATGTATGAGGGTCATCTCAAAATTAAGTTTCCCTATTTTTTATTTCAAAGGGAAATGGTGCAAGCAGGCTGACGGAGGTTGGAGAACTTTTATTTCTGTGTAGTGGCAGTACTGCCAAAACCTCATCTGTTGGGTAGCAACGTAACAACACAAAATTTAAAATCATGGACGTTCCATTTACCAGTGTGTCTGATTGCAAAGTGCATAGTGTGATTGGGTTTTTTGCTACAAAAAATGAATCAGCGGCTGAAATTCATCATCACTTAGTTTACGTCACTGTGTACGGACCTGAGTGAATGACATCAAATGGTCCGCTGGTGGCATACTTCATTCATGAAAGGGAGAGTTTTGTTGAGCCATAAAAGTCTTCTGCTCCACGACAAATGCACGTCTTCATTCGTCGCAAGTCACGCAGAATTTGTTGGAGTCCTTTTGAAGGGAGATTTTCGACCATTTCTCATATTGGCTCCAAGTGATTTCCATATTTACCCATCTCAAAAAACACCTGGTAGGATGTTTTGAAATGGATACAGAAGTGAAACAGGCGGTTGACGCCTAGCTACGGAATCTGGGCACACAGTGGTTCCAAGAAGGAATTGAAAACTGTTTATACGCAATTGAAACTGTATTGACAAGGCTGGAGATTATATTGAAAAATAACTACATGTTTTGTATAAAAATACAGTTTTCTTTTTAATTTTTACACGCGTTTTTAATTTTCCTAAATCAGGGAAACTTACTTTTGAGATGACCCTCGTATCATGTGTTGTCTGTAGTCACCCAGAGAATGATTTGATTTCCCAAAATTGGCTACAGATTTTTGTTGCAGTACACTGATAATTGGGTGTTCCATATTTAACACCTAGGGTGTCGATCACGTCAACTGACATGGTGATGAAACTTTATATAAGAGTGCCGATCACATCATTTGGTGTAGTGACAAAACGTCTATAGAGTGCTGATCATGTCATTTGACGTGATATAGATTTGTTTCTTTAAATATAGGATCACTTCTAATGACGTCGTTTTCACTGTCACATAATGTTTGATAGTGTTCTTAGTTCCTGAAATCACCAGCAGATGGTAGGTCAACTGATCCAAACTGAGACTACGAAGAAATTTTACAAGAAAAGTTCCAACTGCTATGTGTTTTGTACCCATGCTTCAAAGTTTTTTATTAAAATAAAAATTATAAAAACTAATATTAGTGATACATTTTCTTATGTTTTGTGTTTCAACAGTGAAATGTACTACTTCTATGTTATTTGAAGTGATTTTATATTTTTAGTGTGCTATAACAGTTTTTACACCTTTTTTTATTTTATAAAGATTTGTCATATTGAAGAGGAAGATCATATTTCATTATTAAATAAAAATCATATTTCCGTGTGAAGAAGAAGGTCCAACGTTTAAAGCAAGGTAAGTGTTATAGTTTCACAAGAATTTTTTGAAAAACATTAAAAACGGCCGATGGCACTCTATAGATGTTTTGAGCCGAAACATCTGGCACCCAAAGTGTTAAATGCTGACATTTGTACCCTAATGAGCTGATTGTGAGACAACGCTATGCCAAGTCTGTCTTATATAGTGAGTAATTTCAGTCCTATCAAAGATTTAATTAAAAATTATTCAAGATTTAATAACTGGATGTCAAAACACATTATTACAGTATTTAAATCATCTGCTAGATTGCAGTGGCATTTACTTTTGTAACAACAGGTGATGAAAACTCAGCGAACGACAGGTAAAATTCCATTGTGCTTAAAGCCATGTCTTGACAAAAAAATAAATAAAATGAAAACAAAAATATGAAGATTACCCAGAAAGTAAGTTCCATTTTTAAATATTGTCATGGTATCGATGCCATCATCCTGTTGCACATGTGTCGCCAGTTTGTTGATTCGTTGGCAAGGCAACAACGCCACCTGTAAAAAACTGTGCACTGAGTAAGCTTCATTGGATGTGTTTATAATGTTGAAGAAATTCAAGAAGTCCGCATGTGAAAGCAGGTATATGATTCAGTTTTCGAATGTGAAAGGCATTAAAACAATGGAAATTCACCATCAGATTTTCGGTATTTATGGAGAAAAAGCATTGGGCAATTCAATGGTACCAAGATGGATACAAGTTTTTTGCTTAGTCCGATCTAGAGTAAGCGACATAGGATACTTACCCGGGACATTGCGATGAATCATGGCACTGCACACACACTGCCACTGCAACACATCTCCTCACAAAGTTTGGCTGGCAACAATTTGATCATCCACCTTACAACCCAGACCTCACACCAAGTGAAAATCACCTTTTCAAGCATGAGAAATCCTTCCTCGGTGGCTAACAATGTCAAACAAGCTGTTAATACAAGGTTCAAATCACAGGCAGGAAATTTTCTATGATTAAGGTATACAATGCCTGGTGCCTCACTATGAAAAGTGACAGAAACTATATAGAAAAGTAGCTTAAGGTGTGTACTTCAAATAGGAATAAAAATGTTTTGTAAATATATTCTTAGTTTCCTTTAATAACCTATCGGAACTTACTTTCCGGATAGCCCTCATATATGCTTATACAACTGATTATAGTAGAAACATTATGTAACAATATGTTCAATGTGTTTACTGCAAATAATAATAACACCATGCGTTTTTAATAACTACATGTGTCTCAGTTAACTTTTAATTTTTTTTTGTAAACACTCGACTGTTTGAAGAGCAATTATAGGTAACATATGTACCTACATCATATACAACACATACCATTTAAAAGACATTTAGGTCTTTACAGAGACATAGGTGCCATGTATTTCTGCTGTTTGATATAGAAGCTACAACATTTTAAATGACTGCAAAAAAACGCCTGGGCTAAGCAAAGGATGGCCATTTTAAGGTCCTAGCATCACATCAAAGTGTTACGCAGTCCTGTTTGATAGTGACATAACGGGTTCTGTGTTATTTTTCACAACTCTGATGAAGTCACACGGTTTTATTTGTGATTTGTACAATCATTATATATATATATATATATATATATTTTTTTTACAACCCAATGCATGTAAGGTATATATAATATCTTGCTCTACTTGTTAACTTTTTATTGCTCCATAATTATATTAAAACACTAATTTATATTTAGTTATTTTATTTCTCTATTTGTGTGTATAATTATGCACTACAAATTGGTGGATTTGTTTCTATATTCCATCTTGTACTTTAGTAGTCTGTGAAAAAATGTATTTGTTTTTTAGCAGTTAAATAATCCTGCTGTTTGTGCAGATCACATATGCAGTCAAATCAGGTGACCCACACTTGCGGGCTGTTATTCAAAATAGAGAGATGGCTGTTGAACTGTTTACACTTTCTGTTAATATAGATATATATACATTGTTACGATGGTCTCCTTGATTGTCATATTGTATAGTGGAAAACAAAATAGCAGATACCAATGAAGTCACTAAAAACCAGCTTTAATTTTCACAGTTAACAGTTTGTAATCAACAAGCTATTCAACAAGATTATACTTGTACAATAATTCAAGTTAAATTGTCCACACACAATAATAATGTCAACTAATGGAGTCCCACACAATAATCACTTTTCACTAATGGCCACTTGAAACGCACTGAGTAATAGTAAACTGAAAACTAAGAGGCAGGTAAGGGCTTTTTATAGTCTGGAGGGTTCCATAATATGTGTCCTTAACAAGCACTCGAAAATTCTAGAGGATACTTCAGCGCGGCCTTGGCAGAAATACACACAGGCTAGGCTAGTTGAGAAGCTGTGGAACGACACAATCGAACGTACAAGACTGTTCCATAGTACATAACACTGTATTAGTTCTAACAATAAATGTATTAATTGACCTAATCAAAACTGATTTCTGCTAGTGCAGTCAGCTTCAAACCTGTTACATTGCAATACATATTATAGTTACGATGGTCTCACTGATTGTCGTATGGTATGGTGGAAAACAAAATACAAGACACCAATGAAGCCACACTAATAACCAGTTTTAATTATCACAATTAAACAGTTTGTAATCAACACGATAGTCTCTTCAAGGATAAGAACCGGGGTGTGCTGTCCTTCTTCAGAATCACCACTGGAGAGCTGTATGGTGAGGTGGCCGCTTCAATGATCCGCTGTTGCAGCATCTCTTCTACCTGTTCCCGGATGGTGCGCTTCTTCTCATCAGAGTACCAGTACTTCGGTAGCCAGAATGGTTGGCTACCTTCCTTCAGACAGATCTCGTGCTTGACTGCAGATGTGGTCCACAATGGGCCACAGGAGAACACACTGCGATTATGGCATAACATTTCCGGAAGCCGTTTACGGTGTTAGGAACCTGCTGATATTTGAAGGCTAGCCTTGTCAATGTCTTCTTCCTCAGGCTCCGCGTGGTCATTCCAGAAGACAGTCTGTCGGTTCTCACTGCAAATGTAAAGGCATACACGTCAGTCCATGACTGCTTGGTTGGCCGTGAGCCAGTGATGGCCCAGTAGAATTTCCTCTTGTAGCCCTGGCACCTCTATCAGACTGGTGTTGGTCACCCGACTTCCAATTACTATGTCCGCGACAACGGTGGCTGTTGACCAACATTGCTGACCGTGTAGCGCCAGCTGACTTCCCGAGGCTCTGTCTTCCTTCCTCCGGGTAGCAGACTGGCTCATACGAAGTTGTAGTTGGTGGCGGAGTCCAAGGCTGTGGTCACTTTTTGTCTGGTAATCCCTATTTGAATCCGCGGTATGTCAGTGCCTAGTTGGTTCACGTGCCCCGGTGGGCTATTTACCGGGGCGCTTGGTCGTTTCCCTGCTGGTTCTTCACGGGGCAGTCCCGAAGGAAGTGCCTACCAGGGGAGAAGTGGCACCTGGGCTGTTCATATTTTGTGCTTGAGGGTGATCGACACTGCTTGAACCCCCTTCCTCGATCCAGGGAGTCTTCAGCAGAGTCATCCCGACCTCGTGCACGGTTATCTTGGTCCAAGTCAGCCTCAATGCTCATCACCCATTGTAGAAGTCCCTCTAATGTTGTCGGCGGTGGGAACCTCAGTGCCAGTTGAAGGCGTAGCACGTCGCTGTAGTTGTTGTATGAGCTATACTTGTCCTCTTATCACCTCCGGGGTACAGACGGCAAAGCAGCTTGATTTTCTGCAGGAAGAAGATTGCCACTAATTCCTGCCGCTGCCCTTTGATCTACAATTACGTCTTTTACACTGAATATTGTAGCATGACAGATAATCCACACAAATACATTACTCAATGATCATTAATAAAGCTCTAATATATGGAATATCCAGATGAGAATCAATTAAAAGGCAATATTAATTAATATACTCACAAGAAAAGTTAAAATAAAGAAAAAATCTGCAAATAATATATATACTACAAATTTAAAAACCCAGAAAACTAAAAATGTGAATAACAAAATTACCCAGGTAGGATAGAAGCAGGCAATTAAGATACCCCGACAAAGAAACCAGACCAGAAGAAACAAACACATACACAGCGGAATGGTACTGAAGAAAGAAGAAAGAAGAACGAAGAAATATAGAATGAACAAAACTACTGAAGAAAGAAGAAATATAGAATGACCAAAATTACTGAAGAATAAGAAACCTGAGAAGATCCACTAGAAAAAAGGAAGTGAGACGACCCATACCAAATAGAAACCCCATAGGGAGAGAACCCAAAAACCCCAAAAATAAATGAATGTCCAAAGAGAAAGTATTAACACCCCAAAAAACCATATCACAATGTAAAACTGACAAAAACCAAAAGTGTTGATAGTATTAAGTAACAGTGCACCCAAAAAAGTTATTGTTTAGTTTGTATGAACAAATCTTCACAGTCCCCCCATGGTTGAATATTTCATGTTGAAAAGCTAGAAAAGGACTAGTAATAATATTAATAAATAACCATGGACAAGTGTAAGTTATTGAATTATAACTGATAAACTTTAAAAAGGTGCGTGAGTTGCCGTACAAATGTATAAACTTTAAGTGTTTTTTGAACAGTATCATATTTGATATGAAGTAATAATATTGCTAATGAAATGCTACTGAATTTATAAGAACATTCCATAGAATGAGATAATAAACAGATAGCTAGTGTTATACTTAGAGATGGGGAATAACTCCTTAAAATTGGGATATACAGAGCAGACTGTCAATAATTAGTTTTAAGAAAGTGTTAACCATTATATGGAACCAATATGTTATGTTCCTGTTCCATATAATAACTAGACAAATAAGATTTATTAGTAAGAGATATTATTGTTATAAACTGTTATTTTGTTGTTAATTTAAATTAGGAATGCCCTATCTAAAGGTAGATATCATTCCCCATGTTATAAAATGTTTTTTAATTATGTTACTAGTTGTAATCAATACACATAAAAGGTATTATTCAAGGTACCAGTTTTGATAGAGATAGGTGTTATATTTTAATTGTACAATCAATAATCACTGTTATACCAGTCAAAGAGCTAATTGTTAATAAAGTATATAAGGATAAAAAGTCAGAGAAGGGTATAAACTAACTGCATTAGTAAAAATTTTGCAAATCTAGGCCATATAATGAATTTAAACTGCAGAATAATTAATAAATCTAGTCTTATAAGCCAGTTAAACTGACAATATTTATGCAAGATAAACCCAACATATAGTATACCTTGTAAATAAGACTTTCTAAGGATATGGTCAGTAGATAAGTAAAATTACTTATTTATCTAATAAAATTACAAATAAAAATGGGATGGACTAACTGACATTATCAGAGGAGGAGTAATAGACAAATGAATTGTATTTAAAAACAATCATTAATAAACTAAATTGCAAGAAATTAAGTAAGAATAGACAATTATATCAATTTCAGATTTAAGAGAATAAGAATTATATTAGGGAAATTGGCTATTATTTGCTTAGACTACAGGAAGTATAAATTTAGGCCTACCTTCCAAAAATGTAATAAATATAATTTTCTAATGAAACTTTGTAACACTATATTAATTACTAGCAAAATAAGCAGAATAGAATAATGAAACCGAATATGTATTTCGTATTTCGTACAGTTAACTAATAACGAAATTATTTTCTGAGTATAATGTATTAAAATAAAATGTATCGGAAGCTAAGATAATTTGAAACAATGTATAAGATATATTAAATAGGCTAAGATTTTCCGGAGACGAAGGAAATGAGAACAGTTCATTATTATCCGTTGACGAGTGTACTTAACGTAATTAATTGCCCGAAATAACCTATAATGGCAGCTAACAGTATAAACCGAGTTCGGTGAAAATTTTATAAATCTTATTTTAAATTGTTTGTTTATTGTGAACCGGTGAAGTTAACATATGAACAGTGTAACACCAATAAATTGAACCACATAAGACTAATTAATCGAGATAACACCAATATCACACAGTTTAATGACAAAAAATTTAGGTTAAAACCGACACACATAGACACAATGAGATATATCCAATAACAACATTTTACACCAAGTGAACTATTCCACCATACACCAGTGACATTCAAATATATCCAGGACTATCATATACAATTGCTGAGACCATTTACACGAAGAAAGGACATTTTTATTTCAACAAATACTTCGTCAAAGTTAGATGCTTCATCGCGCATGCGCCAGTCGGCCATTTTGATTCATTGCTGTTCTCACTTCTGCAGTGGAAAAACGACCTTCTGCTGCTTTTGGTTTGAATAAAAATCATATAGAAACTTTTATTATTTGTAATTATAACATTGTATTGTTTAATATTAAGGCATTTTATAATTGTAAGTTTTATACTTTCCTGCCCATAACCTTCTCTGGCTATATCTTAAATAACCGTTTAAAGAACCATATTTTTATAATACTAATGTAAACTTTTTATATTGACCGGCCCTGAGTGAGTCGATACTACCTTGTAACATCGATTCTTATCGAACAAATTAATTGTTTTATTAATAAACGTTCTGTTTTTGTAATTTGGATTTGATTTTTCTTATAAAAAGGCTTAACAGGTAAATTAATCAAGAAACCCAACCAACCGAAAGGCGGTATATACGAAACAACGAACGTTTCAAGAACAAGAAGAAGAGAGCCGTCTTTCGTCTAGATTTGGAGTTAACCAGATTGTCCTTTTAACAAATTTACTGAAAGTGACACTATTACCAAAATAAACATAATACCACTTCATTTCTAATTACAAACAATAAACACGATTAGTTCCTAAATATTAAGAACCAAATTACCCAGAAAACTTTTTTCAGAAAATTTTTTTTTTTTGAAATAAATTTTTTTTATTTCAAATTGTTATAACAGCATTCAAACAGATAATTTTGTAACCACAAGAATTGTTACAAAATTGGCGTCCAACTAAAGGGCTGTAATTAGGGGTTGAAAGGCGGTAATTACTCGCCCAATTGCTAATTCAGCTTGGCAGTGGTTATCTAGCCAGAGAACCAGGAAAGATGCAGCGTCGTGCCACATCAAAGAAGAGAGCGGCGGAGGCCGAAAAAGAACTCAATATGGATGATAAGGAGGCGACCCCAGTGGAGGACATAGAAACGTTATTAACCTCGGTGGAACATAAACAACCAGCACCACCAGAGGAACAACCCGAAGTACCCACGCAGACAGGGGATGTCAATGTCCCAGAGAAAGAGAAGGAGAAAAGTAAAACAATGGAAGAGAAGGTAATGGAAATGTTCTTACAGTTGAGTAAGAAAATGGATTCCACCAAGGAAGACAATAATAAAAGGTTAGAAGATTTGAAAAAGGACATGGAAGAAAACAGCAAGAAGATGGAAAAGAAAATGGATTCTACTACAGAAGAAAATAGTAAGGAAAGGAAAGAAGTCCTTGAAGGAAAATTTGAGTGATATAAATAAGAACATAGAGGCAACAAAAGAAGAATTGAAGAAGGACAACCAAGCAACAAAAGAAGAATTGAAGAAGGACAACCAAGAAACAAAAGAAGAATTGGGCCGTAAAATCGAAAGGACCAATAAGAGAATTGAGGAAACCAGTAAGAAGGTGGAAAAGAAAATGGAAGAAAATAAGAAGAGTTTGGAAGAAAAGATGGAAGAAACCAGCAAGAAAATAGAAGATGACAACCAACAATTAAGGGAAGAATTAAGAGAAAATAATAAGAAAATGGAAGAGAAGATGGGGGAGAGGTTGGAAGAGTTAAGAGAGGATAACCAACTATTACGAGAAGAATTACGGGAAGTTAACCAAGAGAATTTAGACAAATTAGACGAACGAATGGAATTATTAAGAAAGGAAATGAACAAAGAACTCAAAGATAATAAGAAATCTATGACCAAAAGGCTGGAAGACGAAACCATAACTATAAATCAACAGATAAGAGAAGTTGATGGAAGATGTCGGCTGACGGAAGTGGAGGTGCAAGAATTCAAGGAAGTGGTGAACACCAAGGTCACAAATCTTGAAGAATCTAGTCGCAAGAAGGCAGAAGAAAACCGAAAGGAAAGCCAGGAAGAACTCAGTAAAGTACGAACTCGAATTACGGAAAGATGTGACGGAATGGAGGAAGCGATGACTAACATCACTGGTCAAGTGAGGCAGAACCAGGAGGACATGGAAGCAATTCGGAACCGACCAACCAGCTTCACTAATATCCCCATCAACGAGAACAGAGAATGGCTTAACTTCCGCCAATATAAAAGGAAGCCGATGGAGTTCTTGGCCCGTACCGAGGAATATATGGCCAAACATAGAAATAATCGATGGTCCAATAGTCAAGAACTATTGGACGAATCATTCCGGGATATGACGGACAATTGGTGGATGGCGAACAGGAGCGAAATAAACGATTACCAGCAGTTTAAAAGTTTGTTCAAGTCCAAGTATTGGTCAGAGACCACCCAGAATTTAATTAGAGACAACATCTGCCATGGCCGATACAAAACCCAGTTTGGCAATACCATGACTGCATACTTCCTTGGGAAGGTGTGCCTGGCCAAGCACCTGTAACCAGCCATACCAGAGGAATGCCTGGTGAACAAGCTTTCCTATCATTATGACGAAGAGGTCATAAGAGCTCGAAGAGGTAGCCAAATAAAGACAATACAGGCGATGACAGAGCTATTAGAAAATTATGAGAACAAAGAATATTACAGGCAGAGTAGGAGAAGAAATGAGCGGCCAGAAGTTCGAAATAATCCGCCATCGAACAATAATAATCAACAGATCAACAGTGGGTACCAAGGAAACAGATATAATCCAAATTACCATAATCAGCACCCCACGAACGGTAACAATAACAACAATAACCACGGTAATACAAACCCGAACATTAACCGAAATAATAACGGATTCTCCGGTAATCGAAATAATTATTACCCGAATAATAATGTAAATAGCCAGAGAAACCCCAACCATACCAATAACACCGAGCGGTTTTACAATAACAATAGGGGTTACCCTAATAATAACAATAACAACAACAACAGGTTCTCCCGACCCTGGGTAAATTTTATACGTGCAGAGGGAAACAACCAACGCAGGTATAACCATCAACGGAGGAGCAGCGTCCACGAGTACGAAGATCGACGCAGAAGCCGAGAACGGGACAACTCCAGTTATAATCCGCCAAGGCGAAGTACCAGCCTAGATGACCCGGAGCGGCATACAAATAGGGATCAAACATACGAACAGAGAACTGAAAGGCTGGAACCCACTCAAGGTTTCCCCACTGAGGCCTCTGTTGGTCCAATTAATAACCAGGATGAGGAGAATTTAAACGGGAGGAGGCAGTAATAAACAATAAGGACCCTTTGCTGCTTCTATCGCCTGGGTATATAAAAGAATTGCCAAGAGCAAATCATCACAATAAAATTACTATCATTCGGTGTAACTATTTGAAAAACATTCGAAATGAACTACTGGAGGAGGATGACACTCGCCTCCCTAGTATAAACAATGAAATAATTTATATTAATGCAGAAATCGAAGGAACATTCGCACAGCTAATGATCGATACAGGTGCGAATGTATCCATAATTAACACAACAGAATTGGAGAGAATCCAGGAAAAATGTGGTAAGTTATTGCCGACCTTACCTATAAATAACATAGTATTAATCGGTGACACTGGTCGCCAAAACAAGACAATCAGAAAACAAGTGTCATTGAATGTGGTTAGTAAGGGTATAGCTATAAACATGGTCTTCCTAATTGCGGCAGGATTACCCTTCAACATATTAGTGGGATGTGATGTGCTGAGAAGGAACTCAGCTATCATCGATTTACGATCGGAGAAGGTATCACTGTTTACCGGAGATCTGACCTGGACGGCCGATTTAGTCGGTAGAGAGATAACACTTCCCAGCAGTATCCACCAGCAAATACGTAGCATTAATTATACGAATACTAACACCATTTCTAACACCATAGTATACGACAACACGGACGAAGATTTATGGTCCCAAAAAATACAGGAGATAAGGAATTTCCGGAGCGGAATTAATAGAGAGAAATTGTCCATTACTCAAGCAAATCAGTTGATAAGGATTTATGAGAAGTACCGCTCAGTATTTTCAGATGAGCCAGGCAAAGTAAGAAATTATCAATGCACCCTTCAATTCCGAGATACAGTGGAGTTTAATAGAAAATCCTACCCTATTGCGCATTCACGAAAGGAGGCTGTGAGAGCGGAGATAAACCGAATGATCAATAGCGATATTATCGAACATAGCCAATCTCCATACACCAGCCCTATTGTCGCTATTCCCAAGAAGAACGGCCAAGTCCGGCTTTGCTTGGATGCACGGGAAATAAACAAAAAAATCATTAACGATAGAACATCGCCCGGTGAGACTGAGGAAATCCTGAAACGCTTCCATGGTACCCAATACTTCAGTACCTGGGATACGGTGTGCGGTTACTGGCAGGTAGAGTTACACCCACGGAGTCGCCAATATCTGGCTTTTATATTCGAGGGACGCAATTACCAATTCAAAAGATTGCCCTTCAGATTGGTAAACTCCGTTGCCATCTTTGTGACCTGCATGGACCAGATATTGGGACAAGAAGCACTTCAGTTTACAACAGTGTATGTCGATGACCTACTAATAACATCTGAAACGTGGGAGGAACACTGCTACCGTGTAGAACATGTGCTTGAGAAAATATAAGTCAGTAACGTCACGCTGAAGTTAGAAAAATCTAAGTTTATTGCCAGAGAAGTGCAATTTTTAGGATTTAACTTGGACGATCAAGGAATCTCACCGTCGGCAGAAAAGGTGGAGGCAATCCAGAAGTTCCCGGCACCCAAAAACAGGAAACAATTACAGTCGTTCCTGGGACTCTGTAATTATTATAGAAAGTTTCAGGAACAATATTCGGAATTAACCCCGAGGTTTCAACCTCAATTATCATCCAAAAACAAATGGGTATGGTGTAAGGAACAAGAGGGGATTTTTCAACAAATTAAAGACAAATTTCTGGCAACTATAATACTTCGCCACCCAAACTTTAAATTACCATTCTTCATGAATTGCGATGCCAGCAACATCAGTCTGGGAACGACACTGTATCAAGAAGACGAGAAGGGTCAACATCAAGTAATTAGCTTCGCGAGCAGGTCTTTGAACCAGTGCGAAAAGAATTACACGGTGACTGAAAAAGAATTACTGAGCGTGGTATTTGCTTGCGGTAAGTTCCGCACTTACATTTTGGGATACCCTGTTACCGTCCGAACTGACCATAAATCTATTTCGTTCTTGAAAAGCTGCAAACTGAACCATGGCAGACTAACGAGGTGGATACTTGCCCTTCAAGAATACCATCTAAAATGGGAATACATCCCAGGTAAAAAGAATGTAGTAGCGGATGTGTTATCCCGGGTCAATGTGGAAGAACAAACTTTCGAAGGGGAGAAGGAAAGCGTGCTAAAAATATACCATCTTCTTAGCACCAGAGCCGATTTGACAACAATATTGACCAATATGAGCACCCACCAACAAGCGGACCCGAAATTGAGAAACCTCAAACTTCGACTAGAAGAGGGAGACGAAACTGTTGCTCAATATTACCAAATAAATAAACAAATATTGTTCGTTAAAACATCCCTGAAGGAAGAGATCTGGAAGGTGGTTGTTCCAACACAGATCGAAAGGGAATTGATAGTGAACTACCACATACGTTACGGGCATATGGGCGCCCTCAAAGTAATAAAAGCTCTGGAGGAGAGCTGCCATATAAAAAACATAAATAGGAAAGTCTGAATGTATATAAAAAGTTGTAAAATCTGCCAGCTGGTAAAAACAAATAATGAGAAGAAGGAAGGTGTTATGATCCCAATCACTTCCCAAGCAAGATTGGAGAAGGTGTTCCTAGACATTTGCGGACCATTTCCCCGTAGTGGAGGTCGACACCAATATCGGTACCTAACATCATAATGGACCACTTCACCAAATATGTTAAGCTATACCCTACTAATCGAGCGACTACCTGGAAAATTCTGGGAATACTCACGGAACAGTATATCCCACACCTGGGGAAACCATGTTCGATCATTACTGATCATGGAACCCAGTTTAAGGGTGGAAAATGGCAAGATACATTATTGTCAATGGGCATTCGTACATACAAGACCTCGGTCTACCATCCGAGCAGTAATCCGGCAGAGCGGGTGTTACGAGAAGTGGGGAGGATCCTAAGAACTTATTGTCACCATCAACAAAAAAGGTGGCAAGACTATCTAGAAGCTACGGAGGAATTCCTCAACTTGGCCTACCATCCAGCTATAGGGATAACCCCATACTCTGCTATGTACGAAAAACCACCCCCACGAGAGATCGCGGATATCCTCGAGTTCCCCAGTAACAATATGTACAGATTTGACAAAGCTAAATTCTACAACAAAGTGGCAGAAGACCAGGTAAAACGGCAAAATAAGTATCAAAAGGCTAGTGGTAAATTAATAATATATGAAAAGGGAGAAAAAATTTTGTTAAAAAATCATGAACTACCCAGCACACTGGAAGGAATAACGAAGAAGTTATTGCTGTTATACACCGGACCATATGTCATATCCAATGTGAAAAATAATAATACTTATGAAATCAAGGAAATAGATTCAGAAAGGATAAAGGGTGTATATAACCAGGCTTCCATAAAAAAATATTATGAGTAATTGAATGTATGGAAGATTGAATTTTGTGTGCATAAATATAAATAATTGAACAAACTCAAAAAGAAAGTAAGAACAACTTACTACCTAATTTATGAAACGAATTTTGGATTAATGAAAAAGAGAAAGAATTTGGAATAAAAAATTTTAAAAATTCTAAAACTAAGTAAGCACAACTTGCTACCGAATATGTAGGAAACAATTTATGAATGAAATAAAAAGAAGGGAATTTATTTAATGAATACATTCAAAAAACAAGTAAGAACTACTTACTACCAAATATTTATGAAAAAAAAAAACTTTATGGAAAATAAAAGGGAGAAAATGAATTTAGAATAAATATGTAACTTCTAAAAACAATTAAGAACTACCTACTACCTTATATTTGAACAACTTTTGGGATTAATAAAGAAGAAAAAGAATTTGGATAATACATTACAAACAATTATATATGGGACCAATTCTGAAAAACTTTCGAGAATAAAGAAATGGCAGTACCAACCACTGATACTATTAAAATGAATAAACTTATTGTGAAGTAAAATTAATGAGACTTTTATGTAAAATAAGCAGAGATAATAAACACATGGAATTAATAATTAAAGAGTGCATTTGGATAAAAAGCAAGAGCAGAATAAAATTTTGAAAAAGAAAGAAAAAACTATGTATAAATAAATCCATAAGAAAAATATGACCATAGAATAAATGTCAATTATAAGAAAGACAATTAAAAGAGTTATTGCAAGAACATAATACTAGTGGAACGATTCATAAGAATTAAGAAACGAACAAAAATATAATACAAAATATATGCTACCAATGACCAGAAAGAGATTGTAATAACAGTCAAAATATGACAGAGAATTAAAATTAAATAAAAACTTTACACTGAATAACAAGTGATAATTATATTATACCAGCTTCCAACCATAAGAAGGAATAAAATGCCAGCAGAGCTAACCATTGAGAAAAGTAACTGAGATAGAAATTAACTAAGATAGAAATATTAACAGATCTGAGCAAATACGAAGTGAAGTATCCAAAGATACTTAATTTTTTTTTTATAGTCATAAGGTGGACTATTCTTACGTAATTTTTATTAATAACTGTCTGTAGATAAGTCCAGCAGTATTATTATGTATTGATCAGAGATGATTTGCCTCTGTAATCAATAAATGACGTAGTATGGCCAGCAGAGAGTGTAGCCTACAGAGCCCCTCTGGACACTGCCCCAGTGTTAGGGAATTTTAGGGAATAAATATCCCAAGGATAAAGAACCAAGTTAAGAAGAAAATGGAAAAATAAAAAATAACGAACATCAGATGACTATTACTATCAAGAAGAATCCAGTTAATAATGAAATATAGATAAGCTCAAAAATATAGAAGAAAAAATTTTAGAATTGTGAAGGAAGTAAAGAAATATAATTTATAATGAATATCATAAGCAATTAATTCAGACAAACTAAGTATGATCTGAACTAATCACTTCTGGAAGAGAGCAATCTGTAGCATGACAGATAATCCACACAAATACATTACTCAATGATCATTAATAAAGCTCTAATATATGGAATATCCAGATGAGAATCAATTAAAAGGCAATATTAATTAATATACTCACAAGAAAAGTTAAAATAAAGAAAAAATCTGCAAATAATATATATACTACAAATTTAAAAACCCAGAAAACTAAAAATGTGAATAACAAAATTACCCAGGTAGGATAGAAGCAGGCAATTAAGATACCCCGACAAAGAAACCAGACCAGAAGAAACAAAAGCATACACAGCAGAATGGTACTGAAGAAAGAAGAACGAAGAAATATAGAATGAACAAAAATACTGAAGAACGAAGAAAGAAGAAATATAGAATGACCAAAATTACTGAAGAATAAGAAACCTGAGAAGATCCACTAGAAAAAAGGAAGTGAGACGACCCATACCAAATAGAAACCCCATAGGGAGAGAACCCAAAAACCCCAAAAATAAATGAATGTCCAAAGAGAAAGTATTAACACCCCAAAAAACCATATCACAATGTAAAACTGACAAAAACCAAAAGTGTTGATAGTATTAAGTAACAGTGCGCCCAAAAAAGTTATTGTTTAGTTTGTATGAACAAATCTTCACAGTCCCCCCATGGTTGAATATTTCATGTTGAAAAGCTAGAAAAGGACTAGTAATAATATTAATAAATAACCATGGACAAGTGTAAGTTATTGAATTATAACTGATAAACTTTAAAAAGGTGCGTGAGTTGCCGTACAAATGTATAAACTTTAAGTGTTTTTTGAACAGTATCATATTTGATATGAAGTAATAATATTGCTAATGAAATGCTACTGAATTTATAAGAACATTCCATAGAATGAGATAATAAACAGATAGCTAGTGTTATACTTAGAGATGGGGAATAACTCCTTAAAATTGGGATATACAGAGCAGACTGTCAATAATTAGTTTTAAGAAAGTGTTAACCATTATATGGAACCAATATGTTATGTTCCTGTTCCATATAATAACTAGACAAATAAGATTTATTAGCAAGAGATATTATTGTTATAAACTGTTATTTTGTTGTTAATTTAAATTAGGAATGCCCTATCTAAAGGTAGATATCATTCCCCATGTTATAAAATGTTTTTTACTTATGTTACTAGGTGTAATCAATAACATAAAAGGTATTATTCAAGGTACCAGTTTTGATAGAGATAGGTGTTATATTTTAATTGTACAATCAATAATCACTGTTATACCAGTCAAAGAGCTAATTGTTAATAAAGTATATAAGGATAAAAAGTCAGAGAAGGGTATAAACTAACTACATTAGTAAAAATTTTGCAAATCTAGGCCATATAATGAATTTAAACTGCAGAATAATTAATAAATCTAGTCTTATAAGCCAGTTAAACTGACAATATTTATGCAAGATAAACCCAACATATAGTATACCTTGTAAATAAGACTTTCTAAGGATATGGTCAGTAGATAAGTAAAATTACTTATTTATCTAATAAAATTACAAATAAAAATGGGATGGACTAACTGACATTATCAGAGGAGGAGTAATAGACAAATGAATTGTATTTAAAAACAATCATTAATAAACTAAATTGCAAGAAATTAAGTAAGAATAGACAATTATATCAATTTCAGATTTAAGAGAATAAGAATTATATTAGGGAAATTGGCTATTATTTGCTTAGACTACAGGAAGTATAAATTTAGGCCTACCTTCCAAAAATGTAATAAATATAATTTTCTAATGAAACTTTGTAACACTATATTAATTACTAGCAAAATAAGCAGAATAGAATAATGAAACCGAATATGTATTTCGTATTTCGTACAGTTAACTAATAACGAAATTATTTTCTGAGTATAATGTATTAAAATAAAATGTATCGGAAGCTAAGATAATTTGAAACAATGTATAAGATATATTAAATAGGCTAAGATTTTCCGGAGACGAAGGAAATGAGAACAGTTCATTATTATCCGTTGACGAGTGTACTTAACGTAATTAATTGCCCGAAATAACCTATAATGGCAGCTAACAGTATAAACCGAGTTCGGTGAAAATTTTATAAATCTTATTTTAAATTGTTTGTTTATTGTGAACCGGTGAAGTTAACATATGAACAGTGTAACACCAATAAATTGAACCACATAAGACTAATTAATCGAGATAACACCAATATCACACAGTTTAATGACAAAAAATTTAGGTTAAAACCGACACACATAGACACAATGAGATATATCCAATAACAACATTTTACACCAAGTGAACTATTCCACCATACACCAGTGACATTCAAATATATCCAGGACTATCATATACAATTGCTGAGACCATTTACACGAAGAAAGGACATTTTTATTTCAACAAATACTTCGTCAAAGTTAGATGCTTCATCGCGCATGCGCCAGTCGGCCATTTTGATTCATTGCTGTTCTCACTTCTGCAGTGGAAAAACGACCTTCTGCTGCTTTTGGTTTGAATAAAAATCATATAGAAACTTTTATTATTTGTAATTATAACATTGTATTGTTTAATATTAAGGCATTTTATAATTGTAAGTTTTATACTTTCCTGCCCATAACCTTCTCTGGCTATATCTTAAATAACCGTTTAAAGAACCATATTTTTATAATACTAATGTAAACTTTTTATATTGACCGGCCCTGAGTGAGTCGATACTACCTTGTAACATCGATTCTTATCGAACAAATTAATTGTTTTATTAATAAACGTTCTGTTTTTGTAATTTGGATTTGATTTTTCTTATAAAAAGGCTTAACAGGTAAATTAATCAAGAAACCCAACCAACCGAAAGGCGGTATATACGAAACAACGAACGTTTCAAGAACAAGAAGAAGAGAGCCGTCTTTCGTCTAGATTTGGAGTTAACCAGATTGTCCTTTTAACAAATTTACTGAAAGTGACACTATTACCAAAATAAACATAATACCACTTCATTTCTAATTACAAACAATAAACACGATTAGTTCCTAAATATTAAGAACCAAATTACCCAGAAAACTTTTTTCAGAAAATTTTTTTTTTTTGAAATAAATTTTTTTTATTTCAAATTGTTATAACAGCATTCAAACAGATAATTTTGTAACCACAAGAATTGTTACAAAATTGGCGTCCAACTAAAGGGCTGTAATTAGGGGTTGAAAGGCGGTAATTACTCGCCCAATTGCTAATTCAGCTTGGCAGTGGTTATCTAGCCAGAGAACCAGGAAAGATGCAGCGTCGTGCCACATCAAAGAAGAGAGCGGCGGAGGCCGAAAAAGAACTCAATATGGATGATAAGGAGGCGACCCCAGTGGAGGACATAGAAACGTTATTAACCTCGGTGGAACATAAACAACCAGCACCACCAGAGGAACAACCCGAAGTACCCACGCAGACAGGGGATGTCAATGTCCCAGAGAAAGAGAAGGAGAAAAGTAAAACAATGGAAGAGAAGGTAATGGAAATGTTCTTACAGTTGAGTAAGAAAATGGATTCCACCAAGGAAGACAATAATAAAAGGTTAGAAGATTTGAAAAAGGACATGGAAGAAAACAGCAAGAAGATGGAAAAGAAAATGGATTCTACTACAGAAGAAAATAGTAAGGAAAGGAAAGAAGTCCTTGAAGGAAAATTTGAGTGATATAAATAAGAACATAGAGGCAACAAAAGAAGAATTGAAGAAGGACAACCAAGCAACAAAAGAAGAATTGAAGAAGGACAACCAAGAAACAAAAGAAGAATTGGGCCGTAAAATCGAAAGGACCAATAAGAGAATTGAGGAAACCAGTAAGAAGGTGGAAAAGAAAATGGAAGAAAATAAGAAGAGTTTGGAAGAAAAGATGGAAGAAACCAGCAAGAAAATAGAAGATGACAACCAACAATTAAGGGAAGAATTAAGAGAAAATAATAAGAAAATGGAAGAGAAGATGGGGGAGAGGTTGGAAGAGTTAAGAGAGGATAACCAACTATTACGAGAAGAATTACGGGAAGTTAACCAAGAGAATTTAGACAAATTAGACGAACGAATGGAATTATTAAGAAAGGAAATGAACAAAGAACTCAAAGATAATAAGAAATCTATGACCAAAAGGCTGGAAGACGAAACCATAACTATAAATCAACAGATAAGAGAAGTTGATGGAAGATGTCGGCTGACGGAAGTGGAGGTGCAAGAATTCAAGGAAGTGGTGAACACCAAGGTCACAAATCTTGAAGAATCTAGTCGCAAGAAGGCAGAAGAAAACCGAAAGGAAAGCCAGGAAGAACTCAGTAAAGTACGAACTCGAATTACGGAAAGATGTGACGGAATGGAGGAAGCGATGACTAACATCACTGGTCAAGTGAGGCAGAACCAGGAGGACATGGAAGCAATTCGGAACCGACCAACCAGCTTCACTAATATCCCCATCAACGAGAACAGAGAATGGCTTAACTTCCGCCAATATAAAAGGAAGCCGATGGAGTTCTTGGCCCGTACCGAGGAATATATGGCCAAACATAGAAATAATCGATGGTCCAATAGTCAAGAACTATTGGACGAATCATTCCGGGATATGACGGACAATTGGTGGATGGCGAACAGGAGCGAAATAAACGATTACCAGCAGTTTAAAAGTTTGTTCAAGTCCAAGTATTGGTCAGAGACCACCCAGAATTTAATTAGAGACAACATCTGCCATGGCCGATACAAAACCCAGTTTGGCAATACCATGACTGCATACTTCCTTGGGAAGGTGTGCCTGGCCAAGCACCTGTAACCAGCCATACCAGAGGAATGCCTGGTGAACAAGCTTTCCTATCATTATGACGAAGAGGTCATAAGAGCTCGAAGAGGTAGCCAAATAAAGACAATACAGGCGATGACAGAGCTATTAGAAAATTATGAGAACAAAGAATATTACAGGCAGAGTAGGAGAAGAAATGAGCGGCCAGAAGTTCGAAATAATCCGCCATCGAACAATAATAATCAACAGATCAACAGTGGGTACCAAGGAAACAGATATAATCCAAATTACCATAATCAGCACCCCACGAACGGTAACAATAACAACAATAACCACGGTAATACAAACCCGAACATTAACCGAAATAATAACGGATTCTCCGGTAATCGAAATAATTATTACCCGAATAATAATGTAAATAGCCAGAGAAACCCCAACCATACCAATAACACCGAGCGGTTTTACAATAACAATAGGGGTTACCCTAATAATAACAATAACAACAACAACAGGTTCTCCCGACCCTGGGTAAATTTTATACGTGCAGAGGGAAACAACCAACGCAGGTATAACCATCAACGGAGGAGCAGCGTCCACGAGTACGAAGATCGACGCAGAAGCCGAGAACGGGACAACTCCAGTTATAATCCGCCAAGGCGAAGTACCAGCCTAGATGACCCGGAGCGGCATACAAATAGGGATCAAACATACGAACAGAGAACTGAAAGGCTGGAACCCACTCAAGGTTTCCCCACTGAGGCCTCTGTTGGTCCAATTAATAACCAGGATGAGGAGAATTTAAACGGGAGGAGGCAGTAATAAACAATAAGGACCCTTTGCTGCTTCTATCGCCTGGGTATATAAAAGAATTGCCAAGAGCAAATCATCACAATAAAATTACTATCATTCGGTGTAACTATTTGAAAAACATTCGAAATGAACTACTGGAGGAGGATGACACTCGCCTCCCTAGTATAAACAATGAAATAATTTATATTAATGCAGAAATCGAAGGAACATTCGCACAGCTAATGATCGATACAGGTGCGAATGTATCCATAATTAACACAACAGAATTGGAGAGAATCCAGGAAAAATGTGGTAAGTTATTGCCGACCTTACCTATAAATAACATAGTATTAATCGGTGACACTGGTCGCCAAAACAAGACAATCAGAAAACAAGTGTCATTGAATGTGGTTAGTAAGGGTATAGCTATAAACATGGTCTTCCTAATTGCGGCAGGATTACCCTTCAACATATTAGTGGGATGTGATGTGCTGAGAAGGAACTCAGCTATCATCGATTTACGATCGGAGAAGGTATCACTGTTTACCGGAGATCTGACCTGGACGGCCGATTTAGTCGGTAGAGAGATAACACTTCCCAGCAGTATCCACCAGCAAATACGTAGCATTAATTATACGAATACTAACACCATTTCTAACACCATAGTATACGACAACACGGACGAAGATTTATGGTCCCAAAAAATACAGGAGATAAGGAATTTCCGGAGCGGAATTAATAGAGAGAAATTGTCCATTACTCAAGCAAATCAGTTGATAAGGATTTATGAGAAGTACCGCTCAGTATTTTCAGATGAGCCAGGCAAAGTAAGAAATTATCAATGCACCCTTCAATTCCGAGATACAGTGGAGTTTAATAGAAAATCCTACCCTATTGCGCATTCACGAAAGGAGGCTGTGAGAGCGGAGATAAACCGAATGATCAATAGCGATATTATCGAACATAGCCAATCTCCATACACCAGCCCTATTGTCGCTATTCCCAAGAAGAACGGCCAAGTCCGGCTTTGCTTGGATGCACGGGAAATAAACAAAAAAATCATTAACGATAGAACATCGCCCGGTGAGACTGAGGAAATCCTGAAACGCTTCCATGGTACCCAATACTTCAGTACCTGGGATACGGTGTGCGGTTACTGGCAGGTAGAGTTACACCCACGGAGTCGCCAATATCTGGCTTTTATATTCGAGGGACGCAATTACCAATTCAAAAGATTGCCCTTCAGATTGGTAAACTCCGTTGCCATCTTTGTGACCTGCATGGACCAGATATTGGGACAAGAAGCACTTCAGTTTACAACAGTGTATGTCGATGACCTACTAATAACATCTGAAACGTGGGAGGAACACTGCTACCGTGTAGAACATGTGCTTGAGAAAATATAAGTCAGTAACGTCACGCTGAAGTTAGAAAAATCTAAGTTTATTGCCAGAGAAGTGCAATTTTTAGGATTTAACTTGGACGATCAAGGAATCTCACCGTCGGCAGAAAAGGTGGAGGCAATCCAGAAGTTCCCGGCACCCAAAAACAGGAAACAATTACAGTCGTTCCTGGGACTCTGTAATTATTATAGAAAGTTTCAGGAACAATATTCGGAATTAACCCCGAGGTTTCAACCTCAATTATCATCCAAAAACAAATGGGTATGGTGTAAGGAACAAGAGGGGATTTTTCAACAAATTAAAGACAAATTTCTGGCAACTATAATACTTCGCCACCCAAACTTTAAATTACCATTCTTCATGAATTGCGATGCCAGCAACATCAGTCTGGGAACGACACTGTATCAAGAAGACGAGAAGGGTCAACATCAAGTAATTAGCTTCGCGAGCAGGTCTTTGAACCAGTGCGAAAAGAATTACACGGTGACTGAAAAAGAATTACTGAGCGTGGTATTTGCTTGCGGTAAGTTCCGCACTTACATTTTGGGATACCCTGTTACCGTCCGAACTGACCATAAATCTATTTCGTTCTTGAAAAGCTGCAAACTGAACCATGGCAGACTAACGAGGTGGATACTTGCCCTTCAAGAATACCATCTAAAATGGGAATACATCCCAGGTAAAAAGAATGTAGTAGCGGATGTGTTATCCCGGGTCAATGTGGAAGAACAAACTTTCGAAGGGGAGAAGGAAAGCGTGCTAAAAATATACCATCTTCTTAGCACCAGAGCCGATTTGACAACAATATTGACCAATATGAGCACCCACCAACAAGCGGACCCGAAATTGAGAAACCTCAAACTTCGACTAGAAGAGGGAGACGAAACTGTTGCTCAATATTACCAAATAAATAAACAAATATTGTTCGTTAAAACATCCCTGAAGGAAGAGATCTGGAAGGTGGTTGTTCCAACACAGATCGAAAGGGAATTGATAGTGAACTACCACATACGTTACGGGCATATGGGCGCCCTCAAAGTAATAAAAGCTCTGGAGGAGAGCTGCCATATAAAAAACATAAATAGGAAAGTCTGAATGTATATAAAAAGTTGTAAAATCTGCCAGCTGGTAAAAACAAATAATGAGAAGAAGGAAGGTGTTATGATCCCAATCACTTCCCAAGCAAGATTGGAGAAGGTGTTCCTAGACATTTGCGGACCATTTCCCCGTAGTGGAGGTCGACACCAATATCGGTACCTAACATCATAATGGACCACTTCACCAAATATGTTAAGCTATACCCTACTAATCGAGCGACTACCTGGAAAATTCTGGGAATACTCACGGAACAGTATATCCCACACCTGGGGAAACCATGTTCGATCATTACTGATCATGGAACCCAGTTTAAGGGTGGAAAATGGCAAGATACATTATTGTCAATGGGCATTCGTACATACAAGACCTCGGTCTACCATCCGAGCAGTAATCCGGCAGAGCGGGTGTTACGAGAAGTGGGGAGGATCCTAAGAACTTATTGTCACCATCAACAAAAAAGGTGGCAAGACTATCTAGAAGCTACGGAGGAATTCCTCAACTTGGCCTACCATCCAGCTATAGGGATAACCCCATACTCTGCTATGTACGAAAAACCACCCCCACGAGAGATCGCGGATATCCTCGAGTTCCCCAGTAACAATATGTACAGATTTGACAAAGCTAAATTCTACAACAAAGTGGCAGAAGACCAGGTAAAACGGCAAAATAAGTATCAAAAGGCTAGTGGTAAATTAATAATATATGAAAAGGGAGAAAAAATTTTGTTAAAAAATCATGAACTACCCAGCACACTGGAAGGAATAACGAAGAAGTTATTGCTGTTATACACCGGACCATATGTCATATCCAATGTGAAAAATAATAATACTTATGAAATCAAGGAAATAGATTCAGAAAGGATAAAGGGTGTATATAACCAGGCTTCCATAAAAAAATATTATGAGTAATTGAATGTATGGAAGATTGAATTTTGTGTGCATAAATATAAATAATTGAACAAACTCAAAAAGAAAGTAAGAACAACTTACTACCTAATTTATGAAACGAATTTTGGATTAATGAAAAAGAGAAAGAATTTGGAATAAAAAATTTTAAAAATTCTAAAACTAAGTAAGCACAACTTGCTACCGAATATGTAGGAAACAATTTATGAATGAAATAAAAAGAAGGGAATTTATTTAATGAATACATTCAAAAAACAAGTAAGAACTACTTACTACCAAATATTTATGAAAAAAAAAAACTTTATGGAAAATAAAAGGGAGAAAATGAATTTAGAATAAATATGTAACTTCTAAAAACAATTAAGAACTACCTACTACCTTATATTTGAACAACTTTTGGGATTAATAAAGAAGAAAAAGAATTTGGATAATACATTACAAACAATTATATATGGGACCAATTCTGAAAAACTTTCGAGAATAAAGAAATGGCAGTACCAACCACTGATACTATTAAAATGAATAAACTTATTGTGAAGTAAAATTAATGAGACTTTTATGTAAAATAAGCAGAGATAATAAACACATGGAATTAATAATTAAAGAGTGCATTTGGATAAAAAGCAAGAGCAGAATAAAATTTTGAAAAAGAAAGAAAAAACTATGTATAAATAAATCCATAAGAAAAATATGACCATAGAATAAATGTCAATTATAAGAAAGACAATTAAAAGAGTTATTGCAAGAACATAATACTAGTGGAACGATTCATAAGAATTAAGAAACGAACAAAAATATAATACAAAATATATGCTACCAATGACCAGAAAGAGATTGTAATAACAGTCAAAATATGACAGAGAATTAAAATTAAATAAAAACTTTACACTGAATAACAAGTGATAATTATATTATACCAGCTTCCAACCATAAGAAGGAATAAAATGCCAGCAGAGCTAACCATTGAGAAAAGTAACTGAGATAGAAATTAACTAAGATAGAAATATTAACAGATCTGAGCAAATACGAAGTGAAGTATCCAAAGATACTTAATTTTTTTTTTATAGTCATAAGGTGGACTATTCTTACGTAATTTTTATTAATAACTGTCTGTAGATAAGTCCAGCAGTATTATTATGTATTGATCAGAGATGATTTGCCTCTGTAATCAATAAATGACGTAGTATGGCCAGCAGAGAGTGTAGCCTACAGAGCCCCTCTGGACACTGCCCCAGTGTTAGGGAATTTTAGGGAATAAATATCCCAAGGATAAAGAACCAAGTTAAGAAGAAAATGGAAAAATAAAAAATAACGAACATCAGATGACTATTACTATCAAGAAGAATCCAGTTAATAATGAAATATAGATAAGCTCAAAAATATAGAAGAAAAAATTTTAGAATTGTGAAGGAAGTAAAGAAATATAATTTATAATGAATATCATAAGCAATTAATTCAGACAAACTAAGTATGATCTGAACTAATCACTTCTGGAAGAGAGCAATCTGTAGCATGACAGATAATCCACACAAATACATTACTCAATGATCATTAATAAAGCTCTAATATATGGAATATCCAGATGAGAATCAATTAAAAGGCAATATTAATTAATATACTCACAAGAAAAGTTAAAATAAAGAAAAAATCTGCAAATAATATATATACTACAAATTTAAAAACCCAGAAAACTAAAAATGTGAATAACAAAATTACCCAGGTAGGATAGAAGCAGGCAATTAAGATACCCCGACAAAGAAACCAGACCAGAAGAAACAAAAGCATACACAGCAGAATGGTACTGAAGAAAGAAGAACGAAGAAATATAGAATGAACAAAAATACTGAAGAACGAAGAAAGAAGAAATATAGAATGACCAAAATTACTGAAGAATAAGAAACCTGAGAAGATCCACTAGAAAAAAGGAAGTGAGACGACCCATACCAAATAGAAACCCCATAGGGAGAGAACCCAAAAACCCCAAAAATAAATGAATGTCCAAAGAGAAAGTATTAACACCCCAAAAAACCATATCACAATGTAAAACTGACAAAAACCAAAAGTGTTGATAGTATTAAGTAACAGTGCGCCCAAAAAAGTTATTGTTTAGTTTGTATGAACAAATCTTCACAGTCCCCCCATGGTTGAATATTTCATGTTGAAAAGCTAGAAAAGGACTAGTAATAATATTAATAAATAACCATGGACAAGTGTAAGTTATTGAATTATAACTGATAAACTTTAAAAAGGTGCGTGAGTTGCCGTACAAATGTATAAACTTTAAGTGTTTTTTGAACAGTATCATATTTGATATGAAGTAATAATATTGCTAATGAAATGCTACTGAATTTATAAGAACATTCCATAGAATGAGATAATAAACAGATAGCTAGTGTTATACTTAGAGATGGGGAATAACTCCTTAAAATTGGGATATACAGAGCAGACTGTCAATAATTAGTTTTAAGAAAGTGTTAACCATTATATGGAACCAATATGTTATGTTCCTGTTCCATATAATAACTAGACAAATAAGATTTATTAGCAAGAGATATTATTGTTATAAACTGTTATTTTGTTGTTAATTTAAATTAGGAATGCCCTATCTAAAGGTAGATATCATTCCCCATGTTATAAAATGTTTTTTACTTATGTTACTAGGTGTAATCAATAACATAAAAGGTATTATTCAAGGTACCAGTTTTGATAGAGATAGGTGTTATATTTTAATTGTACAATCAATAATCACTGTTATACCAGTCAAAGAGCTAATTGTTAATAAAGTATATAAGGATAAAAAGTCAGAGAAGGGTATAAACTAACTACATTAGTAAAAATTTTGCAAATCTAGGCCATATAATGAATTTAAACTGCAGAATAATTAATAAATCTAGTCTTATAAGCCAGTTAAACTGACAATATTTATGCAAGATAAACCCAACATATAGTATACCTTGTAAATAAGACTTTCTAAGGATATGGTCAGTAGATAAGTAAAATTACTTATTTATCTAATAAAATTACAAATAAAAATGGGATGGACTAACTGACATTATCAGAGGAGGAGTAATAGACAAATGAATTGTATTTAAAAACAATCATTAATAAACTAAATTGCAAGAAATTAAGTAAGAATAGACAATTATATCAATTTCAGATTTAAGAGAATAAGAATTATATTAGGGAAATTGGCTATTATTTGCTTAGACTACAGGAAGTATAAATTTAGGCCTACCTTCCAAAAATGTAATAAATATAATTTTCTAATGAAACTTTGTAACACTATATTAATTACTAGCAAAATAAGCAGAATAGAATAATGAAACCGAATATGTATTTCGTATTTCGTACAGTTAACTAATAACGAAATTATTTTCTGAGTATAATGTATTAAAATAAAATGTATCGGAAGCTAAGATAATTTGAAACAATGTATAAGATATATTAAATAGGCTAAGATTTTCCGGAGACGAAGGAAATGAGAACAGTTCATTATTATCCGTTGACGAGTGTACTTAACGTAATTAATTGCCCGAAATAACCTATAATGGCAGCTAACAGTATAAACCGAGTTCGGTGAAAATTTTATAAATCTTATTTTAAATTGTTTGTTTATTGTGAACCGGTGAAGTTAACATATGAACAGTGTAACACCAATAAATTGAACCACATAAGACTAATTAATCGAGATAACACCAATATCACACAGTTTAATGACAAAAAATTTAGGTTAAAACCGACACACATAGACACAATGAGATATATCCAATAACAACATTTTACACCAAGTGAACTATTCCACCATACACCAGTGACATTCAAATATATCCAGGACTATCATATACAATTGCTAAGACCATTTACACGAAGAAAGGACATTTTTATTTCAACAAATACTTCGTCAAAGTTAGATGCTTCATCGCGCATGCGCCAGTCGGCCATTTTGAATCATTGCTGTTCTCACTTCTGCAGTGGAAAAACGACCTTCTGCTGCTTTTGGTTTGAATAAAAATCATATATAAACTTTTATTATTTGTAATTATAACATTGTATTGTTTAATATTAAGGCATTTTATAATTGTAAGTTTTATACTTTCCTGCCCATAACCTTCTCTGGCTATATCTTAAATAACCGTTTAAAGAACCATATTTTTATAATACTAATGTAAACTTTTTATATCGACCGGCCCTGAGTGAGTCGATACTACCTTGTAACATCGATTCTTATCGAACAAATTAATTGTTTTATTAATAAACGTTCTGTTTTTGTAATTTGGATTTGATTTTTCTTATAAAAAGGCTTAACAGGTAAATTAATCAAGAAACCCAACCAACCGAAAGGCGGTATATACGAAACAACGAACGTTTCAAGAAGAAGAAGAAGAGAGCCGTCTTTCGTCTAGATTTGGAGTTAACCAGATTGTCCTTTTAACAAATTTACTGAAAGTGACACTATTACCAAAATAAACATAATACCACTTCATTTCTAATTACAAACAATAAACACGATTAGTTCCTAAATATTAAGAACCAAATTACCCAGAAAATTTTTTTCAGAAATTTTTTTTTTTTAAATAAATTTTAAATAAATTTTTTTTATTTCAAATTGTTATAACAGCATTCAAACAGATAATTTTGTAACCACAATTATTGTTGCAATATTTACATTACTTACATTAAAGTCTTTACATTACTTCATCTCATATTCTTTTCTTTACGAGTTCTTTGTTTAACACAAAAATTTAATTGTTCATTTGTCACCTGCATATTGTCAAAATTACGGTTGCATGTGTGTGTGTGTGTCCGGAATGATGACAATGATGCTGACGCTTCCTCAGTATTTTATAGCCTGTTGTGGATAGTGTTGTGGTTCTGTGCTCCTCCATCAATTGTGGTGTACTGCAGATGATGGTAATGATGATGATGAATTCAAGTCCATCAGCAGACAGACATAGTGACCTCGTATGAAGTATTCTTGAGTCTGACGATTACCAATGGACATAGTGACCATGTATAAAGATTTCTTGAGTCTGACCCTCGTCCAAATTTGCTGAAGATATTTATAGTAGTCAGCAAACTGACATGTCCAGATATTGTTTTTGACATGTTAAACTGTCTGTTTGTGTGTAGCGTCCTTCTTTAACAGATCACTTTTTTAGTTTGTTTTCACGAACACGTAAACTTGATCTTTACGCGAGTGGTTGCATCATCTTAGTAATTCTTCACTCGTCATTTACATATAACACACACATTAATTAATAGCTAATTGTGGTAGTAATTAACTTTAATTATTATGCTGTCTTATTAATGCACTTTTCTGCAATAATTTTGCATCACCATATGTGTTTAAACACCTTGATTCTAATGGTGTTTTTAGAATTGTGATATGTCTTTGAGCTTTTTAGGATATAATTATAAACCAACTAAATTCACTCTAAACTTTTTCTTTTCTCTTATGGCTTTGTTATGTAATAGCTACAATTACAATAATTACTGCTTCTTATTGTAAATTAAAAGATTTAACTAAAAACGTATAACAAAGCCAACCAAACCTGTACTTTTAACTATCTTCTCGTACTTCTGCCATCCCCCTTTTTTACTAACTCTTAGACACATGCTATGGCCCGCACTCCATTGGTAACATATTCTTCTTTGAGTTGCTGTTACGTATCTGCATCCAGTAGTATGTGCTGTGTTTCCAATGTCACTCACTGTTTCTGCACTCACTCAGTATGATTTTTCTTATGTACTCATATTTAATTCGTTTGTTTACGTCACTGATTTGAATTCCACACTATGAATTATTCAATCTTTCCATGTAAACTTTTACTGAGGAAAGATCCCGGGAATGTTTAACGTTCACTGTTGTTCATTTCTCTCTTATAACGTAGGCCTACACGTTGTCGCCCCCAGGCACCAAGTCACCGTATTTTTAACGTGCACACTGTTCGGTGGTTGTGTGGCGAGTTTTAAAATTTCTGATTACATTTTAATCAAGGCATGGCCTTCTTGAGTCACTGCCATTGCCGTTGCCGTCCACACTGTTTGGTGTCAAAAATTGTGACTGTACGTACAAGCGGCCAGGTGTCTCTCTGCCCCACTCTTGCGCTAAAACTAGTTTTTTTCCAGCTTTCCTGTGAGAAAATCAGCAGGTGTTAGCTGATGCAACACTCTTTGGGTGAGAACTGACTTTTAGACACATACACCTGCCAAATAATTACGCACTTGACAGACCAAAGCTAACACTTCCCAAGCCTGTCACGTACTAAAAATTCCACGCTGTCTATCGTTTCTTGCACTTCAGGTAGACAAAGAGCATTAAAAGCAGTAATGAACAACGGCATTCTCTCTACACTTCCAGCACCTTCACAACTGATTTCCTTGCATTATGCAACATTTTCATGGGTTTCACTACATCGTGAAATATTTTCTTCAACACATAATGAAGATTCTGGTGACAACCAATACACTGGTGCACTCCAAGATACTTCAATTTGTAACGCACCATCTGAATTATACTGAAACACAGCTGAATCACTATCAAACTCATCGACACACTGAGTAAAGTAAGCATCTATAGCTTCAGGACTCAAATAATCGCCAACAGGTTTTAGATCTTTGTAAGAAATTCCTTGTAATTCTAGCATAAGTCTTCCAAATATCCAGTCATTTACATCAATATATGCTTCTTCATATTTATTACAAAAACATTTAAACACATTTACTAAAAAAAGTGGAGAATCATTTAACTGTTTTATAATATTTATGTAAATGGTTCTGTTTGCCAACATATTTTTGAATACTTCTCTCAAGTCATCAGTCCACAGTCTTTCTTCAGAAAAATCCTCAGTTAAGCAACAATTGAGTGCTAATGCATTGAGTCTACAATGAAATATCTATTTCATACACACTGCCTTGATCAAGCCATTTCATACAGCATGTATCCACATCTTGTAATTTTATCCTGTTATTATCTAGCAGGCCAAGTACTTTTCCTCTTTTTGTTTGTTTGCATTCTACATAACACACATAGTCATTGATATCTGGTACTGAAGACAACTTCTTCAACTCATTGTATTTACACTTTTTCAGTGCTGAATTTAAGTCTTCTATGTTGCCAACATTTTGGATCCAAAAATTACAAGGATTCCCATGAATATATTTAAAACTGCTGTTGTGTGTTTCCTGGGGGAAGTATTGAACTTTTGGTTTAAGCAGGTCCACAACAGATTTCAGACTGTTTTTAAGAATAGCATTCTGTTTTGATACACCAATCAAAACAGTGGTTATAACATTTATTATTTTTGTGATATCCTCAGTCTTAAAAACTTTATCATCTAACTTCTTTGATATTTTATTTTCAAACATGAGGAAGGCATTAAAATTCCCAAAAGTCTCTTGGCTTCATGTCTGAGATTTCCAAAAGATCTAAGAATGAGTGTTTCAGAATCCATGGATGTAAACCTCAATGAAAAACATGGTGTGTCCTTTGTTGCCAAATTCAAGATCATATTTACATAATGTGTGTATGATACCTACGTAGATGACACCTTCATCATTTTTAACAGTACCATAAGACAGATCAATAATTTAAAAAACTATTTAAATAACATAAACAAGAACGTACAATTTACCCTCAAGGTTGAAATAGAAAATAAACTTAATTTTCTCGATCTAACAATAACAAGGTTGGACAATAGTTTTCAATACCAAATATATAGAAAACCTACCACCACCGACGCCACAATACACGCGGATTCCTATCACCCTCTTCCACAAAAAATGGCCGCCTATAACAGTTTCATACATAGATTACTCACCATACCGTTAGAAATCAGTGACTTTCATGAGGAAATGAACACCATTAAACACATAGCAAAGGCCAATGGATATACATGCTCTATGATCAATACTTTAATCAAAAAACACCGGAAAAAGTTACATAACAAGATAACAAAACCAAGTAGTAACCGAGACAGCACATACGTGACTTCTATTTATGGCCGAACTTTACCCCATACATTAACCAACATTTTTAGAAAAATGAATATAACTTTAACTTTCTGGACTGATAACAACATTAAGAAAATTCTTCACCATAAATCTGCCAAACCAATAAAACAGAGGACAGGTGTCTATCCAGTGCGATGATTGCAATAGCTTTTATATCGGACAAACCAGCAGAGTGTTCAAAAAACGCTTCCAAGAACATTTACCAAAAAACGACATCCATAATATCAAATCCAACTTTGCACGTCACCTCGTGAATAACAATCATAACTACACCGATTTTGATACCAACTTTAAACCATTACACATTTGCAAAAAAAGGCAGATATGTAGACACATTAGAAGAATTTGAAATTTACAAGGCCTTCAAACAGTCTAAAAAGATGAACAACTCACAAGACGGCGGATTCATATTAAATGATCAACTCAACTTCAAGTTAAATCCCTTGTACGACACGGCCATTGGGATACAAGATGCGTTGCACAGATAACAGTTTACTCGGACAGTCAGTGCGCAAGTAACATCGCGACGGTGTACACCGGCTATAAACACAATGCGAACACATCATGGTATGACAGTGCGTGCTCCTCTATGTTTTTAGTGTGTTTTAATATTTTTGATACTTTAACTATTGATTTATTATTGATTTATTGATTATTGATTTATTATTTAACTATTGAGTTTAACTACTGATTTTAATTTTAATTTATTATATTTTGATCTTAATGTCTGACGTTCTTTAAAGAGAAATTATTCTGAAGATGGGCATATGCCTCGAAACGTGTCAAGTTAAGTTAAATTACAAGTAAGTCACTCGACGGATTCGGTAAGCAATTATTTATTTAACATTTAATGCTTAGTTAAATTAAAATTACTTCACATCTCACTAAATAGTACAATTATCTGTTACAATTTATAGATTAACAATCACAAGCAAAATAGGCACATCTATATTTTTTTTTTGCTCAGGAGTAAATTATGCTCCTGAATTTACATTATAGTTCTTTTTAAATCAAAGAGTAGTTGACACCTGAGTTGTGCAAAGCGATGCACTGCTGACACTCATGTCTACCTAAGATCATTAGGGGTCCCCTACCTCATTCTTCAAAGTTAAAATTTTGAATGTACATCAATTTCAAATCAATTCAATACATGAATTACATGACTGAATATGGTATGCCAACTATTCAATTCAACTTATAAACAGTACCATAAAATACAGTTAAAATCAAAAGTTATATACTAGTCTGAATTTACACAGTTACCATTATTCAACACAATGTACGCTTACACAAAAATATAATATATACATATAACAAAAATATGTAATCAAATACAAATTTATATATAATATAATCCATCACTATTTCCATTAAATGACACCAATTATCAATTCCATGTAACCAAATACCCACATGTCCATCATATCAACATATGTCATCATATATACCCCAACATCATATATCATCCTACCATTGTATATGTTACTGGCAAAGTACAAAACCAAGCATTTCATAGAATGCCTAGGAATTTCATACAATGCCTAGGTATTGTATAGAATGCCTAACGTCTTCTAGGTAATGTATATAAGACAATGTGTGTGCTATGGTTTCATGTCTCCCCCTCCCTCACCTCATACTACTACGCGCTTACCTCCCGCTACCTTCAGTAACGTTCGAGATGTTGGAACAGAGTGCTGAGTCTAGTGCTAATGACCACGTTGCTTTAATGAGAGTTCAATTTGACGCTAACATATTTCAGCTTTGAAGTTCTAGTGCTAAAAACAGTGTTTTTCTCAGTGATGGTGAATATCATAAACTAATATTAGTTTAAAAAATATTATAAACACTGTTTTGATTGGTGTATCAAAACACAATGCTATTCTTGAAAACAGTCTGAAATCTGTTGTGGACCTGCTTAAACCAAAAGTTCAATACTTCCCCCGGGAAACACGCAACAGCAGTTTTAAATATATTCATGGCTTATGGTACTTCATCTGTCCTATGGTACTGTTAAAAATCATGAAGGTGTCATCTACGTAGGTATCATACACACGTTATGTAAATATGATCTTGAATTTGGCAACAAAGGACACACCATGTTTTTCATTGAGGTTTACATCCATGGATTCTGAAACACTCATTCTTAGATCTTTTGGAAATCTCAGACATGAAGCCAAGAGACTTTTGGGAATTTTAATGCCTTCCTCATGTTTGAAAATAAAATATCAAAGAAGTTAGATGATAAAGTTTTTAAGACTGAGGATATCACAAAAATAATAAATGTTATAACCACTGTTTTGATTGGTGTATCAAAACAGAATGCTATTCTTAAAAACAGTCTGAAATCTGTTGTGGACCTGCTTAAACCAAAAGTTCAATACTTCCCCCAGGAAACACACAACAGCAGTTTTAAATATATTCATGGGAATCCTTGTAATTTTTGGATCCAAAATGTTGGCAACATAGAAGACTTAAATTCAGCACTGAAAAAGTGTAAATACAATGAGTTGAAGAAGTTGTCTTCAGTACCAGATATCAATGACTATGTGTGTTATGTAGAATGCAAACAAACAAAAAGAGGAAAAGTACTTGGCCTGCTAGATAATAACAGGATAAAATTACAAGATGTGGATACATGCTGTATGAAATGGCTTGATCAAGGCAGTGTGTATGAAATAGATATTTCATTGTAGACTCAATGCATTAGCACTCAATTGTTGCTTAACTGAGGATTTTTCTGAAGAAAGACTGTGGACTGATGACTTGAGAGAAGTATTCAAAAATATGTTGGCAAACAGAACCATTTACATAAATATTATAAAACAGTTAAATGATTCTCCACTTTTTTTAGTAAATGTGTTTAAATGTTTTTGTAATAAATATGAAGAAGCATATATTGATGTAAATGATTGGATATTTGGAAGACTTATGCTAGAATTACAAGGAATTTCTTACAAAGATCTAAAACCTGTTGGCGATTATTTGAGTCCTGAAGCTATAGATGCTTACTTTACTCAGTGTGTCGATGAGTTTGATAGTGATTCAGCTGTGTTTCAGTATAATTCAGATGGTGCGTTACAAATTGAAGTATCTTGGAGTGCACCAGTGTATTGGTTGTCACCAGAATCTTCATTATGTGTTGAAGAAAATATTTCACGGCGTAGTGAAACCCATGAAAATGTTGCATAATGCAAGGAAATCAGTTGTGAAGGTGCTGGAAGTGTAGAGAGAATGCCGTTGTTCATTACTGCTTTTAATGCTCTTTGTCTACCTGAAGTGCAAGAAACGATAGACAGCGTGGAATTTTTAGTACGTGACTTGGGCTTGGGAAGTGTTGGCTTTGGTCTGTCAAGTGCGTAATTATTTGGCAGGTGTATGTGTCTAAAAGTCAGTTCTCACACCAAAAAAGTGTCGCATCAGCTAACACCTGCTGATTTTCTCACAGGAGAGCTGGAAAAACTAGTTTTAGAGCAAGAGTGTGGCAGAGAGATGCCTGGCCCCATGTACATCACAATTTTGATGCCAAACAGTATGGATGGCAACAGCAGTGGCAGCAATTCAAGAAGGCCATGCCTCGGTAAAAAAATAATCACAAGTTTTAAAACCTGACAAACAACCACCGAAAAGTGTGCACGTTAAAAATACGGTGACTCAGTGCTCGCGGGCGACCACATGTAGGCCTATGTTGTAAGAGAGAAATGAACAACAGTGAACGTTAAACATACCCGGGATCTTTCCTCAGTAAAAGTTTACACAGAAATATTGAATAATTCGTAGTGAGGAATTCAAATCAGTGACATATTCAAACGAATTAATTATGAGTACATAATAAAAATCATACTGAGTGAGTGCACAAACAGTGAGTGACATTGGAAACACAGCATGTACTACTGGACGCAGATAAGTAACAACAACTCAAAAAAGAATATGTTATCAATGGAGTGCGGGCCATAGCATGTGAGAATTAGTAAAAAAAAAAGGGGTGGGAGAAGTAAGAGAAGATAGTTAAAAGTACTGATTTGGTTGGCTTTGTTATAAGTTTTTAGTTAAATCTCTTAATTTACAATAAGAAAAGTAATTATCATAACTGTAGCTATTACATATTTAAAAAAAAATTAAAAAATTATATAAATAAATAAAGCCATAGTAGAAAAGAATAGAGTGAAGGGAATTGGTTAGGTTTTGTACCGTATGATACACTTGTGGGATTTTTATTTGTTTGTTATGGTTAGATACATAGAAATTGTATTAGTTTTCAAGAGTAATGTATATCATTTGAAATGGCAGATGAAAACGAAAGTAGTCTGATTCTGCCGTAATGAGTAACTCGGGAATACACTCGACTACAGTGTCAACATAGGAAAGAGATGGGTCAAATGATGAGATTATTAATTTTTTGCGTTTGATGTCTAATATCAGAAAACTTGATAAACGTTTCGATGAGTTGATTAGTTCACAAAAACAAATTACCACATGTTTTGATGCTACAACTGAAAAGAATGAAAAAATGAAAGACCGCACTGAGAAGTGGGTTAAGCGTTTTGATGAGTTGATTAGTTCACAAAAAACAATTGGATAAGCGTTTGAGTGCTTTTGACAAAAAATTAGTTAAACATGTTGGTGCCCAGAATAAACAAATGATGGATAATTTAAGTGAGCAGCTGGGTAAACAAATTAATGACTTTAAAGAACATATAGATGCTAAATTTAATGAGAACAAAGACATTATTAAACTTGACAAGGTTACAGATACTAAGGTAAGTGAAGTAGTATCAGGGCCTCATTGTTATTATTATTTGTACAATCATAAAAGTAAGAAAGGATGGAAGACTGAATGTTATCAATGTGGGAAACCTGGACATCTACAAAGAGATTGTCAGGTTAGAGTTCAGCAGCAGGGAAATGAACATTAGTTGGTACAATGGGACGTGTGCTGACTAACTGGAGGAACGAAGGCCCTAGACAATACGCAATTTCTACACTTCAGAAAAACAGTGGGAGCTTGGTGGTTACCGGATTCGTTCACGAAAGACCAACCTTGATTACAGTTGACACAGGCGCAACAGTTTCCATTGTGAGTCCTGACGTGGTGAAAGATCTCCAGCCAATCTGGTGCTCTTGCAGCTTGCGAACAGCTACTGGATGGTTTGTGAAAGTGTTTGGAAAAGTGGAGATAAACCTACGCCTCGGTCAATGTGAGTTTGATCATTAAGTACTTGTTGCAGACATTGTGTATCAAGTAATTTTTGGTGTGGCCATTACAAACGCATATGGATTTATAGTCGACTTCAAAAATAATGTCTTGAGAATCGGAAAAGAAGAGGCAATACTCTCCATAATGAATACATCAGAAAAATCGATGGACGTTATAAATAAAGTGGCCATAACTGTTCTGCCGTACTATTACCGTCCGTACTGTTTAATGACATCAAACAGTGTGTGTGCATGTTAACAAATATGTATTTATCCATACACGGACACACTTTTAAGTCATTTTAGTGTACTAAATGGCAAAGAGCAGTATAGATGCATAATTTAAACTTCAATAAAATATATTAATCCCCACTACAAACTCCAATGGACATACAGTGACCTCTCTTAACCAACCATTCCACTAACCGAATGTTTCACTAGAGAGGGAGGGAAAAATTAACTATACATACGGACACTAATTATAGATTATTAATCATTTTTTAATAAAGATTATGTACAGTACGGACATTATATTCTGTTAATGATCAAGTACTGTACTATGCTTAATGAATACCACTGTTAAAATATTTTACTGTGTCACAAATCAGTGTGTATGTTGAACAACAGCCTACTTCAATGCCAGTCGATGTACTGAATCTGAAAAAGTGGAGACATTGTGCAGCTGACAGATGTCAAGATTAACATAAAACAAAAGAAAATGACATACTTTTTCTTATAAATCCAAGCGTTTTAAACTTTTTAAGTGTACAGTGTGCATTAAAGTGTTTGTTTTTATGTAGGTTAATTGTATGGTAAAATATATGCAACATGTTTTCGTGTTACAACTTTAATTTTCTGCCTACATAGTTTACATAACACCAAAAGTCTTCATTTCTTTATAAACTCGAACTGACACAAGCCAAAAGAAAGTATACCGTAATTTCATTATTGTTTTCATAATTAAGATCAGTCATTCACGTACTCTACCATATATATTTCGTTTACTGTACTCACAGATAATTAAAGAAATTATAATTAAACCATTTATCCAATTTTATCGTACGGATTTTGTTTATAGATACAGTACAAAGTGGGTTGTACGGCCATGTACTTCAAATGTAGGCTATTCATGTTCTCGATGGTCATAAATGAGCTACCATTCTGTTACCTGACTTTTGTATTATCCGACCGTTACCCGGTCCCATCCAAGTTGGATAAGAGAGAGGCCACTGTACTTTAATTTATAACTTAACCCATGGTGTACCAAAAGTTCTCAATAACCTGAAGGTGAAGACATTTTAGTATGTGATCTGTATGTTGGATATTTGGAAAAATTTTGGGATTGAAGATACTTGCATGCCTTATTTGCCAATCAGGTTGCAATGGTAATTTTTCAGCAATATTTTATGTGCAGTTCAGATTCTGATGCTGATCAAGATCATGATATAAACTTATCAAGTTTGCTGACAAAATGTTCTAAGGTTTACAGGATCACCACAACTTTGAGAGATTATCCTAAACCAAGACCGATGGATGGCATTCCAGGGAAGAAATGTAAATATTCAGAACAGGGAATAGCAGATTTGAGATTAAACAATGGATCTGGCTTCACCATGTACCTTTAGCACCAGGAAAATGGAAATCAAACTACTTTTATTAATTTGTAGAACAGAACATTTTAAAGACACTTTGTAAACTTTTATGGCATGTTATTCATTGTAAAGACTCATAGTCATGAACATTATTGAGATTCTAGGTTTAATGTAACACATTTTTCTTTTAACATAATAATAGCTAATTTTTTCAGTGGCTTCAAGCATGGACCTTTAACACCAGGAAAATGATAAATAAACTACTTTTATTAATTATTATAACAGATCATTTTAGAGACAGATAATAAACTTTTATGGTATTTCATTGTGCAGACATTGTTGAGATTCTGGTTTTAATATAACTCATTTTTATTTTGTATAAAATTTTGTATAACGATTTGAACATATTTTTAATGTGGGCCTCTATTAATATTTTTAAATGATTAATTGTATTAATGAGTGTTTAAACTTGATATTTAACAGCTAGTTAGAGTTAGTTTTATTTAAATTCAAAGTAAAACCATAACAGTCCAGTTTGCAATACTTTTGTGTAGAAAATTTGGCATTTCAATAAAGGCATTAATCATTCACTGTTTTGCAATTTAGATTTAGACCAAAGCATTCGACAATAGACTGGGTGCATCGAATTACAGATGTAATTGGGAAAAACCTTAGAAGAAAAACAAATTTGTTCTGCACTATTCCTTGATAAGCCTTTGACAAGGTGTAGCATGAAGGATTAATTTACAACTTAAATAAAATGTTACCTAGACAACATGTAGAAATCCTTACCTCATACATATCTATAGATTGTTTAGAGTTAAACAAGAAGAAGCATATTCAGACCTAAAAGACATGCAGGCGGGAGTACCACAGGGCAGTGTTCTTGGGCCTGTCTTGTATGTATTATTTACCAGTGACATACCAAACTTAGAACAAGCAAAATTGGCTACTTTTGCTGATGATACAGCTTTGCTTACAACAGGGAAAGATGAGGATATTTCAACCCGATTATTGCAGAAAGCTAGCAATACCATATATAAATGGACCAAAAAATGGAAAATTAAACTTAACAAAGCCAAATCGGCACACATTAATTTCACCAATAAAAGATTGAATAATCTTCCATCATTGGTTGTAAATGGATCGGTAGCTCCTTATGAAAACAAAGCCAAATACCTGGGTATGACATTGGATAGGAAACAAAGATGGAAAGAGCATGTAAAAAAGAAAAACGAGGAACTTGACATAAAATTCCGACAATATAAATGGCTAATAGGAAAACATTCCAACCTGTCTTTATACAGTAAAACTCTGATCTATAATCAGATAATTAAAACACCTGGCTGTATGAAATTCAACTCTGGGGGTGTGCAAAAGAGTAACATCAGGATAATACAAACATTCAAAAACAAAGTGTTGCGGACCATGGTGAACGCAACATGGTATGTTAGACATGCCAATATCCAGAGATCTACGTATTCCAACAATTAAAGATGAGAATAAAAGGTTTGTGAAGAAGCATGAAGAAAGGCTTCACCTCCACGAAAATGAGAAGTTCTTCAGCTGCTGGACAATCAACATGTGTTCCGAACACTGAAGAGAACAAAGCCATTTGACTTGTGTAGTGTTCTGTGTTATAAAAGCAAAGCATTGTGCGCGGGTGAGAGTGTTTAGTTAAGAACACCAGAACTAACTAAAGGATATCATTGGATTTAATTTGGCTAATACGTATTTAGTATTAAGAGGTATTAGAGATAAGTTGATGGTTGGTCTTACAGACCATTTTTAACATGTTAAATTTAATAATAATGATAACAAAAAAGATATAGACCTTAACCCTTTTGCAATGTGTACACCTTACAATATTTACTACTTTCGCACTCTTCTACATTAACACCCTAAGCTGTTGTGTTGAAAAGTATATATAGAATACATTTGTTTTCCCTTCAACCACAGAAGATAATACTATAGATAATGAATTAATTTATAATGTTCTTAGTGTTACTATCTACAGGTTTGTGTCTATCTTGATTTAATACTGTAGTGCCTCTAAATGTAACTGACACTTTAAAAACTATTTTTATTTCACATCATAGTTTAACCCTTTGATCAGTGACAAGTGGGTTTATATGTTAGGCCTCTGATAGTGGAATTTTTACAAATTTTATACAATGTAATTTAATGCAAAATTGTCATCTTTAATTATAGGAGAACTAATTGTGTGTGTGTGTGTGTGTGTGTGTGTGTGTGTGTGTGTGTTGTTGTTTTTTACTGATAGGATACAATAGAATACACAGGTATTGTAATTATTTAATAGTATAATACAATTAATAAATGTACCTACTGTTATTGTTTTTTATTTACCAGTACATGTAAAGAAACTCTTTCTCTCAGGGTTAATGATTATTAAGTTATTTGATCGTATTTACGATTGTATCTATTATTTTCTTTTCTTTAAACCAAACCAAATTCAGTTAATATGTAGTATTTTGATAATTAACCATGTAAAAAATAAATACCAGGCTAATGTAATTTAACCGACTCTGAATTCTTCCAGCTGCCACGGGTTCACTTCCGGTTGTTGTTTACCTTTTTTCAAAAGCAATATTAGGCTTGGCAATCTGTTCCTTCACACAAATTTCTTATTGATCTCACCGCTGAATGCCGCTCTCCAGGACTACTGCAACACAGATGTCTCCTCGGAACACTTAATTATCCTTTATGGCCACTTAAACTCTTCTTCAGTCCAGGATTTTCCTCTTCTGTCGTCGTTCTATCAAGGATATTGTTATATTTCTTGTATTATTATTTATTTATTAAATATTATAATCAAAACTCTGGTATCACAATTTAAATTCCTTTACTGTATTTTCTTTTCCTTGTTACATTAACTTGATGATGTACAAATGTTATTTTATAAATTTAGACTCTTCAAGCTACTCTTATAGATATAATTTTAGAGTTATAACGTTACTCTTATTGAATATAATTTAAGACTCTTCATGTAGTTACTATTAGATATAAAATTAGACTCTTCATGTTACTCTTATTGAAAATAAAATTAGACTCATCATGTTACTCTTATTGAAAATAAAATTAGACTCTTCATGTTACTGTTATTAAAAATAAAAATAGACTTATAACGTTACTCTTAATGAATATAATTGAAGACTCCTGATGTAACTCTTATTAAATATATTTGAAGACTAATAAACATTTTCTTCATCATTATACAAAACAATATTTTAAACAATTTACAAAATTGCCACTTTGATAATTCCCTAATTTCTTTACATCTGTTTATCATATAACTATTAAAACATATAATTCTTCTATTTCTTATTAAACATCTTTATTTTACCTCTAATATTCATAATTCTAGTTGTTATTTATTAAATTATAATTTTATTACTCTTTACTCTTATTACAACATTCATTCCAATTTCATATATTCTTTTATGAACATATAACTGAATATTGTTTTATATCATATAGGAATCGACCTCTATGTTGACTGGGTGAGTCGATAGTCCCAAAGTTTTTTGTTTACATTTTAAAACATATGTTACATTCAATACAAAATCTGCATCCTTTCTCTTTTAAAATTGATTACCTCCCTATTATGTACTGTGTGCATTTTAACAGCAGTACAATATATATAATATTTACTTTACTTCAAGATATTATTTTCCCCTTATTTGGAACACGTTTCAGGACCCTTAGTGTTCCCATCATCAGCCTTCCTAATTTTGAATCTTGTGGAGTACCTTTGTGTGCTGGTTGGCTGTTATGGCTTCCCGTTGGTTTTTTAAATCGTTATTATTGAGTGTGATTGTGGTGTATATTAGTATTTTGTGTATTTTCGATATTGAATGGTTTGAAAAATGTATCATGTTTTGTATGTATTGATTTGTATTTGTTCAGGTATTAGTTTGTTTTGTGTTTGTATATTTGTCAGTTTTCCCAAATGGTTCAAAATTTAAAAAACCAAAAACCAATGGGAAGCCATAACAACAGCCAACCAGCACACAGATACTACACAAGATTCAAAATTAGGAAGGCTAATGATGGGAACACTAAGGGTCCCAAAACATGTTCCAAATAAACTAATATATATGCCACAATCACACACAATAATAACAATTTAAAAAACCAAAAACCAACGGGAAGCCATAACAACAGCCAACCAGCTCACATGTACTCCACAAGATTCAAAATTAGGAAGCCTGATGATGGGAACACTAAGCATCCCAAAACATGTTCTAAATAAGGGAAAATAACATCTTAAGGTAAAGTAAATATAAATATTAAACATATTATATACATCAAGAAATAGACTGTAGCAAAAAGTGTTTGAATATATATATATATTGCAACAGTACGTCTGTGTACCTTACCATGCATTGTCACAATTGGTTAAAAAACTGCTAAATTAGTATGAATAATTAATATTGTCAATAGTTAAAAATTCGTATTGAAAGCTGTGAGTAACCAGTGAATGAGGACACCTAACATACAGGTTGGTACAGGCATATCACGCCACACACAAGCTAAGTGTGTATAATGTAAGTGATATTGTAACGTTGGGGCTACGTTACAAATCCAGGGAACCCATCATAATTGACACTCGCCAATTATACAGGCTGCCTACGTTGTAACGAACTGAAATTAAACTCAACACAATTAACAATAACATTTACGCTATTTATTAGGACACAAGGGGAAGGTATTTCACTGATTTATGCACTCACTTCAATGTGTAATAAGATGACATCTCTTTATTAACAAGTGATAAGAAAAGATCCCATAACATAATTATTTATACTAAAATATTCAAAAGGGTTTTCTGTAACTAGGGATCATACTGATCATGTAATTTTACCTCGGATCCGAGTTTACTTTAAATATAGATAAGACGTCTGAGTTATACTATGCTCATCTAGGAGCTTGCAAGATTACATTAACCATTTGAAGAATGGTATTATTTACTAAAGGGATTATAATTAACATTTCCATATTACCGTTAAAACGTATGATTTTCAATACTACAGTTTACATTTCTTTAGTTTCATTTATTGCTTAAAGAAAATCATAGTCTTTGAAAAGTCTCTTTCATCTATAAAGTTATGTCTCAAATGTAATTAACTCTCGATAGCCAAGCTATCGAGTCACCTTTAAAATAAGCTTTGCTGTCCTCGTCCTGGGGTGTGACTCTTGGGAATTCTGGTAGTCGGCGTAGTCATCTGGGTCGTGTCTCTGGCGAATATTTTACAGCTGTATCAGTGAGGAGATTGAAGTAATGCTGGTTAAAGTTGGGTTGATCCACGTCGGTCCTGGTCAGCGTCGTATGGGTTGTAGACGTCCATATGTGCAGTTTGTGCAGGTCACATATTCATATGTAGAGTTGTACTAGAGTTTACATCTTAAGTAGAGACGTCACCTTGTTTACATGTGGTTAATTTTTCTTAAATTATTACATTTCGTTAACCAACTTTTCTAAATCTTATATATAAAAAAAAAAATACTAGCTCCCCACGTTTTGTAGTGGTAGCTAACCGTTATATTTAAATGTAATTAACACATTTCTGAAGAGCTCTCGCTCGGAGGTGTGTACTGTCTGACGGCGGCATTGTAACTCTTAACTTGATACGACTGGTACATTACAACGAAGCGGAGCGAGTACTCCGCGATAATATAGTTCCTACTTTTATTTAAATAGACATTATTATAACAAGAAGAAACAAATTATTTATACTTATTTAATTTACAGGAATTATTTTAACTACTACTCGTGCCTTCAAATTACTAATTACTTACATTACGATTTTCAGACTTTTCTAAGTTACAGACGGTTCGCTAAGCACGTTGTGTCCGGAATTAAACAGGTCAACGCATGATGATTTACTAAAGGGTTAACTGTGATATTAATAGCTTTTTACAATACGAATTTTTATTACTTGTTTAGTTTGATTTTTCCCATTTAAATCTCATACTTATTCTGAGTTAGTACAGGGGTATTAGGTTTAATTGTGCGATTTAAAAATACTTAATGCTTTTTTAATTTTTTTTTATTATTAAATATTTTATTATCAATTAAATCGTCACATACTCCACCGCTTAAAATCCACATTAGGAATTTTAGTAAGGAAAATTCAAAATTGGGGGCTTGGAGTATGCTTGGCGTCAATGTGTGGAATTTCTCTCACATTGTTATTGGCATGTGTTATACACATTTATTTCTTCTCTACAATACAATATACGTATATATTTTCTTATAAACTACCTTTTTCATTACATAAAATTCACACTTAATATCTACATTTTAAAACACAAAACTCTTTCTTATGTCTACTACTTAAATCTACTACCGGTTTTTTCTTTGGGTTTTAGTTACTCTCGTCATAGAGTAATTTTCTAAATATTTAGTTATTTAGAGCTGTTTAGTGGTCATTGAGTACTCATTTGCTTATCTTTCGCTGAACTGGATCTCAGGTTGATCAGGCCTCATTTCCAAATTCTACGATTAACACTTAGCATGGATACTGAGGTATAAGATAACTTCTCTACCTAGTATTACATTTTCTATTTTTGGTTATGCTATTTCTTCTTTTCTTCTTATACAATTTTATCTGCGAAATATGTGTTCTCCGTACATATTCTCGAGTCGCAGGTTCGTACAGGGCTACTGTAACTGGGGTTAAGTACTTCTGGATTTGGTAAGGACCACACCATCGGTATGATAGTTTAGAGGTGGTCTTATCAATTGCACTACTAGTCGGGTGTGTCTTGTACATTACTAAGTCACCGACTTGGTACCTAACTAACTTGTTAGTGGTATGAACGTTTCTTTCGTGGTATTTTCTGGATTTCTCTAGGTTCGCTCTTAAATTAGCGCGAGCTTTATTCCATATTTGCTTAATCTGCTTATCCTTTATTTGCGGAGGTAGCAAGTCGTGTATTTTCCATTTAGTCGACAAGGGGTGGTTTGGTTTGTATTTATACAGTAACTCAAACGGGGTCGACTTGTGTCCTTCGTGATAAGCTGAATTAAAGGCGTATTGTATCCAGGATAGGTTCGGGTCCCAAGACGTATGATCGTTCGCATGGTAGGCGATTAATGCAGATTTGAGGTTTCGTAGATACCTTTCAGCAATATTGCCTTGCGGTCGATACTCCGTAGTGGTAATATGGTCTATTCCTAACTTGAAACACATATTCTTAAATTCTTTCGCCTTAAATTGTGGTCAGTTATCTAACACTATACGTACAGGTGTACCATAATCTTTAAATAATCTTTCCTGTAATATTTTTACAGTCGTCGACGCTAATGCTCACCGCATGGGATACATCCAAACAAATTTGGTGAACGAATCTACACAGATGAGTAACATAGTATTACCTGATTTAGATCGTGGGTAGGGACCTGAAAAGTCTAAATAAAGTTTAGAGAAAGGGGTCTTAGGGATCTCTGAAATTAATTGGCTTACCTGACTGTTTCTTGCCGGTTTACTGAGAGCGCATAAATTACAGTTTTTTACGAAACTAGCTATTTCGCTGTTCATATTGTTTCAATGATATTCCTTTCGAATGCGATGTATGGTTTTATTGATTCCCATATGGGCTCCAATGGTAGATGATACTCCATCAGCATGGGCTTAATCATATCTGGGGCGATTATTCTTAGTTCCTTTCCATTTCTTATTTTGTGGCACAGTATATTTTTACTTAATACGTATTTCTCGGATGTAATACCTTGCTCAAGTTGTTCTATAATCGGTTTCAGAAGAGAGTCTTGTTGTTGATATAGGGCAATGTTGGTAAAGGCAAGGGGGAATTCAGTAATTACAGCGTTAGCAAGGGCTGTTTCCGGACTCTCCTTGTTTCCGGGAGTATTTGTGGGTGACTGGAACATACGGGACAGGGTATCAGCAACTATGTTTTGTGTACCTTTAATATGCTGCACTTTGAATTTGTAGCAGTTTAACCTCAATACCCATCTTCCAATATGTCCTAACTGTTTAAGGTGATTCAGTAACCAAGATAATGCTTGATTATCAGTTTCCAAAAGGAATTCTTTATGTTCTAGAAAGGGTTTAAACTTCTCAAAAGCAAAAACAATGGCTAAACATTCCAATTCATATGCGGAATATTTTCTTTCTTGGTCGCTCAAGGTTCGCGATGCATAACTAATAGGTAGTCTACTGTTTTCTATCTCTTGATAGATAACTGCACCTAACGCTACACTAGAACTGTCGGTCTGCACTACGAAAGGTTTCGTGAAATCTGCTAGTTGCAATACTGGGGGAGATATGATGCTTTCTTTGAGTTGTTCAAACGCATTTTGGTGTTGTGCGCTTCATTCAAATTTCGCTCCCTTCTTCCCTAAGGAATTCAGCGGTGCTGCTATTTCAGCAAGATGGGGGATATACTTGTGGAAATAATTTACCATTCCCAAAAATCGGGCTATACCTTTTGCATCTCGAGGGGGTGAAAATTCTCTGATGGCGCAGGTTCGTTCGGGGTCAATGCTTACTTTTCCATTTGCTTTCAAGATGTGACCTAAGAATGAAAATTGTGGGACTGCAAAATTTACTTTTTTGGGGTTAACAGTTAATCCTGGTTTTTGTAACCGAGATAACACTTCACGTAGGTGTTTAAGATGTTGTTCCATTGATTCGCTATAGATAACGATGTCGTCCAAGTAGTGATACACATATTTAAATTTAATATCATGAAATATTCTTTCTAATAATCTACTACATACGGAACTTCCTTGAGATATTCCAAAGGGTACTCTAGTAAATTGATACAGGTTAAAAGGAACGGCAAACGCGGTGAGACGTTTGGATTCTTCCGAAAGGGGTATTTGGTGAAAAGCTTGATTCAGATCCATTACCGTAAAGACTTTCGCTTTTGTGAAGTAATGAAAAGCACTATGGATGTCTGGAAGCGGGATAGATTCAAATTCTATTCGTTTGTTTAATTGCCGGAAGTCCACAACTAGTATATGTTTATCGTGACCTTTTGGTACTAAAAAGGAGGGTGATGAATATGGAGACGTAGAGGGTTCAATGACTCCTTGTTCTAACAACTTGTTGATATGGTTTCTCATCACTTCCATCTTGGGAGGCGACAACTTGTATGGGGGTAGACGTATTACTTTCTGATCGCTCAGATTGATCTTATATTCTATTAGTTTCGTAAGTCCTAGCTTCAGTGTAAGAACTGAGGAAAATTCTTTTATTAATTTCTGCATTCTCAGTCTATCTCTACTTTCTAGATGAGATAATTCAGACTCATGTGGTATACTACGTGTGCAGTCGATGATCTAGTTCTTTTTTGTTTGTCAGTATTACAATCAAAATTATACTTCCGTGTACGGTCGAATCAAAAATAATATTTCTGCTCATAGATGTCAAGAATCATTCCCGTTTTACTGATAAAGTCTGCTCCCAATATTAAGTCGGGTCCTAATTCATTACATACTAACATAGTAAAAAACCACGTTAGGTTCTTGATTTTAACTTTAATGGTAATGCTCAGTTTTATTATTATATTCCGTTTATTGTTGGTAGCACATTTTATATTCACCGCCTGACTCCGTTTTACTAGGTTGTGTTCGAATAATTTATCTGCTAACTTTTGACTGATTAAGGTTCTGGTAGATCCTGAATCGATTAATGCGATTGTGGAGGTAACACCTAGGTCAATTCGTATTAAGGGTAATAGACTTTTAGTCCAGTTACATTTAGTTATCGCGTTACATTTTTCAATAAACTTTCTAACGTAGGGATCTATTTCTTTAGAGCTTCTTTTCCTTCCCTTTTTTTTTTTGTCGTACATTTCTTTAGGTTCACCGGATCTCAAGTTGCTGCGGAAGACACAGGATTTTGGGTCTCCCTGCTTTACATGTTTTTTGGATTAGGGTGTTTACGTTCGTATTGCTTGCTGTTACAGTTTTTACTTATGTGTCCATATTTACCGCAATTATAACACATGTGCTTATTACGAGGAGGGTACCTAGTTTCCGTTTTAGGTGGTGTTTCATTTAACTTATCAGGGCTGCGCAAATTGTGAGGTCTATTGAATACTCGCCTTTCATGCTGGGTTGTTATATCGGGCACTAGGGCTCGCAATTCATTTCTATTCGCTTCGGTTGATTTCTTCGCATGTCTATTCTGATCTGAGTACCATACATTCGAAGAATGGATACTGCATTGTTCCAGATCCGCAAAGGTGTTAAATCGATTTATCAAAGCTAAACGAGATCTTTCTTCTGGTGACAATCCTACTAAAATGGTGTCAACCATCTGTCTCTCATTCCAATCTACTTGTAGTAGTCGAGACTCCCTGATGTCTGAGATGTAATGGGCTAATCTCTCGTGATTTCCTTGTACTCGTAGTACGGTCTTTCTTTTAAGTTCTTCATAAATTCCGGTGGGAATAAAATATTTTATTATTGAGGTATGCAGGTCTTCTACTGGAAGGGTAGAGCTTAATGATTCTATCACACGATTCTTTAATGGGGGTTTACATTTCGGTAGAACTTGCAAAATTTGCCAGTCATTCAGCTGCTGTAGATCTTGTATCTGCAGGAGATATTTGATGAAATTCAGTAGTTTGGCGACACTTAATCCATCAGTGTATCGGATTTCAGTTAAAAGTTTCTCCACGGGATGAGTGATTTTTCCATAGAGGTCTGCGTTATAGTTCAAGTTTGGCATCGCTTTAGGAGGACAATATGATGCATTCGGGGTTGTCAATTCGTGCGTTTCGGGGGGAATCTGGAAACGATTGGGAGGAGGGGCTTCAAATATAGTCGGGGCATTTAAATCTCTATCAGGGTGTTGCTCATGACATGAAATACAGTAACTGAGTGCATAGATCAGATAACGAGTGCAGAGAGTTATCTATTTTACTACGTAACAATCATTTTTAATTATCAGAGTGACGTATCTTTGTTAGCGTCAAAATGCTTACAACCTTTTATATAAAACAACAGAGAAGAGCAGCTTTGTAACACTCTGTACACAATTACTTTTACAAGACAGCAACAACACAATACACAATTAATTATTGTTTACACTAAAGCAAAGCAGAGTGGTGCATTTTTGTAACGTTGGGGCTATGTTACAAATCCAGGGAACCCATCATAATTGACACTCGCCAATTATACAGGCTGCCTACGTTGTAACGAACTGAAATTAAACTCAACACAATTAACAATAACATTTACGCTATTTATTAGGACACAAGGGGAAGGTATTTTACTGATTTATGCACTCACTTCAATGTGTAATAAGATGACATCTCTTTATTAACAAGTGATAAGAAAAGATCCCATAACATAGTTATTTATACTAAAATATTCAAAAGGGTTTTCTGTAAACCTAGGGATCATATTGATCATGTAATTTTACCTCGGATCCGAGTTTACTTTAAATATAGATAAGACGTCTGACTTATACTATGCTCATCTAGGAGCTTGCAAGATTACATTAACCATTTGAAGAATGGTATTATTTACTAAAGGGATTATAATTAACATTTCCATATTAACATTACAACGTACGATTTTCAATACTACAGTTTACATTTCTTTAGTTTCATTTATTGCTTAAAGAAAATCATAGTCTTTGAAAAGTCTCTTTCATCTATAAAGTTATGTCTCAAATGTAATTAACTCTCGATAGCCAAGCTATCGAGTCACCTTTAAAATAAGCTTTGCTGTCCTCGTCCTGGGGTGTGACTCTTGGGAATTCTGGTAGTCGGCGTAGTCATCTGGGTCGTGTCTCTGGCGAATATTTTACAGCTGTATCAGTGAGGAGATTGAAGTAATGCTGGTTAAAGTTGGGTTGATCCACGTCGGTCCTGGTCAGCGTCATATGGGTTGTAGACGTCCATATGTGCAGTTTGTGCAGGTCACATATTCATATGTAGAGTTGTACTAGAGTTTACATCTTAAGTAGAGACGTCACCTTGTTTACATGTGGTTAATTTTTCTTAAATTATTACATTTCGTTAACCAACTTTTCTACATCTTATATATAAAAAAAAAATACTAGCTCCCCACATTTTGTAGTGGTAGCTAACCGTTATACTTAAATGTAATTAACACATTTCTGAAGAGCTCTCGCTCGGAGGTGTGTACTGTCTGACGGCGGCATTGTAACTCTTAACTTGATATGACTGGTACATTACAACGAAGCGGAGCGAGTACTCCGCGATAATATAGTTCCTACTTTTATTTAAATAGACATTATTATAACAAGAAGAAACAAATTATTTATACTTATTTAATTTACAGGAATTATTTTAACTACTACTCGTGCCTTCAAATTACTAATTACTTACATTACAATTTTCAGACTTTCCTAAGTTACAGACGGTTCGCTAAGCACGTTGTGTCCGGAATTAAACAGGTCAACGCATGATGATTTACTAAAGGGTTAACTGTGATATTAATAGCTTTTTACAATACGAATTTTTATTACTTGTTTAGTTTGATTTTTCCCATTTAAATCTCATACTTATTCTGAGTTAGTACAGGGGTATTAGGTTTAATTGTGCGATTTAAAAATACTTAATGCTTTTTTAATTTTTTTTATTATTATTAAATATTTTATTATCAACTAAATCTAACAATATGTGTGTGTGTGAAACAAGTAGAAACCGGTGTGGTATCAGCCCTGAATAAATGTGATTTAACTAATTTATTTAAATTTTGGTAAGTGCACGAAAGATATGACAAAACAAATTATGCCATGTTATTAATAATATAAAGACACACACATGTGCAAAATTTAATGTGAAAAAACAATGCATTTTTATGCAGTGTAAACAAAAGTGGGCAGCTCAGTAGACCAGTTGGGTATGGCATCTCCCTACTAAATCTAGATGTCTCGGGTTTGATTCTCGGGCCGGCACCATAAAATCAAGGTGCGTTTTTCAGCCCCCAGGTCGACTCAGCCTGTTGAAAATGAGTACCTGGGATAACATCCTGGGGATAATAATGGGCGGCTGAGTGCTGGCCACACTGCCTTGCTTGTATGCCATACAGCTCACATAAGGCAGCCTACCCTGCCTTCTGTTAAGCTGCTTTGGTGGTACACATGGGACCCATTATTATTATTAAACAAAAGGGAGTAGTAATCAGAATAATTAAAGTATGAAAAAACTATTAATATACAATTATACATAAAAAAATTACCAATCGTTTGAACATGCATGTAATAACCATGTAAACATAACTGCATAGCATCCGAGGTCAATACCCGAGCAGTATGGAGATAATACCGTACGAGTCATCTGAGTGACGAGTAGACAAGAAGGTCCGGACGACGGACACCAGAAGGACGAGATGACGATGGAGGATCAACACAGGACTCTGAATCACGATGAGGAATCCTTGAGTATCACCGCATAAACAATAAGGTGACATGAAACCATTTTACTCATCAACAAACGGGTTACAAAAGACATTAAATAAAGAGTAAAGAGGCAATGATAAACTCTAATTGTGTAAATAGTAATTGTAAAATTTAAATGGTTAAATTATAGTAATAGAATACACGAATTTAAAAAAATTTTAACATTTGCAAAATTATTATTTCTTTTTTGAAATTGTAACGTATCATAAATATTTCTTTGAATTGATATTTATGTATATTCGATACACAAAGCAAAGCAATACTATAAAAAAATATGCAATTTAAAAGGAATACAATCTGAGCTAGTTGAGAGCACATCTTTAGATTATAAAAACTTTTATTGATTCATGTTTATGTATACATGTTAATTTATATTTTGAGTATTAGATTTATGAATATTTGTTAATATTATTTGTATAGTTACAATAATTATGCGTATGCTGAGCACACACACATACACACACACACACACACATTACAAATTTTTAATTCATAATTTTGAGTTTATTTAATAAATTTTTAAATTATTTTACAAACTCTTAATGATATAAGTATTATTATTTAAAAAACACCCTACACCTTTTCTTGTATATAGCAAAACTGTTATAACACACACACACACACACACACACACACACACACACACACACACACAGAGTTAAACAAGATCCATGCTACAATTTGTCAAAAATAGAGGCTTCATCACTCGATTAATGGTTTCCTCAGTCTACGTTCGACTTTTGCAGAAGTAGTTTACCAGAAACACTCAACACTAAAATAAAACAACACATTGTATAATTTTTTATGGAACCAGCAGGTTATTTAAAAAAAAACTTCACATCTATACTTTTGTAAACTAAGCAGAACAACCTACAAGCACATTTCAGCACTACACACCAAACACACGTGACAGAATACAAAATTTTCACCATAGCCACTAATATTAGAGTGAATGAAATGATTGAAAAACAATCACTACAATGCAGCATGAAAACATTGCAACCAATATTGTGTATCAACAATACTTAGGCAGCAAAAACTGAAAATGTACATACACTTGATTACTGAATTGGGCTCATCTGGGAAAAACGTGTGATTACTCATCAGAGTTAAAAATGTTATGTCACTACCCTGTTGTGAGTTAATATATGTCGTGACAAAGAACGCTTTATGGTGAATTTTTTGTTACAAACATCGCACTCAAAACACTTTGTAGCATTATTATGAATGAACTTGTGGTCCAACAAATCACGTCGGTAACAAAAAGTTTTATTACATACTTCACACTGATATGGCTTTACTTGGCGAACTGATTTGTGGGCTGTAAGTGCACTTTGCCAAGCAAACGCTTTATTGCAGATATCACATTTGTAATTTTTCACACCACTGTGAATTACTTTGTGTTTTGACAAATTGCCCTGAAGTGAGAATTCTTTATTACAGATATCACATTGGTATTTCTTTAAACCACTGTGAATTAACTTATGTTGTGACAGATTGCTTCGCATAGTGAACACTTTGCTACAAATATCACACTTGTATTTTTTTATGCCACTATGAATTAACTTGTGATTTGACAAATCACGTAAGTTGGAAAACGCTCTATCACAAACATCACATTGATGTGGTTTTATACCTTCATGAATTAATTGATGTTCCATTAAAGTACTCTTCCATGTGAATGTTTTGTCACAGATATCACATTTGTGTTTCTTTATTCCCTTGTGAATTGCATTATGCTTTGACAAATTAGTCCGATGGGCAAATACTCTGTTACAGATATTACACTGGTATTTCTTTACATCAGCATGTATTAATTTATGTTGTGACAAGGAACTTACTGTACTGAACATTTTGTTACATATACCACACTCAAATTTCTTTACAGCATTGTGGAATTTTTTGTGTGCTGACAAGGTACTACTATGGCGATATGCTTTCTTGCAGATGTGGCACTGATATTTTCCTACACCATGGACTGTTTTATGTAAAGACAAGGTACTCATATATCGGAAGGCTTTTTTGCAGATGTTGCACTGATATTTTCTTTCATAACTGTGAATTACCTTATGTTTTGATAAGGCAGTGGGACAAGCAAAGGCTCTATTACATTTATCACACTTGAAATTTTTTTCACGGTTGTGAGTTGATGTATGTATGAGCAGACTTCTAGATCTAGCAAAAGATTTGTTACACACACCACAATTAAACTTCTTTATTCCACTGTGAATTACTTTATGTTGCAATAAATTAAAAAACTGGGGGAAGACTTTGTTACAAACATCACACTGATAATTTTCTATATCACTATGCTTAAACTCTTTATGCTTTGACAAAATATAACTATTTGGAAAATATACATTACAGACTTCGCACTTGCACATTTGTGATAAATCTGAATTGGTTTCATGTTTCCTTTCACCATTGTGTTTCGATAACTTATGTTTTGATAAGATAGTAAAGTTTAAAAAGTATATATTGCAGATATCACACCTGCATATCTCTGACAAATTTGAATTTGTTTCAGGTTTCCTTTTACTGCTGTGGGTTAGCTTGTGTCTTAACAAATCTCTTGTCCTTGTGAAAGATTCTGTACAGATGTCACATTCAAATTTCTTGTAAATTAATTTTATACCACTGTCTATTGCATGTTTTGACCATTTATGTTTTGACAAAATACTGTAGTTTGCAAAGTATATATTACAAATATCACATTTACATATATGTGGGAAGTCTGAATTTGTTTCAGGTAAACCACAGTATTCATTTGATCCACTTGTTCTGTAAGAATTGCCACCTTGAATATTGTCTTCTGTGTTCACTATACTTACTGCATTCCTTGAATCTTTTGGCTCCTGAAAAACACAAAATGCAATGATTTTCAATACCAACTCACTTGACAATCACAAGGTTCATAGGGTTTATATTACCTTCATTCTCTAATTACAGTTTTGTATTTATAAAAATCACCCACAGAATTACTTTCCAATCATATCAAAGGAAATAAAAGGTTATATAAACAATTCTGAATGTTTAAAGGAAGCATATATCGCACACTGAATGCAAGAGGGCCATAAGTGCAAAAAATTTGGAAATTGATTTGTGGCACAATATTAACTGATCAGAGAGAGCTGTATTAAATACAATAGAGCCATTAGTGATATCACCAAGGATACAGTTGCTATAAAAATGTGTCCTTATGCTGCTGAAAATCTGGAACACACATTTTAATGCAATAGACACATGTCAGTTATAGCTGTATTGCATTAAAAGAATAAACTATATTTAGAAACATTTTAAATAAAGGAGGCCATAACTGTAATTGTGGGCACATATAAGAGTAGCATAGTTTTAATTTCATAAGCTGGCAGCACTTGTTCCCTTTCCTGCCATTTTCTATAGCTGTCACACTTCATTAGTATAACATATGAATAAGTACCAGATTATTTTGTTCGATCTGTGTTGAGTTTTACAGAATCTTTTCAAACAGAACATTGCTGATTCAGGCGAAGTTAAATGAAAGAAATGATGTAAGCTTTATTTAATATTTCTGAAACAACCTTGCTTCAAATGTTACATAACAAAGGACAAGATGAACAGAAGAAAAGAGGACAGAAATGGAAAGTAAGGGAAAGTAAATGGAAGTGAAATGCAGCCAAGGTGAAAAGCAAAAGGTGAGACGAATTCAAGATGACCAACGTGCTCAGATTTTTAAGACGTTTTGTAAGCTTGGAGATATTAACAATGATAATATATAGCTACCTGTGTGAACAGATCAAGTCCTCAATATCGGAGAGTTATATAGAAGACACCACAAGAAATATAAATGATGGGTACCACTTTAAAGTAGATGGAGAAATCTACGTTGTTTGAAAAAATTCTTCACAGGTACATTAAAAATAGAAGACAAAATGATATGGATTATTATCAAGAAGACAACAGATGGAATTGTCAAAGATGATATGTGTGGCAAACACAACAACCAACCTACACTAGAGTCCACAGTTAATATATAATATGTTCGAAAACATATTAATTCCATACCACAGATCGAGTCTCATTACCTGTGTAAAAACAAGTAGAGAATATAGTAATGGTGGAAAAACATTAGCAGATCTACACAGAAATTATGTATAGGAGTGCCAGGAATAAGCAAGAAGATATGGAAATTACTCAGCCTACCGAAACATTTTCTTGACAGAATTTAATATTAGCTTTTTGTCCCTAGAAAAGACTAGTGTTCATTCTGTGGGAAATAGAAAAATTCGTAAAAAAAAGAATTTCTACAATTTCAGTATAAAAATCATTGTGAGGAAGTTAAATTAAGCAGAGAATAATTAAAGAATTAAATAATTTCTGTCTTTTAAAGAGACAGAAATAGATATACCATACTTCAAGTATTTCAAAAATATTTTAAAATGTTTTGGGAAACCTTTACAGTAAGCGATAATAATGGCTGGATGGAAGAGAAATCGGAGTAGGGAAAGGATAAGAGAAATGTCTTCAATTTTTCTACAAAAGATGCTTTGGAGAAGCCTATATACACATGAAAAAATACAAAAAACAAGATTTAATACATCTCTGCCAAAGTGGAATTATAACTCATTCTATGAAAATCTGTTACACCATCAAAGGAAAAAAATGATGCAGATTACGATGAACGTGACCTGTAAGTTTATTCAACATTATGTTAAGGATTTACATAATTTATATATTCAAAAATATATTTTGTGTATTGCTAAAGCTTATTAAAAGAATATAGGCCTATTAGTAATACAATTAACGCTCTTGATTTTGATATAATAATTGTGTACATAATAAACTATTTTAAGCTCTATTGTTTAAGCCACTTTGTTAGTTTTGTTACTATTCATTTACGTGCGTTAGTATGACAATGTAAGTGACAATTTATTCATGTATTAACGACAGCTAAATTTTATTATTAGTTAAAATATTTTGTTCATTACTTTCTGTAGTTACTTAATCATGGTTCTAGTAATAAATGATGTGTACTGTCCAGTTTTGTTAGTTTTATTAGCAGCCATCTTAACACCAACTTTGTCACTACTTATTGCCACACTGCTAAATACTTCGTTCTTGACAAGGCCTTTCAGTGTCTCCACCATCTTCAGGTCTTAAACGACAATTGTTAGTTTCACTAGCAGCCATCTTAACACCAACTACTCATTGCCACACAGGTAAATACTTCGTTCTTGATAAGGCCTTTCGCCACCATCCTCAGGTCTCAAACGACAATTGTTGGTTTTTATTAGCAGTCATCTTAACACCAACTTTGTCACTACTTATTGCCACACCGCTACATACTTCGTTCTTGACGAGGCCTTTCAATGTCTCCACCATCTTCAGGTCTTAAAAATGTCGAGGTAACAAATTTGTCACTTAAGACCTGAAGATGGTGGAGACACTGAAAGGCCTTGTCAAGAACGAAGTATTTAGCAGTGTGGCAATAAGTGGTGACAAAGTTGGTGATGTTTACTATGTTTTTTCAGTTATTAAAAGACGATTGAAAGTATCAATAAAAATAAATTTTAACAACTATAACTGTAACGGTACAGATATGACCACAAAATTCTTTAAACACCATCTGGCCCTACCAGATAAACACAAAAAACTTATATGACATTCTGAAGACCTTTTGTCTTCTACAAAAACTATTGAGGAACTTTTGTCCTCCATCAATACTTGTGAAGTCTCTGCTTCACATTTAACCCCATAAAATTTTGCCCCCTGTTCACCTTCTACATTTAAACAATCACTATACTCCCTTTCTAAATCATAAGCACTAACTAGCAATCCCTGATCAACCTCAACTCCCATTCTACTCTCATTTTCACTATTGTCTACTCTATCACTTTTTGATACCCCATTTTCAGCTACATCATCATTATTCTTATTTAACGTTATTTCACCATTATAATTATTTATTTTACTACCGCCACTTACCTTGTCTACTATTCCTCCGTTGTTTATCGTTATATTGCTACCACCACAAACACTTACCTGTTTTGATTCAGCTTCTGAGTTCTCCTTTAATTTACCTGCCTCTTCATTCCGCAATAATTTATCCATCTCTTCAAAATGTTTGTTCATCATATCAAAAACCTTAACCATCTCTGTTTTTATAAGGTTCAACATATATGTCTTATATTCAGATTCACACATATTATCCCTACTTACCATATTATCTGCCCCCTGATCGACTTTCTTCTTGTTAGTTTGATCTGTCTCTCTACCATTTCCTACCACTAATACACTATCATCATTGTTATTAGGCCTATTCACTGTCTTATTTTCTACCACTATTACTTCAACTATCTTACCTTTATCGTTTGTCATCTTACTACCAATGTCATCATTGCTTTTTAATTTCAGCAAATATTCCCTCTTCTTGTTCTTCCATCCGTGTTAAATTATCATCTAAATTACCCCACTCCTCGTCTGTCATTTCACCTACAACCCCTCTAAATTCGCTCTCCCATTCATCCCACGCGAAACCAATATTCTCTAGTACCTCGGTTATATTCAAAATTTATTTATATAACCTCTTTATATATAAAAAAAAACTATTATTAAACTACACACATAAAATCAAAACATCTAACACCATTGTACACATCATACTCCTACCAAAACATAACCTTATTTTATGTAATTATATACGATAAAATTTTTACAAATACGCCGTTACCAATTCCTATTTTCTGTGCTTTAAAACAGGTCTAGTTCCTATAATTTTTATACGAACATCCTGGCAGGGTCGTCGCTGTGAAGATACTTCTCTTTTACCATTTTTAAAAAATACTACACTCATCATAATACTCACCGCTGCCAGAATTTTACTTACCGTCATATTCCCCATGAAACTTACATTTAGAAACTGCCCAGGTCGCCACGATATTTTTAAAAGGTTATATATCGAAACCTTCTACACTCTTGCCCTTATAAAAATCCTGCTATCTGACTGCATTTTAAAAAATTCAGAAAACCTCCGATTACGTTAGAGAAGTTGTCAGCACAGAATACTAGGAAGTGGTTATGGCGTAATAACTTACAACTAACACATATTTATAACGATTCAAACATTGTTTTATTTACCAGAATAATTATACCTTAACTTCTTTACTCTTCTAATAATCTGGTTAATAGGGTTACAATATTATAAATTCTATAGATTATACAAACCAGTAACGTTTTCTTTCTCCCCCTTTTTCCCTTTCTCTCTCACACATACGCTCTCATTTTCTTTACGTATTCGAATAAACCCCCGTTAGTGAGCTCATTATGAATTTACTGTTTACTATAAACTTTTGGCCAATTATTATAAATTTCACTTTTACTTAACTGTATGAAGTCCCCAGTATTTCGCACTATGTCTACTCCATCTTCTTCACTTAACTCCCAGTTTTCATTTACTCCACTCTTTTATACACTGTTCGTCCGGTTGAAACACTGTTTACTGTTGTTGTATTACGATACACTTTATGGTAGACCTACTTTTAACCTTTTCGGTCTACCAAAGTTTTTTCCGAGGCTACTGTGAAATTACGTCTGCACCGGTTGTTGAGTTGTAGAGAACTGCTACGTGATGACTGATTGTGTGTGTTGGTTGCCTAACCGCCCAGGTGTTAGGCATTGCCATCAACGTATTCTGTATTGCTTTTAGGAATGTAAGTTGTGCCGTTTTTTTGTGTGAACGTTGGCCGAGGTGTGCGCCCTTACACATTCCCAGACGCTTTAATAGCTTTTGTGCCTTGTACGGCTGGTTACGCATGAATTACAAGGTGTTCCAAAAGTCAAAATTTCGTGATCAAAACATTCAGCTTGGGTTGGTTACAAATTTTTTACAATTATTTGGAAATTAAACTAAACCTCTTGGTTTGTACCGTTACAACCGCTATCTACCGTGGCACATGCCACCACGGTAATAGCCAACCTAATAGCTAAACTAACCCGTCTACACTTGCAGTTTCTACACTCCCTAAGTATAGCACTTCTATTAACACCACTCAACCCCCCAAAATTACCTACATATCTTGTATGATAACAAGTTCTAATTTATTCTACACACTTCCGCACGTCCCAACTCTCACTGATCCTATGAACTTTACAATTATATTTGGTCACTTATTTACTAAAATTGACATAAATTTAAAATTATAAACATTCCAGATTATATATTGATAATTATTTACATTGGAGGCTAATTTTATCCTTATTATCACTGATGGTGAATCTGTTATCGCCCGGAAATGGGGTTTTTGCCGCAAAGCGAATGGGGACGCGGTAAACCTACTTCGTGAATTCACGTCCTCTTACTAACACAAAACCCATTCCTTACAATCTCCCATTCATTCTAACCTGCCGTCTACCTGTTCCCCATTCCCTTTGCCACAAAACTCAATCTTTTCCGATTACACTGGAATTGCTGTCAGTGGCTAAATTTCGTTTCGCCACTGACGCTAAAATTTTAATTTGCATGCACTGCCTTTAATAGATATATAGCCTCCATTATTTACAAACACTCGAAGGCAGTGCTGGTACATGACAGGTGCACCTAGCCGCTGCACCTTGAGTGTATAAAAAATAATTTGTGTCACGTACCTTTATGGGTCCCCCTCCCCATTTAATATGTGGTGTAAATTTCAAATCTTGACCTTTGGTGGAGCCGGACCATCGTTGTTTCACCACCCGAAGGAAGATCCTCCAACCATGGCCCGCCTCCAAGTGCCAAAAACCACGGCCAGGACTGGTAAGGTCGTGACCGCCCGAAAATGGGGGAGAGTCCCTGCCTGAAACATAAAACAACATCTTAATCTTATCTATAAAATTCAAACATTTAAAGTGACCTATATAACTTCAAGTTCGTCGCATTTTGTGTACCCACTATCTCCTGCGTTGCCTGATTCTGTAACACATACGCATTTTGCATCTTTACTCCCACAATTTCATATGGCCCTTCATATAATAGGAAAAACTTCTTTATTTCTTTATCTTGTGCACTCGACAAATCATGCCTCTTTACCAACACTAATTGACCTACCTCATATTTGGTCCATTTACCTTTCGCATCATGTCTCTGCTTTCTCCGTTCTCCTTTTGTAAGTAAATTTTCATTTGCTAGTCTGATCTTCATGTTTACGTCTATAATTTGATTTCTGGTGGGTATTCAAAAAGTTGTTCCAATATTCTGGGTGGCCTTGTTCCTTTAATCAATTCATGCGGCGTAAATCCGATGGATTCATGGGTGGTACAATTCAGCCACTCCTCTACTTTCTTAACGTAGGATGGCCATTCTGTGTGCTTGGCGTGACAGTACGCCTGAAATATCCTACCAATCTCTCTCATCACCCGTTCTGCCTGGTTCGACTGTGGATGGTAAACTGCCATATGCTTGGGTATGATGCCTTCCCACCCAAGTGTCTGTCGCCACTTGCCGCTTATAAACTGTGGTCCATGGTCCGATAAAATTATTTTAGGTTTCCCTACATTAATCATGTAATCTCTTACTATTTTTTCGCTGAGGACTTTGCTCGTCGCTCTCTTAATACTATACAATTTAACAAATTTCGAAAGTGTCTAAAACTACAAATATATACAACACACCACCTCTACCTCTGGGTAATGGCCCATACAAATCAACTGCAACTAAATCGAATGGTCTCTCAACTTTTATATAATTCATCTCCCCTTCTACTCTATAGTTCACTACTTTCGACTTCTGACAAAAATCACAAACTCTTAACGCTCTTCTAACTTTCCTCTCCATATTTTTAAATACACAAGATTCCTTTAAAACATTAGCACACTTTTTTGCCCCAAAATGCCCATACCTTATATGGCAATCCCAAATAATTTTCTCTGTCAACCCTTCTGGTATAACTAGTCTCCAATCACACTCACCCCCTTTGACTTTTTTAAACAGAATCCCTTGATATACTTGAAAACGTGTACTATATTCAGACCCATCTACATCCGCTTCTAAACTAACAATTATTTTACCCAATTTATTTTCAGATCTTTGCATCTTCTTAATGTCCCTTAACTCCTCACCAAAAATTCTATTTTCTCTAGTTAATCTAAAAATTTCTATTTCTTTAAGGTCTCTACCTGTTTTATTTTCTATACTATCTACCCTGGAAAGTGTGTCTGGTACTTGATTATCTGACCCCTTTATGTACTCCCAGGAAAAATTGTATTCTTGTAAAGCTAATACCCACCTGGTTAGACGACTGTGCGTTAATTTGCAAGAATTCAGAAATGACAACGCCTTGTGGTCTGTCCTGATCACTGTCCGGTTCCCCAAGATGTTCGTACGAAACTTTCCTACCACAAATACGATGCTCAGTAGCTCCTTCTCGGTGGTGGTATAGTTTCTCTCCGCGGCCAAAAGAGATCTGCTGGCGAAAGCTATCGTATTGTGTTCCTTGTCACTGTCCTCCTGATACAATTCTGCGCCCAAGGCGACGTTACTGGCGTCAGTCTGTAAATAAAAGGTTTTCAAAAAATCAGGATGATTCATCATAATCATGTTAGAAAATTTCCGTTTTATCTCCTCGAATGCCTCCCTTTCCTGTTCTCCCCATCTCCATTGTTTATTCTTTTGTAAAACAGCACTTAACCTGGATGTTGTGTGTGCATAATTTTTTTGGAATTTTCTATAGAAATTGCACAGACCAAAAAAACTTTGTAATTGTTTAATGTTTTTTGGTTCTGGGAAGCGCATAATAGCTTCTACCTTATCCAGGTTAGCTAATATTCCCTCTTGAGTAATAATAAAACCTAAGAAATGTATTTCTGTTTGTAAGAACTTTGATTTTTCCCAATTAACTGTCGGACCCCCCTTCTGTAATTTGTCTAACACATATTCTATATGCTCTAAATGTTCAGGGAATGTTCTGGTTGCTATCAGTATGTCATCTACGTACACTGTTAAAAAATCTAAATCTTTAGGTTGTAATATCCTATCCAAACATTTAATAAAACTAGCAACACTGGTGTTTAATCCAAATGGTAGACGTTTGAATTGATAGTTCTTACCATTAAATAGAAAGGCAGTATATCTCCGACTCTCTGCTGCTAATGGCACCTGCCAGTATCCTGCTGTTAAGTCTAAGGAGGTCATGTACTTAACGCCGCTAAATTTCTGTAAAATTTCATTAATTGGTTCCGGTGACTCCCGGTCAGGTATAATAATTTGATTTATTTTTCTAGCATCTAGGCATAGTCTTACCTTTCCATCCTTCTTAATCACTACGACTAACGGGTTTGAGTATGGCGATATCGATCTTTCAATGATGTCTCCCTTCATCATTCAGTCTAATTCCTCCTGCACTGCTCTCCTCTTTGAAAATGGTACTGGATAACTCCTCTGCATGTAGGGTGAATGTTCTCGAACCTTCAGCTCACATATATAATTCTTAGCTCTCCCTGGCGATTCATCAAACACCTGTCTGAAACGCTCCACAACTGTCCACAACTCCTCTCGCTGAGTACTTCCTACAACTACACTTTCATTAAAAAATTTGTTGGCTCTATTTACCCACACACTCTCATCACTCACATGCATCTCTCCCTCCTCATTTTCTATACTCTCACTCTCTCGACACATATTTATTTTAGTTTCTATCTCTCCATCGCCTGCGTTTCTAATGATACCTGCGTTTGTATCATTTTTATTCCCGTAACTTTAACTTCATCTACTACTTTCTTGAAATTAACCCTGACTGGTTTACTCCGATTTTCAAATCTTACTATTTGGTTATTGAAATCTATTATTGCCCCATTTCTCTCCAAAAAATCATTTCCTAATATTATATCTAAACTCAGCCCCTTAACTACTAGAAATGTGTTTTCAAATTCAATTTCGTTTATCAAGATATTTAATTGTACTTGTCTAGTTATTCTTTTACTTCTTACCCCAGTTACCCCCACTACTGTGACTCCCGCAACTGGCAACGATGGTATATTTTTATTTATTTCTTTTAATTCTCCCATTACATTCTCAGAAATTACTGATATCTCACTACCTGTGTCAATCAATGTTTTATAACTCTTACCTTCTATGGTGACTATCACCTCCGTCAATTCGGTTTTGTGTTCCATCGCTTTGGTGTCCTCCTCTTCCAATAACTCCTTCACCATGTCCACTTTGATTATATGACTCTGATATTCATCTGTCACTTGGACCTGGTTCTCCGTTGACAATGGCTGGGCCCGATTCTCCATTGTCCTTCCTAGTTTACCATGGAGGAACCTGCTATGGCTTGGTTGTTTCCTCCTCTTCCTCGGTTGTAATTTCCACCTCCTCTCGGCGCTCCTCTACTGTATTCTGCTCCTCTCTGCTGCTGATTTGGCTGGTGATGCATTCTCTCACTACGTATACATTCCCTGTTCTTATGACACCTAAAACAGGTTGTTCTATTTGAATAGTTATCAACATTACAGTCTATACATCACCAACTCTCGCCCCTATTGTCAAAATTTCCCCCACGTGCTCCTCTATGAAAGTTTGGTGTTCCCCTATACTGATGGTAATTGTTATTGTTTAGTACCACTGGTGGATTTGGACGCCTCCCTACTTCACGTTCACCAATATTTTGTAACACATCTAACATGCTCTCCAGTTCATTTATATTTACTATTTCTCTCGTCATTAACGTAATCTGTACCTCTCTGGGCACATGTTTGCTAATATGTCTCACAAATGACCGGAACGGCAACGGTGGTTCTAGGTACTTGGCCTCATTATATATTGTCATTACATACATGGTTAAATGGTTATTTATTCTCCCAAAATTCCCCGTTCCCATTATTTTGCTACGTAAAATTTCTTGGTCCTCTTCTGACCAATACTTGTTTCGGAATGCTAACTCAAATTTCTCATAACTACTCCACTCTGTATTATGTACTTCCGCCCATATTTCGGCATTACCCTTAAAACACTTTAAAATTGTTCATAATTTAATCTCCAAACTACTACTATTAAATCGGTTAAATTCCCTCACCCTATTCAAAAATTGCATCGGTGTACTCTACGGTTGTCACAATTAAATTGTTCTAGTTCTGTCATCTTTTGCTTCGCGAGTATACACTACTCGCTCCGCAACACTATTTATATTTTGGCTTACGGCCACATGTAATTCATCTTTAATTTCAATTATATTCTGTTCAATTACGCTTAACTTATTATCATTTTTAGTTTCATATTGAAGGTTATGTTTATTAATAACCCCCACACTCTCTTGTATTGATTGTTTACATGCACTTTCTACTTCCATTATTTTAATTTCTACATCGTTGTTATCTTCATTAATTTTAGTTACACATTTATTTTCTATTTCTATATACTGCTCTTTGACTTGAGTTTTAATTTGGTCTGCCATCTGCTCATTTACATTACTGATTTGACTTTCAATATTTGCTGTGATTTCACAAATTTGTCTGTCAATTTTCTCATCTCTTTCATTAATTTTAATGTCTCTTAACTGCATTATCTAATTTTGTACTTAAATCGTTACATTTGCTAACAAATTTTTCATTAGTATTCTCAAAACGTTCATTAATTTCGTTAATTTGGTTTTTTTAACTCATCAAATTTAATATTTTGTTCATCTAATTTCTCACTAAAACTGTTATTTTGAGCGTCAAAAAGACGGTGTATTTTATCGAAATTTTCATCATTACTATCAAATCGTTTACTGAGAAGGTTAAATAAGTCATTCATGGACATCTCTTTTTCTTTTGTATTTGTTTTAATTGTTAAGAGAGTGGAATTCGCTCCCGGCGCACTAATTACAGATTCTTCTACATTACAGCAACCTATTGATAGTGACTCTGTTTGAATACCTGAATCGCTATTTATTTGACTTTCTGTTTGACTGTCAGAGAAGCTGACTTCGTTATTAATACTCTCATTAGTATCCATTTTTTATTCTTTTATAAGACTTGTTAACTTAATCTAATCGATTTACTTAATCATAACACCATTTTAATTTTAATTAAATACTGCGTAAATTTCGTACTTCTACGTATTTTTTGCGTATTCCTAACTCACCTTTAAATCAAACTTGCATCTTATTTGTAGGTGTGGTTTTTATATTTTAATTTACATCTATAAAAACTGTCCCTGCTTCGAGCGCCAACTGTGAAGTTAATTATTTATACACATACAAATACAAATAAATAAAATTATTTATCTTCCACCTACCTTGTTTTGCCCTCTCATCCCAGAATCCGTCACACGAACGTCGAGATGCAAGAGTGATTATAAGGTTATAACAATAACAGACGCAACTCGCATTTTGTGAAGAGAAACAAACTAAGATTTTATTTAATTCATTAAAATTGCAACATGTTATTTATTTACCTTTTCATTTCTTTACTATCGGATACTACTAAAATTAAACATATTACCTTAATGAAAGGCAGCCCAGCCTGCTCAATCGCACATTCACGCCATTAAAATTTTTTGTCCCTTTATTTAGATCGACCCCATTTATTATTTAAAATTTTAACATATACCCCTTGCCGGCAACGTGACGTCTTCCCAACCGCATGGCACATCATTCACAGAAGTAGTTTTAGGTCCGAAACAGTTTGTAATTTCCTTTTCTTCTTCCGAAAACTACACTCACTTCCTCATTTTGAATACCTGAACTCACTTTTACTTGATATTGAACTTTATTGATGAGCCCCGTTGGGCGGCTACCTGGCCAGGTTAGCGTCAGTGAGGAAACTGCGACGAATATTTTCCAAGTCCCCACTACTTACATTTTCTTGGCAAGATGGAAAGCAATGCCTTGTGCGTTAAAGTCATAGTTACTGTTCATGGTACCACGTGCAATTCCCGTGTGTTGGACGTCGAATGCCTGTACTTTTGTCACATAAACGGGTGTGGCTTACAATTATGTTTCCGGCCGGTTCTGAGCACATGGCACACAGAACTCACAACCAGGCCATGTTGTTTTTGCTTCTTGGCGTCGTCTGCGCGCCTGCTGGTGTTTGCGCGCTTGTGTGTGTGTGTGTCACACAGTCTCAAAGTTCTAAGAATTGTACCGTTGTCGTCAACACGCACATTCCATTGTACTGCTACCTCTCACAGCTCCTTTGTTCGAGTAAAGTTTTTATTCATCAACACGTGGCTGGCCACACCGATGAAAACAATTTAAAATATTTTAATAAAATAAAAAACCCCTCCCTTTTGCCCCGTTACAATGTAAAGATACTACTCTTGATGTTTTGGCTGTTCACCACTTTTTCTTCACTACACTTACGTCATTCTGCGATATGGTTCACTATTTTTGAATATTTAAGTTTTTACAATTGAAATACTGTACTTTATTTGGGGCAACTGAGTCTTAGCTTGCGTCCAGCCGACGCAGCGGTGTTAGGTCGACTCACTTTACATGCGGGCGGACGTCACTGCCTTTCTTGCTACCAAATTTTGTCGCTGTTCATAGCCTTCACGTGTCAAATTGTTAGTAGTGGCATTGGGAACATGGTTTGTGAGTGTTCCCCAAGCGTTGACGAAATTACATTGCCTCTCTACATGTCACACAAAGGGGCAGGATCTCTAATTATGTTTCCGCCCGCTTCTGAACACGAGGCGAACAAAATTCACAATCAAGCCATGTTGTTTTAGCTTCTCGGCGTCGGTTGCGCGCCTGGTGGTGTTTGCGCATGTCACACAGTACTACAGTTCTTAGAATTGTATTGCGTTGTTGCATACCTGCCGCATTCCAACGTACAGCTACAAAGTTTTTACTTTTCTCCCCAATGGAAAATACACGCATGTGCGCACTGGACTTCTGGGAATTAAACTGCTGTTGAACACACTCACCGCCGCATTCTATTCTACCGGCTACACCTCACTGTGCCTTTGTTTGAACTACAATTTATATTACCATGGGACTGATCACGCAGATGAAAACGAATTTACAATTTTTTAATAAAATAAAAACCCCTCCTTTTTAGCCCCGTTACAGGGATGGAAAAGTGAAAGTTGCAGCTGGAATGTTGTTTGCACGCCTAGTCTATTCCGAGCGGGGCTGTGGCCTTGACTTGGTCAATGGCTCTTTCCCGGAAACCCATTCCTTTATTCTCAACCTCGGGTGCCGTCTGCCTGCCACTTGCTACCCGCAGTCTGTGTTTGCGTTTTAAAGTGACAGTTTGTTTTGCAAGTGAGTTTCTAAACTGTATGTCAGAAGTGATTGCCGTTGTTATCGTTATTGTTAACCGTTGTTACTGTATTTTATCGTTGCTATTTTATCGTTGTTATTCTTTATCGTTGTTTTTTGCTAAAATGGCAGAGAAAAGGAAGAAAACTGTTGTGACAATGGATGAAAAGTTTCGTGCTCTGAAGAGGTTGGATGCTGGTGAAACAGCTAAGAAGATTGCTGCTGACATGGGAGTAGGAACGAACACTGTGAGTGACTGGAAAAAAACGAGGAGTGAGATTGAGAAGTGGTGCTCATCGCAAGCTTCAACACGTGGGGTAAAAAAACTGAAAATGATGAAGAAAGCCACTAACAACCAAGTTAATGAGGCTTTATATCTTTGGTTTACCCAAAGAAGAGAGCAAGGATTGCCTATCTCAGGTCCTTTGCTAAAAGAAAAAGCTTTGCACTTCAATAAAGAAATCGGAGCCGATGGACAGTTTAAAGCAAGTGAGGGATGGTTAGAAAGTAGGAAAAATCGTTATGGTGTGCGGAAACTGCAGATCAGTGGTGAAAAACTTTCTGCTAACCAAGATGATGTTGACAACTTCAAAAGGTTTTTACACAGCTTTGTAGACGAACATGGGATTTCAGGAGAACAGCTCTACAATTGTGACGAGACTGGGCTCAACTATAAAATGCTGCCGACCTACACTTTGGCTTCAAAACAAGAAGATAGTGCACCAGGGTATAAAAAGAAAAAGGAGAGAGTGACCATTTTAGCTTGTAGCAATGCTACAGGAGTTCACAAACTTCCACTGGGATTTATTGGAAAATCCAAAAAGCCGAGGGCTTTCAAGAACTTTAAAGATTTGTCTTCCCTGCCAGTTTGGTACAGAAACCAACGCAGCGCATGGATGAACTGTGAAATATTTAGTGGTTGGTTTCACAAGCAGTTTGTGCCACAAGTGGAAAAACATTTAGCGAAAAATAATTTGCAAAGAAAAGCAGTGCTCCTACTAGACAATGCACCCTCACACCCAAGTGAAGATGAACTGAAAAATGGTGACTTAAATGTGTGTTTTTACACCCAAATGTGACATCCCTTTGTCAACCTATGGACCAAGGTGTGCTTGAATCACTGAAACGTACCTATCGCCGTAAGTTACTGACTGTGTTGATTGCTGGAATGGACGAGGGTGAAAGTGTTACGGAATCCTTAAAAAAGGTGGACATGTTAGATGTGGTGATGTGGGTATCCCAAGCATGGGATGAAATAAAACCGTTTACACTGGTTAGGTCATGGAGGAAGCTGTTAGATCACGAAGCAACTGAAAAATTGACTGGGGAGAAACCAGAAGAAATCAATGAAACTGTTTGCAATGAAGAAGAGAGTCAGATTGCAGAGTTTGTAAAAAACCTGCCTGGATGCAAAGAAATCAATGACGATGAAGTCAAGAAGTGGTTAAGTGAAGATGAAGTCAACGAAATTACAGACAGTGACATTATAGAAATGGTGTGCAATAGTGATGAGAAAATCTCTGAACCCGAAGAGGATGACAACAAGCCTATAATGAGTCACTCTGAGGCATTCAAGACCATCGAATCTCTGATCAGTTATGTTCAACATCAAGATGAAACAAGTTAAACTGAAGTGATGCTTTTAAGAAGGTTGAGAGACATGGCTTCCAAAAAACGTGTGCAGTATGTGAAGCAGCCGAAAATCACAAACTTTTTCAAAAACTGATGTAGGCGTACTGTAAGTAAAACTTTTTAACCAATTTTACTTTTTGTATTTTAAAGAGTACAGTGTACAAATACAAATGCTAAACCAATAGAAACGTCTAAAAAAAACATTCAACAACAAACGCGTTCATTATTTCTGGCCCTCTAGCTATTTATAAATGACCTTGTGATATCCGGATTTTTCCATATCCGGATCGGCCGGTCGCCATATTAGTCCAGATATGACAGGTTGTACTGTATGACAGTTTGGAGTGCCAGGGATTTTTTTTTTTTTTTGTAAGATGAAGAATAAGTTGAATACAATTTTGTTCAACCAGATTGTCATTTTAATAATGTATTAATATTTTTACATAGAGAGTAATTAATCGACTATATTATACCATATTCTGTATCACCAACTTGTGTCTTAAAAAAAAAACACAATTTATACCCATGTATTGTCAGATGTGGAAAAGAATGAAGAAAAATCACAGCCACTGCAAAAACAGCAAAACCGGCCTGGGTCTTTTCACAAGTACCAATATAAATTAATGCCAGTCCCAAAAGGGTTACGAACAATTTACTTTGTATTAGGAGTACACAAATTACAATTACATAAGACACCAATTTCATACAAAGAGGTTGTTGTTTCTGAGACAGTCAGTGACATGAGAGACATGATTTTGAACTAAGATGTAACATTTTACTGTAGTAAGTATATGTGAAATAACAAATCATTTGAGGAATAAGTGTCATTTACTCATTCCATCAATATATGAGTTTGTTCAGTCTCAAACACTTCACGGAAAGTAACATCAAGTACAAATTATGTTACAAATGTAACCAAACAATAGCTGAGAAGTAGTGATATAAGAGGGGGGACACTGAGAACTATGGACATCCTAGTGTGTCCACAAATTTGACATACTTTAAACTAGGCTAAACAAGACAGCTCCTACATGTCCTTAGGTTTGGTTTCCACGTAATGGAATATTTTAGTTCTCTACATAAACTGTAGAGGTCAACCGTGCCTGGCTCTAGTATCAGGTCGGAATGTAGAAACGTGGCAACGTTGCGTCTTAGGCCAAAGCGGCATTTGAGTAGAGTGTGGTCTGTATCGTGTGAGCAGATAACTTTCTAGTAAAATTTACAAAGCTCTTGTTACAGTTTGTCGTTAGTGACTGTTTTCGTAGTGCAGTAGTGCTGTTTAATGTTATAGTTTTGTAACGGGACATTTTGGGGCTTACCTTGGGGTATTAAAAAGATTGTAATATTTTATTTTATATTTTATTTTATTATTAAAATGAATTTTATTAAACTTTATTAAGCAATAATAACTTTAGCAAGGCAGGAACAGAATTATGAAGGAAATAAATTCTATTGTAAATTGTGTAACGGCAGAATAAATAAATCGAGTCGTCGAATTATACAGACGCGTAAAACAACATCTGAATTCGGATGAAGGTCAAGTGTGGACGGCAGAGAACAGTTATTTTTAGAACGGTGACAGCATACATTAGGTGACGGAAAACCAACGAAGTTATGTAAGCCAGGACGTCACCGATTGAGAATGCGGGTGTGTTTAAAATAGATCCCATATACGACATGGTTTCGGCGTATGAATACCAGTTGCTTACGCCAAAGCGCTTCACAACATAGCGCAATGATTCGTTCTCAGAAATATCTCAACCGTTGAAGTGTACAGACGTGCATATTAAACTTTTATAAAAGGCGGTGGGCCCGTCGCATATTACCATGTAAATCATTAAAAGGCCTTTCTTTTCAAAATGTAAAATCAGTGTTAGTAAAATTCAACTAGCGAGGAAATAACTTTTAAAAACATGTAAATTCAGTGCGTGGGTTCGTCGACATCTTCAAGCGACAGATGGGTAATGTTTTTTTTTTTTTAAATTCAATCACGTAACAATCTGCCATAAATTCAACTTTTATAAATCCAGTAAAATTCTTTATAAAAATCAAATTAAATTTTGTTAAAATGAAAAAATAAAATATGAGATCTCTGAGCACTAGTGTGTGTGGGCGCGTGCTGTCTGAATGTCTATCTATTTAAATTAAGGAGTGCTAGTTACGAAATATGTAATTGATATTTATTTAATGGTTAGAATGTTTAATGGGGTAAGTTTTTATAGTGTTTGATTGTTGACTAAGTAATTCTCTTTAGCCATGTGGCGACAATATTTTAAGGTGTTTTCTTTTTCAAAATTGAGCAAATATTAACATGTTTCTTCTTTTAATAACATTAATAAATTTGAGGTATGTGCATAACGAAGTTGTTGTTTATTTGATCAACCATGTCTGATTTCCTGGTTCGCTTATAAGAACCCTAGAAAATTTTCTCTACGTATCAGAGATGGTGCCCGAAAGATATCGTGAAATAATAAAAGGTAAGTCAATTAATTGCGTTAAGTAAATATTATTACATTGGCTTCTGAACAGGGACAATTATATAAATTGTGTATAATATAAGCCTACAGGGAAATCAGAATGGTTGCTAAAAAAAAAAAAAAAAAAAAAAAAAAAAAGTACGTAATTACAAGGTTATGTTATAGCTGTTATGTGATGTTTTGTTGTGCTAAATATATAGAACAGTAGTTCAAAAGAAGTAAAGTTTAAGCGAATTTTGCACAATGACCACTAACGAGAGTATTAATAATGAAGTCAGCTTCTCTGACAGTCAAACAGAAATTCAGATAAGTAGCGACTCCGGAATTCAAACAAATAACAGTAGTCTTGAGGAGTCAAAAATAATGCAGACAGCTGAGATTCATTCAACACCTATTTTAGGAAATCAAAATAAGAAATCTGACGAAAATGATATGTTAACAAGATTGTATAATATGATGTACAATAGTGTAGAAAAACAAGATAGCAATTTTAGAGAGTTGAAAAACGAAATTAATGAGATCAAAAGTAATTTTAATAATAAATTTGATGAACAGAAAAATAGTTTTGAAGCTAGATTTGATGAACAAAGTGATAAAATTAAAAATAATTTTAATGAAAAATTGAATGAGATCAGAGACGAAATTAAACAACAGAATTTCAAGTTTAGTGAGCAAGTAAATGAAATTACTACACGTTGTGACAATATTAGAGAGCAGATATTAGATTCAGTAAACTGTAAGTTTGATGAACAAATTTGTGAAATTACAGAAAAAATTGAAAATAAAATCAGTAATGCCAGTGAGCAAATTGCAGACAAAATTACCACTCAGGTCAAAGAGCAATGTGTGGAAATAGAAAGTAAATGTATAAGTAAGATTAATGAACATAATAATGACATAGAAATTAAAATAATTGAGGTACAAAGTGCATGTAAACAATCAATACAAGAGAGTGTGGGGGTTATTAACAAACATAACCTGCAATATGAAACTAAGAATGATAATAAGTTAAGAGTAATTGAACAGAATATAATGAAATTAAAGATGAATTACATGTGGCCGTCAGCCAAAATATAAATAACGTTGCAGAGCGAGTAGTGTATACTCGCGAAGCAAAAGATGACATAGAACTAGAACAATTTAATTGTGATAACCGTAGAGTACACCCGATGCAATTTCTGAATAGGGTAAGGGAATTCAATCGATTTAATAGTAGTAGTTGGGAGATTAAATTACTGAAAATTTTGAAGTGTTTTAAGGGTAATGCCGAAATATGGGCATTATTGGGTATTATATACATATGGGTATTATGTACATAATACAGAATGGAGTAGTTATGAGAAATTTGAGTTAGCATTCCGAAACAAGTATTGGTCAGAAGAGGACCAAGAAATTTTACGTAGTAAAATAATGGGAACGGGGAATTTTGGGAGAATAAATAACCATTTAACCATGTATGTAATGACAATATATAATGAGGCCAAGTACCTAGAACCGCCATTGCCGTTCCGGTCATTTGTGAGACATATTAGCAAACACCTGCCCAGAGAGGTGCAAATTACATTAATGACGAGAGAAATCGTAAACATAAATGAACTAGAGAGTATGTTAGATATGTTACAAAATATCGGGGAATGTGACGTAGGGAGGTGCCCAAACCCACCAGTGATACTAAATAACAATAATTACCATCAGTATAGGGGAACACCGAACTTTCATAGAGGAGCGCGTGGGGGAAATTTTGATAATAGGGGCGAGAGTTGGCGATGTATCGACTGTAATGTAGATAACTACTCAAATAGAACAACTTGTTTTAGATGTCATAAGAAAAGGGAGTGTACACGTAGTGAGAGAATGAATCACCAGCCAAATCAGCAGCAGAGAGGAGCAGAATACAGTAGAGGAGCGCCGAGAGGAGGTGGAAATTACAACCGAGGGAGAGGAGGAAACAACCAAGCAGTAGCAGGTCCCTCCACGGTAAACTAGAAAGGACAATGGAGAATCGGGCCCAACCATTGTCAACGGAAAACCGGGTCCAAGTAACAGATGAATATCAGATTAATATAATCAAAGTGGACATGGCGAAGGAGTTATTGGAAGAAGAGGACACCAAAGTGAGGGAGCACAAAACCGGATTGACGGAGGTGATAGTCACCATAGAAGGTAAGGGTGTAACGTGTCAAAATTATGGGGTATTTTATTTTATTTTCATTTGCGGGGTTTCATAAAAATATATTGTGTAATTTATTCCAACAAACCAGAACACGTGGTGAATAGAACAGTTGTGTAACAAAACAGCAACGCAATATTACGTTGTGAAATCAGTTGAGATATGTAGCCACCCTCGATTTCCACGAACTTCGCATATGTGTGGTCATGCGCCTGTATGCATGACACAGGTATACGCGCGGGTGGGACACGAAGTAAATCAACCGACGCTGTCGAAAATGGCGCAGAAACAACGTTTTGGTGATACCCACAAACCGAGCTGAAGGATATGTAAATTAAGGACCACCTCTTTAGTGACATCAGACCAGAAGTGCCTAAATATCGTCGGCACACACTACAGAAAAGACCACTATATATCATGCACATAGTCGCTCAACTGCAACAAATCAACTATGAACGTCGACGAGATCCGTTGGCAGTGGACATCGGTTTCCTCCCGTTTGCAAGAGAAGCTTGGGCAGTTCGTCCCAAGTCGTACCGGCCGGTGCAACTCGAAGGGGTTATCTCTTCCCAAAATTTTAAAATTTGTCCGTAAAAGTGAATCAGTCGTTTTTTAAAACCAGTGGCAGTGATGCGAGACTAACTACAGAAGACCAACACACAAATTTGTTATTTTTTTGTTTCGGGATGACTACAAACTTACCACAGGGCGGCCACGAGGTCACGGATGAACGCGTTGCCGGCGGGGGTTTTATAAAATGTACTAAATTAATAAATCAGGGTAATGGGGGTTGTTTTAAGAATGTGAGAGTGAGTGAAAGGCAGGCTGGGCTATCTACAATATAGTAAGTAATATTATTTAAGTATATAACAATAAGATGTATAAACAAGAGTCACACAAAATTTGAAAACATGTAAGAAAATTTATTTGGAAAACCAACATTTAAAATGGCAAGATTTGATCATTAAACAATCATAATTTCTCTTCATAAAATGTGTAGTTTAAGTCATTTCACTAACCTATGAAACACATGTTTGTGTCTGATGTTCGTGCGATCGGATTTCTGGACCCCGATAAAGAAAGAACCTTTACAGGTAGGTGAAAATAAATTATATTTTGTATTTTATATATTTAAACGGTATATAACTTCACAAATGGCGCAGCCGATTACAGGGACGATTTTATAAATTAAAAAAATGTGCTGATATACAATCCACACCTACGAAGATCCAAACGTGTGTTTTAGGTTAGCGGAATACAGTGCATCATTCACACAAAATTGGCTATACAGTATATTACATATTGATTATATTATATGTACGCACAAGTATCAATTATAAAAAGTAAGAATTTCAGATAACGAAAATAACGTAAATGAAACGGCTAGTGTTGAAAATCTTGATGAGTCAAATATGAGTGATTTAAGGTACATTCGACTCCAAGTGCGAGTCAAAATAAAATAGAAATAAATGTAACAGACCAAAACAATGTAACTGAAGATTCGGGGATTCAAATAACCCCAAAATTGAGTAGGGAATGTACAGCTAATAATGAAGAAGTCAGCTTCACTGACAGTAATGTAGAAATAACCGAATCAAAAATAATGACAGATGTCGAACATCAATCAACACCTATTTCAGTCAACCAAAATAAGAAGTCCGATGAGGACAATATGTTGACACGTTTATATAGCATGATGTGTAGCATGAATAATAAGTTCGATGAACAACAAAGTGACTCTAATGTTAAATATAATAAAATGAACGAAAAATTTGACAGACAAAGGAGTGAATTAAATAATCGTTTTGATGAAATTAAGACCGAAATTAAAACCGAATTTAATTGTAAATTTGATGAACTTAAAACTGACATTAATAAAGTACAGATCAAATGCGAAAGTTATTGTAACGAATTGAAACGAGACATTGAGAAAATAGTAGAGTCAGTAGGAGAACGGAGTAAAAGTAAAAATAATAATGATAATAAAAAATTTACAAACGATGACAATAATGTCAAAAATGAGAATATAATTAACAATGTGGTAGTAGAGAGTAAGATAACAAATGTTAACAATGATATTGAAAGTGGTAATGTGATTGGAAGGGTGGTATCAGAGAATTATACAGTGGAAGTAGATAGTGAAATAGTGAGTGAGAGAGAGAGAGCGCTATATGTAGTAACGAAGTTGTAGTTAGTGTTGATGAATTAGAAAAAGAATGGAGAGAGAGAGTAGCTGAATGTGTAGGGCAGAGGGTAAATTTTCCCCTTATTTGTGATGAACCAAGGTGTTCAAAAATGTTATTATTGGAGCCTATTTAATGGAAGATTTGACTTATATCCCTTTTTTGTATGAGTTAGTACCCTCTGTGTGGAATGATGTTGAAAGTATGATATGGTGTTATGATGAGAGAGATTTAGGTGGAGAATTGTGTGTTGATAAAGAAATAGAATTATATAAGTTGCAGAGAAATTATAATGAGTTGAAAGAGATGTTAAATGATATGAAATACTTACTTGTTAAAATAGAGAGTGAAGATTATTTTGATGATACAGTTTTAAATAATAATAACTTACCTTATGTTGTAATGAATGATAAAATAACTGACTGGACAATGAATATAATTACTGATGGAGACTTAACGAAAGTACTTAACGTTGACTTATTTTATGATTATTTTGGTAAAATGAATGAAGTTGGTTTTTTTGGTTACGACACACAAGACAGTAATTTGTGTATTAATGAAATCGAACAGTGTTATATAAAACCAAGATTAATCTATGACGATGGTGGGTAGGCTATAAAACGATAAAAGACAGTTATAAACATTTTGTTTTGTGGTTTGACCTGGCAGATTTGGACATTGAAGTGCGAAAAAATGGAACAGTTAATAACAAGAGTTTGTAAATAAAAATGTAGTAAATTCATTTGTGTGCATTGTAGAATGTTAAGTAAACAAGTGTGTGTAATTGTTGCAATAATAATATTAATATTTGCAAATTAAATAAATAACCGAATAAATTTTGACAACAGTAACTGGTTAATGGTAAGGGTTGTGATGGCAATGGAACTTGTATTTTTAGTAATTAATCTAATTAAAACAATTTGATAGGTTTTAAATATTTTGATTGATTATTTAAATGTTGTATAATTAAATTTCCTAATGAATTTAAATTATTTTACGAGTTGGGAGTTTGGTAATTAAATGATAAATTGTTTGATTTAAACTAACATGTGTGTCAAATGTTTCAGAGGTGAGGTGAAAGTATTGGTGTGGGGAATATGTTTTGTGTATGTCATTTTAAATGAACTGTAAGTATAGAAATTTTATAGTACGAATCATGTATAATAAAAATGTTTACAGGTGTAACTTAGATGGAAAGATTTTATTCAATGATAGATGATTTAAAATAATTGTGTAAAATAAAAATAATTAAAATTCTAATAATAACTGAAGGATGATATATAATAATTATAAATAATAAAGTTTGAAAATTTTAAGGAAGATAATTGTAGAAATGTATGAATGATTTGAATGAGTCAAATGCTAAATGGGTAATGAAAATGTTACGATAGAATGTATATAAAATTTTTAAGTATTTAGTTAGGTTACTAAGGTGCTATTGCGGGGGTGGCCTGTGCCCTCGTAGATAGTGAAATGGGTTGGGGGTAACAGAGTGTTACCTCCATCGGAGCCCAAAATGGCGAAAATGTGCGACACACCTTTTTCATGCAAATTCAATTTGTACACTGATAGACGCTCGTGTCGCACATATTAATAACGATGTAGAACAGGCATTGAAATGCAAGTTAGATTTCCCCAACTTTTCGGGCGATTACTGCCTTACCAGCACTAATCGTGGATTTGGCTAGCGGTTAGCTATGGTCATACCAAGTCCCTTGACCATAGCGACTTGAAATTGGTATATAATAGAAATTAAATGGGGGTGAAATTTAGGGGAAATCCAAACTATGGAACAGCGGCTACCACTCTGTTCGAGTAGGAACAGCAAGGCCAGGTGGTAGACCCGTTTTAAGGGCATTTAAATATAACCAAGGATATGTTGGTATCCAAAACGTTAAAATGTAACTGCCGAAGCAAAGACACGGAGGGTCCAATCCCTCCAAATATGCCGTCTTTGTGGAAGCGAAAAGGCGCTACAGTCTTACATAAATTGCAATAGCGTGTGTGGATGGGAGGTGGCTCAGATGAGCCACGAATTTAAATTTATAACATGAAAACTGCTAACTCTGATTTTGATCTAATAAAGATGCTTGTGTTCTGTTTAAATAACTAGATGCTCATACATTCACTATAAGGTGTTCATTCTATGTTTTAAATGTAATATTTTATTGTAGTAGGTTAGATATATAGAAAGTATATGTTTTATATAATTGGTGTATTTTTAAACTAAGCAAGTAACTAAACCGACTGGCAGGCGGTTAACATAAATTATCAGAATCAGAAAAAGGGGAAACAAGGAGGTTAGAAGTAAGTATTGATAAATATATATATTTCATGTGATTTGCTAAAATTTTGAGATGTGTTTTCACTTATGAAGAATATCAGCTGATCAGCAATAAAATGTCACTGTTATATTGGTTGTAAATGTTCCAGGTAATTAATGTTTAATGTAATGTTTCAATGTATTACAGTGCTATTTAAAAAATGAGAAAAGTAATTTGATAAAGTGAGAAATAAAGTAATAATTTGTGAAAGCTAATAAAAGATAGTTTTTGGGGTGATAAGTATTTTGTGGGACATGTCGATCAGTCCAAGTTGAATTTAAAGTTGAAATAGTAGAGATGAAAATAATGTAATGTTGTTATGAGGTAATGTAATAGAATTTGAGAAGTACTGATGTTGACACAGTAGTTATGGAGAATATATGTAGAGTATTGAGGGATATATTGATGTTTATAATTGATGATGTTATTTTGTTGTAGTTGAAGTGAGGTAATAAGAGTGAGATTTTGGGGATGGTAATTTTGTAATAGGGGGTAGTGTAATGTAGGAGTCCGCAACACAATGGTTGAGTCGACATGGGACCGATTTAGGGGGAAGGGGTCGTCTCAGGTAGAATCCAGGGACCAGATAATGGGAAATGAGCTTTTTTGGGGGGGGAAACATGTATCCTAAGTACAAAGGGTTAGAGAGTATTTTTTTTTATATACAGAGAGAAGGTGGAGATTTGAGTTTAATGATAAGTTGGGGTTTAGAGATTGTTGGATAGATATTTTGATAGAGATGTGTGTCATGTTAGTAAGAGTTGTTAGTGGTTAGAGTCAAAGGGAGAAAGATTATATAGGTATACAGATCAAGTAGTACATTAAATGAGAATAAATAATTTAAATCACCCAAAGTAATGTAGAATGAGATTGTTAAATAAAGAAAGAGATTTGTAATAAGAAAATATAAAATTTTTGTGGAAACCAGTGACAATTTTTTTGATAGAATTTGGAAATGTAAAGTTTATTTGAATAATTTAAATGTCAATCTGATTATTATTTATAACGATGTTTTGTTAGTTTTAAATGTTTTGTTTTATTATGTTTTGTGTTTCAAGTTAGAATGTTACAGATGTTAAATGTATTTTCAGATAGAACTTGTACATAACGTATGTGGGTCAAGGGTTTTGGACTTGACCTAGTTTTGATCAGCTGACAGTGAGGTCATATAAGTTAATAGTAAGGAAGTTAATTCAACTTTTGTTTTTTGATCAATTTAAACAAATTTTAAATAATTTCCGTATGAAAAGGAAAATATTTTAAGAAAGTTACATTTTTTGGAATTTAAGATTTTTTTTGGAATTTTGAATTTAAAATTTTCTTTGAAAAAAAAATTTCTTGATTTTGCGCCTGCCAGATAATGGATATTTTTAAGCTTTGATTATTTTATTATTTGTGTACTAACCATGTTTATTATTATTGAATTATTTTGTTGAATTGTATTGTTAGACTCTAGGTAATCCATGGTAGGTTAAGGATGTTCCTAATTGTAGAAAATGTTTAAATTGATTTATTAACAGAAAAGAAAAAAAACCAATGAAGAGAATAATTTAAAATATATACAAAATTTATGATTTAATTTTAAATGGAACAACCAGTGAGTGGTATTTTAACGAATTCTTAAAGAATTTTTCAATTTTCAGTATGTAATGTAAGTGTGTGCGTGAGCCCAGTTTCTGCTAAAGGCAGCCCAGCTTGCATATAGGGGGAAACATATCGGTTGAGGATCTGGCATAATCTAAGCCAGGGATTGAGGGTTTTTGGGGTAGCATGATAGAAGGCGAGGTGCGCCGTGGTGCGTGTCTGTTCGGTTTTTCGGTGTTGGGATCTCTTACAGGGAAGTCCAGTGATCTCGTTCAGATGCGCTCATAGTCGCCGAGCCAGGGGGGTCGTTTACCCATGCAGAGTAAGAACAAAGGGGGGTTGTTGGCACCAGTTCCTCACCGGTCCTCTTAGGGGTTTTATCAATGAGATTTCTTCTGTTTTGGACAGAAGACTTCTCATTGGGGGGGTATTGTAACGTGTCAAAATTATGGGGTATTTTATTTTATTTTCATTTGCGGGGTTTCATAAAAATATATTGTGTAATTTATTCCAACAAACCAGAACACGTGGTGAATAGAACAGTTGTGTAACAAAACAGCAACGCAATATTATGTTGCGAAATCAGTTGAGGTATGTAGCCACCCTCAATTTCCACGAACTTCGCATATGTGTGGTCATGCACCTGTACGCATGACACAGGTATACGCGCAGGTGGGACGCGAAGCAAATCAACCGACGCTGTCGAAAATGGCGCAGAAACGACGTTTTGGTGATACCCACAAACCGAGCTGAAGGATATGCAAATTAAGGACCACCTCTTTAGTGACATCAGACCAGAAGTGCCTAAATATCGTCGGCACACACTACAGAAAAGACCACTATATATCATGCACATGGTCGCTCAACTGCAACAAATCAACTATGAACGTCGACGAGATCCGTTGGCAGTGGACATCGGTTTCCTCCCGTTTGCAAGAGAAGCTTGGGCAGTTCGTCCCAAGTTGTACCGGCCGGTGCAACTCGAAGGGGTTATCTCTTCCCAAAATTTTAAAATGTGTCCGTAAAAGTGAATCAGTCGTTTTTTAAAACCAGTGGCAGTGATGCGAGACTAACTACAGAAGACCAACACACAAATTTGTTATTTTTTTGTTTCGGGACGACTACAAACTTACCACGGGGCGGCCACGAGGTCACGGATGAACGCGTTGCTGGCGGGGGTTTTATAAAATGTACTAAATTAATAAATCAGGGTAATGGGGGTTGTTTTAAGAATGTGAGAGTGAGTGAAAGGCAGGCTGGGCTATCTACAATATAGTAAGTAATATTATTTAAGTATATAACAATAAGATGTATAAACAAGTCACACAAAATTTGAAAACATGTAAGAAATTTATTTGGAAAACCAACATTTAAAATGGCAAGATTTGATCATTAAACAATCATAATTTCTCTTCATAAAATGTGTAGTGTAAGTCATTTCACTAACCTATGAAACACATGTTTGCGTCTGATGTTCGTGCGATCGGATTTCTGGACCCAGATAAAGAAAGAACCTTTACAGGTAGGTGAAAATAAATTATATTTTGTATTTTATATATTTAAATTGTATATGAACATCACAAGGGTTATACAACATTGATTGATACAGGTAGTGAGATATCCGTAATTTCTGAGAATGTAATGGGAGAATTAAAAGAAATAAATAAAAATATACCATCATTGCCAGTTGCAGGAGTCACAGTAGTGGGGGTAACTGGGGTAAGGAGTAAAAGAATAACTAGACAAGTACAATTAAATATCTTGATAAACGAAATTGAATTTGAAAACACATTCCTAGTAATTAAAGGTTTGAGTTTAGATGTAATATTAGGAAATGATTTTTTGGAGAGAAATGGGGCTATAATACACTTTAGTAAACAAATAGTAAAATTTGAAAATGGGAGTAAACCAGTCGGGGTAAAGTTTAAGAAAGTAGTAGATGAAGCTAAAGTTACGGGAATAAAAATGATACACAAGCAGGTAGGCGATGGGGAGATAGAAACTAAAATAAATATGTGTCGAGAGAGTGAGAGTATAGAAAATGAGGAGGGAGAGATGCATGTGAGTGATGAGAGTGTGTGGATAAATAGAGCCAACAAATTTTTTAATGAAGGTGTTGTTGTAGGAAGTACTCAGCGAGAGGAGTTGTGGGCAGTTGTGGAGCGTTTCAGAGATGTGTTTGATGAATTGCCAGGGAGAGCTAAGGATTATACATGTGAGTTGAAGGTTCGAGAGCACTCACCCTACATGCAGCGGAGTTATCCAGTACCATTTTCAAAGCGAAGAGCCGTGCAGGAGGAATTAGACCGGATGATGAAGGGAGACATCATTGAACGATCGATCTCGCCATACTCAAACCCGTTAGTGGTAGTGATTAAGAAGGATGGAAAGGTAAGACTATGCCTAGATGCTAGAAAGATAAATAAAATTATTATACCTGACCGGGAATCACCGGAACTTATTAATGAAATTTTACAGAAATTTAGCGGCGTAAAGTACACGACATCATTAGACTTGACAGCAGGATATTGGCAGGTGCCGTTAGCAGCAGAGAGTCGGAGGTATACTGCCTTTCTTTTCAATGGTAAGAATTATCAGTTCAAACGTCTACCATTTGGGTTAAACACCAGTGTTGCTAGTTTTATTAAATGCTTGGATAAGATATTACAACCTAAAGATTTAGATTTTTTAACAGTGTACGTAGATGACATACTGATAGCATCCAGAACATTCACTGAACATTTAGAGCATATAGAGTATGTGTTAGACAAGTTACAGAAAGGGGGTCTGACAGTTAATTGGGATAAATCTAAGTTCTTACAAACAGAAATACATTTCCTAGGTTTTATTATTAAGCAAGAGGGAATATTAGCTAACCCAGATAAGGTAGAAGCTATTATGCGCTTCCCAGAACCAAAAAACATTAAACAATTGCAAAGTTTTTTAGGTTTATGCAATTTCTATAGAAAGTTCCAAGAAAATTACACACACACAACATCGAAACTAAGTGCAGTACTCCAGAAGAACAAGCAGTGGAAATGGGGAGAAATGGAATGCGACGCATTTAACGAAATTAAGAGAAAATTTAGCCATATGATTATGATGAATCATCCTGATTTTAATAAAACTTTTTACTTACAGACAGATGCAAGCAACGTAGCTTTAGGGGCGGAGCTCTACCAGGAGGGTTGCGATAAGGAACATCTTACCATCGCCTTCGCCAGTAGATCGCTTCTGTCTGCAGAGAAAAATTATACCACCCCTGAGAAAGAACTTTTGAGCATTGTGTTCGCCGTGGGGAAATTCAGGACATACATCCTGGGAAACGAAACGGTAATCCGAACGGACCACAAGGCACTGTCATTTCTGAATTCTTGCAAATTAACGCACAGTCGTCTAACCAGGTGGGTATTAGCTTTACAAGAATACAACTTTTCCTGGGAATACATAAAGGGGTCAGACAATAAAGTACCAGACACTCTTTCCAGGGTAGATAACATAGAAAATAAAACAGGTAGAGACCTTAAAGAGATAGAAATTTTTAGATTAACTAGAGAAGATAGAATTTTTGGTAAGGAGTTAAGAGATATTAAGAATATGCAAAGATCTGAAAATAAATTGGGTAAAATAATTGTTAGTTTAGAAGCGGATGTAGATGGGTCTGAATATAGTACACGTTTTCAAGTATATCAAGGGATTCTGTTTAAAAAAGTAGAAGGGGGAGCGTGATTGGAGACTAGTTATACCAGAAGGGTTGATAGATAAAATTATTTGGGATTGCCATATAAGGTATGGGCATTTTGGGGCAAGAAAGTGTGCTAATGTTTTAAAGGAATCATGTATATTTAAGAATATGGAGACGAGAGTTAGAAGAGTGTTAAGAGTTTGTGATTTGTGTCAGAGATCAAAAGTAGTGAATTATAGAGTAGAAGGGGAGATGAATTATATAAAAGTTGAAAGACCATTTGATTTAGTTGCAGTTGATTTGTATGGGCCATTACCCAGAGGTAGAGGTGGTGTATTGTATGTATTTGTAGTTTTAGACACTTTTTCGACATTTGTTAAATTGTATAGTATTAAGAGAGCGACGAGCAAAGTCCTCAGTGAAAAAATAGTAAGAGATTACATGATTAATGTAGGAAAACCAAAAATAATTTTATCAGACCATGGACCACAGTTTATAAGCGGCAAGTGGCGACAGACGCTTGGATGGGAAGGCATCATACCCAAGCATACGGCAGTTTACCATCCACAGTCGAACCAGGCAGAACGGGTGATGAGAGAGATTGGTAGGATATTTCGGGTGTATTGTCACGCCAAGCATACAGAATGGCCATCCTACATTAAGAAAGTAGAGGAGTGGCTGAATTGTACCACCCATGAATCCACCGAATTTACGCCGCAATGAATTGATCAGAGGAACAAGACCACCCAGAATATTGGAACAACTTTTTGAATACCCACCAGAAAATCAAATTATAGACGTAAACATGAAGATCAGATTAGCAAATGAAAATTTACTTACAAAAGGAGAACGGAGGAAGCAGAGACATGATGTGAAAGGTAAATGGACCAAATATGAGGTAGGTCAATTAGTGTTGGTAAAGAGGCATGATTTGTCAAGTGCACAAGATAAAGAGATAAAGAAGTTTTTCCTGTTATATGAAGGGCCATATGAAATTGTGGAAATGAAGATGCAAAATGCGTATGTGTTACGGGATCAAGCAAAGCAGGAGATAGTGGGTACACAAAATGCGACGAATTTGAAGTTATATAGGTCACATTAAATGTTTGAATTTTATATATTGTATTCAGATGTTATTTTATGTTTTCAGAAGGGACTCTCCCCCATTTTCGGGCGGTCACGACCTCCAGTCCTGATCGTGGTGAAACGACGATGGTCCGGCTCCACAAAATTGGTTGAGAGTAGAAATTTCACCAGCTTGTTGAACGGGGAGGGGGACCCCTAAGATATGTGTTATACAATATTTTTTTTCTCACTCAGGTGTGTAGATAAGGTGCACCATACCACATACCAGCATTGCCTAGTGTGGCTGTAAATATCTTATAGAGGCTACAATTTAATATAAGGCAGGGTTAGCAAGTAATTTTTTTTGTGATATCATTACCAAAGCAGATACTAAGATCTGCCAATGATAACAGTTCCAGTGTATTAAAAAAGATGAGTTTTGTGGCGAGGGGGATGGGGAACAGGTAGACGGCGGGTTTGAATAAACGGGAGAGTAGTAGGAGTAGAGTTTGATGTTGAAGTTAACAAAGAGAAGAACGTGAACTCACGCAGTGTGTCTATCTTGTCCCTATTCTCTTTGCGGCAAGACCCCATCTTTTCGGGCGATTATTTTTTTATTCATTTATTTGTAAGGTATATAACTTATAATCTATATCAATAGTTTAACTTAAATAAGTGACCATGCATAACTGTAAAATTGGTAGTACCAGTGTAAAAGCAAATTAGTATTTGGAAGTGGTAAAAAGAAAGTAAAGTGATAGTGAATAGAGCAGAGTAAAAGTGTCATATCTAGTGAAAGTGAAATAATTCAAAGAACATAGTAAAGCTATGAAATAAATAAAGAACTGTGAAATGAACAGTGAAAAGTAATAATAAAATAGTATGATAACGTTTGTAAACTAAAAAATAATAACGTTATTAATAACCAAACATATAAGAATTCACCATCTGTGAATTGTAGTAGCGGTGTCAGTGTGAACCTTATATGTCTTTGGTAGTTTCCCCACATTTTGGGCGGTCACGGTTTCACCAGGCCCTGGCCGTGGAATTATGTAAGTAGTTACAAAATTGGTGAATTTTGAAATTGAACTGGGGGGTAACACAGGGGAAACTACATAACTATGGAACAGCGGCTATTGTCGTAGGTGGTGATAGTTCCGTATTTAAGGGTGTGTGAATCATTTTAGTAGGATTACTGGTGTCCTCGGACATCAGTAATACCGAATTTTTATATAAAGCTGAACCAAGAACGGTATCGGCAGCGTCGATACCTTATATATGTAACTTCAGTTCTTGGGAATGCAAATGGACGCCACAGTCCACCATAAATAAGCAATAGAGTGTGTGGAAAAGGAGCTAGTTACCAAATTGTAACTAGGATTTTAAGTAGTAAATGATGTAGTGGGAGTGTAGCTGTAAATGCAGTGAGAGGGTGACGACCTATGTAAACAGCGGGCGGTTAACTTATAACACGACTCTATACAGAGAGAGTTGGGGGTTGGCAATCCATATAGCTGTTCAGTAACTGTTGCTATAACTATGTCTCAATGAGTAGCGATGTATATCCCTAGGAGAGCAAAACTATTTTAAGTTGATAAGAATTTTAAATTCAACAATATTTTGATGCTGATAAATATGTAATTTCATGTATTTGTATCAAGTGTATGCAATGTGTTGGGGAGAAGGATTATAATAATGTGTTTATAAGATAATTCACAGAATGTTACAAAGGTAATTAACATTACTGGAAAATTATGCAATTAAAGGTTTAAATAATCAGTTTTCAAGGTGTTTAGAAGATTCGAATAAATAGTGAGAGTAATTTGAGATGATAAGAAGGTAATGATGTAAATGACTAGTAAAAGGTAGATTTTGGGTGATTAATATTTTGTTAGGACAATTAGAGCAGTCCAAGTTAAGAAAGGGGTACCAGAGGGAATAATATTGTTGTGAATTAATGTAATGTAGAATTTGAGATGTAATGGTGACACAGTAGCTATGGGGAATATATGTAGAGTATTGATTGATATATTGATGTAATAAGTAAGTGGATATATTTTGTTGTAGTGTAACCCCTCTTTCCTTTTTATGCTTTTTTATTTTTTTTATTTTTGTTTTTATTTATATTTAAATTTCTATCTCCTTATTATTTTTTTTGAAAGAGAAGCCACAAGTTAATTAGGACTAGGCCGGAGCCTAGAGAAGCCAAAATTGTGCTGGGTCCAGTATGACGGGACTTGCAATGAAACTCGGCTGTAATATAACAATAACGTTTTTTATTTGTATGCCATCATTTGGTACATGTAGACAAACTCTATCACATAGTTATCCCCCCATGAATCATAAATATCACATATAAACAATGCCCCTGCTTTAACAGTATAAAAGACAACATCTGTACATCGTAACAAGTGTATATACATCTATACATGTATATCGAGTAATATTCAGTAAATATATATATATAGAGAATTCTCCCCCACTTTATGACTAGCTCAACATGGATGAAACATAACAACACATACAGAAACATAAGGCACATATACTCATAGTTATACATCAATATTCTACACCCCAATGCCCCTGGAATGCACCCGCCCTACAGGCAGTGTTACTACCATGCCCAGAAACCAGCAGTGATAAATGCTTGCCCATTAGCAACCCGTTTATATAAAATTACATAAAAGCCAAAACCCCAGAAAGGATGATAATTGCTCCTAACGCATAAGCCAGACCGGACCGCCCATATGTATAGAATTCCACTGATAAATGACCCATCATGAGCATATAAACTTTAAGTTCCTTCAACAGCATTAAATAAAAATTTAAGGAAACGACATCACCTGATTCTAAGCAACTGTTATACTGTCTAAAACGTTAATTTGTTTTACCAATACAGAAGGATTCAATAAATCAGTATGTCTTTTAACAGTAGGGAAATTAAACAGTTGATGCTTTACAAATTTTTGAAACAGGAATCGAACAGTATATGTTTTACAAGTTTAAAAAAAAATTAATCAGTATATGTTCTATAGTTTAAATATTAATCAGTATGTTTTACAGTTTAAAAAAAATAAATCAGTAGATGCTACAAGTGGATAAGGTTGATCAATATATGTTTACCAGTAAGAGAAAAAACAATCAGTATAGACTTTTGTGAGGTACAAAATCAATCAGAATATGCCCAGAAAAATGTGCAAATTATTTTCTATAAAAACCCGAATGGCTATATAAACATATATAAAATGAAATTACAATAAGAGGGTTGTGCCCTAGCCGCTGTGGGAGCGCGCCAGCATGTGGTTGACAATGTTTGACAGGAATCTAACCTGCCTCAGGCTGCACCAACTTGTGGCAGAGAAAACTATGTCCCTTTTTATACCCCAGAAAACGGCCAAAAAGAAAACAAAAGAAAACCCCAGCCCTTGAATGTTAAACCCAAGGTGAATTTAATATTTACTGAATCTGTTCCCGCCGGAACAGAGTCCATAACATGTTCTATAAATTTTGTAAAGAGTGATATGATAACTATGTGCAAACTGTAAAATATCTAAGTGAACAAATATCTCTGGCACGCTCCCCCAGTGCAGCACACAATTACAAGCAGTGCACTTAGTGTTAGGTAATTCAGTTATTAAAGTGTTCTTGAAATTAACTCATAATGTTCAGAATGATGATCAGCTGCTCCCCTTTATAGCAGACAGTCTGGACACGTGGTCACATGGATTCAAATGATTTTTACCGTAAAACAGGTGCACTGCCGGCCCGGCCCCAAAAGGAAAATAAAAGAGTGCATATCACCTTAATAGTGCTGACTAAGTTCTACATCGTGTTCTGGTCACCGACTCCCTCTCCGGACAGGATCGTGTCTAATGGTCCATGGCTGATGCAGATGGACGGCAATCAGCAAAGCCAAGTCTCCGTCTTAATCAAGAACCCGGGGATCTCGTACGTTTCAGCCTGCCATGAGTGTTGAAGAAAACTACGCAGTAACTATTCGGAGAGCGGAGTCGATGATTTCGTAGCTGGGCGGTGAACTGAACTGCAGTTACAGACTGAGCAAGCCGACCCCTTTCTACGAATTGCGCGCGCAACCGTACCCTCTCACATATACACTTACGTAGCGTGCAAGGGTCATTCTGCATAACCGGCGATATTTTACAATTAAATCTTCTAGAATTTTCAAAGGCCGGAAAATACCGGCACACCCCCATCCCGAAAGGGCAACCCGGTTGCCCCACTCGGAAACTCGGGAGAGTACCCTGCAGTGTACCCCCTTCTTAAATACTCTGGTGGGCTTCGTGGATAAGGTGGCCCGGCGGCACTTGCTCCCAGGAGAACAGAGGCTCATAAGGGAAAACGAAAGAGACGAAAGAAGACATGTAGTGTGTAAGTGTGTGTGTGTGCGGCACGCTGACCTGATCAGGGCCAGCCCACCGCAAAGAGGGACAGAGAAGAAAGACGAAAGAAAAGTTTGGGAGCTCCCTGAGTTCCGACCTCCTGAGGCTTGTCCACACAAGCCAGAACATGATAGTCACCTAAACAGGGCATCTCCCCCATATACCTACGGGGTAATTCTCTAATACGACCCCCCCATTTTAAAGAAACCATCACGGCACGGGCCAAGGGGGAAAAGGGGCGATGACAGTCTCCATGATGCGGTGGTCCCCACTCTGGACCTGACAGAAGCCATGTCAACTGTGACTATGACCCTCATCTCACGTACATAAAAGTTTAACATGTGTGCTCAAAGGGCATGTAAGCAGGAAGCAGTTCCACAGAGCGCACCAACCGGCCCCGGGAAACTACTCCCTGCCATCCTCTCTCCAACTCCTTTTTTTTGCTTTTCTACTGGTTTTTTTTTTGTGCAGGTACAGGTTAGGAAAATCGGAAGGCGGAAGGTCAAGGATCATTAAACGGTCATGGGCTGGGACCGAAGGTAAGGACCTGGCTCCCTCCGGACATAAGGACAATTGGAGAAAACCAAGGCTCGCGCAGGCAGGGGCGCATCCCTGAAGTAGACGAACCCCACTGGGACTGTGGGAAACATCTACCCGCTACCCTAACATTCTCAACACCGCCCCCGGAGCACACCCTCTCAAAATTGACAACATCCCCGCTCGCACAGAGACCACCCCCCCCTTTCAGCCCGTTTACCCTTTTCAAAATAATTTTAATTTTGAGATATGTGTAGTAATCTCTTTAGGATTACTACCCGTTTCTTCCAACCGCGCTGTCACTGGTGACATGAATCCTAGGATACGGTACGGCCCCGACCAACGATAGCATAATTTGGCGGCTCTTTTATCGGCAACTGAGCTGATCGGGTGGCTCTGGCAGTAGACCAAATCTCCTACTTTAAAGGGATTTGGAATACGCCCCTGATTATACCGACTACGGACGCGCTCATGCGCACGAAGCAAATTCTTCCGGGCCTCTTTCCACCTATCTGCCGTCCTAATGTCCGGATTACTCGGCAGAAGATCGTCTATGTTCCATAAGTTGGCCAAGGGAAGCGTAGGCGAGAAACCAAACATAACTTCACAGGGAACGGCCTTATGACTGTCATGCAGGGCCGTATTGAAAGCTAGCTGTAACCACTTAAGGTTCTGGTCCCAGGTGGTCTGTTACTCTGCATGATAAGCAATAAGCGCGGATCTGAGATTCCTGTTGAATCTCTCCGCGTGGGACGGCTGTGGGTAATAGGGGGAAGTGGTTACATGTTTGATGCCATTGGCGAAGCACATTCGCCGAAAATCGCCTGAAATAAATTGTGGACCATTGTCCGAGACAATGATGGCCGGAAGACCGAAGTGCTGAAATACATGACTCTGGAGCGCGCTTATGGTCAATCGAGCAGTTGCCTGCCGTAAGGGCAGTAGCCAGGCAAACTTCGAAAAAGCATCCACACAGACAAGTAGGTAGGCATTACCTGACTTGCTACGCGGGAAGGGTCCCACGTAGTTGATGAATAGCTTCTCCATCGGTCTGCTCACCACATCAGATGACAACAGCCCCAACTTGGTGTTCTGGGCAGGCTTGCTTAAGCCACAGAGATGACATGCCTTCACCCGAGTTGCTATGTCCCTATCCATGCCCTTCCAGATGAAGTGTTCCTAATACTGGAAATGGTCTTTGAAATCCCCTTATGTCCACCTACCAGGGAATTGTGGTAGTAGCTGAAGACCATGGGCACGAGTTTGCTAGGCAGCACTATCTTCGGGGCCCGTCCTTTTTTCTCTCTGCAACATAGGACGCCCCTGGACAAGAAGTAAGGGACCTGCACGTTACCCTCTTTTAGATTTTGGATGATTGGACCCAACTCTTCATCATCTAACTGATGGGGTAACACATCAGTAAAAGCTAAAGGAAAGTCCAGTAAAACAGAACAGGGCTGCTCCGGCTGGGCTTCGCTGGGCTGGGAAAACATACGGGACAAAGCATCTGCAACCACATTTTCAGTTCCCCGAATGTGTTGCACCTTGAATTTAAAGGATGAGATCTTAACCACCCATCGTCCAATCTTACCCAGCTGCCGGGGATGAGCGAGAAGCCAAGAGAGAGCCTGGTTGTCGGTCTCGAGCAGGAACTCAGCGTGTTCCAGAAAACGCCTGAACTTATCTAGAGCGTGTACAACAGCCAAACACTCTAGCTCATAGACTGAAGACTTCCGTTCTTGTTGGGTCAAAGTTCTAGATATAAAGGCCACAGGCTGCCTAGCACCATCAACAACTTGGGACAGAACCGCCCCGAGCGCAATCGAACTCGCATCCGTCTGGACGATGAACGGCCTCGAGAAGTCTGGCATTCTCAGTACTGGAGGGGAAATGATGGCTTCCTTCAGAGTCTCAAAAGCCTTCTGTTGCTTTTCCCCCCATACAAATTTGGCGCCCTTTTTCCGGAGTTCATTCAGAGGTGCCGCAATCTCCGCCGCGTTTGGGATGAAACGCCGATAGAAATTGACCATCCCCACAAATCTCGCGATGCCTTTGGCATCCTTTGGTAGGGGAAGTCCCTGATTCCCTGTGTTCGCTCAGGATCCACAGTGACACCTCTATGGGAAATCAGGTGGCCCAGAAGAGATTTGTGTCTGGGCGAACTTCACCTTTTCGGGATTGACAGTGAGGCCGGCACCCCTCAACCAGCACATCACCTCTTCAAGATGACCCAAATGCTCCTCGTACCCCTTGCTGTACACCAGCAAGTCGTCCAGATAATTGAAAATGTACTTGAACTTGACATCGTGAAAAACGGTGTCAAGTAAACGGGTGAGTGTTTGGGCCCCTACCGCTAGACCCATAGGAACCCTAGTGTACTGATAGAGGTTCCACGGAACACAGAATGCCGTGTAGGGCCTACTTTCCTTCGTCAAGGGAATCTGGTGATATGCAGAGTTGAGGTCAATGATGGTAAAATACCTCGCCTCACTGAACCAATCGAACGCGGAATGAAGGTCAGGAAGTGGGACCGAATCTACCTCTATGTTAGCGTTCAGCTTGCGGTAGTCGATGACCATCCTATGCTTACCTCCAGGCTTGGGCACTAGGAACGCTGGACTGGCATAACTGGACTGAGAAGGTTCAATCACCCCTTGATCTAATAACTCTTGAACCTTCTCCCTCAAGATGCTCGTCTTCGGAGGGGCAAACTTATAAGGGTGGGAGCGCACCACCTTGGAGTCCGTTAGGCGGATCTTATACTCCAAGAGATGTGTGAGCCCGAGGGCCGGAGTTAATACAGTGGGGAAACGCTCACACAACTGATCTAAAGCGGACCACTGGGACTGGGAGAGGTGGTCTCTCGATGTGTCGGGGCACTTAACCTCTTGGATATCTTGCCTGGTCCCCTGATATCCAAGGAATGGGATTACAACTCCCCGATTAAATTTAAAATAACATTGGTGCTCTTGGATGTCAATAACGAGACCACTTTTGCAGATGAAATCGGCACCAATAATGCATTCAACTCCCAGAGCAGGAGAAACCAGAAAGCTCCACACCCAAGAAAATCCCTCGATTTTAAACTTAAATGAAACTACCCGGGAAATGGGCAGAACTTCCTGGGATGCCGTCCAGCACACTACGGAAGACGGTTCTGACCTTTTAATTAAACCCTGTCGTTCAAGGTCCTCGCACACTGTGGAGGAAATGATGGATCTTGCTGATCCGGAGTCAACTAATGCTCTGAGTTGACTCTTTTTCAACTCCAACAGCAAGAAGGGGCATACGGAAGTGGGCCTAGAGATGGTTTGGAGGACCTTGATGCCCAAAGACTTGGGACCTAGAACTGGCCTGGAGGCGCGTACCTTAGAAGACCCGCGACAGGTAGGGGAAGATCTCCAACATATCTTCCCCTCATTGACCCTTTTCTGAATGACCTTGGGCGCCTTGGGGAGGAATGTTGGACTCGACCCAACCCCAGTACAAAATCGACTGATGTGGCCCAACCTACCACACCTAAAACAAGTCACATTAGGCGAACGACGGCGCCTCTTGCTACAAGAGTTTATAATTCTAATTTCATTACCGCATGAGGATGGAACAATTCGCCCCCCATGCCTCTCGTGTCTTACCTTATCATGGGCCACGTGCTCGCGGGACTCGTCGATCCCCTGGACCGTTCGAGAAACTACACATAGCCGTTCGAGGTCAGCAAAACAACGTGGACTGTCCGCGAACACCAAACGAGATCTCTCTTGGGGCGTCACCCCTTCTAAAATAATTCTAACGACATCCTTCTTGGGCAACCCCAACCTCAAAACCCGGGCACATTTACGGATATCCTGCACAAAATCCCCCAACGCCTCCCCGTTGGCCTGTGCACGATAGAGCCGGCTATGTTCCAAATGCTCACGTTGCCGACGGGGTATGAAAGAGTCCAACACCTCCCCATGGAGAGAGTCGATACTGCCACCACGACGCAGAGTTTTGGTGACCAGCTCAGCCAATGAACCCCGGCAGTACGGATATATAACGGACAAGAGGACCTCATCGGACAGCCCCGGAAAATCCGCCAACTCCAGGACGATGTCCAGAAAAACCAACAATTTGCCCTCATCTTCTCCATCCACCACAGGAAGTCTCTGGAGGATGCCGGAAATAGGGTTGGGTAGTCTCTGATAACCTACCCCCGCCAGAATCACACAATACACCGAACACAAAACATAACCCACAAAAGCATATTTACAAGAATCAGAAAAACCCAAGTACTGTCCTTCCTTTGAGTGGACCCCCGGGTTCTCTAGCGCTGCGGAGACCTGGCCTATTCTGAACCATTCACTCCCACGACAGAAGGAGATAAGTGACAACCAACAATACTAAACACACATTACATCAAACAGCAATTCGACACACACGTCGTACCAACACATAACTCACAACAACCAACTAACAATCGAAAATCATAATTCGGGAAATAATACTCCAACATCAACAGGACACAAGTCGGTGACGGTACCAACTTCCGATTGGGCCATACCGCATCCCGCCAATATCACACGCTAAACTCCGACCCCGAATCCGCAACATTCTAGCACACAGGCCACACTTGAGACTCGCCGGCCGTACAACCTATCACATTTTTCAAACACAAATAACCGCCTCGGTGGTGCGACCCGACTCACAAGTTATACAACCCACAACTAGCCTACACGGGCATAAACCTAAGAAAACAATGTCACAACAATCGCCTTAATATTTCCGAGTTTGCAAGCCCCATCACACACCAGGACCCAAGGGTTCAACCCTAGAATTAACCACTACTACCATTTGCAGTATCTGACTTTATAAACCACGCTCTGCTACCATTTGTAAACCCCTCTTTTCTTTTTATGCTTTTTTATTTATTTTTTGTTTTTGTTTTTATTTATATTTAAATTTCTATCTCCTTACTATTTTTTTTTGAAAGAGAAGCCACAAGTTAATTAGGACTAGGCCGGAGCCTAGAGAAGCCAAAATTGTGCTGGGTCCAGTATGACGGGACTTGCAATGAAACTCGGCTGTAATATAACAATAACGTTTTTTATTTGTATGCCATCATTTGGTACATGTAGACAAACTCTATCACATAGTTATCCCCCCATGAATCATAAATATCACATATAAACAATGCCCCTGCTTTCACAGTATAAAAGACAACATCTGTACATCGTAACAAGTGTATATACATCTATACATGTATATCGAGTAATGTTCAGTAAATATATATATATAGAGAATTCTCCCCCACTTTATGACTAGCTCAACATGGATGAAACATAACAACACATACAGAAACATAAGGCACATATACTCATAGTTATACATCAATATTCTACACCCCAATGCCCCTGGAATGCACCCGCCCTACAGGCAGTGTTACTACCATGCCCAGAAACCAGCAGTGATAAATGCTTGCCCATTAGCAACCCGTTTATATAAAATTACATAAAAGCCAAAACCCCAGAAAGGATGATAATTGCTCCTAACGCATAAGCCAGACCGGACCGCCCATATGTATAGAATTCCACTGATAAATGACCCATCATGAGCATATGAACTTTAAGTTCCTTCAACAGCATTAAATAAAAATTTAAGGAAACGACATCACCTGATTCTAAGCAACTGTTATACTGTCTAAAACGTTAATTTGTTTTACCAATACAGAAGGATTCAATAAATCAGTATGTCTTTTAACAGTACGGAAATTAAACAGCTGATGCTTTACAAATTTTTGAAACAGGAATCGAACAGTATATGTTTTACAAGTTTAAAAAAAAAATTAATCAGTATATGTTCTATAGTTAAAAAATATTAATCAGTATGTTTTACAGTTAAAAAAAAAATAAATCAGTAGATGCTACAAGTGGATAAGGTTGATCAATATATGTTTACCAGTAAGAGAAAAAACAATCAGTATAGACTTTTGTGAGGTACAAAATCAATCAGAATATGCCCAGAAAAATGTGCAAATTATTTTCTATAAAAACCCGAATGGCTATATAAATATATATAAAATGAAATTACAATAAGAGGGTTGTGTCCTAGCCGCTGTGGGAGCGCGCCAGCATGTGGTTGACAATGTTTGACAGGAATCTAACCTGCCTCAAGCTGCACCAACTTGTGGCAGAGAAAACTATGTCCCTTTTTATACCCCAGAAAACGGCCAAAAAGAAAACAAAAGAAAACCCCAGCCCTTGAATGTTAAACCCAAGGTGAATTTAATATTTACTGAATCTGTTCCCGCCGGAACAGAGTCCATAACATGTTCTATAAATTTTGTAAAGAGTGATATGATAACTATGTGCAAACTGTAAAATATCTAAGTGAACAAATATCTCTGGCACGCTCCCCCAGTGCAGCACACAATTACAAGCAGTGCACTTAGTGTTAGGTAATTCAGTTATTAAAGTGTTCTTGAAATTAACTCATAATGTTCAGAATGATGATCAGCTGCTCCCCTTTATAGCAGACAGTCTGGACACGTGGTCACATGGATTCAAATGATTTTTACCGTAAAACAGGTGCACTGCCGGCCCGGCCCCAAAAGGGAAATAAAAGAGTGCATATCACCTTAATAGTGCTGACTAAGTTCTACATCGTGTTCTGGTCACCGACTCCCTCTCCGGACAGGATCGTGTCTAATGGTCCATGGCTGATGCAGATGGACGGCAATCAGCAAAGCCAAGTCTCCGTCTTAATCAAGAACCCGGGGATCTCGTACGTTTCAGCCTGCCATGAGTGTTGAAGAAAACTACGCAGTAACTATTCGGAGAGCGGAGTCGATGATTTCGTAGCTGGGCGGTGAACTGAACTGCAGTTACAGACTGAGCAAGCCGACCCCTTTCTACGAGTTGCGCGCGCAACCGTACCCTCTCACGTATACACTTACGTAGCGTGCAAGGGTCATTCTGCATAACCGGCGATATTTTACAATTAAATCTTCTAGAATTTTCAAAGGCCGGAAAATACCGGCACAGTAGTTGAAGTGATGTAATGAGAATGGTAATTAGTTGATGGGAATTTTGTAAGAGGGGGTGGTGTGGTAGGAGTCCGCAACAAAAGGGTTGGGACGGGAAGGGACCGTTTAGCGCCAGAAAGGGTTGCCTTACGTAGAATCCAGGGACCAACATAAGGGAATGAGCTTTTTGTATCCTGAGTACAAAGGGGCAGCGAGTATATTTTTTTTCTATATAAGGGTAGAATGATGTGAATTGAGTTGAGTAGTAAGTTGGGTTTAGAGAATGTTGAATAGATGTTTTTGATAGAGATGGGTGTCATATTAGTTAAAGCTGTTAATGATTATTAGAGTCATAGAGGGTGTAAGATTATTACAATGCCAAGTTAATTAATTGAATAGTTATGAGTAAATGATAGTCACCCAAACTAACTGAATGAGAATGAGAATAGTAAAGAGAAGTATATTGAAAAGGTAATGATGATCAAAAACAAGAGAAAGACTTTAGTAAATTTGAAAATAAAATAAATCTGCAACATGTGTAAAATGATCAATTTAAATTTAAATATAATTTTTATTGTTTTTGAAAGGTAATGATAACAATGTTTATTTTAAAAGTTCTATGTTCATTATAATTGTATTATGTTTAAAGATAGGAATTTATAACCATGTTTCATATATTTGATGATATAGCTTTGTGTAGTAGGTATGCATATATGTAAAGGTCATTGACCTGACCCAGATCAGCTGATGGTTAATATTATAGACAGGAGCCGATTTAAGTAACCAATTTGTAATTCAATTTTGTCACTTAATTAAATAAATAATTTTTTATGTTGCTGATGGAAGAATATTTTGGAAAATTAAAATATTTTTTTTGAAAAAAAAAACTAGTAATAAGAGTCCAATTGAGATTAAATATAATGTTGATAATTTTTATACAAAAGTAAAAGGGTAAGGTAAATAATTTTGATTAAGTTTAAATGTGAATTGTTTATTTTGAGGATTATCGCAATATTGATTATAATGTGTCATGTTCATTATGTATGGGGAAGTAGAGTGGGAGGAGAATGTTTCAAGTATATACATGTGTTAGTATGTAAGCGTTAAGAAAACCAGTGCTTCTTAACGTAACCAGCACAGCTAAGGGGAGACAGATCAGTTAGGGGTATGGTATTATACAAGGCCACCAGTTGATATTTTCGATCTGTTGTTTCAGTGTTTGGTGATGCTGTGGCAGCGGTCCTGAGCTGGCCAGCGTGTCAGAGCAGGGGCGTTAAGCGCCTGACGGCCTTATGGTGTTGGGATCTCAAGAGAGAAGTCCAGTAAGGTTATTCAGGTGCGGTCACAGTCACCAGACCAAGGGTAAGTTAAATATTTTTTTTATATTAAACATAGAGGGGGTTGTGGCGACATATCCTGACTGATCTCTTTAGGAAGTATGAATGTGTCAATGAGAGTTTTTATGCTTCAGCATAAAACCTCTAATTGAGGGGGTATTGTAACGGGACATTTTGGGGCTTACCTTGGGGTATTAAAAAGATTGTAATATTTTATTTTATATTTTGTTATTTTATTATTAAAATGAATTTTATTAAAACTTTATTAAGCAATAATAACTTTAGCAAGGCAGGAACAGAATTATGAAGGAAATAAATTCTATTGTAAATTGTGTAACGGCAGAATAAATAAATTGAATCGTCGAATTATACAGATGCGTAAAACAACAACATCTGAATTCGGATGAAGGTCAAGTGTGGACGGCAGAGAACAGTTATTTTTAGAACGGTGACAGCATACATTACGTGACGGAAAACCAACGAAGTTATGTAAGCCAGGACGTCACCGATTGAGAATGCGGGTGCGTTTAAAATAGATCCCATATACGACATGGTTTCGGCGTATGAATACCAGTTGCTTACGCCAAGGCGCTTCACAACATAGCGCAATGATTCGTTCTCAGAAATATCTCAACCGTTGAAGTGTACAGACGTGCATATTAAACTTTTATAAAAGGCGGCAGGCCCGTCGCATATTACCATGTAAATCATTAAAACCATGTAAATCATTAAAAGGCCTTTCTTTTCGAAATGTAAAAGCAGTGTTAGTAAAATTCAACTAGCGAGGAAATAACTTTTAAAAACATGTAAATTCAGTGCATGGGTTCGTCGACATCTTCAAGCGACAGATGGGTAGCGTTTTTTTTTTTTTAAATTCAATCAAGTAACAATCTGCCATAAATTCAACTTTTATAAATCCAGTAAAATTCTTTATAAAAATCAAATTACATTTTGTTAAAATGAAAAAATAAAATATGAGATCTCTGAGCACTAGTGTGTGTGGGCGCGTGCTGTCTGAATGTCTATCTATTTAAATTAAGGAGTGCTGGTTACGAAATATGTAATTGATATTTATTTAATGGTTAGAATGTTTAATGGGGTAAGTTTTTATAGTGTTTGATTGTTGACTAAGTAATTCTCTTTAGCCATGTGGCGACAATATTTTAAGGTGTTTTCTTTTTCAAAAATGAGCAAATATTAACATGTTTCTTCTTTTAATAACATTAATAAATTTGAGGTATGTGCATAACGAAGTTGTTGTTAAGTTGTTGTTTATTTGATCAACCATGTCTGATTTCCTGGTTCGCTTATAAGAACCCTAGAAAATTTTCTCTGCGTATCAGAGATGGCGCCCGAAAGATATCGTGAAATAATAAAAGGTAAGTCAATTAATTGCGTTAAGTAAATATTATTATAGTTTATAGTACTATAGTGTTATTAGTGTTTGTTGTGTGTCTTTTTAAGTTGATTTCAAACATGTGTTGATCAACCCACGCGCTTACTGAAACATAACCTAAACTAAAATTTTCAGATGTTTATAAAGCTTAACTAGGATAGGTGCTTAGAATTTTTAACTTACAGTAACTTTCCGAAATTAATTTATAACAAAACGTTAGTTGACAGAAATAATAAATTGTACATATTTCATTTAGTGTAGGTTTGTCAGTGATAAATATTGTAATATAATATAAATTTCGAGTTTCGGAGTTACAAAAATTATAATATAATTAAAAAAAAATTTTGTTTGAAAACAAATTTTTATTTATTTATTTTATATATTTATTTATTTTTATATATTTATTTCTTTAATTACTAATTTATTGGATTTATTATGTTCGAATAACAAGAATTGTTTCCCAGCGTTAAATAGATTATAAAATGTAATAATCGATTAGTGATTTTCAGTTATTCATTGATTATACTCCTTTGCGATTTTCTTCTCTTCTTTTCTGGGAGTCCAGGTTTCAAATATTACCTGAAATTCTTCTATATATCTTTTTACCAAGAAATAAAACTCAAAATTATAAGATTAAATGAATTTATTAAATTTATCGCAATAAATCGACTTTGAATCGATATGCTAATTCACAGCTCGCAAACTCATATCTCAGGGCAATTGATTTCGTTATATAAATTATTAATGTTGAATTACAGGTTCTTTTAGCTGTTATTTAAATAGTCAGAGAAAGGGCCACGCTGAAAAGTATAACACTTACAATAAAAAAGTTGTTAATTATAAAATAGAAATAATATTTAATATACAAATGTTAGTAATATTTAAATTTTTCGAACCAACAGCTCTGCATAGCCTGACGTCATCTCAGCTGATGCTTGAAGTATAGTCGTCAAAATGGCCGCCGTCTTGCTACGAAGTTACACCAAGATCCTATATGATTCTCTTCCAAATAAATGTTGATTCTTTATGGATTCCTCATCATAGTAATAGTGATTAATTTCTCTTCATAACAGTGTAATTATTCTGGATTAGTGATCAGTTGTTTGGTTCGGCAATCAGTGTTCAAATGTGTTCTTGTTCCAATAGTTATAAGGTTTTACAATGGCAAATTTTGCATCGAGAAAATTCGAATTAACGTTTATATTGTTCTGATATCTGGGTTACACCTTCCAATCTTCATAAATAGACTAATTTGTTTTATTCCATTCGAATTCAATGTTGATGACTCATATTTTTAAATTTCTCTGTTTTATTTTTTATAGGTTTAGTTCGTATCCAAAATGATATCTTCTATCTTTTTGAATTAATTCATTTGTGTGAGATCGTTCCGATGTGTGCATCTCAACGTTTAACAATCAACTAACTCTCTTTCTTCTTCATACAAAAGGTTCTGGCTGATTTAATATTAAATTGACATTGTTTTACTCAGCTGGCATTTCCGCCTCAATTATATGTTGAACTAAATAATTGACTTTTACATTATATGATTAATTACATTTTGCTTATTATTTATTCTTATTAAATACTAATTACATAGTCAATTTCCTTTTTTAATTCTGTGTAATTTAATACCACACATGATATACTTTATAGTATTTTTTTAACTCAAAAAGTCATATTTCCAGGATATTTGGATGTAGGCTTTAGCTACTGTACTTCCTGCCACATTAAATGGTTTACAATTTCTGTTAGATTCTAATCATCATTGAACAAGATCATTGATTGAATTATAATGGTCAATTTTCTTTAATTCTCTGTAATTTTATGATTTGGTTAACTAATTTGAATATTGTCTTTAATTTAGGCTTTTCCTTAGATTCCAGTGTTATTACACTTGCATTTTTTCTAATAATATTTTATACATTCCTTCAATACCTTCACAAAGTGTTGTTACAGTTATTATACATGGTTATTGAATTACATTAAACAATTTTCATCAATTTAATTAATTTCATTAGCTTATTTACTAATTATAAGGTTGGTGATATTTACCATTTGGCCTACATTTTATGTTAGTTCAAGTACAAAGCTTATTACTATTTCAGCTTGCTAATACCCTCTCTGACATACAATTCTCATAAAATCTTACCTAAATTGCCATTATTTAATTACAATAATGTTTATTATTAATTGATATCATTAGAACATAATAAATATATTCTATAACAAAAAAATAGACTCAATCTCAAACATTCAAGTCTTGAGTTCAATGAACTGTTAACATCAACAAAACACATCTGTTTTTTCATTTAAATTATTCATTAAAATTAATTTTTATGCGGTCTTTTGCTGTTTTTGTTTTAGTTTAGGGATTTACCCTTGATCACTTCACTAGTTATGGCATTCTCTGATCTTATTTCTATTCCTTTTATCTAGTCTTGTAAGATAAAGAATCTCACTTACAGGGGTCATCAAGATTTGCTTGTCATCATAAAAATAAATTGCACTGGTTCACTGTTAATAATATTTTTATAAACTTTACTTACATCTACTTTACATTTATTTTTATTTTATGGTATTGTACTTTTATTAGGGACATTTCATCTTTCCTGGGGCTTCTATTTTTACTTCCATATTCCTTAAGGAATGGAAGTATGGTGATGGCAAAAAAAATCGTGTTCGAGATTATTGCAGATTCTGATTGTACTACACTCAAAACATGAAAAAAAGTCGTTTTCCGAAAAGTGTCTGTGTGTGTGTCTGTGTGTCTGTCTGTCTGTCTGTGTGTCTGTAGATTTTTTTCTATGGCAAACGATAACTGCCGCAAATTCAAACAGAATCAAATAATTTTTTGCATACAGCTCTGATTTGTAGAGTACTCACGACCTATTGTTTTTGGTGAAGATCGGTTGAGGGAAAGGGGTAGTTTACCTGCAACGGTTTTTTTTATCAAGGGAAATTTTTTTTTTTTTGGCAAACGATAACAGCCGCAAATTCAAACAGAATCAAATAATGTTTCGCATACAGCCCTGAATTGTAGAGTTCTCAAGACCTATTGTTTTTGGTGAAGATCGGTTAAGGGAAAGGGGTAGTTTACCTACAACATTTTTTTAACAAGGGTATTTTCTATGGCAAACGATAACAGCCGCAAATTCAAACAGAATCAAACAATTTTCTGCATACAGCCCTGATTTGTAGAGTACTCAAGACCTATTGTTTTTGGTGAAGATCGGTTAAGGGGAAGGGGTAGTTTACCTGCAACGTTTTTTATCAAGCGTATTTTCTATGGCAAACGATAACTGCCGCAAATTCAAACAGAATCAAATAATTTTTTGCATACGTACCTGAATTTTAGAGGTCTCAAGGACTTTCGATTTTGGTGAAGATCGGTTAAGGGGAAGGGGTAGTTTACCTGCAACCTTTTACATTTTAACAAGAGTAAAGTACTCGAAAATTTATTTAAACTTTTTGAAACAATGGTAATTGTTAAAAATAAAATAATTTTGTTGCCAGGCAATAAAATTAAAATTTTTTCATTTTAATGTAATATAATATTTTTCATTTAATACGGCAATAAAAAGGCAGGTAAGACACAAACACACACACACACAATTCACGTTATTTCTGGCCTCACTCATGTTTATTTTCTTACGTTTGCACGCTTTTTAAATGGAAAGTGCCGAAACCCACACCAACATAACGCGTGCAAGCCGAAAAAATGGACATCAATTTGCTTACTGGCGAAGCTAGTAGTTAATGAATGGGTAGGCAAAAATCTTATCTTAAATTTTTTTTAAGGAATCACTAAAAGGACGGTGGGTCAAAACGGACGCTGAGGTAGAGTTTGCTGTAACCGAATGGTTCCACAAACAGCCGTAAGAATGTTACTAGCAGGGAATCTACAGGTTAGTGCAACAGTGGAACTCATGTCTTAATGTTATTGGAGACTTCTTTTAAAATCGTTGAATAAAAAATCCTTTACAGCTCTATACGTGTGTCTATTGAACAATCCTTGTATTAGTCATACACAATAATACAACTGATTGAACTTCAAATTTTTAAACTTGATTAGTTTCTATATATATGTTTAATGTTACAAATAATTCAAATAACAATCTTGATCATCTGTTAGTTCAGCGGAATAACAGTGACACTTTTAATAACCGCATAAAATAAACACTTAGAAACAACACAGGCGCTTTAACTTAACTGTTTGGACCACAGAAGTGAGGCATGCCTCAACGCTCTATGTGTACAGCGCGGAACAATCCCCCCTCCCTACACTTCCCTATCACACCACTACATTGCTTACATACGATGTATACAAAAAACGCTGAGGCAAGTTCAGGTTGCCTCATTCGTTTTAAACGAACTATGCCGAATCTCACCTGTCACCATCTAGCGGTCGCTCAATAAAGCACGTTTCGGTTTAATAAATTTGACAGTCGCAGTAACAATGTATAATCTTTACGTTATGTAGTTCATACGTATTTATAATTTTTATTCTACAGAATTTTTTAGGGTAGGCATTGCCTCAATTGCCTCCATGTAACTTCGCCACTGATATATATGTGTACAACGTTATCGGCAACAAAGAAGTAGTTTTTGTTAAAATTCCTTCCCGGGATATTTGGCCGTAGTCCAATGTTTTCTACAAAACCAGACATTTCGGCAATGCCATCGACTTCCATCATCAGTGAAAATCGAGTGCGATAACGTGAGGTGGTATACGTTAGTGACCACAGTACTGTGGTTAAGGGTGAAGCAGTAAGTAGAAAGAAGTAGTTTCTATGGTAATATTTCATTTCGAAAATGATTTTAAATATAAATCTTAGAATATGGAAGTCATGTATGGTTCTCCATACCGATATTTATAATATGTGTTGGTTATTTTCCAAAAGTTATTCTTTTATTATGGAGGTTTGTTTATCCGGGGTATTTCCTTACATGCTCCTATTCTACCTGGGTATAATTACTCTATACATTGGATTACCACTATTTTCCTATAATTTATTATATATTAGATGGTTGGTTTTAATTTATTTTATTTCTTCGAAACCATGATTTCAATTTACTTTGGTCCTTGATTAATTTTTATAGTAACTTTCCTTGAAGTCATTTTATTTTTATTCTATATATGATTATTTTTGAAATTATAACAAGGTGGATTTTCTGTCACGCTACAGATTGCTCTCCTCCAGAAGTGATTAATTCAGATCAACGTTTAGTATGTATGAAATAATTCCTTATGATATTTATTGGTTATTATATTCTTAGTCTTCCTACCCATTTCTATATCTGCTTCTTTGTAATTGAGCTTTAGTTTTTTTTTTCTTTGAATTTATTCTTATTCGATAGTTATCATTATCTGAGATAAATCATTATTATTATATTTATTTTTTCCTTTACTTAGTGCTTTATCCTTGGGATATTCATTCCCTAACATTCCCTAACACGTGAGCTGGGGCAGTCCAGAGAGGCACTTGTGGCTACATATACTCTGCTGGCCTTACTACACTTCTTTGAGATCAGAGGAACATCATCTCTGCTCAAAACATAATACTGCTGGAATTCATACACAGACAGTCATTAAATAAAAATTATAGAAGAATAGTCTATTTTTCGACTAATAAAAAACATCCTTGGATACCTCACTTCGTGGTTGCTCAGATTTGCTAATATTTTCTATCTCATTTATTCTTCTTATGTTTCATAGAAGATATGTTATTCATATGAAGATATTTCATAGATCTGCTGATATATTTATTCTTCTCATGGTTGGAAGCTCTGTTGATATATTTATCACTAGTTATTGGGTGTAAACTTTTTTCGTCTGAATTTTCTTTATTTCTTCTATTGTTCGTACAATCTTCTTCTGGTTATCAATATTAATAGCATTTTTTTTCTTGGTTCTTATTAATTGTTCTACTGGTTTCATGTTATGACAGTCATTCTTCCAATTGTTCTTATTATAATTCAAATTAAAGTAGTGATTATAGTTATATTATATATATATATATTGCAACAGAACACAGGATGATAAGATATGCTGTTTATATCAGAGTACATGAATGACAAGCATTTTCTTGTTTAAATTTGTTTTGTGTAATATTTTGTCTTTTAGTCATAAGGTATTTAAAAATTGATAAGCATATAGGTTACACCAAACTCTTCATAAAAAGATGTACTATATTGTCATGTATTTTTTGTATGAATTGGTGCACGTGTGCGGGTGTGATAATCTGCGATTGCTGTAGCGGCAGTGGTAGTCAAGCGATTTACATGAAAATTTGACAAGGAATTATTTGACGAGTGAAAATCACTAAAACTATTTTATGGTTTCATTTTTTACTATAATTTATAAGGAATTATTTAAGTAAATAGCTTCGATTTGTGTATACTCTGAGGTTTGTAACTATTTTAGAAATATGGTTTTTTAAGTAAAGCAAAACTCAAGTGTAACTCTTATCAATGATAGGGTAATAAAAATTGTAGATAATTTCCATGCAGGACTATGCAAAATTATACAAAGTTTGTCATGAAATTTGTGTATCTGGTCGTTCCATCAATCATGTGACTTGGGCTTGGCCTATCAAAATACACCAAATTCAGTGAGATTCATACGTTGCAGAGTTAAAGTGCTATTAAAACAATCTGCGTCTTCTGACAGTTCTCCGTGCGTGTTTACAAGAAGTAGTTGCTATGGTAACTCAGACGAGCCTCCGAGGTGGGCCAATCACCGTCAGGCACGCGCTTTTCCTCCCCCTTTCTCCTCAGTCAACAGTCCCACACTGACCAATCAGCGCTCCCGCAGCTGTTCCGAGCCCCACATGCTTCTTAGCTGTCAGAAGACGCGGATTGTTTTAATAGCACTGTAGGATGGACACAGTCTGTCTATCGACGTTGCTAGGAGAAGTTGTGCCCGGTGAAGAGAGTTGTTCTCTTACAAACGTAGAAATATCTTATACAAAATAAACTATAAACCTTGAAATTCTTAACGAAGTTTTGCGATAAGAACCGAGAGGGTAAATAATTAAATAAAATATAAAATATAATACAGTGCTGTTTCGTGTAAGTTAAGATATCCGCTTAGGGAACTTAAAGACACTACAAGATATCGTGGAAGGTGTACATTAAACGCACTGCATTAGTAATTACCCACATAAATCCTGAGATCAAACATAACTACGAGACTCTGTGAAATATCGCCGCTGGAGCCGCTTGCTGTAGAAGAGGACACCAGGAAGAAGTGAAGCTGTAGAAGAGGACGACGAGACGAAGAGAACGCCAGGACGAAGGGGATACCAGGAAGGAGTGAAGCTGTAGAAGAGTACGACAAGACGGGAGGACGAGACGAGAGGAGGACGTTGCAGCAAACAAGTAAAATCGATTTATATTATCAAACAATACAAACATCAATTAAATATATTATCAATATATGACAATTTAAAGTACATTATACATCTTTAAAAACAATATTTGTATATAATAAATAATTTTTCATCTCCTCCATAATAGACTTGTATGCGATTTTTACACACTCACAATATCCTTATTAGAATAATAAAGTTTGATCTGTTGCATAAGGATATTTGGCGCTGGCCAACGTTGGGCTCGATTTTTGCATTAATTTTAAAAAAGAAATATTTTAGTGTGTAGAGACTAAATTCATTGAACTATTTATAAGTGCTGTTCTATGTTATTAGAGAGTGTAGATAAAAGTTTGAATACTCTCTCTTATCAGATAGTGGAACAATAGTAGTAATTATCTATATGGAGATTGAATTATTATTTGTATCTGTGTTAGATTAAGCTTGTTACATTTGATTGAGAGACTGGACTATAATAATAAATAATAAACGGATGTTATTCATAATAATAAATAAAATTAGTGCAGTTACTATAAATAAAAACTATAATATTTATTAAATTTATAAAAATAAATAAGCAATATGGTCGAATCAGCAGAATTGCAGAATACATTAGCGGCAATCCTTGCTACTATGCAGAAAATGTCTGAGGACAATAAAGCAATTAAAGAAGAAATTAAATCTAGTAAAGACGAAGCAGCAAAACAAAATAAGTCGCTATACGATGAGAATAAAAGAATCTATGCAGCCGTCCATGACCAGGCTAAACAAAATAAACAACTTTTAGAGTCAACCGAAAAACGTTTTTTTTAACTCCTAAAGGCAATGCCTTGTCGCTGTAGCCACGTCACTCTATCCCTTGCGATATTCTTCATTTCTCCATAGGACCCACTATTCACGACACTCATTGTGCTGCGGAAGTATGCAGTTCTTGGTCTACCTTTGGGCTTCTTCCCCACTACTTTGCCCTCAAAGATGTTAGTTAAAAAAGCACTATGTCTGATCACATGCCCTATCAAGTTAATCTTCCTCACCTCTATACTCCTAAGCAGTGTTCTATTCTCATTTATTTCCTCTAAGATCTGTTCATTCGTCTTTCTATCTGTCCAACTAGTTTTTGTCATTCTCCGCCAAATCCACATCTCCATTGCCTGAAGTCTGTCACTCTCCACCTTCCCTAAGGTCCATGATTCACACCCGTAAGTTAAAACACTCCATACAAATACCTTAACAAACTTTTTCCTTGTTTCAATACTAATATGGTTGCTCGTTAATAAGTTCCTTTTGCTCTGGAATGCTTGTTTTGCCAGAGCTACTCTCCTCTTAATCTCTGCCAGACACCTATTCCCACTTGTAACTATGCTACCCAGGTAACAAAATTCAGTAACGTGCTCAACAGTGTGTTGTTCAACATAATGGTTGATTTAATGTCTTCTCTTTTTTTACTTACAACCATTATTTTAGTTTTCTTAACATTTATCCTCAATCTCCAAGCGTGAAGAATTTTGTTAAACGTACCTAACATTCGGGTCATATCCTTTTCTGAGTCAGCCATCAGTACAATATCATCTGCGAAGCGAATACTGTGTATCTGTTCCCCATTTATTTTAATTCCCCTAGAACTCCTTTTCATCTGAGTTACAACATCTTCTATAAACAAATTAAACAAGTACGGTGACAGTGGGCAACCCTGTCTTCCCCTCTTCTTATTATTGCTTCCTTTTTACATCCATTTATGTCTATATCAGTACTTGGCAACCTATAAATATTGAAGATCACCCGAAAAACGTATAGCTGATAAATTAGAATTAATTCGTAGTAGTAATGAGACCGCCTTAGAAAGGAATAATTCTCTTAGTCAGGGAAGTGAATGTGACAATGCGGTTGACCGATATAGTCCCGTCGACTTACAGAAGCCAGCTGGTAATCGCATAGATAAGATAGCGGGTAACGGTGGAGCGCCCGATAAGGAGATAACAGCTGATCAATGAAAACAAGTAAATAATATTTTAAATAAATATGAAAAGAGAAATAGGCAAAACCTTATCACAGTGTTGGTTCACATCTATCCAGATGGGTATGATCAACAGGTAAACGGTGGAGTATTTAAAAACAATAAATGTTATTTGCTGTACCGTGTCTGTAAGATGCAGATCCATTCTGGTAATATTTTATCAGTCAGTAATGAAATGTATAAACACTTGAGAAGTCCATACAGTTGTAAAAATGAATATGTAAATAAGGTATTTGATGAATACTTGGGTAAACAAAGTAGTTTTGTTCCTGAAGCTGGTGCATTTGAGGAAAAGCACACAGGTAAGGTTAATTCTCACAGAAGATCAGAACTGTCTGAGTGTTTTCAACCACATATAAAACGAAATGCAAGTGTTATTTATACAGTTGGAGATTCACTGTACTGCACTATGTGTTCGTCTTTTATGAATGTGTATTCAGACAAATCCGAGACATTAAAAAATGTTAAAGTGCACTTAGATACTGATCACTGTGAAAACTTGATGAAAATAATGTTTGAGATGATACTAGAGAAATTTCAATCAAACAATGAGTTCATATTGTACAAAGGAGATTATATTATGTGTAGCCTGGGTAATACAACTGGCATTACATATAAACCTTTAAAAATTAAATCAAAGCAATGTATCGGCAATTACCGAAACAAATGGAAGCAAAGAGCAATCAAAAAACGAGAAAGGTTGTGCGGCATGAGTCTGTGCGATAAATTAAAAATTAAAATAAGGATAATACAAATAATTAAACTAGAATGCCACGATATAAGTGGAATGACTGGTAGGAAATTGTATAAAATAATGTGTAAAATAAGAATAATTGTAATCATGTTGAAAAATGTATGGTTTGAACTGTAGATATAGCCGAATGACGTCTGACATGGACATCCTTATCAGTGTTAGGAATGTTTGGTGATATCCAGCCAGGTGCGGTTGTTTGTTTACAATATTAGTGCTGTCAAAGTGACAGTTGAGGAATGTTTGATAGAAGCTACTGTTATTTTGATTTTTGAAGTTATTATGTTATTATATGTTACTATGCAAAATTATACAAAGTTTTTCATGAAATTTGTGTATCTGGCCGTTCCATCAATCATGTGACTTGGGCTTGGCCTATCAAAATACACCAAATTCAGTGAGATTCATACGTTGCAGAGTTAGGATGGACACAGTCTGTCTGTCGACGTTGCTAGGGGAAGCTGTGCCCGGTGAAGAGAGTTGTTCTCTTACAAACGTACAAATATCTTATACAAAATAAACTATAAACCTTGAAATTTTTAACGAAGTTTTGTGATAAGAACCAAGAGGGTAAATAATTAAATAAAATTTAAAATATAATACAGTGCTGTTTCGTGTAAGTTAAGATATCCGCTTAGGGAACTTAAAGACACTACAAGATATCGTGGAAGGTGTACATTAAACACACCACATTAGTAATTACCCAGATAAATCCTGAGATCAAACATAACTACGAGACTCTGTGAAATATCGCCGCTGGAGCCGCTTGCTGTAGAAGAGGACGATGAGACGAAGAGGACACCAGGAAGGAGTGAAGATGTAGAAGAGGATGACGAGACGTACACCCGAGGTGTACCTTACCACATACCAACATTGCCTAGGCGTGTAAATAAATAATTTTAGTGAGGCAGTGTGTTTAAACAAAATTTACTCTTATGTAATAAAATCTATTATGCAATAATAAAATGTAACAAGGTCACGAGTAAATAGAATTTGAAAATGAAATTAAAAGTTTAAGTTATGTAATTTGGTAAATCTAAAAAGTGACTTGTTTATTTTCATGTAATGACAACATCGTTAAGTGTAAATAGATTAATTTAAGTGACTAAGTAAATATTTTGTTGTACTTATTATTTTATGTTAATGAAGGTCAAGGTAGGGAAAGTTAAGAAAGAAATGTATGAGGTTAAAACACCACCAAGACTAGAAATGTCATGTAATGTAAATTGTTAATTTTAATTTTAAAAAATATATTTTACTTGTGATTCCCCAACGTTTCGGGCGGTCACGGCCTCACCGAACCCTGACCGTGGAATTGGTTTAGCTTTAACAGCTATGGTTGGGGCTCATTGCGTCACGTTCTGCCTTAACTGGCCATAGCTGTTATCGTTGTAAAGGTGAATTTTGAAATTGACAGGGGGGTAATTTAGGGGAATCACCAAACTATGGAACAGCGGCTGCCACTCTGTCTGAGTAGGGACAGCATAGCCAGGTGGTAGACCCGCATTAGGGGCGTATAATATGTACATTTAGATATTATGATATCTAGTTTTATTAAAATGTAATGCAGAAGCAAGGACACGGAGATGTCAAATTCCTCCAAAACTTCAGTCCTTGTGGACGCAACTGGACGCCACAGTCCAGGGGGGTCATAGTGTGTGGCAGGGAGGTTACCTAGGGGGGTAACATATTAAAAATTTGTCGTATTTTAATAATGATGACTCGCTACTGAGATAACTGAATAATTTTGTTTTTGACTTGCAAAATAGATGCACTAGATACTTCCTATATTGTGTTTATTATGTCTTATGGTGTTAATTGCATGTAGTATGCTAGGAATAAGGATTATAAAAATATAATAATATGTTATAGAATAAGTTTTCAATGTGTTTAAAGATTTTAAATAAATAATTAAATAAATTTGAGATAGTTAAAATTTTCAATGGGTTGTAAAAGATAGAACTTGGGTGATAGTAACTGTTTAAGTAAGACATTTGAGTCAGTCCAAGTTAAGCATAGATGGGTGTTAAAGAGAATAAAATGAAATACAAGTAATAAAGAATTTGAGTATAAGTGGAGACACAGTAGTAATGGAGAATTTATGTAGAATAATGAGTGATATATTGATGTTTATAAATGATAATGTTATTTTGTAGTGGTAATGATGTATTGGGAGAGTAATTAATTGATAGTGGGAATTTTGTAAGAGGGGTGGTGTGATAGGAGTCCGCAACAAAAGGGTTGGGACGGGTAGGGACCGTTTAGTGCCGGAAAGGGTTGCCTAGGGATAAAGTCCAGGAACCAACATAAGGGAATGAGCTTTGGGAGGGAATACACATCCTGAGTACAAAAGGGGTAGAGAGTATTTTGTGATAAGGGTAGAATGATGCGAAATGAGTTAAAGTAGTAAGTAGTTAGAGGTAGAGAAGGGTTAGTAGATTTTTTGATAGAGGGGTGTCATATTAGATAAGTAGATTTTTTAAGGGAGCGTTAGAGTCATAAAAGGGGTAAGATTATGGGTAAATGCCAAGTTGATAAAGTGAATTATGATGAATAACCGAGAATCACCCAGATCAATGAAATGTTATGTAAAATGAAGGTTGAAAAAAAAAAGAAAAAAAATTATTATTTTTTTTTTGGAAAATGAATTAATAAAAGTTCAATTGAGATTAAAAGGTAATTTTATGATTTTATATGCAAATTTAATGATGTAAAGTGTGTAAAATTTTAAATACAAATGGTTTATTTTAAGATAATAATAACAATGTGAATTATGAATGTACTATGTTTTCTTATGTTGTATTGTGTTTGTTAGTATTTATGAGAATTTTATGAATTTACAAAATTTTTGCGATGCAAATTGGGGATAAGAGAAATGTGTAATATGGTAATGGGAAATGTTTATTTAATTTCTGATGGGAATCAGAGCAATAATTTTGAATTTTGGAGTCAAAGTTAACAAGAGAAAGTACACAGAATGAGATTATGAGATTATGGAATATTAAATATGTTATGATATGTCTTCATATATATGTTAGAAGTAAGTGAAAAACAAAACCAGTGCTTCTTAACGCAAACCAGCACCGCTAGGGGGCAACAGATCAGTTGGGGATACGGTGTTGTATAAGGCCACTAGTTGATATTTTAATTTGTTGTTTCAGAGTTTGGTGATGCTGTGGCGGTGGACCTGAGCTGGCCAGCGCGTCAGAGCAGGGGCGTTAAGTATCTGTCTGACTTTATGGTGTTGGGATCTCGAGAGAGAAGTCCAGTATTGTCATTCAGGTGCGGTCACAGTCACCGGACCAAGGGTGTTAATTATATTTTTTTTGTAAACCATCAAGGAGGTTGTGGCTACATATCCTGGCTGATCCCTTTAGCAAGTATGAGTGTCAATGAGAGTTTTTATGCTTCGGCATAAAATCTCTCCTTGAGGGGGTATTGTAATGGGACATTTTGGCCTACCTGGGGTAAAATAAAGAAATTGTATTTTGAGTAAAAGCAATCAATATTTTTACAATGTAAAAATAATAATTGGGAAAGAACGTAAACATAAAAGGTAAATTTTATTAGTAGTGAAGTCGGTAACACTGATTGTGAAATTATTATTGTGAAACGACGAAATAAACAGACAGCAAAACTGTGCCAAGGTCACCCAATGACTTACAAAAACGGTAAACAAGTTATATAACAACATCGGACCATGTGACGTCAATATATACGTCAGAGCCCATCATTGCAGTGGAATTCGGGTTTGTAAACAAAAACATTATGCTGGCGTAGTGATACTAACTTCAGAACAATAAGAATTGGTCATATAACCACGGCGACTACACAAAATAGTGCCGTTTGTTTCGCCCCAGTCTAACTTCACCACTCGTGCGAGTGACATACATAAAAGTTCCGGAACGTAAATCGCGGGTGCCCGCAACATATAAAATGTAAAAATTTTGATATTTGATCATCTAAAACAGTATTTTTGAAACCGAGTAGATACAGTGAGAAAATAATAAGTAAATAATCATATAACAGTTCGGCAATAAATCAGTGCGTGTATACGAGAAAACATTGTAGGAGAGTACTTTCAACGTGATAACAGGGAAGTAAACTAACAAATTTTATTATTTTCATACAGTACAAGAACAGATGGGGAAAATTAACTTGAAATATGAGCTCTAATGGGAATATAACTTGTCTAATGTGAAAGCGTGTGAGTGTGTATGGGTGAGTTTTAATTACGTAATTAAAAAGGCACTGGTTTACGTTAAGAGAAGTTAGTTTAGTATTATTTCTTTACAGCATTTGTTTTAGTGTCCAACAGTTTAATTATCAGTAATATCTTGAAAGTTGTGGTCAAAATAAATCATGTACACTATCAATGTTAAAATAGTAAAAGTGTAAAAGATGGGAGGAGTAATTTTGTCATTGTCGTTAATATGCAACAGTATAACTAAATCATGAATAAACACAAGTTTGTTTGAATATAGTAGATCGAAGTAATCATTTCCAAGCAACCATCTTGTTATCTTTCAGCTCGTCTAACGATACTCCGGATATGGTGAGTATAAAGTTTGAGTTGGTACTAGACAACATGGCGGCTGCACCGCTGAAAGTATGTAGTTGTAAACAAAGTTTATTAATGAATGAATAATAAAGGTAATTAATAGTTAACAAGTAATTATATTTCAATTCAAAATTAAATTCTGTAAATAACTGGTGTAAGTTGATCTTACGTTTTTTTTAGAATTTTTAAGTTTTTAATTCTAATCCTCGTAATATTTTTTTATTGAGGCCTGGTTATATACGCCTTTGATTTTTTCTGAAACAATGTCTTTTAGTTCATATGTGGTATTGTTATTTGCTCTTGTGACTATAAATGGTCCGGTATATAGCAGTAATAACTTCTTAGTGATCCCTTCTAGGGTGCTTGGTAATTCGTGGTTTTTCAGTAGTACCTTTTCTCCTATTTTATATGTTACTATTTTTCGAATTGCTTTCTGATACTTGTTTTGGCGCTTCTCCTGGTCCTCTGCCACTTTATTATAAAATTTTATTTTATCAAATTTATATTCATCATTATTAGGAAACGCTATGATTTCTTTTGATCTCTCGTGGGGGTGGTTACTCGTACATGGCGGAGTATGAGTAATCCCTATAGCTGGATGATGAGCTAAATTGAGGAATTTCTCCGTGGCTGCCAGATATTCTTGCCATTTTTTCTTTTGGTGGTGACAGTACGTCCTCAGTATTCATCCCACCTCTCTTAACACTCTCTCCGCCGGATTACTACTTGGGTGGTAAACCAATGTTTTGTAAGTTTTGTAAGTGATAACAAGGTATTCCTCCATCTTCTCCCCTTAAATTGCGTACCGTGATCGGTTATAATTGATGAGGGTTTTCCTATTTCTGGAATATATTGTTCAGTGATCACTCCCAGGATTTTCAGAGTAGTTGCCCTATTAACAGGGTATAGTTTGATAAATTTTGTGAAATGATCCATTATGATTATCAGATATTTATATCGGTGTCGACCGCCACTACGAGGAAATGGACCGCATATGTCTAAAAATACCTTTTCTAACTTCTTTTTAGAAGTGATTGGTATCATAATGCCTTCCTTCTTTTCGTTATTTGTCTTCACCAGTTGGCAAATATGACAAGTTTTGATGTAATTTCTTACTTTCCGATTAATGTTCTTGATGTGACTGTTTTCTTCTAGTGCTTTTATCACTTTCAAAGCTCCCATATGGCCATATCGTAGATGGTAGTCTATGATTATGTCCTTTTCGATATGGGTTGGTATAATAACCTTCCAGTTTTCCTGAATGAGAGAAGTTTTAATAAATAATATACCGTGGTTAACACAGTAGAATTTGGCTACAGTGTCATCCTGTTCTGATAATCGATCCTTGATATTACTTAACTTTGGGTCAGATTGCTGGTGGATGCTGATGTTCAGCAATAATGCCTCTAAATCTGATCTGGTTCTAATAATGTTGTAAATCTTGAGTATACTATCCTTCTCTCCCTCAAAAGTTTGATCTTCCAAATTAATCCGTGATAAAACATCAGCTACAACATTCTTTTTTCCTGGGATGTACTCCCATTGTAGATCATATTCTTGCAGGGCAAGTATCCACCTGGCCAGTCTGCCGTGACTCAATTTACATCTCCTTAAAAATGATATAGATTTATTGTCCGTCTAGACTGTTACTGGATAACCCAAAATATATGTACGAAATTTACTACAAGCAAACACTACACTAAGTAACTCTTTTTCGGTTACATTGTAGTTTCTTTCACATTGATTTAAGGTTCGACTAGCGAAGCTAATCACTAAATGATGACCATTTTCATCTTCTTGATAAAGGGTCGTTCCCAGACTGATGTTGCTGGCATCGCAGTTTAAAAAGAAAGGTTGGTTAAAATTTGGATGGTGAAGTACTACTATTTCTAAAAACTTGTCCTTAATTAGTTGAAAAGAAACGTCTTGCTCTTGACCCCAGATCCATTTGTTTTTGGAGGATAACTGATATTGAAATTTGGCTGTCAGCTCGGAATATTGGTTTTGAAATTTTCTGTTATAATTACAGATTCCTAAAAATGACTGTAATTGTTTTCGATTCTTAGGTTTAGGGAACTTCTGTATTGCTTCCACCTTTTCTAATGATGGTGAGATTCCTTGGTCATTCAAATTAAATCCTTGGTCTTTAGCAACAAATTTTGATTTTTCTAACTTAAGAGTGATATTGTTAATGGCTAATTTTCCTAGTACATATTCCACTCGGTAACAGTGTTCCTCCCAGTTTGCCGAGGTAATGAGTAGATCGTATACGTACACAGTTGTAAACTGGAGTGCTTCTTGGCCAAGTATCTGGTCCATGCATGCCACAAAGATGGTTACTGAATTCACGAGTCCAAAGGGCAATCACTTGAATTGACAACTGCATCCTTCAAATATGAACGCCATATACTGGCGACTCTGTGGGTGCAACTCCACTTGCCAGTAACCGCACACAGTGTCCCATGTACTAATGAACTTTGAGGTAATTTGTTTTACAATGAGGTAATGAACCATGTACTATTTGTTTTAAAGGTAACGGTATATGATGATTTCGAATGTGTACTCAACATAATTAAACACATAGCTATAGCCAATGGCTATGAGTGCCAAATGATTGACAACATCCTTAAAAAACACAAAGCCCGTTGTTCTAGACACACGCCTAAGATAACACACCTAATAACAAATTCATCTCAACAACATACACCGAGTTGATGCCTAAGATCCTAACATCCACCTTAAGTAAATTAGGTTATACCGTTACCTTTAAAACAAATAACCGTCTACGGAACTTGGTTCGTCCAGTCGTTCAGACCAACACTGAATCCAAAACCGGTGTTTATAAGCTTGTATGCAATGATTGTGACCATTTTTATATCGGCCAAATGGGTAGACCTTTTATCAAACGATTCCGTGAACACACACCACGCAGCCACTTTAACAGGGGTGATTTTTCCCTAGATAATATTAAATCTAATTTTACACGGCATCTAATTTCAAGCAATCATTCATATACCAATTTCAACGCTAACCTTATACCTCTACATTATTGTAGTAAGGGCCGTTACATGGATGCACTCGAAGAATTCGAGATATATAGAGGTCATAATAACCCCGATATATGTGACGACATACTCAATGATAAACTTAACTTCAGGTCCAACCCACTGTATGATACCACGCTGTGATCGCTTACAGATAATACTAGATAACAGTGCCCATCGACACAGTCTTGACATGCTACACGCGGTGCACCGTGTCGGTTAATAGTACGCTTATATTATGTTCATTCATTGTATTTTACGTATTTGTTTATTATGTGTTTGTTTTAATATGGATTTTATTATATAATGAGCTCCTTTGGAGTGAAGGTCTGAAGATGGGTCATATGGCCTGAAACGCGTAACCCAGCACAAATTACGGTAGACGTCACTTGACGGAAATTATAAGGAAAATTATATAATTATCATACAGTAACTTGGACCGCATTAATTATGTTTAAATTGGAAGCTCATCAAGCAAGCACGGTTTTCAAATACCAAAACACTAAAATCCAGCTTTTTAAAACTAACACACACATCAAGTTTAATGTTCTTTGTCTAAAATATAAAATCATTCCTAAATATGCCATCATACACATCAATTCCAATACTAAGGCAGCAATAAATACTAAGAAACACGCTGAAATCTATCGTGTTAAACAAGAAATTAAATCATTATACGTCAAAAAAGCCATTCTTAACAAAACTTTGTTCAAGTTGCATTTATTAATATATAACCAGATTCATCCTGCCATCATAGATAAATATAATGAACAAAGTAAACACATACATTTCAGACACAATGCGTACGATACGACAAAAACAGACTATGAAACTTAAACGTTTAATCTCAACACAACGCTCACATCATATTCCCGAATGTAAACACTCGTTTTACCCACGCACGGTCAACCTCACCGATATTACATTTGATAGCGATGAAATGAATCTACTTAATAAAGGTTTAGACTACAACTTTCCACCTGATAATAAACATAATATTGTTGATGAAGTCATTAATGCCGAGACCGCTGTCAAAGCTATTAATGACTCGAAACTCCAAAATGAATCACGTCACATAATTAATCATAAATTTATTAAAATTTTAAATAACCGTAATACTGATGGTCGTAAGATACAGAAACAGTTAAGAGCGCAGGCTGAACGCAAGACACTCAAAAAGATAAATACTAAGTTGCTTAATAGTAACACACTTATTACTAAAGCAGACACAGGTCATACTTTGGTAATAATCCACAACGACACATACACACAGAAAGTACACAAATTCATTTCCGATAACAATATCGAGCTAATAAAATTCGATCCCACCGACTCATATGTAAACTCATTATACAATACTATTAACAATTGTACCAATTTATTTGATGATCGCACTCGTCATTTCTTAAAACCTATTAACGCGCGTGCCCCAAAACTTACCGGCTTACCCAAGATCCACAAAAGTGACATTCCTATCAGGCCATTAGTTAATTTTACCACAGCGCCGGGTTTCAAAACAGCCAAGAAACTTGTCACACTAATTAAGGACAATATCTTTCTAAAAAATAACCATATTATCGTTAACAATATTGATTTCATAAATAGGGTCAACGACATAAAATTACAACCCAGTTACAAACTAGCCTCTTTTGACATCGTCAATTTATACACGAATATACCCGTGAACCAAACTTTGGATATTTTGAACGACAATCTCCATGACACTAACAAACTGGACACACAACTCATTAAAGAACTAATTACCATACCTAAGGCTCATCCTTCAACAAAACTATTTTACTTTCAACGGGAATTACTATATTCAAACAGATGGCCTGGCTATGGGTTCACCGTTATCCGGCCTGTTGGCTGATATATATCTTGATTTTTATGAAAACAACTACATCCTTAATAATAACATCTTCGCCAATAATATTACTTTTATGACCGATATGTTGATGCCACTTTTCTGATTTTTAATGGTACCCTACGCCAAATCAGTAATCTTAAAAACCATATGAATACTGTTACTCACAATATTCAGTTTACTATGGAAACTGAAACCAACAATGAACTCAACTTTCTCGATCTTACTGTCACTAGGCGGCTTAACAACTTAAATTTTAAAATTTACAGAAAGCCTACCACCACAGACGTGACCATATATGCAGACTCACACCACCCTTTCTCTCAAAAATTAGTGGCCTACAACAGTTTCATTCACAGGCTTTTGATGATCCCCCTAAATAATGATGATTTCGAATGTGAACTCAACATAATTAAACACATAGCTATAGCCAACGGCTATGAGTGCCAAATGATTGACAACATCCTTAAAAAACACAAAGCCCGTCGTTCCAAACAGACACAAGATAATACACCTAATAACAAATTCATCTCAACAACATACACCGAGTTGATGCCTAAGATCCTAACATCCACCTTACGTAAATTAGGTTATACCGTTACCTTTAAAACAAATAACCGTCTACGGAACTTGGTTCGTCCAGTCGTTCAGACCAACACTGAATCCAAAACCGGTGTTTATAAGCTTGTATGCGACGATTGTGACCGTTTTTATATCGGCCAAACGGGTAGACCTTTTATCAAACGATTCCGTGAACACACACCACACAGCCACTTTAACAGGGGTGATTTTTCCCTAGATAATATTAAATCTAATTTTACACAGCATCTAATTTCAAGCAATCATTCATATACCAATTTCAACGCTAACCTTATACCTCTACATTATTGTAGTAAGGGCCGTTACATGGATGCACTCGAAGAATTCGAGATATATAGAGGTCATAATAACCCCGATATATGTGACGACATACTCAATGATAAACTTAACTTCAGGTCCAACCCACTGTATGATACCACGCTGCAATCGCTTAAAGATAATACTAGATAACAGTGCCCATCGACACAGTCTTGACATGCTACACGCGGTGCACCGTGTCGGTTAATAGTACGCTTATATGTTCATTCATTGTATTTTACGTATTTGTTTATTATGTGTTTGTTTTAATATGGATTTTATTATATAACGAGCTCCTTTGGAGTGAAGGTCTGAAGATGGGTCATATGGCCTGAAACGCGTAACCCAGCACAAATTACGGTAGACGTCACTTGACGGAAATTATAAGGTAAATTATATAATTATCATACAGTGACTTGGACCGCATTAATTATGTTCACATTAAATGGTTTACAATTTCTGTTAGATTCTAATTATCATTGAACAAGATCATTGACTGAATTATATGGTCAATTTTCTTTAATTCTCTGTAATTTTACGATTTGGTTAACTAATTTGAATATTGTCTTTAATTTAGGCTTTTTCTTAGATTCCAATGTTATTACACTTGCATTTTTTCTAATAATATTTTATACATTCCTTCAGTACCTTCACAAAGTGTTGTTACAGTTATTATGCATGGTTATTGAATTACATCAATTTTCATCAATTTAATTAATTTCATTAGCTTATTTACTAATTATACGGTTGGTGATATTTACCATTTGGCCTACATTTTATGTTATTTCAAGTACAAAGCTTATTACTATTTCAGCTTGCTAATACCCTCTCTGACATACAATTCTTATAAAATCTTACCTAAATTGCCATTATTTAATTACAATAATGTTTATTATTAATTGATATCATTAAAACATAATAAATATATTCTATAACAAAAAAAATAGACTCAATATCAAACATTCAAGTCTTGAGTTAAATGAACTGTTAACATCAACAAAACACATCTGTTTTTTCATTTAAATTATTCATTAAAATTAATTTTTATGCGGTCTTTTGCTGTTTTTGTTTTAGTTTAGGGATTTACCCTTGATCACTTCACTAGTTATGGCATTCTCTGATCTTATTTCTATTCCGTTTATCTAGTCTTGTAAGATACAGAATCTCACTTACAGGGGTCATCACGATTTGCTTGTCATCATAAAAATAAATTGCACTGGTTCACTGTTAATAATATTTCTATAAACTTTACTTACATCTACTTTACATTTATTCTTATTTTATGGTATTGCACTTTTATTAGGGACATTTCATCTTTTCTGGGGCTTCTATTTTTATAATATGTGTGTAACGGGTCTAAAAGTGAGGGGTTCTATTTTATTAAAATATTTTAAATTCATTTTCATCTGTGTGATCAGCCACGTGTTAAAAGCTTTGTTCAAACAAAGGAGCTGTGATGAAGCAATTACAATGGAATGTGTGTGTCGCCCACCACTGTTTGAATTCTTGGAACTTTAAGCATGTGTGACACACACACACAAGCGTGCAAACACCAGCAGGCGCGCAACCGACGCCGATTTGATAAAACAATATGGCCCAGAGACGATATTTTTCGCCACGTGCTTCAGAGGTGACGGAAACACAATTGTAGGACACGCCTTTCCAATGACGTCAACTAGTGAACACCAAATATCGTCGACGTCCGACACATGGGAATTGTACGTGGTACCGTGAACAGTGACGATGAGTTTGATGACTAAGGCATTGTAATTTCCATCATGCCTAACTGCAAGTGGGAGAAGTTGTTGGTAGCACTCCACCCAGTCGACGAGAAACCATAGAGCCGCGCAGATACGTTAACGCGCGGTTTGCCAAAAAACCTGTACTCAACAATGTAAACCGACCAGCCAAGCATAAAAATGTGTTTTTGAATTGTGTTAAAAATAATGAGCGTGTGCAAACTACCCAGTCGACGAAATCACCCGTTCCTGGCCGGGACAAGTTACGCAGTTCGCGAACTTTAAATTTTGTATTTTAACATATTCTGAAGTGTAACAGAAAGTTTGAAGAGAAACAGTTAAATCCGACAGTTTAGACGAAGTTAGCGGAGTGGACAGCAAAATCGAGAAATGTGACAAATAAACGAAACATTCGTACACATACGAGATGCAGCACGTGGTCATCAGAAGGACGCGGGTTAAGTAGTCGACTCAAAATTAAATTAATCAATTAATTTTCAAATTTATAAAAAGGGGTTATAATTAAATTATGGGGCATTTTACAGTATGAGAGGGAGAGAGTGAGCAATCTGGGTCGCCTTAATAGTTTAATTAATTAGTTTGTCAGTTTTTTAAGTTACAGTTGCAACTAGTTATTAGCGTATTGGTCACATAAAAAATAATCCAAGTTTTGTAATTCTTTAAGAAAAATAATCGAGATGCAGAGTAGTAGTTTTGAGTCGAAAATGAATATCAAGTAAAGTAAAAGAAAGTAAACAGAAAAAATGTCATGCTAAACAAATAAAATACCATTTTATTTGTGTTTGCAAAAAATGTGTTTGTCATTGCATTACCTGTTGTTTTTCTCTGCCTAAGTACATCAGATGACACCCTGGTAATTCGTGATGAAGGTAATTGGGACAAATTTAAATATTTTAATTTTAAAAAAAAAGCAAGTAAAATTTCAGTTGCCGCCTATTAATAGGCGCAGATTTCTAGGTTTTAATATTTATTTAAACTCGTACTGCTTTAGTTGGCGCCCGAACAGGGACTTTGTAAATTAAATTAAATGGCGAAAATGTAAAACTGATCGAAAATGGCAGAGAAAAATAAGAATGCAGATTTAGGTGGAAGTAGGGTAGAAGAATCTTTGTTAAACGTGACTCAAGACAATTTAATTTCTTCAAACGAAAGTAGTGATGAGAATGTACAATTAGAAATAACAAATGTAATTGAAACGGTAAATGTTGAATGTAGTAATAAGAGCGATAACGTAAATATATTTAACCAATTAGTGTTGATGATGGAGATGATATCAGAAATAAGAACTGAAATAAAAACAGAAAATAATAATTTAAAAACTGAAATCAAATCAGAAATAAACATAGTAAACGAGAAATAGAAATCAGAAAATAATAATTTAAAAACTGAAATCAAATCGGAAATAAATGCTGTAAATATTAAACTTACTGACTTAAATAACGAGTTCATGAATGTAAGGAGCGAATTGAGAGTGAGTGGAATAAATATGAATAGCAAATTAGAAAGTATGAATAAAACTATTGCGGGCATGAGAGGTGAGATAATTATAAATATAAATAATATTCAAGACAAAACAAACGAAAGTAGAACGCGGAAGGAGAAGGTAGAAAATGACACAGTTACGAGTGATTGTGACGAAATAACAGACGACCAGAGTAATAATAAAATAACAAAAAATTACGAAAATGAATTAACAACCGATAGTAGTATGATAGTTGAAAACGAGATATATAAAAATAATACCATAAAAATAATTAGCAATCATAATAATATAGAAACAGTGAGAGAGAGTGAGAGAATAGAGTTCAATATTTGTAAGTTACAGAGAGAGTATGAAGAGAATGATTTTGTGAATATAGGGCAGAGGGTAAATTTTCCCCAGTTTTATGGTAAACCAAGCTGGTTACAAATGTTTTTGAAGGGCAAGAGTCCCTTACAGGAAAGCGATGTGTTTCTAAGTAACTTTTTAATGTTTAGTAGGCATTTTTATGATTTAATACCCTCTGTACGGAATGATAGCAAAAGCATGAATTGGTGTTATGATGATGAAAGATGTTTTGAGAGAGAGTTGTGTGCAGATAGAGAGATAGAATTATATAAGTTAAAGAGAAATTATAAAGAACTGAAAGAGAGGTTAGAATGGAAGGAAATAGATGATATGAAAAGCTTACCTGTTGAAAGAGAGATAAATAAATATTTTGATAATACCACTGTAAATGGTAAACACTTACCTTATGCTGTAATGAGTGTAGTAGAAGAATATGATGAGAAAATAACTGACTTTAAATTGAATAAAACTACCGATGGAGACCAAACTAAAATCACTAATGATATTGACAGGTTTTATGATTTGATGATAGTGGAACAACTTGAAGTATTAGAAAACTATCATATTAAAATTAATAAATTGAGTGTGGACAAGAATGATTTATATTATAAATATATTAGATTATTATTCGATGATGGAGGCTGAACATAAACTTAATAAATGGACATTTTAAATATTTTGATTTATGGTTCTGACCTTGCTGATTTTGGAAATGAAGTGTGGTAACATTGAACAATTAATGATGAAGAATTGTAAATAATTGATAGTGAAATTAATTGTGTGTATTGTAAGATGTTATGTAAACAATGTGTATGTGGTAGAATTTGTTTAATAATATTAATAATAATTTTTTGTCAGATTAAATAAATGATTACGAAGGTGGTAATTAATGAATGATAAATTGTTTTGGAAGTAATATAATTAAAATATTGTGTTTTCCATAATTGATTTAATTAAAATAATTTGAGATGTGTAAATAATTTGATTGGTTTAAAATGTTATATAATTGAATTTTTCTAATGATTTTAAATTATTTTATGAGATTTGAATTTGATAATAATTAATAAATAAATAAATGTTAAATTGTTTAGTATGGAATAACATTGTTGTTAAAATGTTGCAGAAGGTACAGGGAGTTACTGATATTTATATTTGTGTGCTTACTGTGAGTATAAATTTTATAATACAAGTCATATAGAGTAAAATGTTTACAGGTGTTGAAAAGATTTTAACTAAATGATGAAACTAATTCGAGATAATTGTACTAAATAGAAACCATAGGCAAAAGGTAGTAATAATAAACTGTAAAATAAATGTTAATAATAAATTTGAAATTTTTGAGGAATATAATTGTAGTAAGTGATAAATAATGAAATGATGATATATAGAAGAGGTAATGAAAATTTCAAGTTAGAATGTTTATAATTTTCTGTATAAATTATTTAAAAGAGAATTGTTTGTTGTTAAATAACATATAATTACGTCCCAGTGAGGGCGGCATCTGTTAAATACCACATTCTATACCTTTTTATATACATAAATTATGGTATTTATATCTGTATGGTAATAGTCAAAACATGGTACACATGTGTACTTACCATGATTATTGCCGGTGAACACGTGCTTCTCCGTTTTTAACACTTTTTTACCTAAGGGGTGCCAGGATTCGTTACAGCGAGATTTGTTTAAACAGAAAAAGTGACACAATGAAAACACAGGTTCTTTAGAGACTTTGAATACCTGTTTTAATTTCACACATAACAAAACGTACAGATATAAGACATACATCAAAGCCTACCTCAAAATGGCGGCCAGTATTATTTAAAACAAAATGGTGGCTATCTTTCTTCCTCCTTTTCTTTTATTAATTTAATTAAGTAAATACTGAGAAATCTCATCATTAATATTAGTTCTATTCTTTTGTTTTTATACTGCAGTTGAATTACTATATAGGAACACAAACCAATGCCCTATAAGTATATAGGCATGGCCACGCCCTAGTGCAATCACACGCTCACTCACACGTTACTGTAATTACATTTTATACAATTTAATATTTCGTTTATTGAGCTCATGAATAAAATAATAAGAGAGATATATTGTGACTTCTCTGTGGTAAGTGGATCGTCGCTCCCTCGCTGGCCTCAGATGTATCCCAGGAGTATGATCGGTGTTGGATTCATTTTCTAGTTTTGGATTTTCTGCACTGACTCTACATTAAATGGTTTTATGATATATACTTCTGTTTTACTGTTCTCTACTTTTAGATCACATTTTATAAGATTCTGATTGTTTTTACAACTTTTTGATGAAAATTACTGCCAACAGCGATACATCGCTGTGGCCTCTCTGGTGTACTGTGCTGAACTGAGACCGATTAATGTACAATTTTATGCTTGTGTGCGTGAGTTTGACGTCATTAAGCTCTGTCATGCAGAACAACGCCTAGTCGTTCGCATTGTTTTCAGTGCGTCATTGTTTTTTACTATGACGGAATAGCGTTATTGTCCAATCACAATGTATATGTAAAAGACTTCGTCACCAACACCGCCATGGCTTTTTCCGACTCCTGCACGTTCCAACGGTGACCTTGGTATGATACACTGACTGATTCTGCTTGGTTCTCTCTTTATATTGGGACAATGGACCTAACCATTCTGTATGTTCATAATTACACAATAAAACATTGAAAATCACCCTTATAACCCATAATTATGGAATGGGGTCAAGATGTACTGTTACAAACCCCCTCAAGGAAAATTTTCGTGTCGGAACACAAAAAATTTCCTTGACTCATTCACACTTTCCTAAAAGGATCAGTCTAGATATGTTACCACAACCCCCTGTATTGTTATTATATAAAAATTTTATCATCACTTACCCTTGGTCCTATGATGTTGGTCGCACCCTCTGACCTTACTGGACTTCTCCTGAGAGATCCCTACACCATAAGGCCATGAGGCACTCTACACTCCTGTTCTGACGCTCCAGCCAGCCCAGGACTGCGGTCACAACACCACACAACTCTGAAACATTGCATACAAAAAATTTTTTAAATAGTGGTTTAGTACATTTCCATATCTACAACTGATATGTTCCCTTTTAGACGCATTGGTTTGTGTTTGGGGCATTGGTTTGTTCTAAATTAAAAGTTTAACATAACAACAATAGAACTTCACAATATATATTCTTCTACCACCACCTAACTCAATTTCTTACTTGTAAGAAAATAAACAACATATATATAACTACACATAACACAATATATCTACAATTCTTTAATATACCCCAAAATACCTTCACCTAATTATTTCTACAAATTCAGCTTACAACTATCATGGCAGACACCTTTTTATTTAAACTTTGTTACTCAACTTATAATCATTTAGCTATTCTGTAAATGGCAGCTTACTACAATATTTTCATCAACTTCATTTGTAACTTTAGATTTTCAACTTTAAAATATACTATCTCTTAATACTTGTTATCGTCATTACCCCTGTAATGACCTCCTAACCACACACTCTATTGCCCCCCAACATAATAAAACATCATAAAACATTGTACATTACATATTAACATTGTTACATTTACCTTACATTAAACAATTTACATTTACATGACTTGTACCAAACTTTATCACATTACTACTTCAACAATTCTCTATTAACTTTTAATTATTTAACCTTCATTAGATTCTATACAACAATTTCAAATTTATCCTTACCTTTCAGTTACAATTACCTTCCTATCATGAATTTCCCTTTTCTAACCCTTCTATCCTTACTCGTTTGGGTGACTCTCTATTATTCATTTTTCTCTATCTTATTTTGGCATCTGTCAACCTAACCTTACTACCCCTTTTTTACACTAGCCGCTTCTAACCATTAATATATTTTGACACCAATATCTCTATAATAACCCCCTTTCAAATCCCATTTAAAACCTCTGGCACCGCGCCTTTTTTGTACTAGTATGTGTGTATTCCCTCTAACCAACTCATTCCCTTATCGGTTTCTGACCCTTTCAGATAACCCTTTCCGGCACACAACGATCCCTCCTGTCTCAACATCTCTCATTGGACTCCTACACCAATACCCTTATTACAAAATATCACCATCAACAACAAATATAATTACCACTCACATCACTCAACTCTACATATAATTACTAACCACTGTGTCCCTAAAATATCTAACACCTCTTTATATATTATCAGCATCTCAACACTTTATTTTCCTAACTCCCAATAACTCTATTTAACTAACTCCAATGCCCTGATTTATCCTTATTCCCAAACTCTTTACAACATTTCAACTTAATACACCATTAGAAAATTCATCACTTACCAACTAACAACAATACCTCTCAATACCCAAATCTATTACCTGCTTAATCATTTACTAACCCTTTAGAATCTAAATCTCATAATATCATTTAAACTTCCTTCAGTTATTTAAAATCCTACAATACATGTTTACATAAAAAATTCATAAAATACACAACAGTAAATACACAAATACATAGACATCAATACACAAAAATATACAATTCACATAATCACTAAATCATTTACCATAATCAGTCCTAATCAGTCCATTTTTAAAAACACTGTCCACACAATTAAATGTTCATAACACAATAGAAGGTCTACCCTCCATCGTTAAACAATAGTCTTATCTTCGGTCTGTACAATTTATTTTTTATTAAATACATTATATTAACATCATTAATATAATACACATTTAAATTCTTATATTTTATAAAACCATCATAATTAATAGGGTTATTCCCTATCAATTCAACATACAACTTGTCACGATCGGTTATTGTCCTGTCACCTCCAGTATAATCAGTCACCACTATGTACGTTATAAAGTCATTATTTTCATTATCATCTTTTCCTACTGCTATATCAGCTTCATTATAAGGTAAGTATTTCATATAGTTTGTTTTCTTCCATCCTACTCTCTCTATCAACTCTTTATAACCTCTATCTAACTTAAATACTTGCATCTCACCATCTACACACAACTCTTTCTCTAAATATCTCTCACTCCATTCAGAGGGTACTACTACATCTAAACCTCTCCTGATTTCTACAGGAACAATACAACAATTCAAAAAACAATTATCGGTAGACCATTTATCTACCCAATACACTCGTGAAGCCTTTTCTTCACCCCCTACTACAACATTACGGGAAAATTTTACCCCCTGCAACCCCTTTATCTGTAAATTCTCTCTATACTTTCTCTCTAATTCATCAACACTTTTTATCACTTCATTATCAAATTCTACTCCCATTATACTTTTATCACCACTCTCAATACTCACACAATTATTTTCTAACAACATATTTGTAATTCTATTATCATAATTCTCACCACTACTTACCTTGTCTTTGTTTCTATCTGATTTGTCTACCTTGTCAATGTTACAATTTTGTTTCTGTATTTCGTTTTCAACTTTTTTAAGTTTCTCGTCTAATTGGTCCAATTTTACGTCTCGTACATTATTTTGTTTTTTCAATTCATTTTCGAGGCTATCAAACTTCTCGTCGATCTCTTTTAACACACTATTTTGTGTTTTAATTAATGCGAAAAGGTCTTCTAATGATATTTTACTTTCGACTGCCTTAGGCGTCGAATTCGCGCTTATTCTGTCTAATAAAACAGACTCTGTGTGTGTGTCGTTTACACCTAACATACTATTATTGTGTTCTGCCATAATTTAGCTGTTTATATAACTCTCAATATTTTTAATTATATAATTATTGGTTGTTTTGTTTCGTCAACATAACCTTTTGTGTTTTTTGGTTATGTTCTGTTTTGCACCACCTTCTCTGTTTTCAAATCTGGCTGTTTATATAAATTAATATTTATACAACGTCCTCAGTAAGGGCGCCATCTGTTAAATAACAGATAATTACGTCCCAGTGAGGGCGGCATCTGTTAAATACCACATTCTATACCTTTTTATATACATAAATTATGGTATTTATATCTGTATGGTAATAGTCAAAACATGGTACACATGTGTACTTACCATGATTATTGCCGGTGAACACGTGCTTCTCCGTTTTTAACACTTTTTTACCTAAGGGGTGCCAGGATTCGTTACAGCGAGATTTGTTTAAACAGAAAAAGTGACACAATGAAAACACAGGTTCTTTAGAGACTTTGAATACCTGTTTTAATTTCACACATAACAAAACGTACAGATATAAGACATACATCAAAGCCTACCTCAAAATGGCGGCCAGTATTATTTAAAACAAAATGGTGGCTATCTTTCTTCCTCCTTTTCTTTTATTAATTTAATTAAGTAAATACTGAGAAATCTCATCATTAATATCAGTTCTATTCTTTTGTTTTTATACTGCAGTTGAATTACTATATAGGAACACAAACCAATGCCCTATAAGAAATCTCATCATTAATATTAGTTCTATTCTTTTGTTTTTATACTGCAGTTGAATTACTATATAGGAACACAAACCAATGCCCTATAAGTATATAGGCATGGCCACGCCCTAGTGCAATCACACGCTCACTCACACGTTACTGTAATTACATTTTATACAATTTAATATTTCGTTTATTGAGCTCATGAATAAAATAATAAGAGAGATATATTGTGACTTCTCTGTGGTAAGTGGATCGTCGCTCCCTCGCTGGCCTCAGATGTATCCCAGGAGTATGATCGGTGTTGGATTCATTTTCTAGTTTTGGATTTTCTGCACTGACTCTACATTAAATGGTTTTATGATATATACTTCTGTTTTACTGTTCTCTACTTTTAGATCACATTTTATAAGATTCTGATTGTTTTTACAACTTTTTGATGAAAATTACTGCCAACAGCGATACATCGCTGTGGCCTCTCTGGTGTACTGTGCTGAACTGAGACCGATTAATGTACAATTTTATGCTTGTGTGCGTGAGTTTGACGTCATTAAGCTCTGTCATGCAGAACAACGCCTAGTCGTACGCATTGTTTTCAGTGCATCATTGTTTTTTACTATGACGGAATAGCGTTATTGTCCAATCACAATGTATATGTAAAAGACTTCGTCACCAACACCACCATGGCTTTTTCCGACTCCTGCACGTTCCAACGGTGACCTTGGTATGATACACTGACTGATTCTGCTTGGTTCTCTCTTTATATTGGGACAATGGACCTAACCATTCTGTATGTTCATAATTACACAATAAAACATTGAAAATCACCCTTATAACCCATAATTATGGAATGGGGTCAAGATGTACTGTTACATTGTTTGTTTGATCAAGGTTAATGTCTATTTGTTTATTATGTTATGTAATGTTATTATACAAGAGATGTGGGTAATTTTGGGGGGATGAGTGGTGTTAATAGAAGTGCTATACTTAGGGAATGTGGAACTGTAATTGTAGAAAGGTTAATTTAGTTAGTAGTATGCTATTGCCGTGGTGGCATGTGCCACGGTAGATAGCGGTAAGGGTTGGGGGTGACAGAGAGTGTCACCTCCATCGGAGGCCAAAATGGCGTAAAATACACGGCACACCTTTTATATAATTTTATATTATATGCTGATAAATTGCTGTGCCGCGTATAATAATGACGTAGAGAACATGCCTGAATTTAGAGTTGATTTCCCCGCCTTTTCAGGCGATTACTACCTTACCAGCACTAATCGTGGTTTTGGACAGCAGTCAGCTATGGCCATAAAGTAAGAACCTTGACCATAGCTGGCTTGAAATTGGTGTATATTTGAAATTGATGGGGGGTGACATTAGGGGAAATCCCCGGAACTATGGAACAGCGGCTGCCACTCTGTTCGAGTAGGAACAGTAAACCAGGTGGTAGACCCGTTTTAAGGGCATATTAATATATAACACAGATATGATGATATCTACCAATTTTAAATGTACGCTGAAGTAAGGACATGGAGATGATAAATTCCTACACCAATGCCGTCCTTGTGGATGCAAATGGGCGCAACAGTCCACCAGCAGAAAACAATAGTGCGTGTGGCAGGGTGGTTACTCAAAGGGGAGTAACGAATTAAAATTTTGTAACTTAATGATGATGACTCGCTCTTGCAGTAATTAAAGAATTGTAGTTTGATTTGACAAATAGGTGCATCAGATGTTTATCATATTGTATTTAGTATGTCTTATTGTGTTTTATTTTATTATGTTAGGATATAAGGTTTGTCAACGTGTAATGTATTTCACATACGTAAAATTTTGAAATGTGTCTATAATAAGGTCGTTCACCTTGCTAATAAAATCAGCTGATCAGCAGTAAAATGTCACTTATAAATTGTTTGCAAATTTCCCATGTAACTAATGTTTGAATATGATGATTTTAATGTGTTAAAAGATTTTAATTTAAATGATGGGAGTAATTAATTGAAGCTATAAAATGTGTAATTTCTGATTAATTTAAATGTCAGTTTTATTGTTAATTGTAATAATACTATGTCAATTTTAAATGTCATATTTTATTATGTTATTGTGTTTAAAGATAAAAAATTTTAAAGATGTCATGTATTTTATGAACATATGTAGGTCAAGGTCGTTGACTTGACCCAGAGAGATCAGCTGATGGTTGATGTTATAAACTAGACCAGTTTTTGGCAATTGTTTGATGCAAATTTTGTCGTGTAATTGATTTAAATAATTTTAAATTTTTTTCCGAAATGAAAAAAAAATATTTTGATAAATTTAGTTTTTTGAAAAAAAAAATATTGATTTTATGCCTGCCATATAGGTGATGTTTGAATTGCAAGTGTATTATTGTTTATGTGTATTACTAGTGTTTTTTATTGAATTGTATTGTTTAGTATGTATGTATAATCAAAGGTTAGGATAAATGAGTTCATGTTTAGTTACATGTTCAATTTATTTGTTTTTCTGATTATGAATAATAATGAAGAGAATTAATAGAGTGATGAATTCATGTAACAGATTTTTTTTTATTTTAGGAGGTCACTTATAAATGAGTTTGATTTAGCAATAAATATTTTGAAGTTGAAAAATGTATTAATAAGTATATGTATGCGCCCAGTATTGCAAAAGGCGACCCAGTGTGCTTAGTAAGGGGGAACATATCGGTTGAGGATCTGGCATGAGATAAGGCCAGGGATTTGGAGTTTGGGGTGGCATGTTAGAAGGTTAGGTGCGCGGTGGTTCGTGTCTGTTCGATTTTATGGTGTTGGGATCTCATATAGAGAAGTCCAGTAATCTCGTTCAGGTGCAGCCATAGTCGGCGAGCCAGGGGGGTAGTTTACCCATGATGTATAAGAACCAATGGGGGTTGTTGGCACCATATCCTCACCGGTCCTCTTAGGGGTTTAGCAATGAGATTTCTTCTGTTTCGACAGAAGATCTCTCATTGGGGGGGGGGGGGTATTGTAACGGGTCTAAAAGGGAGAGGTTCTATTTTATTAAAATATTTTAAATTCATTTTCATCTGTGTGATCAGCCACGTGTTAAAAGCTTTGTTCAAACAAAGGAGCTGTGATGAAGCAATTACAATGGAATGTGCGTGTCACCCACCACTGTTTGAATTCTTGGAACTTTAAGCATGTATGACACACACACACAAGCGCGCAAACACCAGCAGGCGTGCAACCGACGCCGATTTGATAAAACAATATGGCCCAGAGACGATATTTTTCGCCACGTGCTTCAGAGGTGACGGAAACACAATTGTAGGACACGCCTTTCCAATGGCGTCAACTAGTGAACACCAAATATCGTTGACGTCCAACACATGGGAATTGTACGTGGTACCGTGAACAGTGACGATGAGTTTGATGACTAAGGCATTGTAATTTTCCGTCATGCCTAACTGCAAGTGGGAGAAGTTGTTGGTAGCGCTCCACCCAGTCGACGAGAAACCATAGAGCTGCGCAGATACGTTAACGCGCGGTTTGCCAAAAAACCTGTACTCAACAATGTAAACCGACCAGCCAAGCATAAAAATTGTTTTATGAATGTGTGTTAAAAATTGAACTGTGTTAAAAATAATGAGCGTGAGCAACTACCCAGTCGACGAAATCACCCGTTCCTGGCCGGGACAAGTTACGCAGTTCGCGAACTTTAAATTTTGTATTTTAACATATTCCGAAGTGTAACAGAAAGTTTGAAGAGAAACAGTTAAATCCGACAGTTTAGACAAAGTTAGCGGAGTGGACAGCAAAATCGAGAAATGTGACAAATAAACGAAACATTCGTACACATACGAGATGCAGCACGTGGTCATCAGAAGGACGCGGGTTAAGTAGTCGACTCAAAATTAAATTAATCAATTAATTTTCAAATTTTAAAAAGGGGTTATAATTAAATTATGGGGCATTTTACAGTATGAGAGGGAGAGAGTGAGCAATCTGGGTCGCCTTAATAGTTTAAACATTGTAAATAGTTTAACTAATAGTTTAATTAATTAGTTTGTCAGTTTTTAAGTTACAGTTGCAACTAGTTATTAGCGTATTGGTCACGTAAAAAATAATCCAAGTTTTGTAATTCTTTAAGAAAAATAATCGAGATGCAGAGTAGTAGTTTTGAGTCGAAAATGAATATCAAGTAAAGTAAAAGAAAGTAAACAGAAAAAATGTCATGCTAAACAAATAAAATACCATTTTATTTGTGTTTGCAAAAAATGTGTTTGTCATTGCATTACCTGTTGTTTTTCTCTGCCTAAGTACATCAGACGACACCCTGGTAATTCATGATGAAGGTAAGTGGGACAAATTTAAATATTTTAATTTAAAAAAAAAGCAAGTAAAATTTCAGTTGCCGCCCACTAATAGGCACAGATTTCTAGGTTTTAATATTTATTTAAACTCGTACTGCTTTATGTGTTGGTTTTTTCCAAAAGTTATTCTTTTATTATGGAGGTTTGTTTATCCGGGGTATTTCCTTACATGCTCCTATTCTACCTGGGTATAATTACTCTATACATTGGATTATCACTATTTTCCTATAATTTATTATATATTGGATGGTTGATTTTAATTTATTTTATTTCTTTGAAACCATGATTTCAATTTACTTTGGTCCTTGATTGATTTTTATAGTAATTTTCCTTGAAGTCATTTTATTTTTATTCTATATATGATTATTTTTGAAATTATAACAAGGTGGATTTTCTGTCACGCTACAATATTTATCAGTATAGGTTTGCCATGTATGTGTTATGTTCCTGGTTATAAAAGAATTGTAAATCTGAAGATCTTATGAACTTATATGTAAGGTATATATATTTTATTCTGGCAGTAATGAATATTTATGAGACATAACTCTTATAATTAAATGGGTTCTAAAACATTCTGAATGTCATTTCTGTACCAAAAGTAATTAACATTTTTAAAAACAGAATACATGATAATAAAAGTGCAGCATTGTTAGTTTTCATTATCTAAAAAGTAAAGGATGTTAAGTAGGGCTATAAGTATTGTGTAATAAAATAGCTAAAGAAAACATGTTAGATTCTGATTTAATTTCATAGCATTACTAAAATCATGAGTAGGCCTAATTATAGCTAAATCTAAATTATAGGTCTGTGCGAACTTAGTACTACAGGTTTAAGTTGAAGAAATTAGTGAATTAGTATTAGGCCTAATGAATTAATTTTGTTCTAATTACATTTTATGAATCAGTTAATTATTATAATTCTTAAATAATGTAACAGTATTTTAGATAATGAACTTTTAATTTCCAAAAAACGAAGAATTATAAAACTGCTGTTAACCGGCAATTAAAAATGATGAGACTTGATTATTGAAATACATAAATTAAGAGATTGTCTAGTCGGCCTCAAAGATCAGCGTGTTCCAGTGTTGCCACATTTAACATTTCGGCCTTCTACTAGTGCCAGCCATGGGTCAGCGTGCACTGGAACAAACACGGGGAAAAATATTTCTATTTGAGCTATGTACACATGTTTGGTGAGGGCAGCCTTTTTTGTTGTTTTACCTACAGTTTGTTCGTGAGATAGTCGTGTTTTGTTATATTTTTGTTTATTGAATACGTATTCCAGGAATTATCTTCAGAAGAAGAAATTAATGAAATCATAAATAGTTCTGGCTCCTTACACCGATTCATCAAATTCATATTCATAAATTAGTGGTAATGTGTGTTGATGATAGTGACATTGTGACGGGTCAAGCTAATGATATAACTAACACTTCTCAGTTTTTAGCTGAAATTATTAAAAAATCAGAAGGTGCACATAGTAATACAAGTTAATTTCATATATTACGTTCAAGTCCATGGTGTGAGTTAGATGAACAACCACTGTTACCCGAGTGTGAGAAAGAGAGTTTTATACTAACCTTAATTGATAAGATGTCTTTTGTTTTCGACTATTTCAGTAAACTTTTGGATAAAGAATACTTAAGAGTAAACAACATAATATTGTGTATAGCTGTAATCTGTTTAAAATTAATTGACTGAACAAGAACTGAGTCGACGTGAATTTTTTTTAAGTGAAAAAGTGTACTTTTCTCAATTTAATAAAAAAAAGTACACTAGAAGACACTATAACAAACTATATATAACTTAACAGCAGAAGATGTGCACTGTTTACAGAATGGATGTAAGTGAAGAGACAAATTTTCTATTAGCCCTCAAATTTTTACAAAAATGCTCAGGACACAGTAGCATGTAGGGACCGTAAGCGGCCAGGTCTCGATCTGTTAATACTTTAGTATTTATAGTAAAACAAAAAAAGATGAGACTGGATTGAAGTTAAAAACTGTATTAACCAAAAATTACCTCAGAAAATGAGTATAGAAACTTGGAGTGCTGAAATAATCAATAAGTTTCAGGACAGGCATTCTGTCAAATACATAAAGAAGATAAAGACGAAGACAGTTGGATATAGTTAGCAGCACTCATGATTACACTCTTAAACACAAACAAAAATTATTCTACATCTGTGTAGAATGTTATAAATATTTGGTTATAACATACCCCTTCATCGATATCTTCATCACACTGTAAGTTTCCTACAATCGTTTCCTCCTCTATGACAGAATGTATAACTGACTCTTCTTGCATGCTTCCCATCTGTGTTGGAGGCAAAACAGAACTCGACTGAAAAATAAAAACAAATAATACACTTTATGATTCAAATACAATTAAACTTTGGTAACGACAAGTTGAAAGGAAATAATTTTTTCAGTTATTGAAATTTAACATGCTAAGGTTTGTAATACGGTCAGCCCAATGTAATGACAGAATAATGAGATCACTGAACAGCGTGTACAGTTTGTACAGATGCTTAGGTTGTTGATGAGTTTGCAGACTTCTCAAAACCGTATTAACAAAAAATGTATTATACTGTATATATAAATGTATTATATATATATATATATATATTATAACAATATAAATGTGTGTTCGTGTTGTTTTTGCAATGTAATGTTTTCTGTGTTTAATGAGCACCTACCTGCTGTCCGTTCTTGCGGATTCTTCCGACTATGGGCGTGTGGATTTTGGATTTGAATTCGCAAGTAGGTTAACTCGAGTGTACAACAACAAAACACTAATCTTGTTATAATTATTGTGAAGAGTTTTGTGAGGTTGGTAGGCTCCGTAGTACAGCAATAAAATATAGTGTGGGGTAATAAAAATCGGGGTTTATTATACTAAACACACATAAGAATAAAAAAAAAACTTAAAGTTACAATAATTCTTACTAACTAAAACAGTAAATAAAATTTAGTATGATTTTTTCTGAATGGTTAGTATTCCTCAGCAAAAGAGTTTGTTATTTCATATTATATTACTTGTATTTTACTTGATTTCAAAGAAGTTAATTTCAAATAATTTAATTAGTGCATTTAATTTAATTAGCAATGACTTTAAAATGATTTTAAATTACTCTAAAATTCTTGTAAATATTCTGAAATAAACTAGCAGTGAATCTAGTTCAACTTGGCTTTATTTCAAGTGATTTGACTCTTGTATACTGCAGTATAAGCAATCAATTAATTCTCTAATAAGATTTGTATAGCGCTTTTCTTTTTATCTAATATCTAATGCTTATCTAGGGCTTATTAGTTACTCATACATGCTATACAGATTATCACAATTGAATATTACTTATTACTTGATTTATTATTTGATATAATGGCATCTGAATTATTTGTTTTACAATGATTTTAAAAAAAGGAAGAATTGTTCTTTGGAGAAGTGAATAATTTGTTTTTGACTTCCCTGGTTCTGAAGAGGATTTAGAGATGCTCCGGGAATCCCTCGCTGTCCTGGTCCAATCTGCTAGAGACGACGATCTACTGAGCGTCCTGGATTTTGGTGATGAGTTCGGGAATCAGCAACACTCTGCTCCTTCTGCAACTGGTGATGGTTTTACGTCTGTAGTTTTGGCTGCTACAACTGCGTCAGGCCCCTCGTTCGATTCACGTTCCAGTCTGGCGTGTGTGTCTCGTCACGGGTTGTCGCTCTGCTTGTCAGTTGTTCTGCTCGTACTACTGGATATAGACGGCCTCTTCTGTCGTACTCTTGAAGTGTAGTTGATCTCTTGCGTGCATACGCCAACAGTTGATGTAATGCGCGATACGCTTATTTGATGATCAGAAAGAGTATCTTGAATAGTTGCTATTATTACGAGTCGTTACAGTTGATCTGTTTAAATAAGATGATCGTAATAATGCGTGTTGACCCCTCAAGTCTTCCCAGATGTATGTTCACAAATGTGTGTTACTGAGACGATTGTTACTGTTACTTCGTGAAATGCATCGTGAAGTGCTGGATGCTCCTGAGAATGATTGTTTCCATTCATACGAGAGGAACTGGCCTTATTTTCAGTCTTGTTCAGCGTTTTTGAGTTGGTCGTCGTTGATGTCTTTTTATTCACTACTTTGGGACAGTTCGTTGGATATCATTGGGCAATCGATGGTTGGTGAGTTCCAATCTTGTGGTACTTGCAATTATACGAGCAAGATAAGCAACTGAGCTTGTTCATATAAAGTTGGGAATCACCTTTCTTCCATGCAATTTGGTGGACCTCCATGGTGCCTTTAACGGGTTTTAAAGCTTGAGGGACCGATGACACCATGGCTTCAATTGCTGAACTTTCGATGACACGAATTTGTATGTTGCTGATGCGGTTGCGCAGAACCATAACGAATGTCTTGATGTTCACAACATCTTTGCCCTGAGCAACGGTTCGGTCTCCTGTGCGTTTAACTGTTGCTCCTATCCCATCTGGTGCACCTTTTCCGTGACCAGCCTCGTGATAATTCCAAGTAGCTTCTTTTAGGTCTCCAAAAGCCTCGTGCAGTTTGCAATGGAAGAAGAAGAATAATGCAATGGAAGACAGAAATAATCGCTGCTGACATTGAGTTTAGCAAACGTTTTAGTTTGGTTTTACATGCTCTGTTTGTGATCGTCTGTGGTTTGGAAATGATTTACGTAATCCACCAAACGTAATCCACATTATATGTTTCAAAAGCCTAAAAACATCATCATGCTTCGATTTCGTCGAAGTTCTTTGAATGCGAGAGAGAGAGAGAGAGAGAGAGAGAGAGAGAGAGAGAGAGAGAGAGAGAGAGTGTTATAAAATTTATTAACATGTGTAGGTTAAATTCATCCGAACCTGTTAAAACAATGTGGGGTTAAATAAGACTTCCGCTTTGTTATCTTTCCCTTCTGTGTTGTCAGAAATTAACAAATTATTAAATTTTATTTGGAATCTAATCTGCGACAGGCGGTGGCAACACGTTGCACGGCAGATTGAAAATACGTTATTTAAAAGATAAATAATGACTGCAGGTAATATTTTAGTTTACTACTGAAAGAAGTAAAACCCATGGTTGAGGAAAACATAACGTTTAATGTGTTATACAATACTTATAACACAGTAACACTTAAAATAAAATAATTTATCGTTTTTGATTTAACAGGTACTTTATAAACATTTCCAAAGACTTTATAAACGGGTACTTTTAAATCTCCGAAGGGTGTTGCACCAACATAATAATATAGTACAAGTTAAAATGGTACTACAAGTGTTGAAAACAGCTTTGGAGAGAATATGACTAATGAGTACAAAATTATTATACGAGCTGGCAGAATGCTATATAGACATAGGCAATAAAAATTATATTACAATACTTATTAAAAGTCAAATATTTGCGTGCGAAGCCGCGGGTTACAGCTAGTGTTGTAATAAAATACAAAATTTTTAATACGTTTTGTGTTCTAAAATATAAAACTTTTAATGAGTTTTATGAGTGTTTTTTTCTACCTCTGTTATTCGAATTTTTCGCTAATCCGATCGCTCCCTGTACACTATTAGTTCGGATTAGCGAGAGACATAAACTGTACTAACATAAAAATATTGGAGAGCCAGAAAAGCTGGAAACTATCATAGAACCGTCATACCCTGTCCTCTCCATCATGGCCCTGCCCTCGAATTTACAGGAGAAGACAGGGTCATGATGGACAGGATCATGACGAAACACAGGTTTTTCTATTATATCCTGACTTGTTGCAACGCTTTCCCAAAAGTTGTTATAGAAATGGAAACTGCTCCGCGCATTGTACAAGTATTGAGCAATAAGAAAAAATTGGTTTGAATACTCACTTTAACAATAAGGCCAGGAGCTTGATGCAGGTTGTTTGGAAATTCACGTCCCAGCCGACGTCCACACTCGCCGAACGCTCCAGGTTGACTGAATCGAGAGGTTTGTCGGTGTTCTGGACAGCTGGGAAGCACGCAAAAAAATAGCGGGAAAGCAAAACCGGAGAAATACAGCTGTGACCGCAAAAATTCAAAAAACAAAAAAGGACAGGGCCATGACGGCAAAGCTCTGGACACTCACATTTTCGTCTTAATATTGTAACCTATCGTTTTAATATTAATGAGGACCATCATTTTTGAATCTACAGAAGTATTCTGACCTATGCTGGAAGAACCAGTTTTATAATTTTTGAACAGGAAAGACCTACAAAATCTTGAAGTTGGGAAGATCATGCCTGGACAGGACAGGGCCATGAAAAATCGACGGATTTAACAAATTTTCTACACGAAAGAAATATCTGACCGCCAAAAGAAAAATTTCACTTTTAGATACAGTTTCGTACTGCAATTTAAAAATTTGCCCAGCTCCAAAATCATAAATGGGACGCCACAAATGGTCTGGACATCACTTTTGCCCCTTTCTGTGAGAATGACCCATATAGACAATGAAAAAATAGAAAAAATTGTATATAAATCAAAATAACAAAAAAAAAGTAAACACAAACTTAAATTTACTTTTACTGCAAACCAGCGCTTCTTTTTATGACATAATTTTCACCCCACACATACACACACGCACCCCATGCCCTTATGAGATCTCAATTGATCGTAAAATCAAAAAATGATGTTGAATTTTGTTAACCCTTGTTAATTTTGTTTTACCCCCCCCCCCCCATGTTACTTATCTTGAAATTTAGTCCAGAAGACGTCGCATTGCTCCACATGCACTACATAGATTATTCCACATTTTTCACTGATTATAAATGTTTTTTGAAAAAAATTAACTGTTAATCCATTCTAATTAAGGTTTATATTTTGTTACTTCACAGTTTTACACCTTTTGGCGTTGGGCGCGCCCAAAATTCGTCTGCAGATTGTTGTACAGCCGTACAGTACGAGAGTATGAATTCAACTGGGGCGACTGAAATTGTTCAAAAGTCTGAGCTGGAGAGGCGATCACGTGGTCTCGTTCTATTGTTTAATTTGTATTACGTAGCCAGATTCTAAGCCGTTGCTGCCCCGCCACACATTCCAAAGTGAAATCATCGGGGTTTGGCCCCTGACGTCATATAGTGTGATTCCAAATGTACAAAGTTCAGAGTTCGTTTCGCTAAAAATAGCTGTCTTCCTCCACTAGATCGCCGACCTTGACGCTAATAACTTTTCCCCAATACACTTATTAAAGAAAATGTTAATATTACCAATATGTCTCGGGACGGTGATTATCGTACCATTACAATACCCCCTCAATGAGAGATTTTATGCCGAAGCATAAAAACTCTCATTGACACTCACATACTTCCTAAAGGGATCAGTCCAGATATGGCGCCATAATTTTACTAAACTCATGGGTAACTTATCCCCTGGTCCAGTGACTGTGGCCGCACCTGAATGACCTTACTGGACTGCCCTCTCAAGATCCCAACACCGCAAGGCCAGTCAGGCACTTGACGCCTCTGCTCTGACGCGTGGGCCAGCACAAGACTGCCGCCACAGCATCACCAGAAACTAGAACATCAAATCAAAAATATGAAATAATGGCCTTGCATTATACCATATCCAGAACCGACCTGGTCTCCCCTTAGCTGTGCTGGTTTGCGTTAAGAAGCACTGGTTTTTCTTAACTTCTAACATACATATACCCTTAACCTAACCTAATACATCTTAAATATTTTAATACCAACATTTTGTATGCCCCTCTCTCGTTAATTCTTATCCCAAATTCAAAATATTTCCCTGATTCCAATCAGAATTTAAATAACCACTTCCCTTTACATCATTACAAATATCTTTCATTACCCAATTCCCATCTCAAAAATATTTAAATTCATTACTGGAATTCCTCTTAAACACATTTAAATCGATTACATCGTCACAAATTATCTACTTATATCTTTTCTCAGAATTTGTTAATCATCTACGTTATACTCTTCAAAACAACACAAAAATCATCTAATTACATCATAATTAAATCATCAAGGTTTCACCTTTTGTTAATAGACTTTCATTTGCTAGCTGGATTTTCACGTTCACATCTATTGTCTGATTTTCCGGTGAATAATCGAAAAGTTGCTCTAAAATTCTAGGTGGGCGCGTCCCCTTTATCAATTCATACGGTGTAAATCCGGTGGATTCATGGGTTGTACTGTTCAACCACTCTTCTACCTTCTTCATGTACATCGCCCACTCACTGTATTTGGCGTGACAATATGCTCGAAATATTCTGCCGATTTCTCTCATCACCTGCTCTGCTTGGTTGGACTGTGGATGGTACACTGCTGTATGCTTTGGTATGATTCCTTCCCATCCCAGAGTCTGCCGCCACCTGCCGCTAATGAATTGGGGTCCGTGATCTGACAATATTACTTTTGGTTTTCCTATGTTTACCATGTAGTCCCTCATTATCTTCTCGCTTAACACCCTGCTCGTCGCCATCTTAACGCTATATAATTTAACAAACTTGGAAAAAGTGTCCAACACCACAAAAACATACATCACTCCACCCCTACCTTTTGGCAATGGCCCATACAAATCTACTGCAACTAAATCAAACGGTCTACTCACTTTAATAAAATTCAACTTCCTTTCTACATGATAATTAACTACTCTCGACCTTTGACATAAATCACATCCCCGTACCAATCTTCGAACTCGCCTTTCCATATTCTTAAAAACACAAGACTCCTTTAATACATTTGCACACTTTTTCGCTCCAAAATGCCCGTACCTTATGTGACAATCCCATATGATTCTATCTATTAACTCTTCCGGTATAACCAATCTCCAATCATGCTCACCCCCCTCTACTTTCTTGAACAAAATTCCCTGATATACCTGAAAATGTGCACTATATTCAGACCCATATAAATCCGCTTCCAAACTACCAATTATTTTACCCGATTTATTACCTGATCTCTGTATAGTCTTGGTATCCCTTAACTCCTCACCAAAAAGTATATCTTCCCTTGTTAAACAAAAAATTGCTATCTCCTTTAGGTCCCTCCCTGTTTTGTTTTCTACAACATCTACCCTGGAAAGAGTGTCTGGTATTTTGTTTTCTGTCCCTTTAATATACTTCCACGAGAAATTGTACTCTTGTAAGGCTAGTACCCACCTGGTTAGCTGGCTGTGTGTTAACCTGCATGTGTTTAGAAATGACAGCGCTTTGTGGTCCATCCTGATGACTGTCCTGTTCCCCAAGATGTATGTGCGGAACTTTCCCACAGCGAACACGATACTGAGCAACTCCTTTTCTGTCGTTGTGTAATTCCTCTCGGCTGCCAAAAGGGATCTGCTGGCAAAAGCTATTGTCCTATGTTCCCGGTCGCTATCTTCCTGATATAACTCCGCTCCCAGGGCGACGTTGCTGGCGTCGGTCTGTAAATAAAAAGTTTTTAAGAAATTCGGGTGATTCATCAATATCATGTTAGAAAATTTCCTTTTTATCTCCTCGAATGCATCCCTTTCCGTCTCTCCCCATTTCCACTGTTTGTTCTTTTGTAAAACTGCACTTAGCCTTTACATTATCTGCGCGTAATTTTTCTGAAACTTTCTGTAGAAATTGCACAGGCCTAAGAAACTCTGTAGCTGTTTAATATTTTTTGGTTCAGGGAAATGCATAAAAGCCTCTACTTTATCAGGGTAGCTAGAATTCCCTCTGGAGTAATGATAAAACCTAAGAAATGTATCTCTGTCTGTAGAAACTTTGACTTTTCCCAATTAATTGTTAACTCCCCATTCCGCAATTTATTCAGTATGTATTCTAGATGTTCCAAATGTTCCGAAAATGTTCTAGATGCAATTAATATATCATCGACGTACACTGTTAGAAAATCTAGGTCCTTCGGTTGCAATATCATATCTAAACACTTAATGAAACTCGCTACGCTAGTGTTAAGCCCAAATGGCAATCGTTTAAATTGATAGTTCTTACCGTTGAAGAGAAACGCTGTATACCTCCGACTCTCCACTGCTAACGGAACTTGCCAGTATCCAGCTGTCAGATCTAAAGACGTCATGTACTTGAGGCCGCTGAATTTTTGAAAAATTTCGTTTATCGGCTCTGGTGATTCCCGGTCAGGTATTATGATTTGGTTTATCTTCCTTACATCTAAACACAATCTCACTATGCATCCTTTTTTATGACTACCACCAATGGATTCGAGTAAGGTGACACCGATCTTTCGATAATATCTCCCTCCATCATTCTGTCCAACTCCTCTTGCACTGCTCTCCTCTTCGAATATGGTACCGGATAACTCCTCTGCATGAAGGGTGTGTGTTCCCATACTTCCACCTCACATTCATAGTTCCTGACCCTTCCAGCTAACTCAGCAAACACCTCTTTAAAACGTTCCACTACTGCCCACAACTCCTGTCGTTGAGGACTCCCTACAACGCCACCCTCACTACAAAATTTATATTCTCTGTCTGCCCATATTCTATCATCACTCTCATACATCTCTCTCTCTCTCTCTTCCTCCTCCACACACTCTCTCTCTTGACATATATTCACTTTTGCTTCAGTGTCCCTATCGCCTACCCTATTCTGTATCATTTTTACTCCCGAAACTCTAACCTTATCTAACACTCGCTCAAAACTAACCCTGACTGGCTCACTCCCACTATTAAACTCTACTAACCGTTTATTGAAATCAATTACTGCTCTATTTCTCTTCAAAAAATCATTTCCCAAGATTACATCTAAGCTTAACCCGTTGACTACTAAAAATGTATTTTCAAACTCAGCTTCGTTAATGAATAAATTTAATTGGACTTGTTTAGTTACCCTTTTACTTTGTACTCCCGTTACCCCCACTACTGTCACACCCGCAACTGGTAATGATGGAATATTTTTATTTATTTCTTTTAATTCACCCCATTTTTTTTTCTGAAATCACCGATATTTCGCTCCCTGTATCTATCAATATCTTAAAACTCTTACCTTCCATTGTGACAATTACCTCAGTCAATCCGGTCTTTGGTTCCATAATCTCTGCATTATCTTCCTCCAGTAAGTCCTTCGTTATATCTGTCTGGATCACGTTACTCTGGTATTCATCTGTTTTCTGGACCCTGTTGTTCTCTGTGGACAATGGTGGGGTCCTTGCTTCCATTGTCGGCCTCAGTTTTCCATTCGGACGGTGGTATTGCCCTGCGAGTGTCCAGTGTGACCTCTGGTCTGATCTCTGCTGCTTCCAGGTGCTCCACTGCTATTCTCTATTCCTCTCTGATGTTGACGGTGTTGATTTGTTCCAACTTCTCTCTGTTGTTCATTTCGTGTCTTACTGCACCTGTAACATACCAGTCTTCCCACAAAATTTTCAAACCTACATGACGAGCACCTCCGACCCTCGTCTCTATTGTTATTATTTATTCTTGTCCCTCCGTATCCGGTCGTTAACCCCCTCGCTTGATTATTATTTCCATTAGTGTGTATTATCGGCTGGTTTTGACGTCTACCTACCTCCCTGTCCCTTATGTTTTGAAAAATATAGAGAATTTTCTCTAACTCATTTATGTCATTGGTTTCTCTGGTCATGAGTGTAATTTGTACCTCTCGGGGCAGGTGTTTACTGATATGTCTTACGAATTATTTAAATGGTAGCGGAGGCTCTAAGTATTTAGCTTCGTTGTACAATCTCATAGCGTAGATGGTAACATTATTATTATTATGAACTCCAAAATTACACGGCTCCATAATTCGACTTCTTAAAATTTCTTGATCTTCTTCCACCCAGTATTTTCCCCGAAATGCCCGTTAAAAATCATCGTAACACTCCTACTCGACTCTGTGGACCTCCGCCCATATTGCAGAACTTCCTTTAAAACATTTTACTATCCGCAACAACTGCACCTCCCAACTATTGTTATTAAATCTACTAAATTCCCTGGTGCGATTCAAAAATTGCACCGGATGCACTGCTCTACTCTCGCCAGTGAATGATTCGAGTTCTATTTCATTGTTTATATCCCGTGTAATTACTATTCTTTCTGTAACGCCAGTTAGTTTTTTAGTTATTTCCCCACTTAATTCATCTTTAACACTATTTATATTTCGTTCAATTACAGCGAATTTGTCATTGTTTTCACATTTAGATTGAACACTATTTTGGTTTATTGTCTTTACAGTATCATGCAATAGCTGTATTTCTGTCTTATAATTAGTCTTTATTTCGCTAATTTTACTATCAGTATCAGTTTCACATTTTTGAATATTTTTATTAATTTCTTCAATTTGACTTAGTGTGCTAGATTTACATTTATTTATTTGAGATTCAAAATTTTCAGTCACATAATGTATTTGTTTATCAATTTTTTCTGTCATACCACTATCTATTTCATTAATTCTATCATCCATATCTTTACTGAACTATCTACTTTTAATTTAATTCGTCAAATTTACTTTCATATTTCTCATTGGTTTTCTCGAAACATTTATTAATTTGCTTTATTTCGTTTCTAATTTCATTAAAATTGCTTTCATTTTTTGTATTCTGTTCATTCAACTTATCATTCGTATTAGTGTTTACTTCATCAAAACGACTATTTACTACATCAAAATCACTCTTTACTTCGCTAAATTTTACATTTTGTTGCTCTAACATCGCATTTTGCTTTTCTAGAAGTAATTGCATCATATTCATTATATCGTTACTGTCAGATTGTTTATTTTGGATAGGCATTGAATGAATCGTAGCGCCTTCCATTGTTACAGATTCTGTTAGGCTTATTTCATTTACTACTGTATCTGACTGGTCTTCTTTACTAACGTCAGTTAGGCTGACCTCATCGTTATTATTTCCCATTGTATTTATTTTTATTACTTCTTACTTATTTATAATATACATAAACAAATCATATCCTCTAACCTTACAACATGCATCCATTTAGACATAACTAAATATGTATTTATTTACTTCCAATAACCCGCTCTGCTCTCCAAAACAGGCTCACGTATACATAAATAAATTGTCTGCAAACGTCCCTGTTCGACGCGCCAATTGTAATATTCTTTACTACTTTATAGACTTTTAATTTTATTTGTTTATAAAAAACAGGTGTAGCTTGCGTATCCTTTCGGACTCCATTTTTCATTGATACCAATTGCATAATTTACTTACCAATGTCCAGGGTTCGGTTGGACGAGCTGGAGAGCAGAATGGTTATTCGAAATAAATAAGTCATCTACTTGCTTCCAATGAATTAAGTTTTATTTGTTATTATTTCAATTCTTATTTTTCCATCATTTCTTTATTCAAAAAACACTTTCAATTCATTTACTTCCCATCACAAACAAAATATTCTTTCTCCCTTCCTTACCTGTTATGAATTTAACAATAAACAACACCTGGATTATATGATTATATAGACATACTGAAAAAAATAGAAAAAATTGTATATAAATTCAAAATAACAAAAAAAGTAAACACAAACTTAAATTTACTTTTACCGCAAACCTGCGCTTCTTTTTATGACATAATTTTCACCCCATGCATACACACACGCACCCCATGCCCTTATGAGATCTCAATTGATCACAAAATCAAAAATATGATGTTGAATTTTGTTAACTCTTGTTAATTTTGTTTTACCCCCCCCCCATGTTACTTATCTTGAAATTTAGTCCAGAAGACGTCGCATTGCTCCACACACACTACATAGATTATTCCGTATTTTTCACTGATTAACATGTTTTTTGAAAAAATTTAACTGTTAATCCATTCTAATTAAGGTTTATATTTTGTTACTTCACATTTTTACACCTTTTGGCGTTGGGTGCGCCCAAAATTCGTCTGCAGATTGTTGTACGGCCGTACAATATGAGAGTATGAATTCAACTGGGGCAACTGAAATTGTTCAAAAGTCTGAGCTGGAGGGGCGATCACGTGGTCTCATTCGATTGTTTAATTTGTATTACGTAGCCAGATTCTAAGGCATTGCTGCCCCGCCACACATCCCAAAGTGAAATCATCGGGGCTTGGCCCCTGACGTCATATAGCGTGATTCCAAATGTACAAAGTTCAGAGTTCGTTTCGCTAAAAATAGCTGTCTTCCTCCGCTAGATCACCAACCTTGATGCTAATAACTTTTCCCCAATACACTTATTAAAGAAAATGTTAATATTCCCAATATGTCTCGGGACGGTGATATTCTCGTACCGTTACATCTGAAACAAATCTTTCTACAAAAGTGTACCTATCTCCAAAATTAAAAGACTGTAGTGTTTACAGTACTGTAGAACTAATAATCCAATGTTTATGAAATCACAAAGATTGAAAACTAATAAGAAATCATTCAATAGACATAAAAAACAAAATTAGTAAAATTTATTAATGAATCAAAGGAATTCAGAAATTCATTTGATAATACAGACTGATAACCACACATTAGTGCATAGTGTTATTAATTTCACAAAAGTTTTAAGTATTGGATAGTGAACATTCAATTTAAAACAACCCTCGAAAATTGTTGGCGTTTCCCACTCGCCAGATACCGTTTCCGGGGGGGGGGAATAAAACTTTATTATTTAATATTTACCATGTACCGCTACATTATTCATTAGCCCAGTTTATATTCTGATAGTCCCTTATCGAGTTGAAGATGAAAAATAATTGATTAAAAATAATCAAGCTGGACTAGGCTGAGTGTTTCCTCTTGTGGCCACTAACATGGCGAAGTCCCGACGAGAAATACCATTTGTCTATTGCTACACCAGGGTTGAAATCTTCTAAGGGTGGTCCATTTACTGCCAGCTGCATTAGATCTCCTAATGAAGTGATGTCCAGGGAAAGTCTCTGTTTCACTTTTATCCTGTTAACGAAGCTAAATCCTCGTTCACAAGATGCTGTTGTTACTGCCATGCATGCAACGCCGTAAAATACTTTCTTTAGCTCACCAAAATGCTCAGGAAACTTGTACAGAGTTTTTAATAGCTCACCCAGTCCTTTTGAAGTTATTTGCTCTTCTTTAACCATCATTGTTAATTGAAGCCATTCCGATAGCAAAACATCCTCATTTATATCACCAGTAATAAAAACATGCGCCAATTGAAGAATCTCCTCATTGCCATATGCAGTTAGGGTGTCATCTTGAGGAAGGCACAAGAAATCCAGAACGTGGCACTTGGTGCCTACTACAGTCTCAAGTGTATCAAGACGGCACTTCAAGTAATGAACTGTGCTTTCGATCAGCTTATTACGGATTGATTTGTATTCTTCCTCCCCTTGAGACGTGTTTGTGAGAACAATTCCTTGGTCACCTTTGTATTTTGAGCAATTCAGTTTCTCTGAGTCTGAAGTGTCAGAAAGGAATTGTTTCACACTGGATCCTTCAGATGAAAGCAAGAACTGAACCATTTCCACCGTTACCATCATTGACGATCGTACCTGTGAGACCAGTAACTGTTTCAACTGTAAAACTTTACAAAATGGCTCTAGTTTCCCATACAGGTCAATCAAAAAGTTTAGTGTTTTTACAAACTTGTATGATGTAAGGATTTTTAGATAGCCTTTTGCTCTAGCTGCATCCGTAGCTTCTCCTGTTGTAGCTTTCCGGTTCGTTATATCCTCAAGATGGATGACCAGAGGTACGAGATCACGCCGCAAAGCTTTCAAAGCGTCAGATTTACTACATAGCCACCGTACATTGTGAATATTTCTGAGTTTTACTATCTCACTTTCTAAAGTTTTCGCGGTGTTTTTAAGCTCATGGAGGCGTTTTGAGGATCGTTTGTAAAATTTGTATATGTTCTTCACAGTTTCGTCAAGCTTTTCTAGGTAAGGGATGGAATTGGCAGCATCAAGTATGGCCAATTGTAGACGATGTGCGGCGCAGTGAATGCTAATTAAATGCGGAGCTTCTTCTTTCAAACGAAGTACGAAACCTGACTGTGAGCCAATCATAGACGACGCCCCGTCAGTTCCCACACTAACCATGTACTTTTCTCTTCTCCAATCAAGCCCTAAGTTATCCAAGAGCCCAGTAACAGCAGTGAAATACGACTCTGCCCTACCGCTCTCGAGAGGCACAAGGCCTAAAAGGTCTTCTCTTATCTCCCCTTCACACACATAACGAGCATAAACAATCACATGTTCCTCAGCACTTCGGTCCGTGGAACCATCAATCAAAATACTGAAACACTGAGCATTTTTTAGTTTTTGAACCACATCTTCTTGTAACTGTTTAGCAATAAAATTAATGAAAACTTGGCAGTTTTTATCGTTTACATATTGTTTTGTCTCCACATTTACACCTAATTTAGTTGCAAGGGCAACTTGCTTAGGGAAGTCAGTGAATGGTTTTTCATTGATGCCTATAAAATAGGCTATGTTGAATAAAGTTGTTAGATGCTCAAACATAGAAGACTCTATTTTCTTAATACATTTGGCAAGAGGAGCTTTTCCTGGTTCTGACTCTACTTCAAGACGCGTTAAATTGTCCATATGTACTAGGCTTTTACCATGAAACACAAAAGTTTCCTTTTTCATGGAACCAGAAAATCCTGCTACCCATTTTGGGTCACTATTTTGAGGGTATTTAGCGCATATAGTACATTTTGCGCGGTCGGAATCGTAAGCTAGCCAGGGGAAGATATGCAGCCAAGCTCTTTGAAATTTTCGTTTCCCAGAGGAACCGTGAGTACGCCTAAGTCCACTAGAACTCGCGTTTTCCATAGTAGGCATTTCAGTTTCCCTACTAGGCCCGGCACTTAAATCTCTAGCAATAAACGTCGCACTCGCAGACTCACTAGGCGTCGTCGTACTGACAGTAGAACTTTTTTTAAAGAAATAATTAAGTTTAATCTGTTTCATTATGAATAAAATAACACACGAAAAATAAAATACACGCTGAACACGATCTTAGAAATTGAGAATACTTTTAGTACACGAAACAATAAATCACACGCGTAACACATCCGGTCAACTCAACAATAATTAGCAGACTGTACAACTTGGAAGGAGTGACAAAGGCCGGCGGCCGGCGGCCCACGCAGAACGGCGTGAAATTTCCGCTCCCCTCTCTCAGCAACACTATTTTGTTCGACGTGTTTCAAGATGTTTATATCCAACAGAGCAGTTTTGTTTATAAAATTGACACGGTGACAGCTAACTGACGGCCTATGACTTCAACACGCGCCTTTACTAAAACAAAAACATGACGTGTTTTGGTTTAATAGACGTCCTTCTTTTTTCCATTTTTCATTCTTTCTCTCCTCTTTTCTCCTTTTTTTCACAGTCAAAACCCACTCGCCACTGGCGAGTGGGCGAGTGCAATTTTCGAGGGTTGATTTAAAATATAGTAAGTGTACACATATTAATGTAAAGCACGTTTCCATAAAAAGTGAATGGAAAAGAAAAGAAATACACAATTTCAACTTTTTTTTAACTGCAAAGAAGAAATTCTTTTGAGTTAGTGTAATGTGTTGTGTTACTGTGAGACAGAGCAGTGCTGTTAGTATACTAAGTAAGATGTATTAAATGTATAAATAAAGCTAAATGGCCTAATGCGATATTCTTAGATACAGTAATTCACGTCAGGTCAAATTGCTCATTAGACTTTGTCTAAATTTTAAAGATGTTTAGGACCGTACATTAAAAACATTGTTTGCATATATGAGTAGGAAGCAGATGTATTAATATAATGTTACCCAACAAGATCAGGAACAATTATGTATATTAAATTAAATAGTTAGTGGGCTTCAAAACCTGCAATAGAAACTCCAGTTTTTATAAAACAAGTAGGGAGAGAATTGAAGATTTCTTGTTTGGAAATCTTATATCTGTTTTCTTCACAAGTAACTTATGGCAGGTTATGATTTGTAATCATGTTTTCTTATAATGTATGTTGTTAATGACCTTTTTTTTAAGAGTATGAAAAAAACAACAGATATCGGTATTTGAAAAAAGGTGAATTTTATTGGTACATACCCAACAATAGATACAGTATAGAGTCCTATTTGTTTCTATTCATTAACACAGGTCCGTACTGTAAAAAGTTTGTATGTAATATACAAGCATTCTTTAATATTTTTACGTGATTCTCCATTATTATTTGCATTCATTCACACCGTAGTAACATAAAATTCCACTGTAACCCATTATTATACTTAATCATTTGCATGTTAACAGAAACTGCACATTGCTTTTTATTGTATTATGTTGAAAAAAGGATTTTAATGTACTTGTTTGGTTATACGTTAGATTTACGTAAAATCGTCTGTGTACCGTGATCATGTGCAATAAATTGGAACTAGGTTTTAATTCCGGAACTTCTAATAATAACAGCCTTTTTCCCATACAATAAATACAGCCTTTTAATGTACACTAACTAAGGAAATTTTTGTTAAGTCTAATTAATTTTAAAAATCTAAAAGGTTAAGTTAGATTGTTAAACGTAGACACAACCTCCAAAAATCGTCTCTGTACCGTAATCATGTGCGATAAATGGAGACTAGGTTTTAATTTCTGTACTTCCAATAAATACAGCCTTTTAATGTATACTAACAAAGGAAATTTTAGTTAAGTTAGATTTTTAATCTTAGACATAACCTCCACGAATTGTCATGAGGTAGTACGGGGTAATATGGTTTGTATGTTATCTAGAGCGGGAGAGAAAGTCAGCGCACATGTGCATGGTACCATAGAGGGCGTACCACAAAACGGTATAGACGGAATTAAATTGCATCCCGTGCCCTCAAGATCCTAAATTAGTTTTTTATAACGTAAATGGAATATAAAATTGCTACTTTCAAGCAGGAAACATTTTTGTTGTTGAACAGTGTTACCTCTGTTTGTAATACTGATGATTAACTATACATTTATTTCTACTTCTGAGTTCACTAGCACATTCACTACATTTTTTTTTTAATTGGATACTTACTGTCAATAGTTTTGTCATGATAGGGGGATTGTTATTCTCAAGTTATGGCTTCAAAATACTTGAGTTAGCTATTAAATATTCTATTTATTTGTTATTGTACTTCAAGCAGTTTTACTTTATAAAGGCAAAGATAAAAAGAAATATTGAATAATAAAAGTTTTGAAGTTAATACTGTTCAAGTCACCGATGTTTGACTATATTTTTAATTGTATTAAACCGACTATCTCGAGGTATTAAGTTAACAAATTTACTAAAAAATAAGCTTTTGTTTGTGTTCCATTCATTTGTAAGATACGATTTGTGCATTACTTTGTACGTGCTTTTCATCATTTCAGAGACAAAAAGTAACATAATGCACACAAAACATAAACCAATGCATAAAGTAAATAACAGGTGCACAAACCACTCCCCAAAATATTCAGTTTCACATATAGTGTGAATGTATCTTCATATGTAGAAAATTAAACACTTCAATAACTTTTTGTTAATCCTAAGTCATGGATAGATGTTAATTTTTTCTTTTTCCTGTAACATGACAAAGTTAATCACGTTTTTTACGTTTATTTTTATTCTATAATTGTGAATTTTTGGTATTTTTCACACTACTTAGGTGAAATATGGTAGGAACACAAAATTTAGAACATACTGTGCTGAACATTTTGGTTTTTGATTTATCCTGATATCTGTAAAAATGACAGAGCTATATGATTTTCTGCAAAACTCGTTTTGAGCCAAAAATTGACTAAGTGGCCGATTAAAAATGGCTGCCCCCCCCCCAAAAGTAATGGACATAACATTTTTTTAACCATGGTTTTGAACTCACGTTGTTATAAGGACCAACTGGTAAAAAATTATCAAAATCAAAAATGTTTAGCAACACTGCCTGGGTGATTTGAAATGGATTGACCCGACATACTTTACTGGATGGCGTTCTAACCTCACTCAACACTGGCGTCTGGGCATCTCTAATATGTGACACTGGTTACAGGCAGTCCCCGTTATACGCGGTTTAAAAAAAAAATTTCCTTGAAGGGTTTTGTATTTGAGTTGAGTTGCGCCAAAGCGGTGATTGTTTGAAGTGTACAGTTAGTAATGGAGGGGTGGTGACGCGATGTTCTCTCTCCTCAAGGTCAGTGGTCTCATACCGCTTGCCTCTCCCCACCCCTACTTGCTCTGTCATTGTCTGTGTTTGTCTATTTTTACAACGTAGTCAGTCACCTCTCACTATTGATCGCTGTCGGTAGCACTGCGCTGTGTACCTCGTCTAGCAATTATTTCCTGTTCACGTTTCATTGAGTGGTAAGTGTGACATTTCGTTCAGTGTTGTCGAGTTATTGAAAATGTCACAAAAACACAAGGAACATTCAAGTGCGAGTACTAAAAAACGTGCGAGAAATTCTCTTTCATTGGAGATTAAATTGGAAGTTTTAAAACGAATCGATAAAGGCGAACGTGTTGTCGATATTCAGCGAGTAATGGATCTTCCAGAGTCATCTATAAGGACGATCCGATCGAACGCAGACGCAATTCGTAAAAGTGTTGAATCTTGTACGAGTTTAAGTGTCGCAAGAGTAGCTACATCGAGATCAGATGCAATGGAAAAAATGGAAAAGCTTTTGTCTACCTGGATTGAACACCACAACCAGCGGAATGCGCCTATTTCTATGGCAATCATTCAAGAAAAAGCTAAAAGTCTTTATGCAGAATTAAGACAAGACAATGAAAATCCACCAACATTTAACGCTAGTAGAGGTTGGTTCAACCGTTTTAAGGCTCGCAACGCTTTTCACAGATTAAAAGTTACGGGCGAGGTTGCTTCTGCTGATAATGAAGGAGCTGATGAATTCAGAGAAACTACATTTAAAAATATTATTGCAGAAGGTGGTTATATGGCAAAACAAGTTTTCAATTTAGACGAGACTGTCCTATATTGGAAAAGAATGCCAAGCAGAACTTTTATTTCTATTGAAGAAAAAACTGCACCTGATTTCAAAGCTGCTAAAGACCGTTGCACATTGCTTTTTGGGGGCAACACCTTTGGCGATTGCAAATTAAAACCATTGATGATTTATCAATCAGAAACCCCCAGAGCACTTAAAGGTTACGATAAAAGTAAACTGCCTGTGGTTTGGAAATCTAGTAAGAAAGGTTGGATGAAAGGAAAAATATTTTATGATTATGTTTCACAAGAGTTTCAAGAGGAACTAAAACACCACTGTGAAAAGGAAAACATTGAGTTTAAGGTTTTGATTCTTTTGGATAATGTGTCGAGCCAACCCTCAGAAATATGTAAGGTGAATGAAAGCATCAAGGTTGTGTTTCTTCCCCCTAACACTACTTCCATATTGCAGCCTATGTACTTATGCAAAATTTCAGCGTTCAAAGCCAACTACCTTAAGGAGACACTCTCACAACTCATAAACTCATGTGATGCTAATGACCAGCTTTCAATTAAAGAATTCTGGAAACAGTTCAATATTAAGATGGCTATTGAAATCATAGATAAATGTTGGAAAGGACTGGCACTTCACTGTATGAACAGGGTGTGGAAAAAACTATGGCCTCAGGTTACGGTGGAATCAATCAACAACAGTGAAGAAATTGATGGTGTCTCTCAAACGACCAAAGAAATAGTGAACTTGACTCACCAAGTTGGATTCACTGATGTTGACGAGGAAGATGTTTCTGCGCTTCTACAAGAAGATGATCTGAGCAACGAGGACCTGCTGTCCATGGAAGACGAAAATTGTGTGGAAGTGTCCGAGGAAGATGAAGAACCTGAATGTGTTAAAGTGTTAACCGGTAAAGGGATGTCAGAGGCTTTCCAAATGATCAATAATGCTTTAAGCTACTTTGAGAACAATGATCCCGATGAAACAAGAAGTGGAAAAGTTAAAAGAGAAGTTGAACATGTTATAAAGTGCTACCGTGAACTGTACAACTCGAAGTTAAAATCCTCAACTCAACAGTCCATAAAAAACTTTTTTTCACAAAGCAGTGTTGTGTCAAATGAACAGGAAACAAGCTCTTCTGAGTCTACAGAAAATGTTGGTCACGAGTAATAATCTTAAATGTAAGTAAAAAACTGAATTTCTTTAAAAATATTTTACAGTAATTTTAATTTGGTAAAAACTATTGTACTGTATAACTTTTTTATTTTTATAACCTCTTACTGTACCTTTATTTAACATAATTTACTCAATTTATATGTGTGATACTATACAAATTATTCATTTGCTGTATTGTTTATACTGATTTTGTTGTGTATTTCGTCAATAAATAAAATTAATTTCAATAACAAAACCGTTTGTTTTACTTACTAAAATCCTTTTTAACGTAAGCCTACTTAATCAATATCAATACTAAGCTGTATGACATTTATTTACCGCTATCGAGCCAGTCTATAAATAGTCCCCATTATACGCGGTTTCGCTTTACATGGCACTTTGCCAGAACGCACCTACCGCATATAACGGGGGCTACCTGTACCAAGAAATGACACCTAACAACTCTAACATCTCCTTACCTGACTGAATGTATGTTCTTCCCTTATTCCGATTTTTCAGAAATTGTCCTTTTTATAACTATACTAGTACTTGTTGCCATGCCCATCTTAGTCTTTGGAACTTATAAAGTTGATTAAGCTCCAAGTGCTTTATAAAACAACTTCAGCTCACAACTGAAATGTATTCTCAGGGTACTGTTTTCTCTATCTGGGCCGGACACCCTTTGCAGCACTTTCGTTTCAGAAACTTTAAGCATTTGTAATAGTGCCATTATATTACAAATGTTCTAAAATGTAATAACAGTTTCCTGTTTAAAGGGCACTTTGACGTAATGAACAGGCACCCAATTCTTCTTACTACACTACAAGTGTATGTACATGTGGTGGGGACGGAGAGGAGAAGAGAGGGTGAGTGGATGACTTAAAAAGTGAAAAACTTTCCACTTCCTTATCACTATAGGAAGTCATGAAATTGAATTAACAAGTATTGCAGTTCTTCATGATAGACATAACACACATATCATGCACAATGATTATCATACCTCCAGCTGACGCTCATAACTTGTTGATTCTTCTAAAGGTTCTTCCTTGATATCAATATCCACAATAAATATTTTATGCGGTTCATGTAGAACTTGCTCTTCTTTGATGGCACCTTCTACTACTGATAGGTCCATCTGTAAGTTAAGACACAACTTACAAAAAAATCCAAGCTTACGAACCCATTAAATTAATTACAATTTACAAATAATTAATTTTGATTACTACTATAATCTATATATATATATAAAAAACTCAAAGTGTGAGGATTTATGGGTACTGAATACAAATCAACACCGTTACACCGATTACTACCAAATTTTGTACAGGTAACCTTTGACACAAGGCAAAAAACACTGTCTAACTTGGAATTTGATATTTTGTCCCGTTCGCACGATTTAGGGTGTTTTAATTATGCCTTTTTGTTGACGCATATAAAGATGTCAACAATACCATGGAGACCAGAATTAATTACCATAGTAACAAGTAAATAAATAAACAAAAGCTATTTAGCGGCATGGGAACTGTTCCTTTATCTGTTCCTGCAGTACATTTTAGATGTTTTTAGTATGCGATTGTATCGATATATTATGACGTGGAAAAGAAAAAATGTACTTATTGTTAATTGTATTTCTTAATGCAAAGTGAAAATCAGAGTTGGGGAGTAACGCGTTACTTGTAACGCCGTTAATAGTAACAGTTACTTTTCAAAGGTAACGGTCGGTAACGGCGTTATTATTTCCATAAAGTAACTCTAACTGTAACTAAGTTACTTTTATCAGTAACGATTTAACGAAAGTGTCGTTACTTTTTTTATCGCACGTAACATATTTTGTTGTGAGAATCTCAAGACAGCGTAATACCGGCCTTTATTTTGAAAAAAAAAAACAACATTTGTTTCGAAATTAAATCTTTTCAACAATGAGCGCATTACGCTTGCTGAAAACCTTTGAGTTCGCTGCGGCTGTCGGTGACACATTTCCTTCATGCAGCCCAGCTGAACACCACGCCTTATCGGCGTTTTTGTTTCTGCACGTGTTTCTCCATCTTTTTCTTCCTGACGTCACTTGGTCAACAATATGTCTGCTATTTATTAAGTATTATCACTTGTGTATAATATTCTAAAACGTACATAGGAAATGTCTGAGTCTGAATTATAATTTTTAGTGCCGTTATTGCATTTAATTCTTGTTCATTCATTCATAACATTTTTATTTGAAAATTATATACGCAACAATGAGTATATTTCAGTCATGTGACACGTCACACGTGAATAACATGCAATCTCCGATGTTACATTCATTTCCACATCTTTCGGACATGGAGAAGGCAGCAGAGACACGCATGCCTTGGCCAGCTTATGCTGAAGTGTTTGAATTTTTGACGTCGGATGGAAAAAATGATTCCTTTCGTTGCAAATTGTGCACCGGTGGGAAAAGAATACAAAGCAGTCAGAGCTCCACAGCGAACTTAAAAAAACATGTACAGGTAAGTTTATTGAAATACATAATCATTAATTTTTACTTTTTAGTGTTCACTAATATAACATTTTATTTCGGCGAATAAAGTATTTTATTGACGAAAATGGTTTATTATGTAGATACCATTATGTACGATATTATCAATATTATGATACATTTGTACTTCATATGCCTGTTCAGTTGACGAATGGCTCCTCTGCTCAGCCATTCCGCATAGTAGAGGAGCCGTCATTTAAAGATCTTGTATGTCTGGGTTTGCCAAAGTCTCTGTCAGTTGTGTCAAGAAAAACTGTAAGCGAAAGATTAAATAAGGAATTTCAGAGAATGAAAAATCAAATCCAAGGTGAACTTGAGAAGGTGGATGTGGTGGCAACTACAACCGATGTATGGAGTAAAGGCAAAAGGTACTCTCATAAATCTCACATATTTTAGATTACATTATTTTTTATTTTATTTATTTACTTAGTCTATTTTATAATTTAATGTGGAGATTAATACAGTTCTTAGTAGCTTTCCTTGTGTTTTCAAGGTCTATTCATTGATTTTTCAACTACATTACGTTATTGTGTTTTAGGAGCTTCATTGGAATAACTGGTCACTGGCTTGATCCAGTCACATTGAAAAGAAAAATGGCAGTGTTGGCATGTAGACGTATGAAAGGAAGGCATACATACGATGCTCTGGCCAAGGAAATAAGTAACACATTGTTAGAATATCACATACAAAATAAAGTATGTAGCACCACAACAGACAATGGCACAAACTTTTGCAAGGCTTTTAGGTAAGAATAATAACATCCTTAACAAAATAAAAGAAGAGAAACCAGCATGAGCTACAATGATAATATTTTGAATGGTTTTATTTCTCCAATTTTAGATTGTTCCAGAGGCAAAATATTACTGATCAACAAGAAGACAATAATGAAATTGATGATGATTATGATGATTTAGAATTTATAAATGCCTTCAATATGTTAGAATCAGTAAGTGGAATTGAAAGTGCTGAAGAAGAGATACTATTGCCCCCTCACCACCATTGTGCAAGTCATACATTAAATTTGATTGCCGTGAAAGATTCTGAACATGCACTTGAAAATATAAAATTCAAAAAAGTTTCAAGGAGCTCCATGGCAAAGTGCTCCAAGCTTTGGAACAAACAGAATCAGTCAACACAAGTTGCAGACCATATCAAAGATACTTGTGGTGTCTATTTGTTAACGCCTGTAATTACGAGGTAAATATCTAATGGTATTTATTTATTTACTTACAGAAATTGCGGTTTTTGCAGTTTCAAAAACTAATATATGTATGTATTTTTAGATGGAACTCAATGTATGAGGCTGTCCAACGGATCTGCAAATTGATGGATAGTGGCAATGAAAAAATTGACAGTTGCATGGATTTTTGTTCATTGCCAAGACTAACCCCTGAAGAAGTTACTTTCCTGAGAGAATATTGTGAAGTGATGAGTCCACTGGCACAGGCTCTGAACTTGCTACAAGGTGAACACAACATGTTCATGGGTTTCCTTCTCCCAACTTTGACTGCTTTGAAACAAAAGCTGAATAAGTTATCCACTAAGCTGACACTGTGCAGACCTCTGCTTGATGCAGTTCTTCTGGGATTGCAGAAGGGGTGAGATATTTAATTGACCTCTTTTATTAATTGTGATTTTTAAGAGGGGAAAAGATTTTTTAAAATTAATATTTAATGAAATATATCCTAGACTTCATGTTTCAGGTTTGAACATGCATTTGAAAATAAAGATCTAATCCTGTTTGCATGCTTCCACCCAAAATTCAAAACCAACTGGATGAATCAACCAGATGCCTGTGTAGCCAAGGGTCATATGCTGGAAGCCATGCTGCAAATAACAGCTGTAAGAGACACTGCCAGGGAAGAAGCAGAAGTACTCGAGGACGAGGAGGAAGATTTTTTTCTGCTTTGAGAGACCAAATACACTTACCTCATGTGCTCAACAGGATTTTGAACAATTTTTACTAAATTCTTCAACAGATATACAGATGCTCACTATGTTTCCCACAATCAAGACGCTCTTTATTAAATATAATACAGGCATACCAACTAGTGCATCTGTAGAGAGAGTTTTCAGTATAGGGGGTATTGTGTTGAGGGCAATGAGGGGCAAATTCGGAGATGAAACATTTGAAAAACAACTTTTGTTGAAAATGAACAAGCAGTTCAACTGAGATGCACTGAGATAGAAGAGGCTGTAGACAATGTATTTAATTATTGATGACATTAATGGTTGTTTCCTTTCTACATGTATAGGGTTCATTATTTATTTACAGATGAGTTACAATTATAATTTTTAAAAGTAACTGTAATGATAGCTGTAACTGATACAGTTACTTTTGATGTATAGTAACTATAACTGTAACTAAGTTACTTTTCCTGGGAAGTAACTTTAACTGTAACTTAGTTACTTTTAAAAAGTAACTTTCCCAACTCTGGCGAAAATACGTATTGTTTTCATTTGTGTTAGATGACAATGGTTTTTGGCTGAAGTAAATAAAAGGCATGGTTGAGGAAAACATAACGCTTAATGTGATATACAATGCTTATAACACAGTAACACTGAAAATAAAGAACCTAACGTTTTTGAGTTAACGGGTACTTTATAAATATCTCCAAAGACTTTATAAATGTTAAGTTTTAAATCGCCAAAGGCAGTTGCACCGACATAATAATTTAGTACAAGTGTTCAAAACAGCTTTGGTGAGAATCTGACTAATGAGTACAAAATTTTATACAAGCTGACAGAAGCCATATACACATAGGCCTAGACAATAAAAATTACATTAATATACTTATTAAAAGTCAAATATTCACGTGCAAAGCCACGGGTAACAGCTAGTTATTTATAAATGGGGAAATATGGGTTGCAATAACACTGGAGATGATTAAAATATGGGACGGAAGGTTATGGGCTGGGACTGAAGATGTATAAGAGGAGTGATGGTGAAAAGTCACTCGTAGTCCCAAGGGCGACAGGAGGCAACATAGTAACAACAGAATAATACTATTATGTACAGTTATGAAAATGTTTATGGGAATTTACTAGAGGAAGAAGTAGCTGATGCAGAAAGCACTGTAGGAAAAAAAAATGCCTAGCATTTAAGATCTAAAACCCACACGACACCCACAGAAAAACTGTGGAAGATTTTAAAGGGGAGAAAAAAATGTCAACAAGAAATTTTGTTGTACTATATTAAACTACTGCTGCTGCTGCTGCTGCTACTACTACTACTACTACTACTACTACACACATACACACACACACAATTTATTTCCTGATTTTATATCTTGTTGAGTATTTGTGTTTTGGTTGGTTGTTGTTATAATCCAACTGGAAACTATAACAACTGACCAAAACACAAATACTCCACAAGATATAAAATCAGGAAGCTGAGGATGGGAACAATAGGATTCCCGAAACATGTACCAAATAAGGGAAAAACATCTTGAGGTAAAGAATTTATAAATATTAAATAAATTATATATGCATCAAGAAATAGGCTGTAGCAAAAAATGTTTGTGTGTGTATATATTATAACAACACAAATTACCAATTTAAATGTAATTTAAACTGTGTAGCCCCGTCTTTTGGGAGTCAATTTATACAATGGTATATCTTTGTGTATATAGGTTGCAAATATAAATTTATTTTAATATTGGTTGAATGTCTTTCATTCAAACTTTAATTAGTGTCTTTCAAATGTTTATAATTACAATGGTTTTTTATCACCTTGTTTGACGTGGTTATTCATCTGTATGTCCTCCTTCTGGTCATCTGGTCGTGTCCTCAGTGTTCTTCTGGTCCTCTGGTCGTGTCCTCCATGTCCTTCTGGTCGTGTTCTCCGTGTCCTTCTGGTCCTCTGGTCGTGTCCTCCGTGGCCTTCTGGTCCTCTGGTCGTGTTCCACTGCATGTGCTGATTAATAGTCGTCCCGTCTCACGTCATATGCTGCCGGTGTGTCCTTAGACCTCATCGTATGTATTCTGCAGCTCTGGTCGGACGTCTAGTTTGTCCTGTGACTCTCACTATAGATGTGAATTGGCATCGTCGACTCACATAGCCTCCTGCGGCAACGGTTGAATCGAGAAGAAGAAACTTTATTACCGTGACCTGGTATTTATAGTCAGGTCGTGCAAAAATTCCTCTCTGAACAATATTTGACCTGTTAGATTCTGTCGAGCGTCACTTTCCCCACTCTGGTTCATGTCACAATTTTCGCCTATCTTCGCGAATTATGAAGTTTGTTTCACATCACTCAATGCTCAATTGATCACTAATTTTTATGTGATTACTATACGTAAATTGCACTTCTTTATGGTACTCAAAAAAAGTTATTCATTTTTTTACGTATAGTAATTGCACTTTTTGCCACATCGATACGGTTTTTTTAAACTTTATTTACCTATAATTTCTATACACTTCGGTGTCTTTTGTTTTATCCTATTGTACATAGTTTTCTTATAATTCAAATAAACAAAACTATTCTACTTGAAAAGGGCTGGTTACATTTCAGGAACGGACAGGTTTCACACACACCAACAAAATACACGTGTACACAACGCTAGCGACAGGTGTGTCGAAAATGCATGTCCATGCATGAATTCTGCGCTCCCTATTTTTACTACGATCCAGCTTATGCAATCTGAATCATATTTATTAATTTATATTTATTTATTTCATTTATTTTGGCAATGCACAGTACCTATAATGTTTGTACTGTTGCATTATTTCCCTGCTTGGTGAACAAAAATTTTTAATACCAAATTAAAATTTTTTTTTCTCTCTGCCTTTTTATTAGGCAAATAATAAGTATTGTTTTTATTTATCGACACATTTATTTATTTTGTGTGACTAATAATGAGTCTTCGATTTTTCAATTTTTTACCCTTATTTGGAGGTTTTCTGAGCAATATTTCCCCTCCCTCGTAGGTAAAGTCGCTGTGGTGTTTCGGTACATCCGCTTTAATCGTTGTTCCATGTTACTCATTCTAGTGACCCAGTTATTTATGAATAGAATTTTCTCAAAGAGTAATGGTATTTACCCATTTCTTTTTTTCTCACACCGTCATACACTATGAATGTCTGTTTACCAAGTTGTTGTACTAGTGTATGTGGTCCATCATACAACCTGAAAAATTTCTTAGCTGTATTGTCAACTCTTTTTCCTACTGGATTAGTCTTTAATAATACCTCTTTTCCCATGTTGAATTGTTGTAGTTTGTGTGTTCTGTTAAATCTCTCCACTCTCTTGTTACCTCTTTCTATTATCCGTCGCTTTGCGTACTCAATTTTCACACTTGCTGGTACAGGTATATTCTGGTTGTCGGGTTTGTTTATGTACTTCGTCCAAAATCTGTTCAGCTTTTTATCTTCTTCTAATTCTATTGGAGTATAACTGGTTGCTTCACTGTAGTTCTCGTTGATGGCTTTCTCAAGAAATGGTAAATATTCTGCCCATTTATTGTGTTGATTATGGCAGTATATCCTTAAATATTTACCTAGTTCCTTGTTAACCCTTTCTGCAAGGTTTCCTTGAGGATGTCTTATGGATATGAGTACAGGTTGTATTCCATTTTCTCTCCCATTTCTCACTCTGGAATTGTACACCCTGATCACTCAAGACCTTTTTCATCTTGCCAAATGCTGGAATATATTTCTGCAGTAGTATCTTTAGATCTGCAGTTGTGGGTCACATAATTGGGTACAGCCGGACTGCCTTGGAAAACACATCGATACATACCAATATGTTTCACTCCTCGACTTGATCATGGTAGTGGTCTCAGAAAATCCACTGCAATTAGCTCTCCCTTATTTTCTTTCTGGATGCTCTGCATTTCTACGTATGTGTGTAAATTCGGTCCTTTCGCCGTTTGACACTCATAGCACCTCTTTCTTGATTTTCCGAAACATATTATTAATAGTAAAATCCTCTTGCAGACTCGGGTAACATTTCAGAGCAGCAGTATGCGCTAAGCTCTCGTGTGCTGGTTGGATTAACTTCTTCAACATTTCGTTCGTCAGTACTATCTTCCAGTCTTGTCTTACTAACTTGAAAAGAATTCCATGCAGTACCTTATAGTGATCTGGTAGTTGTTCTCTATCTTTCATCTCCCTTATGGTACCGTCCAAACCTTGTTGTTGCGCTAAATTTTTTAGCATTTGTTTTACCTCATCATTCGCTTTAAATTTAATTGATAGCAATTGTACTTCTTTATTCTCATAGACTTCTTCACATTCCTCTGTGATGTATCGACTTAATGTATCAGCTACAATATTGTCTTTACCTTTACAATATTTAATGGTGAACGAGTATTCACCGATGGCTAGAATCCACTTTACTAATCGGGCATTTGTTACTTTGCATTTCAATAGAAAGGATAATGCTTGATGGTCGGTGTGTATCTTGAAGTGAGTACCATAAATATAATATCTGAATTGTTTCAGAGCGTATATTATTGCGAGGATTTCTTTTTCTCATGTGGAGTAGTGTCTTTCTGCTCTTTGAAGACTCTACTGGCATATGCGATGACTTGGTGCTCTCCCGTAGTATCCTGTTGATACAGTACACTCCCTACAGCATAGTCACTGGCATCAGAGTAGATTACGAATTTTCCTTCACGTTGAGGATGATGTAACATAATATTTTCCATGAATAATGTTTTCAGTTAATTGAAGGCATCTTGGTGTTTCTTATCCCATTTCCACTTCTGTCCTTTCTTCGTCAGCTCCAGTAACGGTTGCGTATTCTTCGCACACAATGGTGAAAATCTTCTGTAGCACCCCGTTAGTCCTAAGAATGCTCTTAACCCTTTCAGATTTCTGGGTATAGGAAAGTTAGTTATGCTGGATGTTTTTGTAGGATCGGGTTGAATACCAGAAGAAATAATATAACCTACGAATTGAATAGAGGATTTGATATATTCACATTTGTCTAGGTTAAGGGATATATTCGCTAGTCTAAACTTGTGGAATATCGTGCTTAGATGTTCTATATGTTCATCTAGTGTTTTAGTTACTACTAGAATATTGTCTACGAATACTATGGTGTACGGTTCTACCTCAGATCCTAATGCTCTTTCCAGTCATTTTACTATTGCAGCTAAACTCGTGCTTAGTCCGAAGGGTACCACCCTGTGTTGGTAGCATTTACTTTTATACAGGAAGGCTGTGTACTTTCTGTCCTCTTTACGAATTGGAATCTGCCAGAAACTTGAGCATAAATCCAGCTTCATCAGATACCGCGCTCCTTCACATTTGGAAAATAACTCGTCCGCAGTAGGCGCACAGTCATACTCTTTTAATACAATGCTGTTCAATTCCCTCATGTCAAGGCATAGACGTATCTCACCACTCTTCTTCTTCACCACCACTAGAGGATTCAGGAAGTTGCTGTTCGATCGCTCTATGACTCCATTTTCTATCATGCGACGAATTTCCAGTTCAACCTCTTCCTCATATCGCATTGGGATAGGATACATTCTCCTGATGACTTTCGTAGGGTCTGACACAACTATAGAGTGCTCGTATACTGTCGTCTGCGTCGGTACTTCACTGTACTCTTTTATTAATTCGTGCAGTTTCTCTTCTTCCTGTGTTGTCATCCCTTCATCTGCTGCATTCATATGTCGAGTTGGACCATAATGTATTGGTGGTTTGGACAAAACAATAGGTGTTTCACTTACCTTAGATTGCTCATTATCTTCATTCATATTTATCTCATACTGAGTGCCTTTATAATTACACTCTATCTTATTCTTATTAATATTTATCTTAGCATCTCGCACATTCAACAAATCAATTCCTAAAATACCATCGTATATTAATTTATTCATAATAATCATGGGGTATGTTATTTCTAACTCTTTATATGTCATAGTTACATACACTTGTTGTCTAACTCTTTCACTTTTATTTGTGGCTGTGGTAATGTTCATATTATTTATGGGTAACATCGTCGTATTTTTAAAATATTTCTTATTTCGCTGTACCCATGCAGAATTTAAAACTGACATCTGACTACCTGTGTCTACTAACATTTTTATATCACAATTATTAATTCGAACATTGACAATGGGACAATGTGTTTGTTTCTCACCTTGCTCTACATCCTGGTCAGTGCGTAGTAGCTCGTCACGTATATCGCTAGGGTAAATATTGTTTATTGTAAAGCGCTGTTTCCGTCCGCTGTCATTGCGTAGATGTTGACGGCTTATTGTTCGCTTCCATTGTTCCTCGCTGCGTTGAATTGTTGCCGCTTCCTTTCATTGCACTTATGATTTTGTCGTATGGTTTTGGAAATTTTGTATGTGACGCGGGCCCACTATGCCTTCTCTCGTAGATATTACGCTCTCGCCGTTCAGTTCCTCTCCATTTCTCTTGAATTCTCTCACCAGTTTTTGTTACAGTCGCTTGGCATATATTATCATTAGACCGGTTGTGAGTGTTGTGCAGCTGTGGTTTATAATTAGCATTATAATTATTATAGTTATGATTACCATGTGGTTGAATATAGTGCTTTGTATTACTACCTTGCGTGATATTTTCTGCTTGTGCGACTAGTATTAAAAATTCTTCAACTGTTTTAATACCTTGGGTATATACAGTTAATTGGATATCTCTCTGAAAATGGTAAGACAACTTGGAGATTATTTCATATTCTGAAAATTTAGGTTTAAGGTGTTTCACCCTTTCTATTTGAGCTATTGTATAGTGTTCAATGCTTGTACGACCATGCATATTGAATTTACCATATTCAAGTTGATCGCGTGCTTGACGTTGTATATGCATGTTCCAGTATCTGTTTTCAAAAGCATCGTGGAATTGTTGATACGTAGTAATGTTATTTCGAATTATAGAACACCACTGGCTTGCAGAATCTTTAAAATGTCAAGTAACGAAGTCGATCTTTTCATTATCATCTATCGCACTACCTATCTTCTCCATCTCTTTCTCAAAATTCACCAAAAATTCCATGCTGTTTTCCCACTTGTTACCTGCAAATGTTATCTTATTTCTTTCTTCTAATGGTGCTGGAAACCTCATCGTCTGCGTCGGCCGTCTGCTAAGTTCTTCCTTACGTTGCTTCATTTCATTCCGGACTTCTTCTTTCATATGGGATACCTCTCCAGAACAGTCTTTTGCAGTCTTGGATGTCTTATTTATTTTGTCTTCTATAATTGCGGTACAGGTTTCTATTTCAATTGTTTTGCTAATGGTCGCTTGTAATATCTCATTAACCGTCTGTATCTTATTATCTTGTTCGTGCTTTATTACCATTAATTTTTCATCTAAACTATCATTTATTTGCTTCTGAACATCTTTCAAATCTTTTCTCCATTCAAGACAATTCTTTTTGTTTATTTTCTAATCTAATAGCTTGTTCGTGTAGGGCTCTCCTAAACTTCTCATCTAATACACTTATGCGCGTATCTGTGTCGTTAATTTTATCAGATAACTGCATCGTGCTGTCGGTAATTTCTTGTTTTAATTCGCCAAGTGTATTATTTAAATCTTTTTTTAAATCCTGTTTAGTTATTTATATTTTTATTTAATTCGTCCTTCAGCTGGACATTGTCTTGTCTTAGCTCATTTAAATTTGCTGTTAGATTTTCTGTTTGTTCTTTAAGTTTAGCATTTATATTTTCTCTGTTTTGTGCTTATTTCATCTACCCAGGCACGCATCAATGGTTTGAAGTGCTTCCATGTTCAGGCTTTCTGGTGCTGCCATGTCGAATTATTTATATTTATTTATTATGTTTTAGAATATTGTTATTATGGAACCAAATTACTAATTTTATTTATTTATTAAATAGAGTAAGAGAATGTACAATTTTTATAATTATTAAAATGATACAAATAACAGTACTTGCAGTAACACATACAGTCATTTATAAAGAAATAATGTCATAACATAACTTGCAAAATTTCAATTATTTTTCAGTTTTATAGGCCTAATATTTTATTACTTTGATAATTGATTGACAATTCTTTGATATTTGATTGATATTTATGTACACAAAGTAAAGTACTGATTAAAACAAATGATTTAAAATAAATGCATTTTTTTAAAAGAATATCTGAGCAAGTCGAGAGCACATTTTACATCATATAAACTTCATGTCACGTCATATTTTTCATGTTTACGTTTACATGTAAATGTACATTTGTGTTTAAAATTTATGAATATTTAGGTTAAGGATATTTGTATAGTTACAATAATTATGTGTACACTGAGCACACATAAAAGAGTAAAACACATTATGCTAATAATACTGATGAATTTTAATTCGTAATTTGAAATTTTTATTTAGTAAAAATTTAAATGATTTTCTATATTCAATATGACAAGAAGTGTTATTATTAAAAAAAAAACCTTTAAACCTTTTCTCATTAGGCCTATAGTATATTGTACTATAATGTAGTGTATTCAATAAAAAGTGTGTAGTGTATCATAAAAGTGTATATTTTGTTGACTGTAAGAATATTGATAAATAAATTATTACGATTCTATTTATCTAACGGATCAAAAACGGTTGACTGTAAAAATATTGGTAAAGATTATTATGAATATCAAAGGCTCTGGCCATTTGTCAGTGACACTCCTAGTATTATAATAATAAGATGAAAATTCAAGAGAAACAAAATTGAAGTATTTAAGACCGAACATAAAACAAGTATTTTGACATTTGACTGTGAGACACCGCTGTTGAGTGAGAGGTAAAAAAGTGGCTACACGCGGGGAAATTAACACTCTGCATCCAACGGAAGTCAACTGACATCCTGTAAAAACTTCTGAGAATGCTGGAAGATGTCAATTGACATATTGTTTCTAATGGCCCTACATGTATAAAGATGTCCTAGCAGTTTAAAACCACAAATTATAGTACCAGTATCCCAATCATCCACTAGATGACAAGTGTATTCATTTTGTTCCAACAAATGAATAAACATTCAGTGTGTGTCAGCTGTTGTATTGCCGTACTTTTTGCAAGCCGTTGTACAGTACACTGCACGTATTTTGCAAGTAAAAACATCAGACAAACCAAAGGCTAATTTTGTAAAACTATTATGCGAAAACATTACATGACATGTTATATAGTATATTTAGGGCAAAAAAAATAATACAATTGGAATTGATGAGGCTTTCACGGCTGGCATCAATGTTAGAATTTTGGCTTGCTGGACTGTAAGGTCATGGTCTAAAGTTGTTGGCTGGAAACGTTTTGGCCATACCTTTGACGGGCATCTTCAGTGAATGAAGTTGTAACTAAAGGCTGTAACATTCAAAAATTTATCACAGTCAGTAACCACTGATTACTGATGTGATTAATTAATTATTGACAGTTACAGACTGCGATAACTTGGTCAGTGTGTTACAGCCTTTGGTTACAACTTCATGCACTCAAGATGGCTGTCGAAGGTACGGCCGAAACGTTTGCAGCCAACAACTTTACACTACAGCCTTACAGCCCGGAAAGGCAAAATTCTAACAATAAAATTGGAAGATTTCAAAAACTATAGTGTTTTGGCCAATTTTTTATTTTTCGCAAAACATACATTAAACAACAACAAAATTACAAGCCACATAAATACCTGAATCTTGAACAGACCACATAACTTTAAAGAAGACATGTACACATTTATAAAAGTATTATGAAGACATATTTATAAAGTCAGATTTAGTAGCTGCAGCATTAAAATATGTAAAAAATGACCCAGACTGGGTGACATAGTCCTGTTTTAAGTTCACGGGCTCAAAGTATTAAGTAAATGAGAATGGGCTTGGGATCTAGGGGATTCTGGAATGTTCTGTTTTGAGATTTAACTCAGAGGTATTTCAAATTGACACTAATAGTAACAACAACACTGATTCATATAAACATAATTATCTTACAACATATTTTATATTATATGTCAAGTAGAAACACATAAATATAGTAATAATCAAATTTAAATTATTATAAACATATACATAAGTAGCAGAATTAAAAGTTTAACACATGCTGATAAAATACGGTCGTGTTTAGGATAATATGACTGTCAGAAGTTTAGGACTTGAAACTTCCGAGTTTCAGACGAAGGTCGTGGTTTAGGACTTGAAAGTGGTGGAAACAGTGAAAAATCTCGTCCGGAACATGACAAGTAGCAGTTTTCAGCAAGTACACGCGACAAAGTTGGAATTACAGAGGATGCTAATTCAAATAACAAGATGAATATTTTAAATTAGTCTGTTAATATTGTAGCATAACAGAATTGTCACCTTAAAATTTAACTTAATACAACATTAATAAAGAAGAACTATCAATAGTGAGTGGGAAAAAAGAAATGGTTAAAAAATAAATTAAAGAAGCTGATCATTATAGTCGATAAAATGTTAATAAAATAAACTGAATAACAAAGAAAACTCTTGGTCCATATATAAGAAACCAACTATATAAAACCCCAATACAACACATATACCCAGTAGGTTGAGGAGCAGTAAATGAAAAGACAAAAGTAAAAAGTAAACAGAAAATTAATAAGGGGAAATTTATTAAATTAAGAAGCAGAGAACCCCAAGATACAAAACCAATAACAAATTAATAAGGAGCTGTAAATGAGAAAATAAATGAAACCGAATAATCAAGTAAGATTCATTGAATTAATAATATAAGGACATGAAACCACAATATAAGGAAATAGTTATATAATAAGAAAGAAGAGACAAAATATGTCAAGGTTCCTAAAAGGAATATAGGCCTAGAAACAAGAAAGGCTATTCACTAAAATATTATGAAGAATGAATATACCAATTAAACATAATTAAAATCAATGATAAATGTCAGACCCAATAACTCAAGTTACAGGATACAATGCAATTAAAATAAATTGTAAACTAAATGTAAGCCTAATTTAAGAACAGAGTAAAAACAAACCAAAAGACTACCAATAGTGTAGAAACAAACCAAAAACTACCATAGTGTAAAAACAAAAGACTACCATTAGTGTAGGAAATATAAGGTGAAATACCATAATAAAATACAATAAAAGTTAGAGACTACAGTGAGTGTAGAGAATAACAAGTGACACACTATAATAAAAAATAGTGTAGGAAATACAAATTATTTAAAAAGACTACAATTAGTGTAGAGAGATACAATATAAAAAACATAAGAATAAAAGACAGTCTAATGACTGAGAATAGTATTAGTAATAAAAGTGTTTGAAAGTAGGTATAATAAAAGTTAATAGATATAAGATCACAGTTAAGTTCTTACCAGAACAAACAAATAGGGGAAAGACAGTCAATGACTGAAGGTATTGTTAGTAATAAGATGTTTCTATTATAGTTACATGATATATAAAAAATAATAGGCATAAGATATTTTTGTTATAATTAAGTGATATAAAAATTAGTAGATAGCCTATAAGATAATATGTTGTATTTAAATAATGTTCAATAATTTCAAAGTTTGTTAAGGCAGAGAAGGCAAGTAGATAATATGAATATTGTATTATTAAACTGTAAACCATATAAAGAATAATAGGGCGAAATACCTAACAAACCCCAATAGAAAAACAAAACAGCATTTTAGACCAAAATCAACTACTACTATAGAGTCAAACCCAAATGAATAAATTCAATAGAACTGTATATAATTAATAGAAACTAGTCCATGTAAAACAAAGATATGAAAATGTAATCAGCACAGAAACAAATATTAGCAAAAGTAATGACAAAAGAATAAAATTAACTTTATTTGGAAATATGTAATACTAGGCCTAGAAAGGTACACTATTCAGATAAAATGTAAAATAATCAATATTGGCGTATTATAACAACAAATTATTAACAACAAGCAATAATCATGGAGTGAGTAAAATTATTTAAAGGAAATATTAACATAAAATCACTTATAAACCATTTAATTACTAATATGGTAAAAAAATACAAGGCCTATAAGAAATATCAAAAATTGTAAATTTTAGGCTTATCTGAACTTAAAACAGACCCAGTTATATATTGAATTATGTAAAATTAGCATAAGAATATTGCTAGATAGTTAAATTTTCATAAATTTAATAAATAATTAAGTTACAGCAATAAATAGGAAAACTTGTCATGTATTTTTATGAGTTGAAACCAAATCCAAGACATGTAAATGTGAACAGACAATGGTAAGAGGAATAAGATATTTTATAAATTACCACCGAAACCGACGACTTTAAGTCATCAGTCTATTGTTACTCGTGAATGTGTACAGATCAAAATTTACGGACGGAAGATCTGAAAAATATAAATGGTGACAAAACGTTGAAGTACAACCTCGAAAACTATTACAGAGGTTACCTAATGGAAAATAACCGCACTACAACTTAACTAACACCAAAACTGAACCAGAACAACAGGAATAATAAGATCCAGTACGAGCACAAGAAATTAACCACCATATTGAGAAAAATTCAACACCAATATTATCTGGACTACGAACTCAACAGATTTGAACACAGAATACTGCACCAATAAACTATCACAGAACAACATCGCCAAGGAGAGAGAAACACTTCACGTAATTATCCAGAGGAACTACAACATCGCAGAGAACGGAATCCACATTTATATTTGAGGAAGAAGAACACAGCGTCAGCGTTGAATAGCAGAAAACCGAGGTGAACGGCAGCCATTTTTATTTACGGAGCGACCAGCACGGACACAGCCTTCACGAGCCAATGACGTCATTCTACGAATTGGTTCGAATTTTTTACTTATTAATTGACAATATTTTCAGAATCCTGTTATTTTTAGCGAATAATAATTTAGATTAAAGTATTTGTAAGTATTGTATCTTGTTCCTTGCCCTCTCTGACCATTTCGACAGTTAAAAGAACTCGAAATAATTAATTTTGTAATGTTATATTTTGTCATTTATCACAATCGACCTGAGTGAGTCTCAGCCAATGGCATTGTCGATGCGCGTAAGATTGGCGCACAAATTCAAATTTTAAAAAATAAACATTAGCTTATAAATATTAGCTTTTTCTTTCTTCTAAACATAAATTAGAAATATTAGAAAAATATATCAAGAAGAAGAAGAGGAGCTAAGTTAGAAGAGAGAATACTTGATCCCACTACAATAACAAGATTATCTCTAGTGAACAAATATTTTGACACACAATAACTAATTTACTCACGTGAAAGTAATTAAAAATTTATAATTAATTAATTAGTTGATCAAATAGGAAAAAAAATTATATAAAACATTAATAAAATTTTTTTAATTAAACTTATAAACAACAAAAATTTTTTCTTATCAACAAATTTATTATTTGTGATAAACCCAGTTTTATTACAAATTGGCATCCAACCTAAGGGGCTTGAAATAGGAATAGACAAGTCTATAAAATAAGGACAATTCGTCCAGTTTCCTATTTTTTAGCTGGGCAGCTGTCAACAGGTCAGAAGAAGAAACAAGATGCACAGGAGGGCGACATCAAAGAAAAGGGCGGTGGAGGCCGAACAGGAAATTGATATGGAGGATAAGGAGGCGACACTCGTGGAAGATGTGGAATCAATGTTACCGCCAGCAGAACCAACCGAACCAGAATCCCAAGGGAAACAACCCGACAAATAGACTCGAACAGAGAATGTGGAAATGAAGGAAATGCTCAAGCTAATAATGGAGAGGATGGAAGAAAATAGTAAGAAGTCAAGGAAAGAATTAGCCCAGCAATTGAAGGAAGAGTTAAGGGAAAATAGTAAGAAGGCGGAAGAAAATAGTAAGGAAATGAAGGAAGAATTGGGCGATAAAATTGGAGATACAAGTAAAAAGATGGACGAAATAAAAACAGACAATAAATTATTAATGGAGGAAAATATTAAGAAAATAGAGGAGAAAATGTAGGAAATAAAGACTGACAATAAGCAGTCGAAGGAGGAATTAACCCAGATAAGCCAAAAACTGGAAGAGACCAATAAGAGGATGGAAGAAACCAGTAAGAAAATGGAAAATAATAATCAACAGTTAAGAGAAGAATTAAGGGAGACTAACCAAGAGAATATGAACGGGTTAGATGGGAAGATGGAAGCCTTGAAGGAAGAATTGAGTCAGAAGATAGCTGAAAACAATGAAACAATCAGCAAGAAAGTAGAAGAGGAAATAACAGTGATCGAACAAAAGATTACAAGGGCTGACGAAAGATGGAGTCAGACGGAACGAGAAGTACAGAGTATCAAGACTGAAATAAACACTAAGATTACCAACATCGAAGAAACGAATAGGAAGAATTTAGAGGAAAAACTAAAGGAAACACGTGAAGACTGGGAGAGAGTGCAGGACCGATTCACAGAAAAATGTGATGGCATTGAAGAGCTGCTGTGACCAGTATCAACAGTCAGGTGTGACAGAATCAAACAGATATAGATCTTTTCCATAGTCGACCAACCAGCATTACCAGTTGCCCGAATAACGAAAATCGAGAAGGGATTAACTTCAGGTTTTACAAAAATAAACCTATGGAATTCCTGGCCAGAATCGAAGAGTACTTCACAAAACAGAGGCAACCGCTGGAGAGAGAATAAAGAAGTATTGGACGAATCCTTCAAGGAGATAGCCGATAATTGGTGGATGGCGATCAGAGATGAAGTGACAGACTACCAACAATTCAAAAGGCTATTCAAGGCCAAATATTGGTCTGAATCGACACAAAATATCGCCAGAGACGGGATCTGTCACGGAAAATATAACCCATATGGAAGCCAAACTTTAACAGCGTATTTCTTGGGAAAGGTGTGTGTGGCCAAACATTTAGAGCCCCGAATACCGGAAGAATGCTTGGTCAGCAAGCTCTCCTACCACTATGAGGAAGACATTATCAGAGCTAGACGAAACAGTCAAATAAAAACTGTACAAGCAATGACCGAACTGTTAGAGATGTATGAACACGAGGACTACTACCGCCAAAGTCGAAGGAGATACGAAAGACCTGAGCCAAGAAATAACACGAATAATAATAATCGGCAGAACGGTAACAACAACAATAGTTATAGCTCCGCAAACCGTAATAATGCCGGATACAATAACAACCATAGTAATAATAATAAAGCTCCTAGATATAATAATAATAATAATAATAATGTTCCCAGAAATAATAATAGTGAGGGTAACGATAGTAATCATAATAATAATAATAATAACCGTCAGCCTAATAACAACGGTTATTATAATAACAGTAATTATGTTCCTCATGGTCAGTGAAACCCCAACCCACCTAATAACAATTATTATGGTAACTATAATAGAAATTACCCGAATGGAGGTAATAATAATAATTACAGAACATATCGACCCCATATCAATTACATCAGAGTGGAAGGCAGTGGACAGCGAAGATACCAGCCTCAACGAAGGAGCCGATACTACGAATATGAAACCTTTCAAGGGAATCAGGGAGGTAATCGTTACAGAGAATATGAACCCAGACGCAGTTCAAGCCTGGACAATCAAAGAAGACTGCCTGTAATGGAGGCCCAGCAAGACGATCGCGCTGAACCAAACGAAGCAGTTCCAGGACTCCAAGTTGATGCTGCTAACAGCCAAATCCGTAATGATGCGAAGCATTTAAACGAACGGAGGCAGTAATAAACGAATATAACCCTTTACTGCTCCAATCTGCTGGGTATGGACAAGAGATAAAATCGCGTGAGGAAAAGAAAAATTTTACTATAATATTGTAGCATAACAAAATTATCACGTTAAACATTTAACTTAATGCAACATAAATAAAGAAGAAAAGTTCCATAGTGAGTGAGAAAAATGAATTGTTTTAAGGATTAAACTAGAAACTGTATATTAAGTCAATAAAATGTTAATAAGAATAAAAAATAACAAAGAAAACCATTGATCAAAATAACTTACTATGTAAAAACCCAATAAACCAGCAGTATACCCAGTAGATTGGGGAAGCAGTAAAAAGGGAAAGACAAGAAAAAGGAGATAAAAGGGTGAAAACCATATTAATAATGGAAATTTATAAGGTCAAGAAGCAGAGAAACCACAAGACAAGAAATTTACTAATATAATAATGAAGAAAGGACAAAATATGTCAAGATTCCCACAAAGAGCCTAGAAACAAGAAGAGCTATTCCAAAAATGTTAATAATGGAATACATACCATTGAACAAAATTAAAACCAATATATTTAGACCCAGTAACTCAAGTTACAAGATACAATCCAAAGAAAACCGAATTGTAAACTAGTTATAAGTATAATATGTAAAAAATTATTTAAAAAGACTACCATTAGTGTAGACAATAATAAGTGACACACTATAATAAAGTATAGTGTAAGAAATAGAAATCTATTAAAAAGACTACCATCAGTGTAGGGAAATACTATATAAAAAATAAAAGACAGTCTAATGACTAAGGTTAATTTTAATAATAAAAGTGTTTTAAAAAAATTAAGTAATATAAGATTGTAATAGTTATAAGATGCTTTTATTTCATTGTGTTACCAAGACAGTTATAGTAATTGAAAGAGACAGTTAATAACTGAAGGTGTCATTAGTTCTAAGATATTTTTATTTCATTGTGTTATCAAAATAATTATAGTGAACACAAGAGACAGTTAATAACTGAAAGTGTTATTAGGAATAAGATGTTTTAATAGGATTAGGTTTGTGATAAAAGGAAACATAAAATCAAAGGACAGCCAATGACTGATAATATTGCTGATAATAAGATGTTTCCATTATGATTCTATATGTATAAAAAAATAATAGGCATAAGATGTTTTTGTTATGTTTAAGTGATATAAAAAAAAAAGTTAGTAAATATAAGATATTCTGTTGTATTTAAAATCATATTATTTAATTTTCAAGTTTGTAAGGCAGAGAGGCAAGTAGGAAATACGAATGTAATAATTTTATTTAAAACTCTAAACCATATGAAAGGTACAAAGCAGATTAGCTAAGACACCACTTTAGAAAACACAGACCAGTAATGTAAACCCAAAACTATCTATCAGAGAATCAAACTACATAATAGGGGATAAAATTCAGTACAAACAACACAGAAATTGAAAATATAATTAGTACAGATACAATTAATAACGAAGGGAATGACAAAGGAAAGAAAATTAACTTCCTTTGGAAACAAATAATACTAGGCCTATAATGGTAATCAAATCAGACTAAACAGTAAATTAATCAATATTGAAGTGTTTTAACAACAAAATTATTAACAACAAAGATAATCACGGAGTTAAGATTATTCCATGGAAATATTATCAGAAAAAAACACTTAAAAACCATTTAAACACTAAATTTGTACAAAATATGAGGCCTACAATAATTATAAAAAATTGTAATTTTTGGGCTTAAATGAACTTGAAACAAACCCAGCTATATATCCAAATATGTAAAATTAATTAATCAATATTGCTGAGTAGTTAGATTTTTGTAAAATTAAGAAATATTTGAAATACAGTAAAAAATAAGAAAACTTATTATGTATATTTAGATGATGAACCAAATCTGAGACATGTACTTTTATAAATGAACAATAGAAAGAGGAAAAAGACATATCACAAATTACCCTAAAACGACGACGTTCAGAGTTTAGTCTGTTGTTAATCGTGAAGACGACTAGTTGAGAATGTACTAACAGAAGACCGAAAAAAGTATAATTTTGTGCAAAACCGTGAGTGTGGCTATGAAGAGTGTAACAGAGGTTAACTAAAACGAAAATAACATTAACAGTTAATATTTAACACCTCACTGATTCCGAACAACAGTAATAACACCATCTAACACCAGCACAAGAAATCAACGGCCATTTTGAGAAGATTTCGGACCATATTAGCAGAACACGAATACACATATTTGAACACCGGACACTTCACCAGTAACCCATCCCGAAACGACATCGCAGGAGAAGAGAGAACACTCCACACTATATTCCTGGACCAACAATACTTCGCAGAGAAGGGAATATTCATTTATTTCTGTGGGAGAAGCTCAACCAGTTCCAGCAGTGCATAGCAGCGAAAATCGAGGTGAAGGCGGCCATACTGGATTTCCGAACGAGCCAAGTACACTGCCAGCTTGAAGTGAATGACGTCATTTCGACGAATGGTTCGATATTACTTTTCATAATTGACAATTTAAATAATAATATTGTTTTATTTCAGCCATAATAATTTAGTTTAAGAATATCTGTAAGAATGTATCTTGTTCCTTGCCCTCTGACCATTTCGACTCGCTAAAAGAATCCTAATTAATTAATCTTGTAAAAAATATATTTTGTCAATCTTGTTCGCTACCGACCGGAGCAAATAATCAGCCAATGCCTGGGCCATGCGCAGTCTGAATGGCGCATAATTTTAAATGTCAATAAATGAACATCATTATTCTGTTACAAGAGTTGTATTTATTTGTATAATGAATGTTAACTATTTTATTTTTTCTAAACAAAAATAATTTACAGTGCTAGAATAAATATCTGAGAGGAAGAAGAAGAGTAAAGTCAGCGGAGAGAGAACCAACCGATCTGACTACACAATTAAATCATTAATAGAAACAAATAGATCTGAACTACAAATTCATACTTATTCAATTGGAAATAATTAAAGCACACACACAATTAATTAATTATTCATTAATTAATTGAATTCATCATTTAAACAAAAAAAAAACTAAATATTAGTAAAATTTCATAACTTACAAATTTTTTTTTATTATCAATCAATCACACTTTATTATAAAACATTCTTTATATTTAATTTATTCTTTGTAATTGGTGAATCCAAAGTGGAGCTGTATCATCGGCGAGTTCAACACCGAGGTTCAGACAACATTAATTAGTATCACAATAATTCTTGCTCTCTTTAAGGAAACTAATCTTGTGTGATCACATCAACATATATCTTCATTATTCTTTATTCTTTATATATTTGTAATAAATTATATTACAAATTGGCGCTCACAACAGTGGGGCATCATCATCTTTTATATTTGTAAAATTATATTATAAATTGGCGTCCAACTAAAGGGCCTAAAATAGGAGCTAATAGAGTTATAAAGTAAGGACGATTGTCCAGTTTCCTATTTTTAGCTCGGCAGCGGTCAATAGGTCGGAAGAAGGAGCGAGATACACAGGAGAGCTACATCATGGAAAAGGGCTGTGGAGGCCGAGCAGGAGGTAGACATGGAAGATAAAGAGGCGACACCCGTGGAAGATGTGGAGTTGATATTACCGCCAGCAGAACCAAACAAGCCTGCACCACAGGAGGAACAGCCGGAGAAATCCACCACAAAGGAAGATACAAAATTGGATAGAATGATGGAGATGTTACTCAGAGAATTTAAAACGACAAAGGAAGAGTTGGGTAATAAAATCGGAGATACCAACAAGAAAATTAAAGAAAATAGTAAGGAAATGAAAAGTGATAACCAACGATTGAAGGAGGAATTAAGAGAAAACAGTAAGAAGATGGAGGAGAAGATGGAAGAAAATAGTAAGAAGCTGGAAAACAATTGAAGGAGGAATTAAGTAATAAAATTGGAGATACCAGTAAGAAGATGGAGGAGAAGATGGAAGCAAACAGTAAGAAGATAGAAGAGAAGATGGAAGAAAATATTCAGAAAATTGAGGAGAAAATGGAGGAAATAAAGACTGACAATAAACAGTCGAAGGAGGAATTAACCCAGATAAGCCAAAAACTGGAAGAGACCAATAAGAAGATGGAAGAAACAAGTCAGAAAATGGAAAGCAATAATCAACAATTAAGAGAAGAATTGAAAGAGACGAACCAAGAGAATATGAACCGATTAGATGGAACGATGGAAGCATTGAAGGAAGAACTGGGGCAAAAGATAGCTGAAAATAATGAAACAATCAGCAAGAAAGTAGAAGAGGAATTAACGGTAATCGAACAAAAGGTTACAAGAGCTGACGAAAGATGGAGTCAAACCGAACGAGAAGTACAGAGTATCAAGACAGAAATAAACACTAAGGTTGACAACATTGAAGAAACGACTAGGAAGACATTGGAGGAAAGACTAAAAGAAACACGTGAAGACTGGGAGCGAGTGCAGGACCGATTCACAGAAAAATGTGACGGCATTGAAGCTACTGTGACCAGTATCAACAGTCAGGTGCGACAGAACCAAACAGATATAGACCTGTTCCATAGTCGACCGACAAGCATTACCAGTTGTTCTAACAACGAGAATCGTGAAGGAATTAACTTCAGGTTTTATAAAAACAAACCCATGGAGTTCCTAGCCAGAATCGAAGAGCACTTCACCAAACACAGAGGCAATCGCTGGAGGGAGAATAAAGAAGTGCTTGACGAATCGTTCAAGGAGATAGCAGATAATTGGTGGATGGCGATAAGGGACGAAGTGACCGACTACCAACAATTCAAAAGGCTATTCAAAGCCAAATATTGGTCTGAATCGACACAAAATATCGCTAGAGACGGGATCTGTCACGGAAAATATAACCCATATGGAAGCCAAACTTTAACAGCGTACTTCTTGGGAAAGGTGTGCGTGGCCAAACATCTAGAGCCCAGAATACCGGAAGAATGCCTGGTCAGCAAGCTCTCATACCATTATGAGGAAGATATAATAAGAGCTAGAAGAAACAGTCAAATAAAGACTGTACAAGCAATGACCGAGCTCTTAGAAATGTATGAGCATGAGGATTATTACCGCCAAAGTCGCAGGAGATATGAAAGGCCGAAACCAAGAAGTAACACCAATAATTTGAATAATAATAATAATCGGCAGGATGTGGGCAACAACAACAATTATAATTCCGCAAATCGGAATAATACCGAATACAATCATAACGCCCGAAATAACAATAATGTACCTAGATTTAATAACGGTAATAATAATAATCATGTTCCTCGAATTAATAATAATGAGGGCAACAACAACAATAATAATAATAATAATAATAATAATAATCGTAATTATGTTCCAAATGGTCAGAGGAACCCCAACCCCTCTAATAACAACTATCATAGTAATTACAACAGGAATTACCCGAATGGAGGTAATAACAATAATTACAGGACATATCGACCCCATATTAACTACATCAGAGCGGAAGGCAGTGGACAGAGGAGGTACCAGCCTCAACGAAGGAGCCGATATTATGAGTACGAGACCTTTCAAGGAAGTCAGGGAAGTAATCGTTACAGAGAGTACGAGCCCAGACGTAGTTCCAGCCTGGACAACCAACGAAGACTACCTGTAACGGAAGCCCAACAGGACGATCGTGCTGAACCAAATGAAGCAGTTTCAGGACTCCAAGCTGATGCTTCCAACGGCCTAATCCGTAATGATGCGGAACATTTAAACGAACGGAGGCAGTAATAAACTCCAATAACCCTTTACTGCTCCAATCTGCTGGGTTTGACCAAGAAAGAAATTTGAAGGAAGAAAGAAAAAATTTTACAATAATATACAGTAATCATTTGAAAGATATCCGTAAGGACCTGCTAGAAGAAAACGAAATTAACATTAATAATAATGACAATGAAATAATATATATAATTGCAGAAATTGAGGGTATTTCTGTTCCTATAATGATAGACAAAAGGGGCCAATGTCTCTATAATAAATCGTAATGAGTTAGACCGGATACAGCAGGAATGCCACAAAAACTTACCGGTACTACCTATTAATAATATTGTACTTGTAGGAGCTACCGGCCGACAGAACAAGACCATAAGAAAACAGGTATCCCTAAGTGTCAACAGTCAGGGCATTAGTGTGGATATGATATTTCTTGTTGCAGCCGGATCACCTTTCAACATCATGATAGGATGCGACACATTGCGCAGAAACTCAGCAGTTATCGACTTGTGCCGAGGAAAGGTATCACTCTTTTCTGAAGGTTCGACCTGGGTAGCCAATTTAACTAACAACAAGATGTTAGACTCCAGACAATTTCTCGACCACAAAAATAAGGTGAATTACTTGTCAAACTACTCGACAAACAACAAGCCAGTACATCAGGATTCGGAGGATGACCTATGGCAACAAAAGATTCAGGAGATACGTAACTTCCAGTGCCATAATACTACCGAGCAATTAAAGGAAAACCAGCTGAATCAATTAGTCAACATATATGAAAAATATCGAGCTGTATTTTCGGACGAACCTGGAAAGATCCAGAACTACCAATGTTCCATACGATTCAGAGAACCGGTAGAATTTAACCGAAAGTCGTATCCTATAGCACAGTCTTTGAAGGAAGCCGTACGGACAGAGATCCAGAATATGATCAGTAAAGATATTATCGAGAGCAGTCAATCACCATACACTAGCCCAATTGTGGCTATACAAAAGAAAAATGGGAAGGTAAGGCTTTGCCTTGACGCACGTGAGATAAATAAAATGATTATTAACGATCGTACCTCACCTGGCGAAATTGGTGAGATATTGAAGAGATTTCACGGAACGAAGTTCATTACCACTTGGGATACCGTTTGCGGCTATTGGCAGGTGGAGTTGCACCCAGCAAGCCGGCAATACATTCATCTTCGAAGGGCGCAACTATCAGTTTAAGAGGTTGCCCTTCGGGTTGGTGAACTCAGTAGCTGTTTTTGTCGCCTGTATGGATCATATACTCGGACCAGAAGCGCTCCAATTCACGACTGTCTATGTTGATGATCTCCTAATAACATCAACCAATTGGGAAGAACACTGTTACCGTGTGGAGCATGTCTTGAAGAAGCTGGCTGAAAATAATGTTACCCTTAAACTAGACAAGTCCAAGCTTATAGCTAAAGAAGTACAATTCTTGGGTTTCCAGTTAAACAGTCAAGGAATAACACCATCAACAGAAAAAGTAGACGCCATACAACGATTCCCTATACCAAAAAACAGAAGGCAACTACAATCATTTTTAGGCCTGTGTAACTACTATAAGAAGTTCCAAAATAATTATTCCGAACTGACGGGCCGGTTTCAGTACCAGTTATCGTCCAAGAATAAGTGGCGATGGGGTCAAGAACAAGACGAAACCTACAAATCAATTAAGGAGAAGTTCTTAGAAGCAGTAATGCTCAACCATCCAGATTTTAACCGACCCTTCTTTCTAAACTGTGACGCTAGTAACATTAGCCTGGGATCAACACTGTACCAAGAAGATGAAGGTGGAAACCATCTAGTAGTGAGCTTTGCTAGCAGAACCCTTAACCAGTGTGAAAAGAACTATAACGTGACGGAAAAAGAACTGCTAAGTGTAGACTTTGCCTGTGGGAAGTTTTGGACGTATATCCTCGGATATCCAGTGACCGTTCGAACAGATCACAAATCTATATCATTTCTGAGAAGATGCAAGTTAAGCCATGGTAGATTGACCAGATGGGTACTTGCCCTGCAGGAATACGATATACAGTGGGAGTATGTTCCTGGAAGTAAAAATGTAGTAGCTGACATATTGTCGAGAGTAAATCTGGAAGAACAAACGTTTGAAGGCGAAAAGGAGAGCATCTTGAAAATCTATAATATTATTAAGGACAGATCCGATTTAGAAAAGATAGTGCAGGACATCAGCAAACACCAGCAGTCCGACCCGAAGTTAAACCACATTAAACTTCGTCTCTCCAACCAAGATGACACAATAACCAAATTTTATTGTGTACATAACGAAATATTATTCATCAAAACATCCCTTGATGAAGAGATATGGAAGATCATGATCCCTACTACAATCGAAAAGGATATCATCCTGGACTATCATCTACGATACGGTCACATGGGAGCCATGAAGGTGATCAAGGCGATAGAAGAGAATTGTCATATAAAAAATATAAATAGAAAGACGAGAAACTACCTCAAAACCTGTCTGATATGTCAATTGGTGAAAACCAACAATGAGAGAAAAGAGGGTATGATGATACCAATTACCTCACAAGCCAAACTGGAAAAAGTCTTTCTGGACATCTGTGGTCCATTTCCCCGCAGTGGCGGACGCCATCGATACAAATACATTATTATCATAATGGATCACTTCACAAAATTCACAAAACTGTACCCTGTGAACAGAGCGACCACTTTGAAGACTCTAGGAATAATAACAAACCATTACATTCCAGAGATAGGGAGCCCGGCATCCATAATCACAGACCATGGTACGCAATTTAAGGGTTGGAGGTGGAGAAACACTCTAAATACGTTGGGCATTAAGACATACAAGACATCTGTCTACCACCCCAGCAGCAATCCAGCGGAGAGGGTACTGCGAGAAGTCGGAAGAATATTACGGACTTATTGCTATAATCAACAAAGGAAGTGGCAAGAATATTTATTAGCTACTGAAGAATTCCTTAATTTGTCATATCACCCCGCTATAGGTACCACGCCATACACGGCAATGTATAAAAAACCGCCTCCAAGAGAAATACAAGACATGATAGAGTTCCCCATGAGTCAAGAATACAAGTTCAATCGAATCAGATTCTACAATAAATTGGCAGAAGACCAGGAAAGGCGCAAGAACAAGTATCAAAAGGCGATTAAGAAAATAATAAGCTATAAAGTCGGAGAAAAGGTACTGCTAAAAAATAGGGAATTACCCAGTACTTTGGAAGGCATTACCAAAAAGTTGTTACTGCTGTATACCGGCCCATACCTGATTATTAAAAACAATAATAACAATACGTATGTACTAAAGGATATCATTTCAAATAAAGTAAAAGGAACTTATAATCAATTATCCATTAAAAAATATTTAGAGGAGAAATGAAAAAAGATTTTCCAAATTCAAAAAAATTTAGTAAGTACAACTTACACCAAACATTCGAAGAATTATGAAGAAACAAAAAGAATTTTGATGAACGAAAATTTTCAAAATTCAAAAAATTGGTAAGTACAACTTACACTGATCATTTGAAGGACTATTATGAATGAGAAAAGAATTTTGATGAACGAAAATTTTCAAAATTCAAAACAATAATAAGTACAACTTACACCAAAATATTTGAAAAACAACTATGAATAAGAAAGAATTTAGTTGAATAAAAATATCTAAAGTTAAAAATTAGTAAGCTCATATCATTACTCATACGAATGATGAGAAATAACTCTTGAATATGAAAAAAGATTTTGTAAGAAAGAGATACAAAATTCTAAAGGAGAAATCATAGAATATCATATGACTTAATCGAAACAACTTAACCAAACTCACAAAGAAAATAATTTAATAAAGATGGAACAATGAAGAAGGACCAACTCAGTAAAGACCAGAAACCAAAAACCCTGATATTATTAATGATAATGTTGTTGCAATAACCACTGTTATAGTGAAAGTGATAAAGAATTAATTCATGTTATGCCATGAGCAATAAAAATAACTCATTGGATACCAGATGGTAGGAAAAATAAATATAAATGCTAATTACTATGTAAACATGATGAAATGTATATTATACCACATACCTAAACCACATAATATGGAATAAGCTTTAAGAGAGAAGAAGAGTCAAGTGTATAAAAGTATTAATTAATATAAAGTATTATGAAGTGAAGAATCTAAAGATGTTTATTTTAGTCAAAAGAGACTACTTTTACTGTTTATTTATTTTTATGACTGGATGTAGAAAATGCCATCCGTCTTATATTTTGAGCAGAGATGATAATGCCTCTGGACTCAATTAATTGAAGTATTGGACAGCAGGGATTGAAGCCAAAAGTGCCACTCTGAACTTTTCCAATTAATTTGTTAGGGAATGTTAGGGAGTAAACATACTGGTGAGGAAGCAACAAATAAGAAAGGATATAAAATGATAATGTTATACACAAGATTGAGAATCACTTATTAATGAAGAAAGAAACTAATGAAGGAGATACACATCATCTGAGAGGAAGCAACGGTGGAAAAAGAAGGTATATGAAGTGAAAACATGTAATCACGAAGAAAATATGGTAAATACAAAAGAATGAGTAGTAATTATTTCATCCATACTAAGAGTATGATCTGAACTAATCACTTTTACAGGAAAGCATATATAGCATAACAAAATTATCACGTTAAACATTTAACTTAATGCAACATAAATAAAGAAGAAAAGTTCCATAGTGAGTGAGAAAAATGAATTGTTTTAAGGATTAAACTAGAAACTGTATATTAAGTCAATAAAATGTTAATAAGAATAAAAAATAACAAAGAAAACCATTGATCAAAATAACTTACTATGTAAAAGCCCAATAAACCAGCAGTATACCCAGTAGATTGGGGAAGCAGTAAAAAGGGGAAGACAAGAAAAAGGAGATAAAAGGGTGAAAACCATATTAATAATGGAAATTTATAAGGTCAAGAAGCAGAGAAACCACAAGACAAGAAATTTACTAATATAATAATGAAGAAAGGACAAAATATGTCAAGATTCCCACAAAGAGCCTAGAAACAAGAGGAGCTATTCCAAAAATGTTAATAATGGAATACATACCATTGAACAAAATTAAAACCAATATATTTAGACCCAGTAACTCAAGTTACAAGATACAATCCAAAGAAAACCGAATTGTAAACTAGTTATAAGTATAATATGTAAAAAATTATTTAAAAAGACTACCATTAGTGTAGACAATAATAAGTGACACACTATAATAAAGTATAGTGTAAGAAATAGAAATCTATTAAAAAGACTACCATCAGTGTAGGGAAATACTATATAAAAAATAAAAGACAGTCTAATGACTAAGGTTAATTTTAATAATAAAAGTGTTTTAAAAAAATTAAGTAATATAAGATTGTAATAGTTATAAGATGCTTTTATTTCATTGTGTTACCAAGACAGTTATAGTAATTGAAAGAGACAGTTAATAACTGAAGGTGTCATTAGTTCTAAGATATTTTTATTTCATTGTGTTATCAAAATAATTATAGTGAACACAAGAGACAGTTAATAACTGAAAGTGTTATTAGGAATAAGATGTTTTAATAGGATTAGGTTTGTGATAAAAGGAAACATAAAATCAAAGGACAGCCAATGACTGATAATATTGCTGATAATAAGATGTTTCCATTATGATTCTATATGTATAAAAAAATAATAGGCATAAGATGTTTTTGTTATGTTTAAGTGATATAAAAAAAAAAAGTTAGTAAATATAAGATATTCTGTTGTATTTAAAATCATGTTATTTAATTTTCAAGTTTGTAAGGCAGAGAGGCAAGTAGGAAATAGGAATGTAATAATTTTATTTAAAACTGTAAACCATATGAAAGGTACAAAGCAGATTAGCTAAGACACCACTTTAGAAAACACAGACCAGTAATGTAAACCCAAAACTATCTATCAGAGAATCAAACTACATAATAGGGGATAAAATTCAGTACAAACAACACAGAAATTGAAAATATAATTAGTACAGATACAATTAATAACGAAGGGAATGACAAAGGAAAGAAAATTAACTTCCTTTGGAAACAAATAATACTAGGCCTATAATGGTAATCAAATCAGAATAAACAGTAAATTAATCAATATTGAAGTGTTTTAAAAACAAAATTATTAACAACAAAGATAATCACGGAGTTATTAAGATTATTCCATGGAAATATTATCAGAAAAAAACACTTAAAAACCATTTAAACACTAAATTTGTACAAAATATGAGGCCTACAATAATTATAAAAAACTGTAATTTTTGGGCTTAAATGAACTTGAAACAAACCCAGCTATATATCCAAATATGTAAAATTAATTAATCAATATTGCTGAGTAGTTAGATTTTTGTAAAATTAAGAAATATTTGAAATACAGTAAAAAATAAGAAAACTTATTATGTATATTTAGATGATGAACCAAATCTGAGACATGTACTTTTATAAATGAACAATAGAAAGAGGAAAAAGACATATCACAAATTACCCTAAAACGACGACGTTCAGAGTTTAGTCTGTTGTTAATCGTGAAGACGACTAGTTGAGAATGTACTAACAGAAGACCGAAAAAAGTATAATTTTGTGCAAAACCGTGAGTGTGGCTATGAAGAGTGTAACAGAGGTTAACTAAAACGAAAATAACATTAACAGTTAATATTTAACACCTCACTGATTCTGAACAACAGTAATAACACCATCTAACACCAGCACAAGAAATCAACGGCCATTTTGAGAAGATTTCGGACCATATTAGCAGAACACGAATACACATATTTGAACACCGGACACTTCACCAGTAACCCATCCCGAAACGACATCGCAGGAGAAGAGAGAACACTCCACACTATATTCCTGGACCAACACTACTTCGCAGAGAAGGGAATATTCATTTATTTCTGTGGGAGAAGCTCAACCAGTTCCAGCAGTGCATAGCAGCGAAAATTGAGGTGAAGGCGGCCATACTGGATTTCCGAACGAGCCAAGTACACTGCCAGCTTGAAGTGAGTGACGTCATTTCGACGAATGGTTCGATATTACTTTTCATAATTGACAATTTAAATAATAATATTGTTTTATTTCAGCCATAATAATTTAGTTTAAGAATATCTGTAAGAATGTATCTTGTTCCTTGCCCTCTGACCATTTCGACTCGCTAAAAGAATCCTAATTAATTAATCTTGTAAAAAATATATTTTGTCAATCTTGTTCGCTACCGATCGGAGCAAATAATCAGCCAATGCCTGGGCCATGCGCAGTCTGAATGGCGCATAATTTTAAATGTCAATAAATGAACATCATTATTCTAGTTGTCTTGATTGTTCATCTCTTCTTTCACAGCACTATCACTTTACTAAAAATGAACTTTATCTTGTGAAAAACTTACTTTTTTCGTCGGACGCGTTTCGGCTTAAGTATCCGCCTTCTTCAGCTTTTTGGTCAGACTGCCATCAGGGTTACAAAATGATGGCAGTCTGACCAAAAAGCTGAAGAAGGCGGATACTTAAGCCGAAACGCGTCCGACGAAAAAAGTAAGTTTTTCACAAGATAAAGTTCATTTTTAGTAAAGTGATCATTATTCTGTTACAAGAGTTGTATTTATTTGTATAATGAATGTTAACTATTTTATTTTTTCTAAACAAAAATAATTTACAGTGCTAGAATAAATATCTGAGAGAAAGAAGAAGAGTAAAGTCAGCGGAGAGAGAACCAACCAATCTGACTACACAATTAAATCATTAATAGAAACAAATAGATCTGAACTTCAAATTCATACTTATTCAATTGGAAATAATTAAAGCACCACACTCAATTAATTAATTATTCGTTAATTAATTGAATTCATCATTTAAAAACAAAATAAATAAATAAATATTAGTAAAATTTCATAACTTACAAATTTTTTTTTATTATCAATCAATCACACTTTATTATAAAACATTCTTTATATTTAATTTATTCTTTGTAATTGGTGAATCCAAAGTGGAGCTGTATCATCGGCGAGTTCAACACCGAGATTCAGACAACATTAATTAGTATCACAATAATTCTTGCTCTCTTTAAGGAGACTAATCTTGTGTGATCACATCAACATATATCTTCATTATTCTTTATTCTTTATATATTTGTAATAAATTATATTACAAATTGGCGCTCACAACAGTGGGGCATCATCATCTTTTATATTTGTAAAATTGTATTACAATATACAGTAGAACTTGGCTAATTCGAAGCTGAAGGGACCAGTAAAAAATTCGACTTATCCAAAAATTCGAATTAGGAAAACTTTTAATAACGGTAGAAAAATCAAATCAAAAACCGAAATTCAGTAAAGCAATATGTTATTTTAATAAACAATTTCCTTAGACATATGTATTACAAACGTATAAACATGTTTCAGTACAAAATATAGCATTTACAGTTTTTTAAAAAAGCTAGAAACTTTTGATTGCATTTTGCAGTTAATACACTGAGTTGTAGTAAACTCTTCAAGTTTATTAAGTGCTTGGAAAATAGCGTCACTTACGTTCTGCTGTCCTTCAACAAACCGTCTCGTCTTGAATGTAATTTGATGCCTGTGAAGCCGTTGGAATCGGTATCTCTGGAAGTTCTAGCTGGTCCCCTTCTTCATCTGAAGATGTACCATCATTTCTTTTGTTCATAACATCAGCCACGATCTCCGCATCTGTCTGTTCACCGCACACCGCCAAGTCTTCATCCATGTTTACAAACTCTTCGTAACGAATGCCTGCGTCATGTCCAACATCTTCCCAGTTATCCATAGTGGGTACGACTTCTCTAGCAGCTTTATTCTCCTCTTCACCTTCAATGTGGCAGAAACCACCTTTACGAAAACAATTAGCAATTGTTTTTTGCGTAACTTGGTTCCAAGCACTGTTGCACATGCGGGCAGCTTGAAGGATGTTAATCTTGATATTTTCGTGCTCATCTAAATAAGCACCTGACAGAATGTTTTGGACCACAAGCCGTCTGTAAAAATGCTTAAAATTTTTTATTACACCTTGGTCCATAGGTTGAACTACTGAAGTCATGTTTGGAGGGAAAAACACAACCTTTACATTTTCCATCACAGGAATAGTGTTGTGCGCTGTACAGTTGTCAATAAACAAGACGATTCTTCTGTTTTGATTCCGAAATTTCCTGTTGATTTTCAAAAGCCCTCTTTCGAAAATTTCACCTGTCATCCAGGCTTTATTGTTTGATTCATATTCAACTGGTTTCGTTTTTACATTTTTGAAACAACGTGGGTTGGCTGACTTCCCTATCATTAGCAAAGGCAGTTTTTCCGAGCCATCCATGTTTGCTCCGATTAAAAGTGTTATGCGCTCCTTGCTGTGTTTGCCGCCACTACAACTTTCTCCTTTAAAAGCAAGTGTTTTGTCGGGGGTGCATTTGAAGAATAAGCCCGTCTCGTCTACGTTAAAAATGTCTTTAGCGTCTCTATCAGAAATCATTTGCAACAAATCGTCTTTCCATGAATTTGCAGCTTCAACGTCAACAGATCCACTTTCCCCACAAACAGTTTTGAAAGACATGCCATTCCTTTCTTTAAAACCATCGAGCCAACCAGTGCTGGCCTTAAAATCATTTTTCCCTAAGCTAGATGCGAATTCCTCAGCTTTGGCTCTGACAAGGGGCCCACTGACTGGAATTTTTTTGTCCCTTGCTTGCTTAAACCACTTCACTACACATTCATCCACGTCAGGATTTTCTGGTCCTCGCGCTCTTTTCCTATCTTTGTCGCTGGCTTTACACACACTATTCAAAATCTTCTCTTTATTTTTTAGATACGTTGACAGCGTATTTGGCGGTATCCTGAATTCCTTGGCAATTTCAGATTTCTTTTTTGTCCCTTTTCCACTTCCCGTATAACGGCAACTTTTTCGGCAAATGTCAATGATTTGTATTGGGTCTGTGTTGGTTTTGAAAGGGCCATGATGAACACACAACACAATAAAACTGCACAATAAGTGTCACTAAAACACACCAGTCTGTATATACAGTACTGTATAAAGAAAGGAACGGTCTCTCACTACAGGACACAGCTCGCACAGTAGAAACTCAAAAAGACTTAACACTTCCACGAATGCAGGCAGACTGAACTGAAAGCAACAGTGAGGGTGGCTGACTGACAAGGCGTGGAACAAGGGACAATGGCGGATGGTACCGTTACACGAGCCAGTCATGTGTCATCGCCAGATACTGACGGCAATTCCACGAATTTGACACAAAAGACAAGCGTCTGTTCACAAAGGGCGATGCCTGCTTGTCTGTTTCCAGTCGTGTCTCTATTGTTACGTGGTCTAGCCCATACAGCAGGCGATTTTTTGTAGTTAGAGCAAAATTTTTATTTCGAATTAACCAAAAAAAGTTCGAATTACAGACGATGTTTTTGCATGGTTTTACATAGGATATTCAAGGGACCACGGTAAAAGTTCGAATTATCCACGAATTCGAATTATGCACGTTCGAATTAGCCAAGTTCTACTGTATAACAATTATTTAAAAGATATCCGAAAGGACTTACTGGAAGAGAACGAGGTAAACATTAATAACAAAGATAACGAGATCATTTACATAATCGCAGAAATCGAGAGTATTTCTGTTCCCATCATGATAGACACTGGAGCAAATGTCTCTATAATTAACCATAGTGAACTGGACCGGATACAGCAGGAACGCCACAAAAACTTACCAATACTACCTATTAATAATATCGTGCTTGTAGGAGCTACCGGCCGACAGAACAAAACAATACGGAAACAGGTATCCCTAAGTGTCAACAGTCAGGGCATAAGTTTGGCTATGATATTTCTTGTTGCAGCCGGATTACCTTTCAACATCATGATAGGGTGTAACATATTATGAAGGAACTCAGCAGTTATTGACTTGTGCCGAAAGAAGGTATCACTGTTTTCGGAAGGTTCAACCTGGGTAGCCAATTTAGTCAACAAGAAGATAGTAGACTCCAGACAACTTCTCAACCACAAAAGTAAAGTGAAATACTTATCGAACTACTCGTCAGACAACAAGCCAGTAAGTCAAGATACTGAAGATGACCTATGGCCACAAAAGATTCAGGAGATACGTGACTTCCAGTGCCACAATACCACCGAGCGATTAAATGAGAACCAGTTGAATCAGTTAGTTAGCATATACGAAAAATATCAAACTGTATTTTCAGACGAACCTGGAAAGATCAGAAACTATCAATGTTCAATACGATTCAGAGAACCGGTGGAATTCAATCAAAAATCATACCCCATAGCACAATCTTTGAAGGAAGCCGTACGCGCAGAGATCCAGAATATGATTAGTAAGGAGTAAGGATATTATCGAAAGCAGTCAGTCGCCATACACTAGTCCGATTGTGGCTATACAAAAGAAGAATGGTAAGGTAAGACTTTGCCTTGACGCACGTGAGATAAATAAAATGATTATTAACGATCGTACCTCGCCTGGTGAAATTGATGAAATATTGAAGAGATTCCATGGAACCAAGTTTATTACTACGTGGGATACCGTGTGTGGGTATTGGCAGGTGGAATTGCACCCACAAAGCCGGCAATACATGGCGTTCATTTTCGAAGGACGCAACTATCAGTTTAAGAGATTGCCCTTCGGGTTAGTGAACTCAGTAGCTGTTTTTGTCGCCTATATGGACCAAATACTCGGACCAGAAGCGCTCCAATTCATGACTGTCTATGTTGATGATCTCTTAATCACATCAACCAATTGGGAAGAACATTGTTACCGTGTGGAGCATGTCTTGAAGAAGCTGGCTGAGAATAACGTTACTCTCAAGCTAGACAAGTCAAAGCTTATAGCTAAAGAGGTCCAATTTTTGGGTTTCCAGTTGAATAGTCAAGGAATAACACCGTCGACAGAAAATGTAGACGCCATACAGCGATTCCCTACACTGAAAAACAGAAGGCAACTACAGTCATTTTTAGGTCTGTGTAACTACTACAGGAAATTCCAAAATAATTATTCAGAGCTGACGGCCCGATTTCAGTATCAATTATCGTCCAAGAATAAATGGCAATGGGGTCAAGAACAGGACGAAACATTACAATCAATTAAAGAGAAGTTCTTAGAAGCAGTAATGCTTAACCATCCAGATTTTAACCAACCTTTCTTCCTAAACTGTGATGCTAGCAATATTAGCTTGGGATCAACGTTGTACCAAGAAGACGAAAGTCTTTGCCTGTGGGAAGTTTTGAACGTATATTCTAGGATATCCAGTGACCGTTCGCACAGATCACAAATCTACATCATTTCTAAGAAGATGCAAGTTAAGCCACGGTAGATTGACCAGGTGGGTACTTGCCCTGCAGGAATATGATCTACAGTGGGAGTATGTTCCTGGAAGTAAGAATGTAGTAGCAGACGTATTGTCACGGGTAAATTTGGAAGAACAGACGTTCGAAGGCGAGAAGGAAAGCATCCTGAAGATCTATAAGATTATTAAGGACAGATCCGATTTAGAAAAAATAGTACGGGACATCAGCAAACACCAGCAGTCCGACCCAAAGCTAAACAATATTAAACTTCGTCTCTCCAACCAAGATGAGACCATAACCAAGTTTTATTGTGTACATAATGATATATTATTCATCAAAACATCCCTTGATGAAGAGATATGGAAGATCGTAATCCCTACTACAGTCGAGAAGGATATCATCCTGGATTATCATCTCTGATACGGTCACATGGGGGCCATGAAGGTGATCAAGGCGATAGAAGAGAATTGCCATGCAAAAAATATAAATCAAAAGACGAGAAACTACCTCCAGACCTGTCTTAAATGTCAATTGGTAAAAACCAACAATGAAAGAAAAGAGGGTATGATTATACCAATTACATCACAAGCAGAACTGGAAAAGGTCTTTCTGGACATCTGTGGTCCATTTCCCCGCAGTGGCGGACGCCATCGATACAAATACATTATTATCATAATGGATCACTTCACAAAATTCACAAAACTGTACCCTGTGAACAGAGCGACCACTTTGAAGACTCTAGGAATAATAACAAACCATTACATTCCAGAGATAGGGAGCCCGGCATCCATAATCACAGACCATGGAACGCAATTTAAGGGTTGGAGGTGGAGAAACACTCTAAATACGTTGGGCATTAAGACGTACAAGACATCTGTTTACCACCCCAGTAGTAATCCAGGGGAGAGGGTACTGCGAGAAGTCGGAAGGATATTACGGACTTATTGTCATAATCAACAAAGGAAGTGGCAAGAATACTTATCAGCTACCAAGGAATTCCTTAATTTAGCATATCACCCCACTATAGGGACCACACCATATACGGCAATGTATGAAAAACCGCCTCCTAGAAAAATACAAGACATCATAGAATTTCCCATGAGTCAAGAATACAAATTTAATCGACTGAGGTTCTACAATAAATTGGCAGAAGACCAGGAAAGGCGCCAGAACAAGTATCAAAAGGCGATTAAGAAGGTAATAAACTATGAAGTCGGAGAAAAGGTACTATTGAAAAACAGGGAACTACCCAGTACTTTGGAAGGCATTACCAAAAAGTTATTACTGCTGTATACCGGCCCATATCAGAGTATTAAAAATAATAACAACAATACTTATGTATTAAAAGATATTAATTCAAATAAAGTAAAAGTAACCTATAATCAGTTATCAGATAAAAAATATCCAAATTCAAAAAATTAGTAAGGACAACTTACAAGAACTATTCGAAATAATTATTATAGGTATAAAACGAATTTTGATGAATAAAATGTCCAAATTCAAAAAATAGTAAGACCAACTTACACGAATTATTTGAAGAAACTATTATCAACAAAAAGAATGATGGATAAAAATGTCCAAATTCAAAAAATAGTAAGACCAACTTACACGAATTATTTGAAGAAACTATTATGAACAAAACGAATTTTGATGAATAAAATTTCAAAATTCTAAAGGTAGTAAGACCAACTTACATGAATTATTTGAAGAAACTATTATGAACAAAACGAATTTTGATGAATAAAATGTCAAAATTCTAAAGGTAGTAAGACCAACTTACACGAATTATTTGAAATAATTATTATATGTATAAAAAGAATATTGAAAAAATATAACTAAAGTCAAAAAATAGTAAGTACAACTTACACGAATGATGAAATGTAACTATTAGATATAAAAAGAATTTTGTGAGAAAAAGCTACAAAATTCTAAAAGCGTAAGAACAAATTACACTCATAATTTGAATGAACTCTTACATAAAAGAATTTGAGAGTAAATGGAGTACAAATGTGTAAACTTTCTCAAACTCTCCAGAGACAAGGCAAAAAAGCACATATTCCAGTAAATTATGAGAACAACCTAATACTAAACACTTGAATAAGTTAATATTATAAGAAAAATATATTAATGAATGTTAAAAGTGTCATAAGAAGGAAACGTAGCAAATCTTAATAAGAACCAGTGTTGATAAAGAGAAAAAACCCTTAATAAACTATCACAGCTATAAAAACTATACTATAGTTTGTATTGTAATAGTGACTATGATAACTATAACAACTATTATAAATTATGTAAATGAGACAATTTAAGACAAAAATGATACAGAATTTTAAATGAAGAAGAGAAGAAGAAACCAGAATATTTTATAATTTAATCAAAATAATTTAACCAAACTCACAAAGAAAATAATTTGATAAAGATGAAACAATGAAGAAGGACCAACTAAGTAAAAACCAAATATTAAGACCAGAAACCAAAAACCCTGGTATCATAATGATAATATTGTTGCAATAACCACTATTATAGTGATAATTGATAAAGAAGGAATTAATGTTATGCCATGAGCAATAAAACGACTCGTTGAATACCAATTGAAAAAAAAATCTATATAAATGATAATTACTATGTAAACAAGATAAAAAGATGAAATGTATATTATACCACATACCTAAGCCACACAATATGGAATGAGCTTTGATAGAGAAGAAGAGTCAAGTGTATGAAAGTATTAATTAATATAAAATATTATGAAGTGAAGAATCCAAGGATGTTTATTATAAGTCGAAAGAGACTACTTTTAATGATTATTAATTTTTATGACTGGATGTAGAAAAATTCCATCAGTCTTATATTTTGAGCAGAGATGATAATTCCTCTGAGCACAGTTAAGTGAAGTATTGGCCAGCAGAGATTGAAGCCGAAATGTGCCACTCTGAACTGTTCCAACTCACATGTTAGGGAATGTTAGGGAGTAAACATACAGGTGAGGAAGCACCAAATAAGAAAAGATATAAAATGATAATGTTATACACAAGATTAAAGATTACTTGTTAATGAAAAAAGAAGCTAATGAAGGAGATACATATCATCTGAGAGAAAGCAATGGTGGAAAAAGAAGGTATATAAAATAAAATCAAGAATAAAAATATGGTAAATAAAAAGAATTAGTAGTAATTATTTCATCCATACTAAGAGTATGATCTGAACTAATCACTTTTACAGGAGAGCATATGTAGCATGACAGAATTATCACCTTAAATTTTAACTTAATACAACATTAATAAAGAAGAACTATCAATAGTGAGTGAGAAAAAAGAAACGGTTAAAAAATAAATTAAAGAAGCTGATCATTATAGTCGATAAAATGTTAATAAAATAAACTGAATAACAAAGAAAACTCTTGGTCCATATATAAGAAACCAACTATATAAAACCCCAATACAACACATATACCCAGTAGGTTGAGGAGCAGTAAATGAAAAGACAAAAGTAAAAAGTAAACAGAAAATTAATAAGGGGAAATTTATTAATTTAAGAAGCAGAGAACCCCAAGATACAAAACCAATAACAAATTAATAAGGAGCTGTAAATGAGAAAATAAATGAAACCGAATAATCAAGTAAGATTCATTGAATTAATAATATAAGGACATGAAACCACAAGATAAGGAAATACTTATATAATAAGAAAGAAGAGACAAAATATGTCAAGGTTCCTAAAAGGAATATAGGCCTAGAAACAAGAAAGGCTATTCACTAAAATATTATGAAGAATGAATATACCAATTAAACATAATTAAAATCAATGATAAATGTCAGACCCAATAACTCAAGTTACAGGATACGATGCAATTAAAATAAATTGTAAACTAAATGTAAGCCTAATTTAAGAACAGAGTAAAAACAAACCAAAAGACTACCAATAGTGTAGAAACAAACCAAAAACTACCATAGTGTAAAAACAAAATACTACCATTAGTGTAGGAAATATAAGGTGAAATACCATAATAAAATACAATAAAAGTTAGAGACTACAGTGAGTGTAGAGAATAACAAGTGACACACTATAATAAAAAATAGTGTAGGAAATACAAATTATTTAAAAAGACTACCATTAGTGTAGAGAGATACAATATAAAAAACATAAGAATAAAAGACAGTCTAATGACTGAGAATAGTATTAGTAATGAAAGTGTTTGAAAGATTAGGTATAATAAAAGTTAATAGATATAAGATCACAGTTAAGTTCTTACCAGAACAAACAAATAGAAAAGACAGTCAATGACTGAAGGTATTGTTAGTAATAAGATGTTTCTATTATAGTTACATGATATATAAAAAATAATAGGCATAAGATATTTTTGTTATAATTAAGTGATATAAAAATTAGTAGATAGCCTATAAGATAATATGTTGTATTTAAATAATGTTCAACAATTTCAAAGTTTGTTAAGGCAGAGAAGGCAAGTAGATAATATGAATATTGTATTATTAAACTGTAAACCATATAAAGAATAATAGGGCGAAATAACTAACAAACCCCAATAGAAAAACAAAACAGCATTTTAGACCAAAATCAACTACTACTATAGAGTCAAACCCAAATGAATAAATTCAATAGAACTGTATATAATTAATAGAAACTAGTCCATGTAAAACAAAGATATGAAAATGTAATCAGCACAGAAACAAATATTAGCAAAAGTAATGACAAAAGAATAAAATTAACTTTCTTTGGAAATATGTAATACTAGGCCTAGAAAGGTACACTATTCAGATAAAATGTAAAATAATCAATATTGGCGTATTATAACAACAAATTATTAACAACAAGCAATAATCATGGAGTGAGTAAAATTATTTAAAGGAAATATTAACATAATTTGTTTCAGATAAACCATTTAATTACTAATATGGTAAAAAATACAAGGCCTATAAGAAATATCAAAAATTGTAAATTTTAGGCTTATCTGAACTTAAAACAGACCCAGTTATATATTGAATTATGTAAAATTAGCATAAGAATATTGCTAGATAGTTAAATTTTCATAAATTTAATAAATAATCAAGTTACAGCAATAAATAGGAAAACTTGTCATGTATTTTTATGAGTTGAAACCAAATCCAAGACATGTAAATGTGAACAGACAATGGTAAGAGGAATAAGATATTTTATAAATTACCACCGAAACCGACGACTTTAAGTCATCAGTCTATTGTTACTCGTGAATGTGTACAGATCAAAATTTACGGATGGAAGATCTGAAAAATATAAATGGTGACAAAATGTTGAAGTACAACCTCGAAAACTATTACAGAGGTTACCTAATGGAAAATAACCACACTACAACTTAACTAACACCAAAACTGAACCAGACAACAGGAATAATAAGATCCAGTACGAGCACAAGAAATTAAGCGCCATTTTGTACAACATCGCAGAGAACGGAATCCACATTTATATTTGAGGGAGAAGAACATAGTGTCAGCGTTGAATAGCAGAAAACCGAGGTGAACGGCAGCCATTTTTATTTACGGAGCGACCAGCACGGACACAGCGTTCACGAGCCAGTGACGTCATTCTACGAATTGGTTCGAATTTTTTACTTATTAATTGACAATATTTTCAGAATCCTGTTATTTTTAGCGAATAATAATTTAGATTAAAGTGTTTGTGATTAAAGTATTTGTAAGTATTGTATCTTGTTCCTTGCCCTCTCTGACCATTTCGACAGTTAAAAGAACTCGAAATAATTAATTTTGTAATGTTATATTTTGTCATTTATCACAATCGACCTGAGTGAGTCTCAGCCAATGCCATTGTCGATGCGCGTAAGATTGGCGCACAAATTCAAATTTTAAAAAATAAACATCAGAATTACTCAAATACTTAGTGTTCATGATTATTTGTATTATAAATATTAGCTTTTTCTTTCTTCTAAACATAAATTAGAAATATTAGAAAAATATACCAAGAAGAAGAAGAAGAAGAAGAGGAGCTAAGTTAGAAGAGAGAATACTTGATCCAACTACATAATAAGATTATCTCTAGTGGACAAATAGTTTGACACACAATAACTAATTTACTCACTTGAAAGTAATTAAAAATTTATAATTAATTAATTAGTTGATCAAATAGAAAAAAAATTTATATAAAACAGTAATAAAAAATTTTTAATTAAACTTATAAACAACAAAATTTTTTTTTCTTATCAACATAAATTTATTATTCTTCGTATTGTTTAAATTAGCAGCATCCTTACTTTTCTTTTATAGAATTGCTAAACTGCTATAATTGTTTTTTATTATTTAGACAAAACTTTTCGTCATTAATGAAGATGTCAGTAATGACGAAAAGTTTTGTCTAAATAATAAAAACAATTATAGCAGTTTAGCAATTCTATAAAAGAAAAATAAATTTATTATTTGTGATAAACCCCGTTTTATTACAATATTCTATACACAATCTTGTATAATTCGATTAGGCCTAATTGTATTTTTTTAACCATTATTTTACCGTCATGTTTATCAAATAACTTGAGTACTAACAAGAAGGTAACAATATATTATTAACTCATGTATTAAAAATTAAATGTATTTAAATAAAATGTTAGGCTATATATTATATTTACAAAGTACTTCTGCTACTGGATTTCTCTTAGTTTTAACACTGCGTACCAGCACTAAGTAATATGCACAAGTAATTTGTTACTTGAAAATATAATACATAACATACAAATACTGTAAGAAACATCACACGTTACAGAGAAATGATGAGTTAAATAAAATGATACACATTTACATTTTTCCCAGTTGTATTTTGTTTTCACTTTCAAAAATATTAAAAAATTTTAAAGTGCTAGTGAATATTACCATGTTGAAGAAATATTGACATGACAGCCAAAAAGTACAGCTTATGAAAAACAATAAACATCTTATTGTGAAATATACATTTCATTTTAAAACTAGGTGAATAAACTGACTGCAGGTGCAACATACAAATTTCAACACACAATAACAGGAAGTATAGTTGGTGCAACCCCACCACCCTTCATTACTGACCATTACCCTGACTTGCCGTAGCTGTTATCTAAAAATATATATTTAACACTTGGCTTACTTAATTCTCTGTACATGATAACAAATCATGTCCATAGGATTTTCACTGTACTGCCACTGTTTAACCATTCGAGTGCTACGAATGTACTGGCACGTTCCCCACGGAACACACATCACAGGCTACTAATGTACCAGTACGTTTTCGAAGTTTGTGCTCAAATTACTACCCATACATGTAAGAGCACTTAAATTTTAGTACTCGTAACCATATATGTTATTTATTTATGATACTATGTACTATCAAGGTAAACAAATCGGCAGTTTCTGGTCCATTCTTGTTTATAGTACATCGTGGTTAGTTAACCTAAATTGTGCGTTTGTTTTTTGTTTCTGTTGTGAAAATGGCTTGTCGTAATCATAATTAGTGCCGGATTTAAGATGTTTGAGGCCCTAGGCCAAGGTGTCTGAGCGGCCCCCTCACCGGCTGTGACTCTGAAGTAATATATGTACTGCAGAAGTAATTTGATGTCGATTACTACTATCAAATTTAAAACCTGTAGGCTACTATAAAAAAGCGTGCTTTTCATTTAGCAAAATTTTTCAAAATATTAAGAACCACGCAAAAGAATTTATCAAATTAATTTATGTTTCAAGTAGAGTACTTAACTAAGCTTATTCAGAAGTTTAACAAAAAATTTCTTTTTTATTGTCTAGGTATAACACATTAATTGTTATAGATTTTTTTTATTCTTTGACTAAAGATACAAGAAGCCAATGGTAAACTACCTGTACTATTAAGTGACTATGTAGTATGTCCTGGAATTAATGTCGGGGAAAGCATACACACAAAATGTTGCAGGAAATTTATAAATTTTAAAAAGAAAACTTGAACATTGTTTTTAAAAAACATAGGCTAGCTAATTACCAGTTTGTCTTCCTCCATGTTTTATACTATATATATATATATACTGCACATACACATAAACACTTTAATTGAGCAGACGTAAAAAATTAGTGGTATATCACAGATCTGGCGTACTAATTGTGAACCAGAAAAGTGCATAAAAGTTTGCGAAATACATTTCCCATTTTCATTGTTTAGTAAGGTTATGGTACGGTGTTCTAATAAACTTTAACGTAGAAATTTTGTAAAACTCTCCTCCAAAATAAAAAGCGATTCATTTAGAAACTGGTATAACATTTTGTTATTTGATTGCAATACAAAGAAGCCGAATTATCCAGTCGAAGTTGAAGAAATACATGAGAAAAAATTACGCTTCAACAATCGGCAGATCGATAGGATTTAACACGGCCGGAAATACTGAATTAAAAATAATTTTCAAATTGGAATTGTGACAACATCCACAGCTATTTAAAAAGTACTATGAAATATGTCAGTTTTAATATGTATATTACATTCGGATTTATTATGTATGAACATATATATTTTTTTAATAATTACCTGGAAACAAATGTTGGAACTTTTCCGTTAAGCGTCTACCACTTCGATTTTGTATCATCATGTATTATCTATTGTCTATATATATATTGATAGATTATATTAGAACAAATATCTGTAGGATTACGATATTTGTCGAACGGTAACGAAAGAACAGGGTTGCCAGGTGTGGGGATTTTTTTCCTCACAGTGGCGAAATTTGAAGCCTCAAAATGGAAAGTGGCGAAATGGTGGGGATTTGTGTAAATGTGGCGAATTGGTGGCGATTACAAATAATAAAAATTATTAAATGTATAAGTTATAGTTTATGTATATTTTAATAACCATTCAGTAAAAAAATATATATTTACGTTTTTCAAGCCTAATTACCATGAATAACTGAACCCCGAGTTTAGGGAACCACCAGCCGGGATCCACTGGCCTCTTGCTCTGTGTAAACTGCCTTAGCGACACTAATTCGTGGATATACCTTAGTAAGCTAATTGCACAACCAACATATTGGGATTCACAGGGTTACTCAGTTATCTACAATTGGGCATGCATAAGTTAGAATTTATTCACAACTGCTAGAGATCTTTGTTTTCTGTTTTACTTGAAGTTCTTTGTTCGGATTCAATGATACGTGAAATTATTACTGTATTGCGTATCTTAGTGTATGTATAATAGGTGTATGATATAAATATGACAAAACGTTCAGTGCGCGGTATTCGAAATTTAATACTTTTGTCTTGTGTAAATTTATTTAAGATAGTTTGTATGTATCCTGTACCTAAGGCTTTCATAGCCGGCGTCAACAATGTTAGAAACAAACGGACTAAACTCCGGGCTATTGGGCCGTGGTCCACTCCTGTTGTTACCAATAGACGTTTTGGCCTCTCCTTTGGGGGGCATTGTCAGTGTGGAAAACGATTCTTTAGGCATAGTACTATGCCAACCTCACGAATACCTTGTCAGTTAGCGAATTGTAAATTGTTTTTGTAAATTAAACAAATTGAAAGTTGTTAACTATAGTGTAATGTGTGTATTAACGCAAGCCTATAATGAACTAAGTGCATGAAAAAGATTATTGAGGCATATGAACAGTATTGAGTACCTCAGCAGGTGAGAACATTTTTTTTATCATACTTAAAACAAGTTTTTAATATTTAAAATATTCTTGTAATAGTATTTAATCATTTAGAATATACTCAGACGCCATAAAATGTGACACTGCATAAAGCACTCGTATTTGTAGCAGTGGGGATTTTGATGGCAAAGTGGGGAAATTTTGGGTAGCAATGTGGGGAAAAGAGGACTGATTGACCTGGCAACGCTGCGAAAGAACGAACGAAGTAGAGGTGCGTTGTTTCTTATTGCAGTGATGGACAACCGACAACTAGCGCTTAAACAGACCACACGTGGTAAACAAATGAACTTGCTACCGGATGTTGCTATTTCTGTGTTACCCTAAAAATTAGTCTAGTCTAAGTTACGGTGGAATTCGTGTGCATCAATTTGGAAAGGTGTTTCTACGGATTTAAATTATATTGTTAATTTTATTACAGGTATCTCTTTTACATAATTTTTCAGGAATTTTGTGAGTATTATTATTATGTGTTTGTTTAGAAATAAAATAGAAATACTAAATGGGTATCGGCTTTGGAACCACGTGTTCGTGTAGGTTAATGGTTTTTTTGTTTATTTAATTTACAATGGTTTTGAGTAAACTGTAAGTCTTTTATGTTAAACCTCCCCATTTTGTTTAAAGTAAGTTTCATGAATTTTAGGATGTAATTGTGCTGTCGTGATTGAAACCACGCGTTTTTGGTTAAAATTTATTGTTCTAGATTAATCCTGTGACACTTCCAATAGTTTTCAAGTACTGAGTAAAGTTTAGAAGTATTTTATGTTTAAAAAAAGGGTTAAAAAAGACCAAAACGTAACTGTGCTCCACCATACAATCTTGAAGTGAAATATTTTTTTTTCTATTCTTCTATGTTATATAAATACGCGAAAATTAATTTTAAACGGGGGTCGAAGGTATTTACGAAGAAAAAAAATAAAATAAATACTCCCATAAGGATGCATGCAAAAGTGAATGAGCGCCATATTAACTGTGTAGACGGTGAGAAATGACATTTAACCTATCTTGCTTACACAGTCGTTTATATGCGATAACGGCTTCACTGATATCACTATATACTATTTTTCGAATTGTTTCACTACAGTTTTGAACCCAGTTTTGGATCACAAACACCACAATTCACAATAGCACCACTAACCTTTTACTTTTCAACATATTTTACGGTTTAATTCGCGCGTTATGTAGTGGCGGTCGTCCGCGAACGGCTTAGCCAGAAAGAAGTACTCCGTCAAGTGAACTATTGACTACAGTCGTTCGAGCCGCTGAACAGTAGTTCGCGTTAGCCACGCTCCAATCGGCCATTTATAAAACTAATCAGCGGTTTTTGGATTTGTAAAAGTCTATCAGTTCCGATGAATCGGAACAGAGTGAGAGAACAGACTATTTGAAACTTTTGTTTCATTGTCTGATTCATTGTTTGATTGTTCTTTCGACAAATTTTGGGATAAGTGTGATAAAAATAAAATTCTTGGATTTCGTTGTCCATGACGTGTCCGTTACTTAACTAAATATCACTATAATATTGACGACTCGGAACACTGAGTTTTTTATAAGTAAAAACGTAAAGTTTTACCTTACAGCCTAAACCGGCGACGAACAGCGCTACCTACGACAGCCTCTGATGAAGCCTTCTATAGGCGAAAGCCGGTGTGTTCCGAGTCGTCAATACTATAGTGATATTTAGTTATGTAACGGACACGTCATGGACAAGGAAATCCAAGAACTGCTTTTCTTAATCGAAAGGTCTACCAACTCACTGTGGTTAGCACGAGGTTGAGCGTTTTACTCTGTAATAAAACGTATCTTTCTGTTCTGTCACAAAGAAGCAACAGCAACAGTTTCAAAAAACTCATAAATTATTATTAACTTTAGCTTACTAAAAACCGTTTTCGAACGTTTCAATACAAACCCTTGAATTTTTTGTCCATGACGTGTCCGTATATTAATACTTACCTCAGAGAACACTGAAAACGCAAGAGCGTACAGGGAACACGTTATAAATTAAATACGTAATACGTTATTGCTCGCTTAATATTATTAAATAGAGTATACAATTATTGCTCGTCTCAACTCTTATTTTGTTTATTTACATTTATTGCAACAGCTATTTATTCTTCTTCATATATAATGTTGTGATGTTATAGGCCTACAACTTGTTTCTTGTAACATTCTTGTAGCAAGTAGTGTACACTACTTCAGAAGAAACAAATTGTATAACATCACAACATTATATAATTGCTGCAAGAAACTTCGAGTTAACTATATAGAAAATGATGATTCTTCATATTGTTACGACGGTCTACTCTATCATCGTAGGTAGGCCTACAGTGGAAACAAAATAAGTACAAGACACCAATTAAGTCACTAATCACACCTTTAATTTTTACAGTAAAACATTCGTAATTACCAACACGGTCTACTACAATTAATCAAATCAAAATGGTTCACACGCAATAAAATGTCACTAATATTAACACAATTGTATTATGCTACAATAAATTGTAATTATACCGCCCGATTATAAAACGCAACACTTCACTAATAACTGCTTGAACATACACAGTAATCTCGCTTATAACTCTCGAACCGCTCTGTAAATATCTCGCACTAAAACTGAAAACTAAGGCCGCCACCGCCATGTATTTATAGTCCCGCTCACACACCAGAAGCTTCAAAACTGCGTCTTATCTCTCGTGTGAACTACGTAATTAACTGCAGCCTTGACACAGGCCGAGCGCCCGGCACAGTCTAGAAGATTCTCGCAATATGCGTATAGTAGCACGTACGCCGCAGTGAAAGTTTAAGTTAGTTTGGTAATTCTCAAAAGAGAAATTTTACCTTCTCCACTCTGTCCTAAGGTAGTGGTCGGCAGTGAAAACTGCTATCACAACTTCCTTAGCTGAAGAGGCGAACTGAAGCCGAAACAGAGACAAGCAAAAATAACCAGAGCGTAATGCTCAAAGTATAAGTTTGTGTTTGTCAAGCAATCTTTGTCAAACGGTAGTCCTTCAAAGCATTTAGTGAGAATTACCAAATTGTAATTTTGATAGAAAACTCCTCAGTGCCAAACTTCACTTGTACTTTGTCTTTCGACTTTGACTCGCGTACTTTGTTCAACATTAAATTAGTATTCCCAAAGAGAGATAGACCTATAAACTCTCTTATTTTCTTTTAAACAGTAAAAGCTGAAAATCACAGTGTAAAGTAACATTGTTAATACTTTTCTAAAACTAATTACCTAAAACTTTGTGGTAGTTATCGATAGTATGAAAATCGCAACTGAACTATCGATAGTAAACATTTTGAAAAACCCCGCGGCGACGTCACAACGATTAACCAATGACATAGGTCTGATGCAAATAACCCGCGAATTCATTAAAACCGCCTTATGAAGCTGATGTTGATTGGTAGATATAAAAAAAAGCGCGTTTATACACCGTTAATTTTAAAATTTTGCATATTCTCAATTGTCATTGGTTGCTAGTGTGTGTGGGTGTCAGGATTCGGCGGCAACAGTACTGTATTCTCAGTTCCGCTGTTGTAACGAACCTCGTAAGATACGGTTATCGTGTATTTAATTATTTTGTGAATTCAGTGTTTTCATTTGTGTTATTGTGTGGTGTTATTATTAATTATTATTTCTGTTGTTTAGGGTTATTATTATAATATACCATATATTATTTATTTAACATTTTACACTGAAATGGCCTGCAATGATAGTGCGGTGGGACGTCAGACGAATGGATTCGATGACAGAGTCTGAGATTATTGACTTTTTAATTTCCCACGAGGTTATTAAACGGTCAATAAATTGTCCTTCGTGTGGGTCCTCGTCGTCGACCTACAGTTTTTGTCGAGAAGTTTTATTTTCGACGCCCAGCGCACTTCAGCTAAGCTGGGGGGCCCTGGAAAGACTGTAGAAGTCGACGAAGCCAAATTTTGCCGTCTGAAATATAATCGGGGCAGGTTCATTGAAGGACAGTGGGTGTTCGGGGGAGTGGAACGCGGTTCTGGCAAGTGTTTTTGGTAAACCGTGTTTTTTGATACCGGTTGAGCGCCGGGATTCCGCTACTCTCCTCAAAATAATTGAGGAGTGGATTAAGGTAAGAGTTTCATCTTTTCATAATTATGGTAATGCATGCATTTCATGTGAGCGCGCGCGTGTGTGTGTGTGTGTGTGTGAGTGAAATATTTCTTTTTCTATTCTATGTTATATAAACACGGGAAAAATAATTTTAAACGGTGGTCGAACCTATTTACGAAAAAATAAATAAAATAATTACTCCCATAAGACGCCAACGAACGCCATATTAACTGTGACAAATTACATTTAAAGATTTTTTAATTTTATTTAGTAGTAGAAAAACGCGTGTTATTTGGCGCGTAAATTTGATGAACTTAAGTCACAGGTAATCCGCGCATGACGTCATGACTCGTCATTCGCTGTCTATTACTGTGCCGTCGCCCGACTACGGTGATCCGACTCAGTTAATATGGCGCTCATTCACTTTCCATGCGCGCTTATGGGAGTATTTATTTTATTTTTTTTCTTCGTAAATAGCTTCGACCCCCGTTTAAAATTAATTTTCGCGTGTTTATATAACATAGAAGAATAGAAAAAAAAATATTTCACTTCAAGATTGTATGGTGGAGCACAGGTAAATATTTACAAACAAAAGCTTCATGAAGTTTGGGGCGTGATCGGGTTTGAAACCACGTGTTCGTTTAAGTTATTTATTCTTTGTTCTACATTTGTGCCATTTACAATGATTTTGAGTGAACGTTAAAAGTTTTCTATGTTAAAAAAAAACTCCAATTTAGTATAAAAGTTTCATGAATTTTGGGATGTATTTCATTTGTGCTATCGGGTTTGAAACCACTTGTTTTTGTTACGGTTAATTATTCATTGTTCTAGATTAATCCTGTGACATTTCCAAAAATTTTCAAGTACTGAGTAAAGTGTAGAAGTATGTTATGTTTAAAAGACTAAAAATTAATTTTAAAATAAAAGCTTCATGCATTTTGGGGCTTGATCCGTTTTGAAATCACGTGTTCGTTTAGGTTAATTATTCTTTGTTCTAAGTTTGTGCCATTTACAGTTATTTTGAATAAACTGTGAAATTATTTTGTTTAAAATACTAAAATTTAGTTTAAAAAGTTTCATGAGTATTAAGGAGATGAAACATGAATACCCATTTATTTCACATGGAGCCGCGCAATTTCTTTTGGTGTTTGTGAGTTTTCTTGACTTCTCAGATATTATATAATGCAGGTCAAAACAAAGTGCTGTTGCATAATAAAAGTAAATTAAAATCGAGTATTCTGAAGCCTAAGAAAGAGGAATATAAAACAAAAGCAAGGTTAAATTTCCATTGGCAGATGTAAATATATGTGTTTGTTTTAATAAAGTATTCTTCATTTGCAGTCACAATGGTGCGTCCAGGCCGCCTCATGATTGGTGACTCCCAGGTAAAATATGCACATCTGACTACTCAGTGCCAGAATTATTTTGAAGTCACAGTGTTTTCGGTGTCAGGAATGCGTGTTGAAGAAGTGTCTGCTTCAATGGTTGAAGCAACCAAGTTCTTTTATCACATAGTAATCCATTTGGGCCCAAATAATAAGATTTGTCGTAAGTTACATAGAATTTTGTAAATAAAATATTTCAGTTATTAGTGCTCTACTTTATACGATTATGGTTGATCAAAAAGATTTGTAAGATTGCTTTGGTGTTATGCACATTATTTTCCAATATTTTATCGGTAGGTACTATACCCGTTTATTTTTATAATTCTTAAAAACTTTTTAACAGGTCAGCATCCAGATCAAATAATCCAACATTATGAATCTCTTATCCAAAAAATTCTAAAAGGCAACCAGCATGTGCAACTCCATTTGTCAAGTGTATTTGTTTCGCAGTAAAAATAGGTATATGCCATATTCAGATGCTGAAATGAACAGAATAAAGATAATAAATGAAAAGACAGAGAAGCTGAATCTGCTGATACAAGGCTTGGCTACCAGGTAAAACTTTATATGTGTGTTTCTTTTGATAATGCAGAGACTTGATGTGTTAATGGGGCATCCACATCATTGCTGTTACGAATTTTGTTCTCAAAATAAAATAAGTTTTAGAAATCATTTATTAAATTCCAAATTCTGATCATAAAAATCTGATAACTCTTATAAAATTACAGTTAATATTTGTACAGTAATACTTTTTGAATTTTCTTGATAATATAGTTTTAAAAAGACTTCTGTTTATTGGCAAATAAATATTTTACTTCTTCATTATGCTCAATATGTCTCTTGACTTTCATGACTTTGGCATTTTATTCCCTCATAGTATGTTGTTAATTAAGTAATGCAATGCATTTTTACTTTTTTGTGACTGCTACAGTGATTCCACTTTTTTGTGTTCGTAGATATGGAGGACTATTCATAGACAACTGGAAGTCTTTTATGTTACATTCAAGAGATCCGTTTATGGAGTTGCTGTCCAGGGATGGCTTACACATCACACAGCGAGGGATTCAATGTTTAATGGTTAATGTTTTTCATGTCTGTACAAGAAATCGGTCTAAAATTTTATCCAATTTCTACAGAGACCAGACATGCACTACAGACACACATAACAGAACATCATTTCCATATCCAGTTGGGAAACACGCACAGACATTCACATCAGATACCAGAGACACAAGGACATCATATGCACAAGCTGTTAGGTCACATACACACTCCACACAGCCAGGGACAACAAATAGGGCACATGCACACACTTCCACATCATATATACACAGCACACAGCCAGGGACATCAAATAGGGCACACGCATACCCTTCCACATTACGTATGCACAGCACACAGCCAGGGACATCAAATATGGCACACGCATACCCTTCCACATCACGTATACACGCCACACAACCAGGGACATCAAATAGGGCACACACATACCCTTCTACATCACGTATACACAGCCAGGGACATCAAATAGGGCACATGCATACCCTTCCACATCACATATACACAGCACACAGCCAGGGACATCAAATAGGGCACACACATACCCTTCCACATCACGTATACACAGCACACAGCCAGGGACATCAAATAGGGCACACACATACCCTTCCACATCACGTATACACAGCACACAGCCAGGGACATCAAATAGGGCACACGCATACCCTTCTACATCACGTATACACAGCACACAGCCAGGGACATCAAATAGGGCACATGCACACACTCAACATCATATATACACAGCACACAGCCAGGGACATCAAATATGGCACACGCATACCCTTCCACATCATGTATACACGCCACACAACCAGGGACATCAAATAGGGCACACACATACCCTTCCACATCACGTATACACAGCACACAGCCAGGGACATCAAATAGGGCACACGCATACCCTTCCACATCACGTATACACGCCACACAACCAGGGACATCAAATAGGGCACATGCATACCCTTCCACATCACATATACACAGCACACAGCCAGGGACATCAAATAGGGCACACACATACCCTTCCACATCACGTATACACAGCACACAGCCAGGGACATCAAGTAGGGCACACACATACCCTTCCACATCACGTATACACACCACACAGCCAGGGACATCAAATAGGGCACATGCACACACTCAACATCATATATACACAGCACACAGCCAGGGACATCAAATATGGCACACGCATACCCTTCCACATCACGTATACACGCCACACAACCAGGGACATCAAATAGGGCACACACATACCCTTCCACATCACGTATACACAGCACACAACCAGGGACATCAAATAGGGCACATGCGCATACCCTTCCACATCACGTATACACAGCACACAACCAGGGACATCAAATAGGGCACACGCATACCCTTCCACATCACGTATACACAGCACACAGCTAGAGACATCAAATAGGGCACACACACATGGTTCCACATCACGTATACACACCACACAGCCAGGGACATCAAATAGGGCACACGCTTACCCTTCCACATCACATACCAGAGTCACAGGGGCATCAAATAGAGCAGATATACATACGTACAATCACACAGTATGATTACAAGGCCATCATTCACCAAAGCAGTAACATTACCTTCAGTTTCACACACATCACAGATACATAAATCTTTTTCATATGTAACACCATCACACAATCTAAACCGTAAATCACACCTCACATATTTGTTTACAAATGGTGGGTCTGATGAGGAAAGTTTATCTACGTTAAACAGTTCCCTTGAATATGGTGATTCTCATAAAGTAGATAATTTAATATCGTCATGTGGAAAACAAACAGCTGTCTTATGTCTTAAAATAACATACCCAAGGGTATGTTCTGATTGCAATGTTCAATACAGTAATAGATTCGGCTTCACGAAACATAAAAAACATTGTGATTCGTCTGGTTTATCCCTATCGTGTTCCCATTCAGATTGTACATTGAAATTTAGAACATATTTCCATCTCATAGAACATTTGAAGAAAGAGCATGGCCAAATTATTCCAAAGGAGGAATTTGTTTTTAAGGATGTGGCAGCATTTCTCACATGGAAGGAAGCTGTTTGTAAAGACAACCACATTGCAGTGGTCAAAAAAATGGGTTCAGCCCATGCAGTGAGTGGCTCTAAATTTTCCTATTATATTTGCAAATTTAATAATTTTTGTAGACCCGAAACAAAAATAAATAAAAACTAATAGAAAAAGGACATTTGGTAGAGTATGCCGAATACAAACTGTCTGGCCAGAATGTACGTCAAAGAAGATGATACTGGAATCCATGTGACATACATTAATGCTCATAACCATGAGCTTAATTTTAAATTTGTGAAATTCTATCGATGGGATAACACCACAAAGTCTTCTGTAAATCACTTTTTAGAGCAAGGTGTGCCAACACATGTTATTCAGGAACATTTACAGCCTGGTGGTGACGATAATAACACATCTGCAGTAAAAGAACATATAACAACATCTCAGATAATTAAAATGAGGTATCAACTGGAGATGAAAAAACGACTTAATAAAAATGATGCAGAATCTGTAAATATCTTAATTAACTTATTAAAAAATGAAAGTTACAACCCAGTTTTAGCATATAAACCTCAAGGAATGGATACCATAATTGGGCCCTCCAGTTTAAATAATTTACCACACAGTTCTGAACTTTTTGTTGTAGGCATTCAAACAAAGTATCAAGCAGCAGAAATGGTTGCTGGTTTCTGTAGAATACTGTGTATAGACGCAACTTATAATACAAACCAGTATAAAATTTACTTATTAAATTTACTTGTTCCTGATGAATATGGTGTTGGGTTCCCTGTTGCTCATTTTATAATATATTATTTAGATGAAATGACTGGTGTGTGTCTTAAAAATTGTTGTTGACTAATTTCCAAATATGGAAGTAAACTGTGTCATGACGGATGGTGATGAAGCCATTGCCAATGCGGTTGAAACTGCATTTGGGAAAAATGTGAGACATCTTCTTTGTTTGTGGCATGTGAAACGGAACTGGTTGAAAAATCTTAAAACCAAAGTGAAATCCAAGTCTCTGACATCAGAAATTTTAGATTCTTTGTTAATTTTAACTCATGAAAAAAATATGAATAATTTTAATGAAATGATAGAAGCCTTTTTTAATAAATACTCCGAGTCCGCTAGTCGCTTTTTAGATTATTTTAAAGAAATTTATGTGTGTAAAAAAGGGAAGTGGGCAATGTGTTTCAGAAATTTTTCACATGGATATACCGACACAAACATGTTTTTAGAATCATTTTGTAATAAAATTAAAACCCAATACCTCCAAAGAAATGTAAATAGGCGATTAGATGACTTGATTAACATCATTTTCAGAGTTAATAAAACTACACTTAGTGTTAAAATATAAAAGATTCAACCAGATGCCCCCATTAGGATATACCAATGCAGTTAACAAAAGGCATAAAATAGTCATACAAATAACAGATTCTGATATAATTGAAACTGGAAATTGTAGTGTTTGGCAAGTCAGGAGTCAGTCGGACTCAACAGTCCTTTATAAAGTCCATTGTTTAGCTAGAAAATGTTATATGCCAGAATTATGTTTTATAAAATGTAATGAATATACATGTTTCAGCTTGTGTTCACACATGTATACATGCTCATGTGCTGACAGTAATTCATTGTGCAAACATATACACAAGCTTCATTCTTATCTTGTCCATAAGCTAACTTTACCATCGTGTATAAGTTCTGATTGTACAGATTTAGCTACAGATGAAACATTGGTAACTACAAATAGTAACTCAGTTAACCTAGTAATGCAACAGCAAATACAGACATATTAATTCAGTCCGTGTGTCAATTGGCAGATAAATTGAAAAACATTATATGTAATAAAAATTCTTAATCTTTACTGCCATATGTGCAAAACACTTTACAATTATTAGTTCAAAAATGTGAAATGTTGAACAACGATCAAAACTGTGTACACGGTAAACCTCCTTGAATGGCACATGATTTTGTTCCACCAAACATCAAAATTTCTCCTCAAAAGAGATTTTATCAAACTGCCAAAGAAAAGAAGCCTATAAAAACAGAGACTAAAAATACAGACTTTGCTCGGTATAATTGTATAAAGGAGTCTTTGCTACTACGTGGAAAAAGTTTCACTGACCCTATTTCCAGTGAACAAGATATACACCGTACCCTTTACAATGTTTGCGGATACAGCATCAGTGCTCTTCATTTGAAATCTTTGGATACATATATAAATAATAACGAACTGAATATGCTGACCTCAGCAGATCCACATTTTCATACTGGTTGGCTCTATGATAATGTAATAAATGTTTTTTTAAATAAGATATGTACCGGTAACAAATTTCCTATCTTTCCAGTAGATAGTGCAGTATCCCAAATGATTCTAACATTTCCATTAGATTATGCACTTGAGTCTGTGTGCCACATGGAGTTGCATGGGTATTCAAAATTAATTATACCCCTAAATCCAGACAGTAATCATTGGGTCCTTTTAGTAGCTGATGTTCTTAAAAAACAGTTCTCATTTTATGACTCTGTGTCAGAATCTGTAAAACCCGTATATGAAAAATCAATCTGTAATTGGAGACAAGTGTTAGTTAAGATCTTGGGGGGAACACTTGAGGATTGGCAAGTGAACTGTCCTAAACATGTTCGTTAGAATGATAGTTCAAGCTGCGGTGTGTTTGTTTGTTGGTATGCAGAAAAAATTTTATTGGGGCAGGCAACAGATGAGGATTTTAATTCAGATGAATATAGAAAGTATATATACAGTGTTATAACTGGTAAGAAAATGTGATGTAAAATAACTTTTTGTTGTCACAGAAGGTCCGCGATTTGTTGAAATTTTATCAGCTATCATGGAGTTCTGGACCTTCATACTTATATAAATTCTTAGTCTTAAAAAATAATAATACTTTGTATATTGTAAACAAATTTATATCTCAAATTACATTGAGTACCAAACTATTTTTTCATATGAAAATTTAAATCCATTTCATTATTCATCTCAATAAATATGAAAAATTTATGTACAAAGTCTTCAATTAGACTTAGCACTTTCAGTACCAACCTGATACAAAACTATTACTACCAGTAAACAGGCATTTTAAGGTTTTTTGAAAATTAACAGTTCTCTTGTACTGTTATATTCTTTTAGGCAACCAGTACGAAAAATATGTACTATTAAGTAAATACGATAAACTGCTCAATTTTTTCTACTTTCTCCAGTTGGGTACATACAAGAAAAATTTCACTTTGATACATGACTGCATTATTGCAGTTATGTTTATTTCTGTTATACAAAGATACTCCCATATTTTTGTCACTTGTTGCAGGTATTAACACACACATCAGGTCTTGGAACGCAAGAAAACTAATTAGAAAATTGTTGTGTAAATAGTGTGTATATAAAATAATTAGAAAAATACTACACGTATTTTATTTAAGAAAGTATTGTCTTTTAACTGATTTTTATTTTATGTGCATTTATTCACATTCTTATTTATATGCATTCATTGTTCTGCATGTTTTATAGTTTTTATACTTTGTGCAGTATAAGTTGTTTATAGTTTTAATAGTTTTTTGTATTAAATTTCCGTATAATTTTGTGTACATTGTTAGATCTGTTTTTATTAGTTATTGTTACTTTGGTTTTATAGTATTGTAATAAGTCTTAAATCTTAATCTTACCCTTCATCAATGTAACTATATCCTGTAGCCTCAGGTTGTTGGTGCCAAATTATGTTAAATTAATTTTTTTCTAACTATGTGAATTAAAAAATTTGAATTCCTTTATTCTGTCTTGTCTTAATTTCAATAAATTTTATTATTCTTTTCTCTTTAACATATATTGAGATTCACTAATATAACTTCTCTTCAGTTAGTAGCTCCTTTAGGTTCGATAACATGAAAACTCTTTCTCAAGGTTAATAAAAAATTAATTAAAGTCTATGTACAGTTAAAGTCATACATATGAAATAAAATATTATAATTATAAATCTGTTTTAGTAAAGTGATGTTGTATATGTGTTAGGGGTTCTTTGGATAATACAAAAGAAACAACCTTATAGGAACAACTAATAAAATTTAAAAAAATTACAATGAACAAATAAAATTAATAATCATAATGTTTATAATGTTTTTGTTATTTCATTTCACTGTTCTTTTGCTTTGAATTGAATAATGTTTGATCAAAGGTATATTTTAACATGATGGAACAATCTCACCAAATTTGTAGTTTAGTCTACAGATTATTTCTTGATATTTATCCTCTGGCCTTCAGTTTTCCGTGTATTATATTAAACCATTATGCTTCTCATTATTTTTTTAAGTTTTTCTTCATTAATTCATTGTGTAACATTAATTTTTTTGTATAAAATGTCCAGTTCAAATTAATCTGCTCTGACCTATTTCAAATATATTTCAACAATACCCTTTCTTTTAAAAACTCCCAATTCAATTAGTAATGCTCTTGGCTATGACATGATTATGGGCATAATCTTGTTATGTTACAACATCCTGTGTAGTTTGACTCCCTTGCTATCATTTTGTATTATACACAAAATTCCCACAGAGAATTTCTCGCCGCTTACCAAGGTGTACACATTAGTTAACACAACATTGTCACATACGAAGTGATGAGAACAAAAAAAAGTAATGAGAATTTCTTAATTTCACGTCTATACATTTTCAGTTGACAGCATATTTTTTTCTCACGTTCATACCACTCTCTCTGATGCACATGTCAGTTATTAGACCCTTGTTTGTGTTTAACAAGTGAACATTGACAACACATTTTAGCATGCTTGGTGAGCTGTTGTAATTGTACAAATAAGAAACGCCCCAATATTATCACTTACCTTAATTCAGAAGATTACTAAAAAAACCTAGTCACCACCGCATTTTTACAGGTGGAAGCCGCATCAATGTCCCTGTGAAACCAGTTTAAAAATATCAAACTTTCCCTTATCAGAAAATTCCAAAGTCCGTTAGACGAACTCATTGAGCACAGGTTAGGTTAAGACGGGTGATGTTAAAATAACTTAACTCATATTCATCATTACTTACACAAGTTTATTAATTGCTATTATTAATATAAAATATTTCACAAAAAATATGTTTTTGTTTAAAAGACATCGTCTTTTATAAGGTAACCTAGTGGAACTGTTACCCTATGTGGTGCAGTCACCATCAATATGTGATGAAAACTTAGAAAAAACTTTACCGTACTGTAATTAGATCATTTAATTATCAATGAAATATAACAAAAATGAAATCAATTCTCTCTCTCTCTCTCTCGCAATTATTGTTTTATTTCATATCTTCTGTTTTTATGTTCTTTTTTTTATATTTTATTTGGCCAAAATTTTCCCCACTTTTGTACTTATCTGTTTGTGTGTCTAATGAGGTTCCTTTGTTCCTGGTTTTATCCAGCTACTACCAAGCAAGGCTTTGTTTTGTCTGATGAAATACTTCTCGACCTTGCGAACTGATTCTTGAACGCATATACATAGTTACGCACAAATCTCTTCCCAGGCCAAGGTCACATGCAGTTCTCACATCTCTCTCTAACCTGTGAAAATTCCATTGAAATGTACCATTACACTGTATGTTTTAGAAATGATGGAACAAAGAATTTGCATTAAATTCTGAGTTTAAAATAATTTCAAGTGCATGTTGGAAAGATAACAGGATTTTTCATAATGTCGATATACAAGACGTGTAGGGACCAGACAAAAGTGTGTCTTGCAAGAGATATTGTAATAAGCTGGCGTGTTTTAATGGGATTCTACTGTATCTACAATGATATGTTTGCAATAGTAACATTCACTTTGTAACGGTACAGAATTGTGTGCTACCCCAGTTTCAGTTTATTTTATATCAAATCAGTTTTAATTTTTAATTGTTAGCTTTCACCTGTGAGGTGCCTCAGAGTAACACACTGTTAGCATAAACAACTGTCTAGACAACTAGACTAGACGTATTACGTAACTGCCCCAGCAACAGTCCTTGTGAATCACAGTATGCAGATTGTCACCACTGCATGAACAACCAACAGTAGTAAGCAGTAGCATACAGGGCAGTACCAAGTTAAACGGTGGCCTCGGGAATGTAAGATAGGCCGAAATTAAAGTAGGCCTATCATGAACAATTAACAGTATAAACAATATAGCGCGGCCAGCTTACAATAACATCTAAGTGCAAAAAGTTATGTCGGCCGACTTAATCATATTATATAACGTGGAACCAGTAGATCAGTGAGAACCATGAAACAAAAAACCGTAAAATCAGTACCAACAGTGGCGTGAGTGCGAGAGAACTCAGAAATCGGTCAACTAGTGAACTTGTGTCACGGTTATTACATGTGAACAATATGGGTGTTCATTGGAGTGAAACCATTATTAGGATGAGTATCACTTTTTAAAACTTTAATTACTATATTATAAAATTCACTTTTATAGACACTTTAATAAGAAACAGAGATCTCTAAGAGAGGGGAGTTTATTTAAATATTAACAACAACAAAAAGAAAAAAGTGTGTGTGGTAATATAGAGGTTATATACTGGTTCATTTTCAATCTTCTTATATGTACTTAGTAATGTCAATTATAATAGTAGTTTAAAATAAAATTTAACAAAGATACTGTCATTTGTAGAAAGTAAAAAAAGGGTGAGAGTTTCGATAAATAAAATAAGTACGTATTTTAGACAGTAGAAAATGCGTTAGCGTAATCATTTCGCACTTCTATCCAGATAACCTTGTCTGCAGTGGATTTTCTTCTGTAAGACCCGGGAAAATGCAACCAAAGGTAAGAGTGTATTTACTTGAAAAACCTATATTGAAATCTTGAATTTATAGAGTTTTAATGGTATTGTAATGGTACAGAATTGTGTGCTACCCCAGTTTCAGTTTATTTTATATCAAATCAGTTTTAATTTTTAATTGTGAGGTGCCTCAGAATAACACACTGTTAGCATAAACAACTGTCTAGACAACTAGACTAGACGTATTACGTAACTGCCCCAGCAGCAGTCCTTGTGAATCACAGTATGCAGATTGTCACCACTGCATGAACATCAGTCAGTAGTAAAGAGCAGTTAAAAGTTCGTTAAAAGAAAACAGTGGCGCCCGAACAGGGACGATTTGAGTGATTTATAAATCACACAGATCAGACCTAATTAAGCTGCAGAACAGGTTATTTGGAAGGGAGGGCGTAAATAAAGTAATTTCATAATGGAGTCAAATAATTTTATTGGATCACGGACCGCAATTCATCAGTGGTAGATGGCGACAGACGTTAGGATGGGAAGGAATCATCACTAAGCATACGGCTGTGTACCATCCCCAGTCCAACCAGGCTGAGCGTGTAATGAGAGAGATAGGCAGGATCTTTAGAGCCTATTGTCACGCTAAACACAGCGAGTGGCCGTTGTATGTCAAGAAGGTAGAGAGTTGGCTGAACAGTACCACCCATGAGTCCACCGGCTATACACCTCACGAGCTGATCAAAGGAACACGCCCTCCGAGAATATTGGAACAGTTGTTTGATTACCCACCTGAGAGTACACCTGTGGACGTGAGCATCAAGATTCGTTTGGCAAATGAGAACCTGTTGAGCAAAGGAGAAAGACGGAAGCGTAGGCACGACACAAGAGGTAAGTGGATGAAATATGAAATCGGACAGTTGGTATTGGTGAAGAGGCACGATTTATCAAATGCACAGGAGAAGGAAATTATGAAGTTCTTCCTGCTCTACGAAGGACCTTATGAGGTAATTGAAGTTAAAATGCAGAATGCCTATGTGTTACAGGATAGGGAGACTAAAGAAATAGTGGGTACACAAAATGCTAGTAATTTGAAGTTGTACTGGACAGAGTAGAAAGGAAAAATGGGTACTTGATTAGATGTGTGAATGAGAATTGTGTTGCAAAAAAAAAAAAAAAATGTATTCCCTTAACAAATAGTTTCTTTGAAGATGTGAAGTAAAATATGTCAAAATTGTTGTAATTATAGAGATGAGTGTTGCTTGTTTTCCCTCTGAAAACAAGGAAATATATGTGTGTAAGGTAAGCAGAGCAGGTGATCCATTGTTGTAGTTCCTATCTTGTTATAGCAGTGAAAATAGTTGTGAAAAAAGGTAAAGCTCGAACTTGTAAAGTGTCCATGTGAAAATTTTAAATAATTAACGAACTTGTTTTTGAGCAAGAGTGAAGAGTGTTTTGTAGTTATTTGGTGTTAGTAAAGTATAAGTCAAAGTTGGACTGTGAGAACAGCTGATGTCTGAGAAGCTAGAGTATAAGTAATGGGCTAGGACAGTAGTGACATGTACTACTGTGGCTAGCGAAATGGGTTGATGAGCAACACATAGAATGCTGCCATCATCGGAGGCCTCATGGGGCGTAAATACACTGTACACCTTTAAAATAATGTATATTGTATGTGCTTTTAACCGTGCAGTGTATCAATATTGTTAAAGTGTAACACTTAGAAAATGAAATTGATTTCCCCGACTTTTCGGGCGATTACTGCCTTGCCAGCACTAATCGTGGCTTTGGCTAGCGGTCAGCTATGGCCAGACTAAGTCCCTTGACCATAGCTGACTTGAAATTGGTTAACCGTAGAAATTAACAGGGGGGTAAAATTAGGGGAAATCCCCCAGAACTATGGAACAGCAGCTGCCACTCTGTTCGAGGAGGAACAGCAGAGCCAGGTGGTAGACCCGTTTAAGGGCGTGTGATTATATAAGTTAAGATATTATGATATCTTGTTGTTTCAATGTAAAGCCAACACAAGGACAAAGGAGATGACAAATTCCTCCACACTTACAGTTCGGTTGGGGGGTACAATAGTGTGTGTGGTTAGGAGGTCGTTACAGGGGTAATGACGTTAACAAGTGTTAAAGAATAGTAGCTTTTAAAGTTGAAAGTCCAAAGGTACAATGGAAGTTGAGCAAAAATATAGTATGATACATGTTGCAATAGATAGCTGATTGTAAGTTGAGTAATAAAATTCGAATAATAAAGTATCTGCCATAATAGTTGTAGGTTGAGTTTGATAGAAATAAGTAGGTGAAGGTATTTTGGGGAATATTAAAGAATTGTTCATGTATTGTGTTATTTGTAGTTATATATATATAGTTTGTTTTCTTACAAGGAAGAAATTGAGTTTGGTGGTGGTAAGAGAATATACATTTTAAAGTCTTTTGTTGTTATGTTAAACTTTTTAAATTAGAACAAACCAATGCCCCAAACACAAACCAATGCGTCTAAAGGGGAACATATCAGTTGTAGATATGGAAGTGTACTAGACCACTATTTTAAATTTTTGTATGCAATGTTTCAGAGTTTTGTGGTGTTGTGACCGCGGTCCTGGGCTGGCTGGAGCGTCAGAACAGGAGCGTAGAGTGCCCCATGGCCTTATGGTGTAGGGATCTCTCCGGAGAAGTCCAGTAAGGTCAGAGGGTGCGACCAACATCATTGGACCAAGGGTAAGTGATAAATTTTTGTATAGTAACACTACAGGGGGTTGTGGTGACATATCTAGACTGATCCTTTTAGGAAAGTGTGAATGAGTCAATGAAAGTTTTTGTGTCTCGACACAAAATCTTTCATTGAGGGGGTTTGTAACAGTACAAAATGACCCAATACCATAATTGTGGGATTTAAGGGTAATATTTCAATGTTTTATATTGTTTAATCATTAAAATACAGAATGGTTAGGTCCATTGTCCCTATATACGGAGGAACAAAGCAAATTCAGCAAGAGTACCATGCCAAGGTCACCGTTGGACGTGCGAGAGCCGGTCAAGGACATGGCGGTGTTTGTGACGAATGACTTTAAATATACATTGTGATTGGACAATAACGCTGTTCCGTCATAACCAAAAACAATGACGCACTGAATACAATGCATGCGACTAGGCGTTGTCCTGTATGACAAAGCTTAATGACGTCAAACACACTAACACAAGCATAAATTTGCATATTCATCGGTCTCAGTTCAGCACAGTACACCAGAGAGGCCACAGAGATGTATCGCTGTTGGCATTAGTATTCATCCAAAAGTTGTAAAAAAGCCTAGTCAAAATTCATAATATGTGATTACAAAGTCAGAGAACACTTAAACAACAGTATATAGTAAAACATTAAATGTAGAGTCAGTGCAGACGATTTAAAAAGCCAGAATGATGAGGCGAACACCGGCCATACTCCTGGGGAACATCTGATACCAGCGAGGGAGCGACGCTACACCGTTCTCAAAGAAGTCACAATATCTTTTTTATTATCGTGTTAATGAGCTCATTAAATCAATCTCAAAATTGTATGAAATGTAATTGTAATAGAGAGTGTGAATGAGTGGGCGATTGAACTAAGGCGTGGCCATGCTTCTATACATAGAGGGCATTGGTTTGTGTTTTATATAATACGATGACTGCAGTTAGAAAACAAAAAGAATATATATCTAAAACTGATAACGAGATTTACAATTCATATACTTAGTCAGAATAATGGAATAAGTTTGGACGAAATATAGCCACCATTTTGTTTTTTAGTAATAACACGACGCCATTTTGGGGCACCTTTTAATGTATGTTATGTTGTTCATGCAATTAAAACTAGTAATCATTTTCCATCAAGAAACAGTGTTATCACTGTGTCACCTTTTCTGTGTATTCAAATCTCGCTGTAACGAAACCCTGGACCCCTTAGGTAAAAAGTATTGCAAAAGGAAAAGCACGTGCTCTCCAATAACAAAAAATGGTAAGTACACATGTGTACCCTATCTTGATAGTGATTATACATATATAATTACAAATAAATTACGTGTAAATGTGAGTAGAGCGACAAATGACCTTGCTGAATTTGGAAATGAAGTGTGATAAAATTGAACAATTTAATGATGAAGATTTGTAAATACATTATAGTAAAATTAATTGTGTGTATTGTGAAATGTTTTATGTAAACCATGTGTGTATGTAGTAGAAATCGATTTTAATAACAATAATGCTTTATGTTGCCAATTAACAATAATAATTAATAAGAGGTAATAATAATGAATTTAATTTTGAATTGTGTTTGCATTAAAAGTGTTTTAAATAAGGTAATCAAAGTTAAAATGAAGTTAATCTAAAAAAGGTCAATTTTATTAATGAAGCAAAATTAACTCTGCTTGAATTGGTACAAAAATAGTGGTTGATAAATATGTTAACTAAAAGATTTACAGAAATTGAAAATTGAAGTAAGCACATGTGTCAGTATGTGGTAAGCAGAATGTTTAGACTGAATGAGTGTTTATAACTGTGTTTATGAAAACAAGTCTGGCACACAACTGTTTATGTAAACAGGTATGCTGTGTGTTGTGTGACCAATGTTTATAGCCATGCTGAGTTGACAATAACAAAAATGTTATATTCTGCTGAATCATTGCCAGTAGTAAAATCCTATTATGAAATAAAAGAAACGCTAGATGTGATGGAATGTAGGTAATATTTTTATGTAGGATCATTTCGAAGAATGTAATTAATTTTGAGATTGCTAATTAAATAAAATTAAATTAATAGAAAAGGTAAATTTTAATGGATTCAAATCTGTTTTGATCCTAATGTTGACTGTAATTATAAATTAAATGCCAATTGATGAAAAACAATGATTGAAATATTCATTTAAAATTGAAAACTGAAAGAACGTTCAAGCGGAGATAGTGTTTGGGAAAATAAGATGTACATATAACTGTTTATATAATAGAAATTATATATTCACTAATAGAACTTAAGGATAACTTGTATAATTGATGTGTTATTTTGGCTGGGCAATATTGTATGGGGAATGTTATTTAATTTGACTGGAACGTATATGTACTACTGTAAACCTATATTGTTTTGGTTAACACTGTATTTTCTAGGGTTAAGATATATTTTATAATAAAAAATGAACCAGTACTTTGTCAATGAACCAGTACGGCTAAGAGGAAACAAATCAGCTGGTGGATATGGAATAATGGAAAGCCATTTATTGATGTTTTAATTAAATGTTTCAGAGTCGGGTGATACTGTGGCGGGTATCTGTCCGAGCTTATGGTGTTGGGATCTCGAGTAGAGAAGTCCAGTAAGATCGGATGGGTGTTGCCGCAGCCACCAGACTAGGGGGGGTAAGGACCCATGATTTTAGTAGAGAGTTCAGGGGGGTTGCAGTGCCATATCCTCACTGATCCTCTTAGGTTTTAGACAATAAGAGTTTGTATGCTTTGGCATCCAATCTCTTATTGGGGGGGGGGGTATTGTAACGGTACAGAATTGTGTGCTACCCCAGTTTCAGTTTATTTTATATCAAATCAGTTTTAATTTTTAATTGTTAGCTTTCACCTGTGAGGTGCCTCAGAGTAACACACTGTTAGCATAAACAACTGTCTAGACAACTAGACTAGATGTATTACGTAACTGCCCCAGCAGCAGTCCTTGTGAATCACAGTATGCAGATTGTCACCACTGCATGAACAACCAACAGTAGTAAGCAGTAGCATACAGGGCAGTACCAAGTTAAATGGTGGCCTCGGGAATGTAAGATAGGCCGAAATTAAAGTAGGCCTATCATGAACAATTAACAGTATAAACAATATAGCGCGGCCAGCTTACAATAACATCTAAGTGCAAAAAGTTATGTCGGCCGACTTAATCATATTATATAACGTGGAACCAGTAGATCAGTGAGAACCATGAAACAAAAAACCGTAAAATCAGTACCAACAGTGGTGTGAGTGCGAGAGAACTCAGAAATCGGTCAACTAGTGAACTTGTGTCACGGTTATTACATGTGAACAATATGGGTGTTCATTGGAGTGAAACCATTATTAGGATGAGTACCACTTTTTAAAACTTTAATTACTATATTATAAAATTCACTTTTATAGACACTTTAATAAGAAACAGAGATCTCTAAGAGAGGGGAGTTTATTTAAATATTAGCAAAAAAAAAAAGAAAAAAAGTGTGTGTGGTAATATAGAGGTTATATACTGGTTCATTTTCAATCTTCTTATATGTACTTAGTAATGTCAATTATAATAGTAGTTTAAAATAAAATTTAACAAAGATACTGTCATTTGTAGAAAGTAAAAGAAGGGTGAGAGTTTCGATAAATAAAATAAGTACGTATTTTAGACAGTAGAAAATGCGTTAGCGTAATCATTTCGCACTTCTACCCAGATAACCTTGTCTGCAGTGGATTTTCGTCTGCAAGACCCGGGAAAATGCAACCAAAGGTAAGAGTGTATTTACTTGAAAAACCTATATTGAAATCCTGAATTTGAAGTAAATTATAGAAGTATGATGAACTTGTTCTTTACCCTTAAGTCTTCTCATTTCTGTATTTGAATTCTTTCTTTAAAACCTATTTGACAAAGTCTCATATCTCTCTGTAGTCCTCCATCCTATATATCTTTCGACCCCACTGTAACTCTGTTCATTCTCAGTTTTTTCCAGCAATTATTCATGCAACGTATCTATAATTCATGTAATTATTGTTCATGTATTATTAATGTAATTATTGTTTTGTTACTGTATATAATTTTTTTAATAAACAGCTATGTACATTGTAAGCATTTTAATAAGACTAACCTTATTAATCATAATGCATATTCATGCCTTATCTAAAATATTGTAAGCATCAGATATTGTAATTTGGGAGAAACACTAGCTAGCCACAAGTAAGCAGTCCCGAGTGGTAAGGTGACATTGTATCTTACTGTCAATTGAAGAAACAGGTTTCATTCAAAAGGGGACTAACTATTTAACATAATCAAGTAACTTTATTAAATGGAAACCAAACTATTTCTATATGGTGTGTGTGTGAGTGTGGCTTCTTACAGTTATATAATTAATTACATAACAATTAAGATCCATCACAATGAGAAGTTAATATGCTGGCACACAAAAAGTTACGTAGCGTTATACAGAATAATATGTTGACAGGTCACTAGACAGACTTGTTGATGATGAGTACTCCTCTGGCATTATATCTGCACTTGTCAAATGTATGTGGAAGTGTTGAACGTAACTTGAAATAAGATGTGAGGAGGTTTTTTCTATTACTACAAATACATAAATTTATTTATTTTTCACCTACCTTTTAAACTGTTTTCCACCAGGGTCTCGTCACACGAACGTTAGAATGCAAGCATGGTTTACAGGTTATGTGAATAACTTACGCAACTCATTTTTTGGTGAAGAGAAATTAATTAAATTTTATTTTTTTAACTTTTAAAGCTTCATGTCAGACTATTTCTCCAAAATTAGAAAATGAAATAAATGCATAATATTTTTTCTGTGATTCACTCCATGATTACGACAATTACAATTATAATATTACTCTAACATCTTACCTTATTTTAAGACAGACAGCCCAGTCTGCTCACTCACAACATTCACACTAATTTAAAATTTACCCCGTTATTAACAAAACCCCATTAAAATGTGATTATCTACCCTGCCGGCAAGTTGGCGTCTCCCCGTGTTTGCGTTGCATCATTTTCAAACTCCGTTACTTTGTCCAAAAATAAGTTATTAATTCATTCTGCCGTAAAACGGATTTCACTATTGAATTTCGGTTAAACAGCACTCACTGTAATTTGATGTTTAAAAGTTACTTTTTGAGCCCGGGTTGCCGGGCAACCTGCGCAGGTTGAATTCGGTGATGAACTGCGAGCGTCTATATCTTCCCCACTCCTCGATCTATTTGTTGAAGAAGACGGAAAGCAATGCCTTCTATTTGGTAGTCATAGCGTTGACACATTCGACACATGGTTTTTTCGTGTTGTAGTCGTGGATGATATTGGTGTGCACTGGCCGACGTCACAAAGTAGGCTGGGCTTAGACTTACATCCGTCGTCTTAAACGCACATGTATGACAAAATTCTCCTACAAGCCATGTTTGGTTTTGTGCTTCTTGGCGTCATCTGCGCACATGCTGGTGTAGTGCGTTTGAGCGCAGGTGTACTACAGCCGCAAAGTTCTTAGAATTGTGTCACAGTTGACAACACGACATTCCTTTCCACTTGTTTCACCACAGCTATTGCGTACTGTTTCTTTGTTTGAACTATGTTTTAGATTCAACTGGGGACTTGCCACACAGATGGAAATTAATTTATGAATATTTTAATAAAATGAACCCAAATTTAATAAAATAAAAACCCCTCATAATTCGTCCCGTTACAATACCCCCCAATGAGAGGTCTTCTGTCGAAACAGAAGAAATCTCATTGCTAAAACCCCTAAGAGGACCGGTGAGGATATGGTGCCAACAACCCCCATTGGTTCTTATACTTCATGGGTAAACAACCCCCCTGGCTCGGCGACCACGGCCGCATCTGAACGAGATCCCAACACCATAAAATCGAACAGACACGCACCATAGCGCACCTAACCTTCTAACATGCAACCCCAAAATCCAAATCCCTGGTCTTATATCATGCCAGATCCTCAACCGATATGTTCCCCCTTATCATGCACACTGGGCTGCCTTTAGCAGTTACTGGGCTCGTACACACACTTATAACTACATCCTAGCCACAATTTCATTCTTACCTTCAAAAATTTATTTAAGTTAAAAATCAAACAGCTATTTTCTTTAAAATCAAAAATAAAATCTTTTATCTGAATTGATTAATTCTCTTCGTTACTATTAATACTTAGGAAACAAATAAATGGAACATTTAATTAAAACATGAACTTCCTTATCCATCCAAATAAATGGAACAGTTGCTTATACATCTATCCTAAACAATATAATTCAATAACACTATTAATACACACAAACAATAATATAATCAAAATTCAAAACATCAATTAGATGGCAGACACATAAATCAAATTGGTTTTTTTGTTTTTTTTTTTCAAAAAAAATTTAAATTTATTAAAATACTGTATATATTTTCTCAAAATTAAAATTATTTAAATTTATTTAAATTAATTAAGAAACAAAATTGGCATCACTTCATTGCCAAAACGGGTATAGTATAGAACATCACCCATCAGCTGATCAAACTGGGTCAAGTCAAGAACCTTGACCTACATAAGTTACACCAGAAAATATGTTGAACATCTTTAAAATTCTATCTTTAAACACAAAAACATAATAAAATAAAACATTTAAAAATTAACAAAGTATTAATATGATTAACAATAAAATTGATATTTAAATTACTCAAGATAACACACATTTACCAACTTTACTTTACTCTCAAATTCTATTAAAATTGTCACTTGTTTCAATTAAAATTCTATATTTTTACTATGACTCTTTTTTCTTTACTACTCTCCATCTCCATAAATTTGGTGATTTAAGTATTCATAATAACTCGATGTACCACTTGATATGCCTACATTTATAATCTTTACCTCTTTGACTCTAATATCACTAACAGCTTTAACCACATGACACCCATCTCTATCAAAAACATCTATCCAACATCTCTAAACCCAACTTACTACTCAACTCAATTTGCATCATTCTACCCTTATATAAAAAAATACTCTCTACCCCTTTGTACTTGGGATGTGTGTTCCCTCCCCAAAAGCTCATTCCCTTATTTTGGTCCCTGGATTCTACCTAAGGCAACCCTTTCCGGCGTTAAACGGTCCCTTCCCGTCCCAACCCTTTTGTTGCGGACTCCTACCACACTACCCCCTCTTACAAAATTCCCATCCACTAATTACCATTCTCATTACATCACTTCAACTACAACAAAATATCACCACTTATTTATTACATCAATATCAATCAATACTCCCCATCAGTATATTCCCCATATCTACTGTGTCACCCTCACATCTCCAATTCTACATTACATTAATTCACAACAATATTATTCTCTCTATTACCACTTTAAACTCAACTTGGACTGATCTACCTGCCCTACCAAAATATTAATCACCCAAACATACCTTTTATTTTTTCACAAATCATTTAGAATTCTCAACTATATCAAATTATTTTCATCACTTAAAATAAAATCTTTAACACATTAACATCACTATTCAAACATTGATTACCTTGGAAATTTGCAAACATTAATAAGTGACATTCTACAGCGGATCAGCTGACTTTCTTAGCAAGGTGAATGACCTTACTACAAACACATTTCAAAATTATACAAATTACACATTTTATCAACACTTATCTCTAACATAATAAAATAATACATTTATGTGACAGAATAAACATAGTATAATAAACATACGAACACCTATTTATCAAATCATAATATAATTGTTTAATTAGTGCAAAAGTGAGTTATCATTTTTATGTTATGAAATTTAAATTCGTTGCTCACCTGAGCAACCCCCTAGCCACACACACTATTGTTTTTTCTGTTGGACTGTGGCGCCCATTGGCCTCCACAAGGGCGGCATAGTTGGAGGAATTTCACATCCCCTTGTCCTTGCTTCAGTGTTACATTTGAAAGATTTAGATATCAACATATCTTTGTTATATAATTATGCGCCCTTAATGCGGGTCTACCACCTGGCTTTGCTGTTCCTCCTCGAACAGAGTGGCAGCCGCTGTTCCATAGTTTCCGGGATTTCCCCTAGTTTCACCCCCCATTAATTTCTAATATAAACCAATTTCAAGCCAGCTATGGTCAAGGGACTTAAATTATGGCCAGAGCTGACCGCTAGCCAAAACCACGATTAGTGCTGGTAAGGCAGTAATCGCCCGAAAAGTCGGGGAAATCAACTTTACTTTCAGGCATGTTACAATCATCATTTAACTGCACGACACGGCTATTTATCAATATACAATATAAAATTGTATAAAAGGTGTGCCGTGCATTTTCGCCTCCGATGGGGGTAACACTCTCTATTACCCCCAACACTTTCCGCTATCCACTGTGGCACATGCCACCACAGCGATAGCACACTAATAGCTAAATTAAAACTTTCTACAATACATCATTTCATTATCTCTCACTCACTACAATTATATTCCTCAAAATTCCATATTTATTATTAACATTTGTTTTACATCACCTTTCAGTTATTATTATTATTTTTAGTTATAGTTTCTATTTAATACCATCATTTCAAATTAATCTCATTATTGAATCAAAATCTTTTCACATCTGTAAACATTTTACTCTATCTGATTGGTAATATAAAATTTATACTTACAGTACATTATTCACCTATTGACATAAACACAAAATATACACCTCACACACACCAATATCTCCACATTACCTCTGAAACATTTGACAACAGTGTTATCTCATATCAAACAATTTAACATTTATTTATTAATTACTATCATATTCACATCTCATAAAGTAATTTAAATTCATTAGAAAACTCTATTATACAACCTTTAAATCAATCAAAAGTATTTAAACATTTCCAATTATATTAATTAAATCAATTATTAAAACAACATTTTAATTACTTTTACCAATTACAATAACTACAATTCATTATCTTCTTCCAAATTATTTTTGTTATTTACTTAAACTGCAAAATACTATTATTATTATCACAACAATTACCTACATACACCTTGTTTACCTAATGTTTTACAACACACACAATTAATTTCACTAAACATTTATTTACAATTCTTCATCATTATTATTCAATTTATCACACTTCATTGTCCAAGTTTACGAGGTCAGAACCATAAAACAAAATACTTAAAATTGTCCATTTATGAATTTATGTTCAGCCTCCATCATCAAATATTAGTCTGGGTTTCACATAACAGTTTTCAATTTTATTTATACACATCGTATGGCTATCTTGTGTGTAATAACCATAAAATTTTAGTTCATTCATTTTACCATAATAATCATATACCAAGTCAACATTATTTATTTCTGTCCAGTCTCCATTAGTAGTTATATTCATTATCAAGTCAGTTATTTTCTCATTCATTACAACATAAGGTAAATTATTCTTATTTAAACATGTATCATCAAAATAATTCTCATTCTCTATTTTAACAGGTAAGTATTTCATATCAATTATCTCTATCGCTTCTAGCATCTCTTTCAACTCATTATAATCCCTCTTTAATTTATATAATTATATCTCTCTATCAATACACAACTCTCTATCTAAATCTCTCTCATCATAAACACCATCTCACACTTTCAACACCATTCCACACAGAGGGTACTAACTTATACAAAAAGGGGTAACAACTCAAATCTTTCACTAATAAGCATCTCTCGCCCTTCTTCTTGCCCTTACACATTCATCTACTCTCTTTTTCCATTCTTTCTCTAATTCATCAACACTTTTTACTACTCCATTACAACCTATCATTCTCTCTCTCTCTCTCACTCACTATTTCACTATCTATTTTCAACGTATCATTCTCTAATACCACCTTTTTAATTATATTCTCATTTTCAACATTATTTTTATCACTAGTTACTTTCTTATTATCATTATTATTTTTACTTTTACTCTGTTCTCCTACTGACTCTACTATTCTCTCAATATCTTGTTTCAGTTCGTGACAACTACTTTCACATTTCATTTTTACCTCATTAATATCGATTTTAAGCTCGTTGAACTTTCTACTCTGTTCATCCAATTTTATATCATTATTATCAAAACGTTTATTTAATTCGTTAAATTTGTTATTCTGTACGTCAAATTTGGTGTCAAAATTACTATTTTGCTCTAAGATTAATTGCAACATATTCATTACATCATTATTAAATTGACTGTTACATTTTGTTGAAGTCGGGGTTAATTGCACGCCCGAATCTTCAGTTACATTGCTTTGATCTGTTACATTTATTTCTATTTTATCTTGACTCGCACTTGGAGTCGAATGTATCTCAAAATTATTCATGATGTTTGACTCATCAAAATTTTCGACACTAGTCGTTTCATTTATATTGCTTTCGTTAGCTGCCATTTTAAATTGTAAATTTACTGATTTTTGTTATACTGCTCTTGGACTTACATCTACAACATCTTATATTTGATCTAATCTTAACTCATTGTCTTGCGTACTTTACGTAATTTTTACGTACCGTTATTTAACCTTCAAATCAAACTTGCATTTTACTTGTAGGTGTGGTTTTTCTATTTAAATTTTAATTTACAAAAACTGTCCCTGTTCAGGCGCCAACTGTGAGGTTTTTTCTATTACTACAAATACATAAATTTATTTATTTTTCACCTACCTTGTAAACTGTTTTCCACCAGGGTCTCGTCACACGAACGTTAGAATGCAAGCATGGTTTACAGGTTATGTGAATAACTTACGCAACTCATTTTTTGGTGAAGAGAAATTAATTAAATTTTATTTTTTTAACTTTTAAAACTTCATGTCAGACTATTTCTCCAAAATTAGAAAATGAAATAAATGCGTAATATTTTTTCTGTGATTCACTCCATGATTACGACAATTACAATTATAATATTACTCTAACATCTTACCTTATTTTAAGACAGACAGCCCAGTCTGCTCACTCACAACATTCACACTAATTTAAAATTTACCCCGTTATTAACAAAACCCCATTAAAATGTGATTATCTACCCTGCCGGCAAGTTGGCGTCTCCCCGTGTTTGCGTTGCATCACTTTCAAACTCCGTTACTTTGTCCAAAAATAAGTTATTAATTCATTCTGCCGTAAAACGGATTTCACTATTGAATTTCGGCTAAACAGCACTCACTGTAATTTGATGTTTAAAAGTTACTTTTTGAGCCCGGGTTGCCGGGCAACCTGCGCAGGTTGAATTCGGTGATGAACTGCGAGCGTCTATATCTTCCCCACTCCTCGATCTATTTGTTGAAGAAGACGGAAAGCAATGCCTTCTATTTGGTAGTCATAGCGTTGACACATTCGACACATGGTTTTTTCGTGTTGTAGTCGTGGATGATATTTGGTGTGCCCTGGCCGACGTCACAAAGTAGGCTGGGCTTAGACTTACATCCGTCGTCTTAAACGCACATGTACGACAAAATTCTCCTACAAGCCATGTTTGTTTTTGTGCTTCTTGGCGTCATCTGCGCACATGCTGGTGTAGTGCGTTTGAGCGCAGGTGTACCACAGCCGCAAAGTTCTTAGAATTGTGTCACAGTTGACAACACGACATTCCTTTCCACTTGTTTCACCACAGCTATTGCGTACTGTTTCTTTGTTTGAACTACGTTTTAGATTCAACTGGGGACTTGCCACACAGATGGAAATTAATTTATGAATATTTTAATAAAATGAACCCAAATTTAATAAAATAAAAACCCCTCATAATTCGTCCCGTTACAAAGATGTTTTAATATATACTATGCTTTAACATGTACAGATTGATGAGATGGCTTGTATCTCATTTAAATATAATTTAAAATATAAAGGAATTGTATCTCATTTTTTATCATGTGAAAAAGAGTTACAGGAGGCTGTGAGAAATTCCTCGAGAAGGATTTAAGTTGCTGAACGCCACTTTTTAAATCCTAATAGTAATTACACTCGAAGAATATTTTTCTCACATTCACAGAAACAAGTGGTACGTACATAAATATTTTTTAAATCATTTTCTAGCGTTGGGATTGTATGTACATGTGATTATATCGTGCTTAAAGTCGATCCTTGCCCTACCCATCGGGTCAGGAATCGCCACTGGGAGTATTGTTTTAAGGCAATCATCTTGAGGAACTGACTTTTCTTACCGCAGGCTAGAGATCATCATAACAATTCGTGCACTATTTGTAGGCGTAATATTTGACTTGAATTTCAGACCGAACCAGTCCTTCAGGTTCTTAGGCCAAGAGAACTGAGTTTTCTTGTTCTTTTTATTTTACGGTTCCATGACTGATAACTTAATAAAAATCTATTGAAATGACAAGATTGATTGAGTAAATGGTGCCCATCCCCAAGGTCAATGGTAACTTCTTTCCAAAATTTATCACCGTCTCCCCCTCCTTCCAACCTTCAGTCTATACTTTAAATGTAATTCGTAGTAATTGATGTAAATCATCAAAACATTTAATATATTTTTTTAGTTAGGGGGTTCCGGACATCCCTATCTAACCAGTGTTAAATCAGCTATATTCATGTACATGTTTCTCAAGTTCTGTAAAAGATACTGAAATTAAATTTTGCACAGACGTAGTCTTATGCCTAGTAACTACTGTAACACAGGAAATTTCAAATATTTTGTTTGGTTCCGGAAAAAAAATTATTGTAAACGTACTCTTTTTACCCGTGTTTCTCGGCATACAACATTTCACAAATGTTACACTATTGCGTAGATCTATAAACCCTCACGTTAAAAATTAAAATATATAAACAGGATTTGGTAAAAACACATTCAGGTTTCTAACTTTTGTAGAAACTAAGAAAAAAACAAAATTTTAAGATGAAAGATGAGCGTACGTTTCAAGAGCTCCGGTTCAGCCAAGTCTCTGAAGATGGCTTTTATCTCCATCACTACTTATATGGGGTGGTGAAAATGGTCCTCACCATGGTGGGTCCGTATCTACATACGGACCATAGCTCTGTATGGATGTGGGACGAGGACAGTTGGAACACAGGGAAAAAGAAGACTTGAAGCACAGGAAATGCTGTGTTGTAGGAATTACTGAAAGCAAGATGGAACGACAAGATTAGTAACGATGAAATTATAACCAGATCCTAAAACAAGATTTCGCGTCCCATTTCTACATTCTAAAAATCTAACGAGACCATTCAGCGTATATTCCGCTAGCTCCAGAAAGTGGTTCACTGTTCAAGCGTAAAACATAGCTTAAGACTCGTTCAAATGTTTTGGCGAATCAGATAGAAGTGTTTACTAACAGTGAAATGTGTTGATTACATCACATGTCAGCCGACTACACGAGACCGATGACAGCTGATTCATCTGTTAACATCAAGACTCAGATAAAGTGAAATTTATTTAATCTAATTTATTATTCGCCGACAAGAGGCACTCATTATGTATCCTTCTTGATCTTGATTGAAGGGGATTTCTCACTGAAGAGATTCTCTACAGTGAGAATTAATTATTAGTAATTGTCACACACACACACACACACTTATCAGAAAATGATTATAATGAATAATCATTACACGGTACTGAAATAAACTGTTTGGCATTCGTAAATGACTTTGCTATACTGTCTGAACATCTGACGTCTTCAGTAACACACAAGTTAATTTTTTAGAGGACATAGCCAGTAGAACAGGCTTAAGAATTTCTGCAGAAAAAAACAAATTTCTCACAAACATTAAAAATGCGCCAAAATTCCTGCAACAGATATTGGTCAAATAGAGAGGGTTAGAAAATTCAAGTATCTAGGGGAAATAATTCAAGAGAATGGTTAAGAAAAATCTGCTATAGAAGAAAGGATTCATAAAATGGAAACAGCATATGGTATAACTAAAGATATTTACAATAAAAAATTGCTTATCTAAGAATGCGAAAATAAGGCATTACAGTACAGTAGTGAGGCCAGAATGCCTATATGTAAGTGAATGTCTACCACTGAATTATAATTTAGACAAACTAGAAATATTGGAAAGACGAATTATTATGAAAACATTAGGCCCACGAAAAACTTCAGAAGGTTGGAAATTAAGAAGTAGTCTAATGATGAAATATATCAAAATATAGAAAATATAACGGAAACAGTGAGAAAAATAAGACTCGTTTTTTTTGGACATTTATATAGAATGGACGACAATATGTTAACGAAACAGATCTTCAAATATCTGTGAACATCAACAACATCTTTAAGTCAACATCAAGTTGGATTAAAGAAGTAAAAAAGACCTTGGAAAAATGTAAACGCAGAAGAAACAATTGAAAGAGAAGTTTTTCGGGCAAAAGTGTTAAAAATGGAAGGAGTCCAGGGTAGGAGAGATAAAAACGCAGGTTCAAAGTGGACTGAAGACAGGAAGAAGAGACATAGTGAAAAGATGAAAGACTATTGGAGAAAAAGAAAAGAACAGGGAATAAAGAATAGAAATTGGCATGTGGTCCTCAGATGGCCGATATAAATAGAAAAAAAAAGAATACGGCCTACAAAACATCATAAACTCGCACCATTGCAAAGTATTCTATGTAAAATAAATACAATAGTTATAGATTTTAGTTATACATTTTGTAATAAATACCATGAAAATCAGTAATTTTTAACAACTAATATTGTTTTTAATGTGTGTGCGTGCGCGCGCGCGTGAGAGAGCGAGAGAAAGATAGAGAGAAGAAAAAAATAATAGACATGAATAGGTGAGAGCTTGAGTCATTTAAACGTCATTATGGGAGTTGCATCACAAGGTCAGGCAAACCGGTGTCTCACAAGAATGAGAAAAACGTGCGGCACGCGAGCCTGTAGTTTGACAAGTCACGATGTCGATGCAGATAGTCGGTACTGTAAACAGCTGATTGAACACCACATTTGGGTTATCTCCGCTTCACAACAACTTGTATGTAAACATCTCTCTCTGTTGCTTGCTTACTGACAGTGCATTATTATTATTACACATTAATGCTATTATTAATGTCAATAACAATATTATCGTTATTATTGATATAAATTTACGTTATTAATATAACAACTGAACGAGGGAAGTGAGGTCTCAGTTTTCACCCGACTGTTTGGCAGTTTTCTGTCTGTCTGTGTCTCGGACACAGTTTTGAATTATACCGCGAAAACATAACAACAAACATACTGAGAAAATTAAATATTCCCACAGTGGTAGTAAAATGCATATGAGATTTAGATTCTATGTACATCCGTTTTGAACAAGTTTTAAAGTATAGGCTAATGAAGGAAGCGTATTATGTAGGATTTGCGCGCTATAATCAGGGTATTTTATAAAAGGTGCTGTATGTCAAATGTGCACAGACTGCAGGAAAAAGCAGATATAGACGGGATAATGTAATAAACGGGCATACGATAACGGGGTTTTACCATTGGCCTATATGTCATATTTTACAGTATAAATTGTCATATTAACGTAACGGAAAACTAATAATATAAATTATTTTTAACGTAAAGACAAAACATTTAAAAAATGTTCTAAAAATTGCTGAACTTACAGTCTCTTGGATCTCTTAGTATTAAATGTATTACAGATTAAACCTTCTAACTGAAGTCAGTCGTATGTTTTTGTTTTTAAGAATTGAATAAATTTTTTTAACGGTTTTAGCTTTAGCGGTCTGTTCCTATTCCACAGTCCACCTTTTCTTAGACCTACCAACATCTCTTCTACCTCTAGGGTTGTAACCATTCGCCATCTTCGGTATTCTACTTTCTTCCATTAAATTTATGTGTTGAACCCATTTTCTTCTGTATTCTTTAATCCTTTCATTAACTATCTAAATCACTTCTTATCTCTTCATTTCTTATATGATCTCGTCTATTACACCTTTTAACTGATCTCAAAAATTTCATTTCTGCTGTTTGTATCTTCTGTTCAATTATATCTGTCCTGGTTTCCGAGGCTACTGTTGGAATTGTGAATTTTTGATTGAGACCACCATATAGGGCAACCGACCCTATGCCGGCTAGATTTTTTATCGAAAATAGTGTGGCTCTTCACCACGCACGACGGTCTTGAGTAGGTAGAGGCTCTGGTCCAAACGGCTCTATATTCCGCATATCCTACTAATGGATATGAAAACATCCTACGGTCACTTGGAATTGAACTTTTTTTTTTAATTTATGACAGAAGTTTCATGAACATCTTTTAGAGAATTAGACTATTCTCTGGCTTTATAAGCAAGGCCCCTCGCATTCCACGTTGCCAAAGTTAATATGCCCACAATACAAATTCCCGTACCTATAGTCGTTCCCTGTCCATATCCATTATTTCCATCCTATTTGTTCCCTTGTGACTAAATGTCCTCTAAGGACATTATCAGCGTCTTGTAGAGTAAGCTCAATGGTAGGAGTGCTGCCTTTGAGCCTCTGGTTCTGCTCTGTGTTTCATTTGGAGAAGAATCTGATTCTTCCGTCCCTAGTGACGTATGGAAACCTTTCTCTGTCGCCCCTACGACCGTTGACCAATTGTCATCTGAATAGGTTGCCAGATGGCAGGTTGCCTAAGAAAGTTTGGAAATACAAGCCGGCCAGAAAACAAAGTCTACGAAGACGTAGAAAGCGTTGGTGAACTGTATATATTTCTTTGGGACCCGAACAGGCGATCGCCTGGTCCCTGATAGAGAAGAAGTTTCCTGAACACTAGTTTGTCAGCAAGCAGTGCGTCGTCCGGGTACTCAAGCAATCCGTTTACATGCGGCAAAGCTGTGTCAAGGCTCATTCCTGACTGCGTAGTAGGTTCCTCTTCTTCTCCTTCACACCCTTCCGAGTCCACTCTTTTTGCTCTGTTGACAGTTTTTCATCAGTTAGGTGCTCAAGTCCTAGATCATTGGCGTCACAATTTATCCATTCTATGATTTTCCTTCATCAGCGTTCTCCAACCCCCCTCCCTCTAAAAACTAAGTTCAGGATCAGAATCAGAACCCCACGAGCCGTACCAGAATCTGAAGCTACTTCCTCTTCAAGTCCTGAATCACTTTTTTTTCATTTTCTACACTTAGGATGGGTTTCCTCCACCATGATTTTACAAACGTGGAAAATTTAATCGAAAAGTTATGGAGTAAATTACGAAGAAGAGACTTAGTACATCCAAATCTAATGAAGAGAATTACACAACATTTAATAGTCGTTATTAAATAGCATGTATGATGACACGAAGATATGAATTGCCGGGAATACATAATTTTGGATTTAAGATAAGTATGTACCCTATCCCCGATACTTTTTAATATTTATACAGATGACATATTACGGCAGAGTGGTAATGAAATCGAATATTACGTACACAACTTAAATCGTATAAATCTGTACTGACTTTGCAGATGACCAAGCTGTAATTACAGACAGAGAATACTCTCTTCAGAAATCAGGACATGAATTACATAAAATAGCGGAAGATTACAACTTACAAATATCTTCGCAAAAAAAAATCGGTATGGAAAATCATACACGAATTCCATGCTCTAAGATTTATATTTAAAATCATTTACATGAATTCGGTTCGATAATTTCTAAAAAATATCGCCCACCGTCAAACTATTTTCACTATTTATAGATATTTTTGTTATTATGGGGTAGTAGTTTAATATAATGTTATTTTTCGAGTCACTTTATCTATAAAAATGAAGCACTTAAAGTTAATATATAAATAAAGTATATTAATATTATATATATTAAGTATATTATACTTTATATATTAACTTAATAGTCAACTAGTTTACAGTTGTTCCAATATTCCAATGTATAAAGAAAAGATAAAGAAAACGCATGTTTACAGTTGCCCCTAAGAGGTTGGAGTAACTGGAAATGAATGGTATTATTATAAATTGAGATTTAGAGGTGTTTATTATTGATATTTAAACAATATTTTTGCATGCAACGTAATAACAAAGATTGAAATAACTATTATTTGCAGTTATTTCATTTTAAAACCTATACATAATTTTTAATTAATAAACTAAATACAACAATTATATTAACAACTCGGAACACAAAGTTCTTTATAAGTAAAAACATAAAGTTTTACCTTACAACCTGAACCAGTTTTCACCTTTAAAAGGCTTTTTCAGAAGTACCTGAGGGAGGTACTTATAAGAGAAACTTATAAAAAACTTTGTGTTCCGAGTCGTTAATATATAGTTAAGTAACGGACACGTCATAGACAACGAAATCCAAGAATCAATAAACATTCTCCAATCCTTCATATTTCATTTCCAATAACTCAACTATATATTTTTAGGTTAGGTACACTTTTCAAAACTTTTTCATCAAATGCTGAGAAGTGTGAGCTTGTAATTGTTTGTTTTGATAAACCCCTTAATAAGGTTTCTCAGGAACAATAACTGGAAGCTACAGTTTGCTTCTAGGATATATCTCATGAAATAATGGAAACTTGCTACCTGAATTCTGTTTTTCTTTGACTTCCTATTCCACAGACATACAATACTTTTAGTTTTTCAAGGGATTGGAAGATGACTCTACAAGGGATAAATCTGTATCTTAATAAAATGTTAAAGGTAAGTGTATAATCCTAGATGGAAATTTTATGAACAATTCAAAAGACTGTGAGAAAGCAAATTGATGACCTGTAAAAGGGAGAAGTACTTATATTTAGTTAACTAACGGACATGTCATGGACAACGAAATCCAAGAAATTAGAGAACCGTAAAAAGAACTTATTGGGTCTTTGACTAATCTAAGCAAAATTCAAGAGCTCTAATAAAAACCATTTAAAACAAATGACTTTAGTAGATTACTCATATTAAGTCTCTAAGAATATATTAAAATTACAGCTTGTTTCATGCACTTGTTATTTCAGCTTATTTTCTTAGCAACTGACAATAGTGTTAACTGGATATTGAAACACACCATATATTGGTAGTCTTTTCTATAGTCATAGTGTGACATGTTACAATCACTGTGCTGGTTGGTCACTAATCTCATCAGCCATGTTCATCCATTTTCTGGTAGAAAATATTCAAGCAAATGGAAATACTCGAGCAAAACATAGACCTACATAAATAAAATGATACATACTTGAGCACTTTTCAAAAATAAAATTAACTGAATTCTATGGAGTGTTACAGAGTGAATTGCTTTGACAGTTTCTGAAACAAAGCTTTCTAGAGAAGGAGACCTACCTCCAAAATTATAAGACTAGTGTTTACAGTGCTATAGAAGAATAGAATGTAGAATAATAAAATCCAATGTTTTGAAATGAAACCTGACAGCACAAAGATGATAAGGAATCATTCAATAAACAAAAAAAAAATTAAAAATAGGCAGTCATTGAGGACTGCCGACAGAAGTGAAAACTTAAAACTATGAAATAACAGTGGTTTTTTTGGATATTCAAATTAATTGTAGTATCAAAAATTAAAATTTTTTGTAAATTAAAATCTTTAACATCAGTCTGGTTTTCATATCTATCGGCACTTCGAGCAACAATTATATACATTTTTATATGGTTTACTTATTAATCAAAACATATGATGGGCTGCGCAAGCCCAGTACAAAATATAAATACAACTTAATTGACATAATCCAAAATTTCGATAATATAAGCTAATAAAAAATAATTTTGAATTAGTAACTATATTTTCAAAATTCAACACACAAATCTAAAATTATTATAAAATTTTATAGAATTTTTAATTTTAAAATCCGCAGCAAAAATACTATCGAACGACTAGAAATTTGTTTTACCACGCTAGTAAGATAACTCCTAAGCCACTATGAAATACTCATTGCATGATGTATGGCAGAGGTCAAATATCAAAAATAAAAAATAAATAATATCAAATTTTTAAACGGAAATATTGATACGAATATTGGAAATATTTGAAAATACATGCTTTGTTTATGTTATTCATTTTTCTATATAAAAATATTAATATATTTAGTACTCACTTTTGTACTGCACAGTGATCCTACATTTGAACATTTAAAATAATGATCAAACTAAAACACAATTTAAACAATGCACAGTATACACACATTAAACTTTCCACGTAGTCAATTTAACTTTACTTATATACATATACACAGCACTAATGTTAAAATCTTACAATAATAAAAAAACTATTAAAAATACATACTTCGACATTAGACATGACGAAAAACCCTAAGTTAACAGCCAGACGGACAAATAACAATTATGTAAATATCATATAATATAGTATAAGTAATTAATAAGAATAAAAATAATATAAAATAGATCATAAGTATTGCGTTAATTGTTAATACGGAAAGCCGAAATCGCGCTAGGGATCGAACTTCTTCTTCTTCTTTCTATGGCACTACAGCCCTTGTTGGGCCCTGGCCTCCTTCAATTTTTCCCCCCATTCTCCTCTGTCAGCAGCCATCCTCCTCCAGGAACGCACAGGGATCGAACACGCGATAGCAAATTCGGCAGCGTAAGAAACTCCAAAATAAAGTACGTAAACGATAAAAGTGTGTTAAATAGTATAAATAGTATTACAATTGTATAATATAATTCTAGTATAATAGTATTACACACAAGTATAATCTATACTTTCACTGCTGGCCACGCGCAACACGTCATACTTATAGCTACAGATATACTGTTAGCATTTGCATGTCGGTGACGCGAACTCATAAGATTTTACCCATCCAAAAATCGCGCTAGGGATCGAACACATGATAGCAAATTCGGCAGTGTAAGAAACTCCAAAAAATAAAGTACGTAAACGATAAAAGTGTGTTAAATAGTATAAATAATAGTATTACACACAAGTATAATCTATACTTTCACTGCTGGCCATGCGCAACACGTCGTACTTATAGCTACAGATATACTGTTAACATTAGCATGCCGACATTATCATGTTGGCATTAGCATGTCGGTGATGCGAACTCATAAGATTTTACCCATCCAAAAATCGCCCAACGTGCCTATAGAAGTTTTCACTTCAAAAACAAATTACTAAAATTATTAATAAAACAAATGAACTCAGAAATTTAATTTCACCAAATTATTTCTATTTAAGACAAATTAAATATAGATTGATAACCCACACATTAATCATAGCATTGTTAATTTCACAATTCCATGAAATTTTAACTAATGGATATTGAACATTTGATTGAAAATATAGAATACCAGTAAGCCTAGAAGCATTAATGTAAAGCTTGTTTTCATAAAAAGTGAATTGAAAGAAAAGAAATACCGGTACACAATTTCAACATTTGTTTGAACTGTAACGAGAAATGCCTTTGAGTTAGTGTAATGTAAGACACAAAAATACTGCTATTGCACTAATTAAGATGTATTTAATGTTAAAATAAAGGTAACTGACAGTATTAAGTTATTCTTAGATGTAGTAAGTTAGGTTAGGCCAAATTGCTCATTAGACTCTGACTAAATTTCAATGATACAAAGTGCTCATAAAGACGTTTAGTCCTACACTTAAAAAAATTATTTGCACATATGAGCCAGGGGGCCATTCCTACTCTAGTTACATTGGACATGAGCAGGAAGCAGATGTATTAATAAAATATTATCACTTAACAAAATACAGGAATAATTATAATTATTTAATTATAATAAATTAAATAGGCAATGGACTTAAACCTGCAGTAGAGACTTTAGTTTATTATAAAACAAATAGGAAGAGAATTGAAGATTTCTTGTTTGCAAATGTTATACCAGTTTTCTTCACATGCAAGTAATGGCAGGTTACAATTTTTAATCATATTTTCTCATAATAAACATATGTTGCTACTGATTTTTGTTTGTTAAGAGTATGAAAACATGTTTTTTAATATGATGTGTGAAAATAATCATAGAACTGTAAGTCGTGAGTGTCTATTTTTATTCAAACCTGAGAAGTCGCTATATAAAACAAATCATTACACCACGTAAAACAAGTTTCTATACAACTTTGTAAAAGGCTGTAAATGTAAAATATTTAATTTTTGTATTCAGAATATACAAAACTTTGTTTATACATTTGTTATTTCTATCTTTTTAATAACAATAGACAATGGTACAAAGTCTGTAAATGGTACAAACTAAGTATGGACTCTTTATTTGTTTCTATTCATAAACAAAGGGCCTTACTGTAATCAGTTTTATGCAAAATACACTCTTTGACATCTTTTAATGCAATATAGGCTAGTCATTTTATATCGGTGTCAAGTGGTTCTTCCAATTTTTTTTTCGTTAACTTAGACCAACATAAAATTCCACAATAACCAATTAGGCTACTAATAATTAATCATTTGCATATTGATAGAAACTTGCACATTGGTTTTTATTGCATTAGGTTGAAGTGATGATTTTAATGTACTTCTTTCATTATAAATTAGATTAGATTATTCGTCTTTGTAAGGTAATAATGTGCTGTAAATGGGAAATGGGAACTAGCTTATAATTTCGGTCCAATAAATTCAGAACAAGAAAGGAAACTAAATAACAATTATGCTTTTAAAAAAAAGGTGAACAGGGAAATCGCCTCGCATTGAACATATCAACTTTCTTTCTTACAAAATAATGGAAACTGCATAAGAATTATACCGGAAGAGAATGGTAATAGGGAATCATGATTCAGCATGGTCTCAGGTTCAAAAGTACAGCCGTTTTTTGTACACTAATTACGGAAATTTTTGTTAAAACGTAGGTTTCTTCTAGTACCAAATAATCATTTATTTTCTAATTCCATTACAACCATACCAAAACATTTACGATATTTGTACATCTTACACATAACCCCCACGAAGTTTTGAAAATAACTAGTTAATATATAATCTATAAAAGGCCTTAAGCATCAGATTTTTATTTTTTGCCTTTAAAAATGTACTAAATTAAAATCTGTTTCATACAGTTATTATTTTAAATTGTTTTCATAGCGAAATATTTTTTTGGAACTACGCTTCTGCTCACCACAGACAGCTTGGACAAAATTCATTGGCGGGCTTTTCTAATTTCTACAGAGATGGACAACCACACTCCCCTCCATAGTACTTAGTGTTTACCTAAAGTTGACTAGTTGACTATCTCTGTATTTAGAATATTACCAACAAAGATAGTCAACATGGCAACATCCGACTGTTGTCCATCACTGCATTAAGAACGATTCAGTAGAGGTGGGCTAAACTGTTATTTTTAAATGGGGTGTTCAGACCACAAGAAGACCAAGTCCATTTTTGTCATACTCTTTATTTTGCATGCAGTACTAGCACAAGACTTTTCAGAGCAACAACAGACTAAGCCCATGCTTTGTTATTTAGCCAACTGTAGCAGCACTAGTGGCAGTCATGGTTTCAATTCACATATATTTTCAGAGCACAAGTGAACCAAGTCCTCATATTTAGTATTAAAGAAAGAAAATCTTATTAAAATAATTATAACAGCACTTTTGGCCATGATCATTATTTAAGTTAATATCTTAGTTAAGTTAATTCAATAAACATTTAATATCTTAACTGCAATTATGACAGTCACCAGAGATTGAAAATGCTCCCCAGAACTAATTATTGATGATTAACTTTATCCTTGTTTCTCGAAATATGACAGAACATATTCGATATGACAGAAATAATATTTTCATATTATTATTTAATAATAGTATGAAAATACCGTTCCAAAAAAATAACAGGTACGAATACCTGTTATTACATACTAATTATACATAACCTATATTATCCTTTGTAAGTAACTCGTTTTGAGTTGCCTGCAGGTCTCCTATGTAATATCTTCAAATAAATATACTGCAAGTAGGTTTATTTTCACCTAGATAAACCTATTAATATATTGTTACGACGGTCTACTCGATCGTCGTAGGTACAGTGGAAACAATATAAGTACAAGACAACAATTAAATCACTAATCACACCTTTACTTTTTACAGTTAAACAGTTCGTAATTAACAACACAGTGTCCACAACAAATCAAATGAAAATTGTTCACACGCAATAAAATGTCCACTAATATTAAAACTCAATTGTATTACAATTATACCATCCGATTATAAAACGCAACACTTCACTAATAACTACTTGAACGTACACAGTAATATCGCTACTATAACTCTCGGACCGCACTATCCAAAATCGCAACTGATACTGAACTGAAGGTCGCTTGAGTACCGGTATTTATATCTAGTCGAATATCTAGATGATTCCTAATTGCGTCGTAGTGTACGTATGAACTACGTAATTAACTACAGCCTTGACACAGGCCGAGCGCCCGAGCGAAGCCCGGCACAGTCGAGAAGATTCTCGCAAAATGCGTCTAGTAGCACGCTTGCATTCTTGCGTTAGTGAAATTGGATGTTGTTGTGTTTACTGTACGTGTGTGAAATTTATGTGTCGGTGTAGGGACGGTTTCATTATTACACCGACACATAAATTTCACACACGTACAGTAAACACAACAACGACCAATTTCACTAATGATGAAATAAACCTATTAGATAAAGGTCTAAAACACAATTTAGGCATCAGTCCAACCAATAACAACAATAATAAAAGGCACACACGTGACATAGTCTTAGACGCTGAAACAGCCATACAACACATGCTTAACAAAGACCATGATACCATACGCCATGATATAAAACGCAAATTACAATACACACAAAAAAACGAACAAAAACAACACAATAATGAATTCCAAACACTAAAAAACATAAAACGTAAATTACAAGAACACAACCTAACCACACTCAAAGCAGACAAAGGTAATATAAATGTCATAATGGAAAAACAGGCTTTAAATAACAAAATCGTAACATTTTTTAATGAAAAAAACATCACTAAATTAAATAAAGACCCCACCCCAAAATATCACAAACAAATAAAACCCTAAATAACACAAAACACATAGTATCACCTGACAACATCAAATATCTAAAACAAATTGAACCAAATGCCCCTACACTAAATGCACTACCGAAATTACACAAACCAAATATTCCCATCAGGCCACTTATAAACAACACACAAGCACCTGCACACAAAATAGCTAGACACTTAGATAAATTAATCAGAAATAGCATAAATTTAACAAACAACACCACCATCAAAAATAATTTAGATCTAGTGAATAAAACTCAACATGTCCACATTCCACACAATTCCACACTAGCTTCATTCGACATAACAAACCTATACACCAATGTTCCCATAAAAGAAACTATAACTACATTAGAACAATTACTAAAAATAAATAACACACCTGAAACACACATAAAAGAGATCATCCATCTAACAAAAATTGTCACTGATCAAAATTATTTCACACACAATAACATGTTTTACACTCAAATAGATGGACTATCCATGGGCTCCCCTATATCAGGTATACTAGCCGAAATATTTGTACACACCATAGAACAGGAACACATTCTGAACAATAACAAATACACCGATAAAATAATGTATTGGCACAGGTATGTTGATGACATTTTACTCCTCTACAACGGCAACAAAAGACAAATAGAAAATTTCCACAAATACATTAACACTATACACCATAAATTAAAATTCACGCTTGAAATAGAACTAAATAATAGCATCAACTTCTTAGACCTTACAATCACCAAAACAAACAACACACACACATACAAAATATACAGGAAACCCACCACATCAGACATGGTCATACATAACTCATCCAACCACCCAACTCAACACAAACATGCAGCTTTCAACTACATGCTCCATAGGCTCACTTCAATACCCCTAAACACACATGACTACCAAGAAGAATTAAACACAATCAAATATATAGCAGTCAAAAATTGTGATGGTACAATCATGGTACATTGTATAATTACATAAAATATGGTAACGAGATCATAAATATTGTATTTTCCTATTTTTTGACATACCCAACCCAACCTCAAACACCCTATATAGAATTTACGGTGAGTGGACTATTTTACAGTATTTGCCAGGATTTGAACTAATTCATGACAAAAAACGGTGTCACATCACAAAAACGGTGTGCAGTTATTGAGATAAGCAGAGCCAAGCCTTCGTTACGTCAGAGGCGGAGAATGTGTTGACAACTACAAACAGCGATGTCAACAATTTAGACAAAGGAATGTGACGTCAATACACCCCACTTCCGCAGATTTCAACCAGAAATTGCCGTCATTTCATCTGCAGCTCTGATTTGAGCCTGCCGGCCGCCCATTCACTTACGAGTGAATTTTAACTTTTTAGACCACTGTAGGTGGTTAATAAACAGTATAATATCAAAATGTATTAAGGAAAGTAATAGTTCGGTTTGGTGTAGGCGTCCTCGACCGATTAAGTCGTTCGTAAACAAGATCGACATATAGAATCGGTCCCACGACGGTGGGTTACGTGGGTTAACCAAAGGTGTCCCGTCAAGCGCAGTAAAATACACCGATTGTGCTGATATACGAACGAGACTGGCAGTGCGAGGAAGCCAACACGGAAATTGGTGAGAGCGTTCCTTATATATTTTGAATCCTTTATTTCCCAATATATGTTATTGTAGAAATCAATCATTTAACAAATTATTCAAAATTTCAATCTAAATTTAAGGAGCTCCAAAATTTAAATAAGTTGTACCATGAGAATGAAAGGGTGCGTGGTTGTGTGAGTGCGTAATTATTCTAAGTGCTGGGTTGAGCACCACTATATAAATATATACATGTTATTATTGTATAATCATTTAAACATATAATCATTAAACTTAATCAAAGTTATTATTACACATTATGTTTTTGGAAGGGTTACAGTTGGTTTTAAAAAATGTTATGTAACAAAGTAAAGAATAAAAAGGGGTATTTCATTGGTAACAATTAGAACAGCTGTTTTGTTATTTCAAGCAATTTCCGTTTCCTATAACTTCGCGTAACGAACTTCTGGCCCATGACTTAGGTAATAAATAAAGATGGCGTCTTAGTTTATGTATACATAACCACATTTGTGAGATATATCGTATTTATAAATTCAAAAATAACGTAACTATACAGATGTCGCCCGTAATAACAGGGACCTTATGTAATATTATGTATGTATATTATTACATGGGATACGCCTAGAAAGAACACGGAAAAAAAAAAAATTGCTTGAGGTAACAGACAAAATTTTATAATTCGTAAACATAACCCCACAATTAGGTTATACAATTGTATGCATGCGTGCATTACACAATTGCCAAAATGAGTACTAATGACAATATTACGTTAGAAATAGGTACAACTAATGTAAATTTGACTGGCGAGATGGATGTACAAACACCTCAAACTAGTCAGATTGACGAGGCGCATACGCCTGTATCTGTAGGAATAACGAAAGTCAATACATCCATTTCAACTAGTTTAGATAGTAAGCAGGATGAAACTAATGCAATGATACAATTGTTATTAAAACTAGATAAAAAACTAGATGAGCAGAATAACGAAATTAAAGAAATTCAAAGTAGTTTTAAAATTAATTTCCATGAGATGAAAGATGAAATTAAAAGACAAAATTGTCAATTTGATGAGCGAATTAACACAGTAGAAACACGTTGTGATAACATACAGAAAAATACACTAGCCATTGTTGATGACAAGTTCAGTAGTACCATAAATGATTTAGACACGAAAATCGATCTAGTTTATGGCACAGTAAATAAAACTATTAAAAGTCAATTAGAGACAAGCAGTACAGAAATACAACAGAAATGTTTACATTTTGTAGAAAGTCAAGTAGAAGTTAAAACCAATGTGTTGCAAAATCATTTAGAAAACATTGAAATAAACGTGATAGATATTACTAAAAATTTAGAAGCTATAGATAGTACTATGACTGAACATGAGAAAAATACCAAGAGTAGATTTAATTTGTTACAAAGTAAGATTAAAGAAATTGATGACTTAACTGTACAAAATAGTATGGATGTGCATGATAAATATGATATGATTGCAAATAATTTGACCAGTGTAAAAAACGAATTATGGGGAGAAATAAATAAAAATGTTTCAAGCATAACTGATAGAGTAGTAGTACCTAGAGATTTCTATAATGAAATAGAACTAGAGAATTTTAGCCATGAAAACAGAGTAATACATCCCATGCGATTCCTTAATCAGACTAGGGATTATAATCATTTTAGTAGTAGTAGCTGGGAAGTGAAATTAAATAAAATTATTAAATGTTTCAAGGGTAACTCAGTCATATGGGCTGAAGCTCATAGGTTAGAATGGGATTGCTATAATACTTTTGAAAAAGCTTTTAAGGGTAAATATTGGACAGAAGAAGAACAGGAGACTTTAAGAAGCCATATTATGGGAACGGGTAATTTCATGGGACGTAACGTTAGTAATAATAACATTACTATTTATGTAACAAAATTGTACAACGAAGCTAAATATTTAGAGCCTCCTATACCATTTAAGTCATTTGTTAGGTATGTTAGTAAGCACTTACCTAGAGAAGTGCAGGTCACTCTGATGACTAAAGAAATAGAAAATCTTGATGAACTGGAAAGGGTATTAGATATACTACAAAGTATAAATGATCGTGAAATGGGTAGACGCCCTATACAACCAAATACGTATAACCATAACAATAATAACAATGAGTTTAATCGGCCAAGGCCTTATTTTAATCATACTGGCAATAAATATAATGTTAGAAATGATTTACAGACACCAGGCGGTTGGAGTTGTTCTAGTTGCAGGAAGGAGAATCGGGGTCACATGCAGCATTGTTATTTCTGTAAAGCACCAAGAAATAACCAAGTAAAGCAATTCATACCTGCGAACAGAGGAGCCCCGAGTAACAAAGGAGCACCGTACCACCATCAGGGACCAACACGCGGACACCCTGTGCCATCAACAAGTCATAATAGGACACAGCCGGAAAACTGAAGTCAACAGTGGTAAGTAGGACCCGACCACTGTTCAGGGAAACTCATGAGGTCCGACCCATCGAGAACTTACAATCCAACGTAATAAAAGCAGACATCGTTGCAGATTTATTGGAGGAGGAGTGTAACACGACATTGGAGGTGAGAGCTGGACTCACGGAAATACAGGTAACAATAGATAATAGAAACTTTAAAACACTTGTCGATACAGGGAGCGAAATTTCAGTAATAGCCGAGAACATTTTAAGTGAATTGAAAGAATTGAATAAGAATATTCCAGTTTTACCCGTAGCAGGGGTTACAGTAATAGGAGTCACGGGGGTATGTAGTAAAAGGGTGACAAAACAGATACATTTAAGCTTCTCAATTGGAGATATGAATTTTGATAATACATTTTTGGTAGTCAAGGGGTTAAGTTTAGACATCATTTTGGGAAATGATTTTTTACAAAGAAATAAAGCTGTAATAAATTTTAAAGAAAAAGTGGTGGAGTTAGATGGGGGTGATCGGTCTGTGAAAATTAATTTTGAAAATGTGATAAATAAAGTTAGAACCACTGGTGTGAAATTGTTACAGAAACAAGTAGTTGAGAATCACTTAGATACTAAAGTAAATTTTTGTATAGAGGGTGAGTATTTAGAAGATGTTGATAATGAAATGAGTAATATTAATAATGAAGTATGGGAGATAAGGGCGGATGAATTCTGTAGTGGGGGTGAGGTGATAAGGAGTGGCCAACGTAGAGCGTTATGGCAGGTAATAGAGCAGTTTAAGGGAGTGTTTGCCGATATTCCAGGAAGGGCAAAAAATTATGAATGTATGTTACAGATAAAGGAACACACACCATTCATGCAGCGGAGCTATCCAGTGCCTTACTCTAAAAGACGAGCGGTGCAAGAAGAGTTGGACAAGATGTTAGATAATGGTATCATAGAGAGGTCAGTGTCTCACTACTCAAATCCGTTAGTGGTGGTAATCAAGAAGGAAGGAGGAGTAAGATTATGCCTAGACGCAAGGAAAATTAACCAAATTATTATACCAGACCGAGAATCACCAGAATCTATAAATGAGATCTTTCAAAAGTTTAGTGGCGTAAGATTTATGACGTCCTTAGATCTGACTGCTGGATATTGGCAGGTACCTTTAGCAGAGGTAAGTAGGCAATACACAGCATTTTTGTTTAACGGAAAAAATTATCAGTTTAAGCGACTACCATTTGGGCTAAATACCAGCGTAGCTAGTTTCATTAAATGTTTGGATAGAATTTTGAGACCAAAAGATTTAGATTTTCTCACAGTTTATGTAGATGATATTTTAATAGCTTCACGTACATTTGAAGACCATTTAGAACATTTAAAATATGTTTTAGGAAAATTAGAAGCGGGAGGATTAACCGTAAATTGGGATAAGTCCAAATTTCTACAAACGAAGATTAATTTTTTAGGATTCATTATTACATCGGAAGGAATTTCCGCAAACCCGGACAAGGTCGAATCTATTATGCGCTTCCCTGAACCGCGAAACATCAAACAACTTCAGAGTTTTCTTGGGCTGTGCAACTTTTATAGGAAATTTCAGAGGAACTACGCCTACCTAACCGCAAAGTTAAGTGCGGTATTGCAGAAGAACCGACAATGGAAATGGAGAGATAGTAGGAACACACAATGCTACAAATTTAAAGTTGTACTGGTCGACTTAGTTATTTTATATTGATGTTTTATATTTGGAGTATATGAGTATTAATTTAGTTATTGGTTTACAGAAGGGACTATCCCCCATTTTCGGGCGATCACAGATTCACCACCTCTGATCGTGGATTTTGGAGTTTGGGAGGCGGACCATGGTTGGCGGAACTGACGTAAGGAAGTAAAAGCAACGATGGTCTTCCTCCACACAAAATTGGTAGAAATTTGAAAATTTAATCTTATTATTGAACGGGGAGGGGGACCCCTAATTCTTGGGATATATATAAAAAAAAAAAAATAGCTATATTTTGGCATTGATCCCTTGAATCTTGTTTTATTCTAAAATTTTATAGAATAAAATTTGAAAATTGTGTAACTTAAGAGGTTAACTCAGTAAGGAGTTATATTTTTTTTATGTAACTAAGCATATCAGAAGATCCATTGTTTTCCTGGAGTGTTAGAAAAGTGATGTTTTGGACTTGGAAAGTGTCTACAAATTTATTAATGTAACTAAAGAATTAACATTTTTAAATGATATTTCAATTTTGATATATCTTAATTATTTATTAAGATATGATTGAATATGATTGAGTAGTTAAAATGTATTAACTGTATTATTAATATATCAGTGTTAATTATTAATGTATTATGTATTTATTTGAAAACTTTTTAACATGATTTTAAATAAAATTTATTTAATATGTGTAGGAAGAGAAAAAAAAAAATTTTTAAATGGCGTTGTTAATAATATTTATCAGCCAGATGATTAACTGTTAATAATAATAATAATAATAATACTAATAATCATAATAAAAGTTTATTTTAAGGGTTATAAATAAATAAATCGATTTATTAAATTTCTTGATTTGTTTTCTCCAAGTTTGGGAGATATATAATTATATTTTATATTATATATATTTTATATTTTCAATTATATTTCATTCAATTTTAATCCTTTTTCATATTCTTTTTAATCCTTGAGATTTATTATTTTTATAATTTTTATACTTTCTAATTTTATTTAATATAATTTATAATTTTATAAATAGTAAGCCAACCCAGTGCTTATTGGCACAAACCAGCACTTAGCTAAGGGGAACCATATCAGTTAAGGAGGTAGTGATTCAATAAGCCACTATATTAAGATTTTTTATAAATTGTTTCAGTGTTTGGGGTGTGACAGCGGTCCTGAGCTGGCCAACGCGTCAGAGCAGGGGCGTTAAGAGCCTAAGTGGCCTTATGGTGTTGGGATCTCGCAGGAGAAGTCCAGTAAGGTCATGAAGGTACGGTCCTCATCACCAGACCAAGGGTGAGTTATTGTTATTTTTTATATAAAATTGTAAGGGGGTTGTGGCGACTTGTCCTGACTGATCCCTTTAGGAAGTATGAAAGGGTCAATGAAAGTTTGTGTGGTTCGTCACACCATCTTTCATTGAGGGGGTTTTGTGATGGTACAATCATGGTACATTGTATAATTACATAAAATATGGTAACGAGATCATAAATATTGTATTTTCCTATTTTTTGACATACCCAACCCAACCTCAAACACCCTATATAGAATTTACGGTGAGTGGACTATATTACAGTATTTGCCAGGATTTGAACTAATTCATGACAAAAAACGGTGTCACATCACAAAAACAGTGTGCAGTTATTGAGATAAGCAGAGCCAAGCCTTCGTTACGTCAGAGGCGGAGAATGTGTTGACAACTACAAACAGCGATGTCAACAATTTAGACAAAGGAATGTGACGTCAATACACCCCACTTCCGCAGATTTCAACCAGAAATTGCCGTCATTTCATCTGCAGCTCTGATTTGAGCCTGCCGGCCGCCCATTCACTTACGAGTGAATTTTAACTTTTTAGACCACTGTAGGTGGTTAATAAACAGTATAATATCAAAATGTATTAAGGAAAGTAATAGTTCGGTTTGGTGTAGGCGTCCTCGACCGATTAAGTCGTTCGTAAACAAGATCGACATATAGAATCGGTCCCACGACGGTGGGTTACGTGGGTTAACCAAAGGTGTCCCGTCAAGCGCAGTAAAATACACCGATTGTGCCGATATACGAACGAGACTGGCAGTGCGAGGAAGCCAACACGGAAATTGGTGAGAGCGTTCCTTATATATTTTGAATCCTTTATTTCCCAATATATGTTATTGTAGAAATCAATCATTTAACAAATTATTCAAAATTTCAATCTAAATTTAAGGAGCTCCAAAATTTAAATAAGTTGTACCATGAGAATGAAAGGGTGCGTGGTTGTGTGAGTGCGTAATTATTCTAAGTGCTGGGTTGAGCACCACTATATAAATATAAATATATACATGTTATTATTGTATAATCATTTAAACATATAATCATTAAACTTAATCAAAGTTATTATTACACATTATGTTTTTGGAAGGGTTACAGTTGGTTTTAAAAAATGTTATGTAACAAAGTAAAGAATAAAAAGGGGTATTTCATTGGTAACAATTAGAACAGCTGTTTTGTTATTTCAAGCAATTTCCGTTTCCTATAACTTCGCGTAACGAACTTCTGGCCCATGACTTAGGTAATAAATAAAGATGGCGTCTTAGTTTATGTATACATAACCACATTTGTGAGATATATCGTATTTATACATTCAAAAATAACGTAACTATACAAAATGGATACAACCCCGAATTAATAAATAAACTACACAAACGCATCCTAAACACAAAACGTAAAACACATCAGACCAACAGCACACAACCCAGTAAATACATAACACTTACATACTACAATTCCAATACACACAAAATTGCTAACACATTTAGGAAACATAATTATAAAGTAGCCTACAGAACCAACAACACCATTAGGAAACACATAAATAATACTAACAAAGACACAGACACGTACAACAAAACAGGGGTATATAAATTAAATTGTAATGATTGTCACCAATTCTACATCGGCCAGACGGGAAGATCTTTTTCCTCCAGATTTTCAGAACATTTAAAAGCCCTCACCACAAACTACATACATTCTACATTTGCCACACATTTACAAAACGAAAACCACAGTTACACAAACATAGAACACAACATGGAAATATTACACTACTTACCTAAAAGTAGAAAACTAAACACAGCTGAACAATTTGAAATATACAGATATCACGCACTACAACCAAACAACATATTAAATGAACAATTACATTATAGATCACATACACTATTCGATACACTGATCCAAACACACAATTTGAACCTCAACGCCAATTCCCTCCCACCATCAACCCCCACCACACACACCAATAGTCCATAACCATTATTCTGTAAAATGACATTCAGTATTTACTCCCACTGAGGAAGAGGCACATCACCTCGAAACGTATGGGGAAGTGATAAAGAAAGTAAGTTCATATGTGAAAGTTTATATATATAATAATATTTTATAAAGTGAACGAAGAGGATGAATCAACAAGGTAATTAAAATTATTTTGTAAAACCTCAATCAAGTGAAGACACAAAAGTTCGAGCAGCCAAGCTTACACTAGCCTACCACATGGTAAAACATCACCAAACCTTTAGATCTAGTGATTGTACTAATAAGCTTAATAGCGTTATGTTTGATGATTCTTCCATTGCAAAAAATTTAGTTCGGCAAGAACTAAAGTATCAGCCTTAGTAAAAGGAGTTATTGCTCCCCAGAGTTTAAAGGAAAGCCTTGAGAACATCAAAAAGTCTTCTTTCTATGGGATATCCACTGATGCCAGCAATCATAAAGCTGCTAAAATATTTCCGTTTGTTGTTCAGTTTTTCGATATTAATGAAGGAATTCAGTCCAAACTTTTGAAGGTGAGTTCCCTACCTAATGAAACATCTGACGAAATTTCAACATTTTGTATGAATACTATTGAAATGTTTGATCTCGAAAAAAATAAATGTGTGGCATTTTGTGGAGACAATACGAACACCAACTTTGGTGGTTTAAAAAGACAAGGCAAATGTAATGTATTTACCAAATTAAAGACAACAGTGCATGAAAACATTGAAGGGATAGGCTGCCCTGCAGTTTTACACAATTGCGTGCAGACATCTGCTGATAGTTTTAGCTGTAATATTGAAACTATCATTATGAAGGTATTCTCGTACTTTTCTATATACACAGTTAGAACAGAGAGGCTTAAGGAGTTTTGCGATTATGTAGGGACTGAATATATGAATGTAATGTGTCACTCGAAAACCCGCTGGTTATCACTATTTCCAGCAGTTGAACGAGTCATCAGGCTGTTTGAACCCTTAAAAGATTTTTTCCTAAATGAAGACAAAGCCCCCAAAATATTGGTTCAATTTTTCAGCAATCCTTTAAGTGAAGCCTACATATGGTTCATTCACAGCCAGCTTAGCACTTTGCAGCATGGAATAAAGGAAATTGAGGGGAGCACGAAAAGTGTAATAGAGGTAAAGGATGTCCTGAAAAATACTCTTGAAACTGTTACTAGGAAAAAAGAGCAGCAGTTCATTTCTTTTAATATTAAATCTGTTCTTAAAAGAGCAGAAGTAACACAATCAGCAGAAAAGGACTTTAAAGAAGAAGTTGACAAATTTTATGACACTTGTATAGAATATCTGAGCAAGTGGAGCACCTCATATTCACCATTATTGTCGGTGTTTGATTGGATGTTATTGAAGAGAGTGCCAAAATGGGAAAGTGTTGAGACAGTTTCTTATTTGAAGGGGAAAAAAATTGAAATCGATGACTCCATTCTCTTTGATCAATTCGGGATATTGACAAATTTCGTTGAAGAAAATCTTCACAAGTGGAATGATGAAAACGAAGCACCATTGCAGTGTCATGAGAAGTGGGTGAGTTTTTTTAAAAGCTGTGACCATCTTCAGCAGTACTCTGAGATGGTAATAATTGCAAGGTATTTGTTTGCAATACCAGCCCATAATGCCAATGTAGAAAGAATATTTTCGTTCATGAATATCCAGTGGACTGATGAAAGGAACAGAATGGAGGTGGACTCTCTTGAAGCAATCCTACAGATCCTGTACAACTACAAAATCGACTGTGTAGAATTTTACCACTACGTCTCAAAGAACAAAGACATGATCAAGAAGGCTGGAAGCAGTGAAAAATACCCGTTTCTCCAAGGACAATCAACCCTATCTACAAGCGCTCAGTAATAGTTAAAGCTTATGTTAATTTTACTTTATTAAAAATTTCATGGCTATAATATTTTGAAAAATCATAATAAATTTGTTTTTTATTATGTATATTAAATATCATTAATTAACAGATATTGTAGAAATAAATCAGAGTAAATTTGTTTTTATCCTTTTTACTAATAGTAAATAGGCTATCATCGGGTTAACAAAATGTATTAACAAAACATTAATATTAAAAATTTTAAAAACCTGGGTACATTTGGGGGGGGGGGTCCATTGGAGCCTGGCTGGTTGTGTCCCGGTTTTCTCCGAAAATGATTTGGTCACCCTAGTCTAGTAGCACGCTTACATTCTGGATATCTCTGGAACGTTCGATAAACACGTAGATTGTTCGTGATGCCGTAACAATATTAATAAATCTACTTGCTGTGTATTTATTTGAAGATATTATATAACCTATACTATATAATTTGTTATAAAAAATAAATTGAAACTAAAAGTATTAACAGTGTTACTTTACACTGTGACTTTATTAAACTATTACTGTTTAAAAGAAAATAAGAAACAAGAGAATTTATAGGCCTATCTCCCTTTGGGAATACCAATTGAAGTTTTCACTAGGAGTAAACAAACTAACATTGGTTAGACAAATCAGTTGCGAAAATTGGGGCAATTAAATTTAGAGTAGGCCTACACGTAATACCATAACAAATAATGTGAAAAAACATCAGAAACATATAATAAAAACATAACAGTAAGCCACAAGAGTGAATGAGAATAAACAAAATTTTACAAATAAAAAACTAATAAAATAAATATAAATAAATAAATAAAAACTTATAAATAATAAACAACAACAAAAGTAAATTAAATGCATTACATACCTGGATAATCTTCAGATTCATTCACTAATGTACACAGAATATACAAGTAATGAAATGTCACACCTATTTACATTACAATCTGCTTCACTTAACACATTATAAATAAAATTAAACAATTGAATTGTTTTTAAAATACTGGGATTTCAGTTATTCAAACACTATTTTAAATTCGCATTCAAAAATATCAGCTGTTGCACTTTCCTTGATGTTAATCGTGTTTTTGTTCAGATATTTAAAGAAAGGACTAGATAGCCTGAAGTGCATAAATGTCCATTACAATTAGGGTGACCAGACGTCCCGTTTTTAACGGGATTGTCCCTTTTTTTCATTATGTGTCCCGTTGTCCCGACAAATTATTAACGGGACGTCAAATGTCCCGTTTTTCCGTACTTGCAATAACGGATAACCTAATCTTTTATATTCGCTTCGTTTTGAGTTTTTATTTGTTTTTGTGTCATTTTGGTCTCGTTTGTTTAAACTTTCTTACTGAGGTCAAGACGGGTCTCGAATGGTTAAGGGAACACAATCGCGAAAAGAAATGATGATCTCTGGTTTCTGCCAGAGTGCGTCAAGGGAGAGTGAGGCAATCAAGGTAAACTTTTTTTGTTTGGTTAGTTTTAACGCTTGGCGTGGCGAGCTTGCTCCATTGTCTGTTGTTCGCTTGGTTCGAGATACACGTGCATATTAATATGGGGAAAAGAAAGTGTACTTTCTCCAAAACCCTGAAAGAAGAGTTTCCTTCCTTGAAGGACGACACCACATCTACAAAGGTAGAATGTACTTTATGTCGTTCAGTTTTTTCCATTGAACATGGAGGACGTGCCAATATTACACAGCACATTAAGAAAAAGAAACACATGTTGGCAGTTTCCGCAAGAACTTCCAGTAGTATAACTTCCTTTGTAAGTAGGAATGGACTACAAACTGAGGAAGATAAACGTATCGCTGCTGAAGAAGGGCTGTTTGCATTTCATACTGCAAAACACAACCATTCTTTCCGTTCAATGGACTGCACATCTCTTATCATCAGAGAACTATTTGAGAAGAAATTCACGTGTTCCAGGACAAAGTGCGAGTCGATTTTAGTGAACATTTTATCGCCGTATGCAGTGCATGAAGTGCAATCAGAACTTGAAGATGCTAAGTATGTGTCTGTGATGGTTGATGCATCAAATCACAAAAGCTTAAAATTAGTGCCGATTCTAGTTAGGTATTTCATTCCTACCAAAGGTGTTCAGTGCAAAGTAATCTGTTTTCAGAACGTTGGTGGAGAAACAGCAGAATTATTAGCTAATCATGTTCTGGACATCTTAAAGAAACATCATTTAGTTGACAAAATCATCGCGTTTTATGCAGATAACTGTAACACTGACTTTGGTGGGTACAAGAGGGCCGGAACAAACAACGTTTTACTTCCATATTCCTTAAGGAATGGAAGTATGGTGATGGCAAAAAAAATCGTGTTCGAGATTATTGCAGATTCTGATTCTACTACACTCAAAACATGAAAAAAAGTCGTTTTCCGAAAAGTGTGTGTGTGTGTGTCTGTCTGTCTGTCTGTCTGTCTGTCTGTGTGTCTGTCTGTCTGTAGATTTTTTTTCTATGGCAAACGATAACTGCCGCAAATTCAAACAGAATCAAATAATTTTTTGCATGCAGCCCTGATTTGCAGAGTACTCGCGATCTATTGTTTTTGGTGAAGATCGGTTGAGGGAAAGGGGTAGTTTACCTGCAACGGTTTTTACTTCCATATTCCTTAAGGAATGGAAGTATGGTGATGGCAAAAAAAATCGTGTTCGAGATTATTGCAGATTCTGATTCTACTACACTCAAAACATGAAAAAAAGTCGTTTTCCGAAAAGTGTCTGTGTGTCTGTCTGTCTATCTGTGTGTCTGTCTGTCTGTAGATTTTTTTTCTATGGCAAACGATAACTGCCGCAAATTCAAACAGAATCAAATAATTTTTTGCATACAGCCCGGTTTTGCAGAGTTCTCGCGACCTATTGTTTTTGGTGAAGATCGGTTGAGGGAAAGGGGTAGTTTACCTGCAACGGTTTTTTAACAAGGGTATTTTCTATGGCAAACGATAACAGCCGCAAATTCAAACAGAATCAAATAATTTTCTGCATACAGCCCTGATTTGTAGAGTACTCAAGACCTATTGTTTTTGGTGAAGATCGGTTGAGGGGAAGGGGTAGTTTACCAGCAACGTTTTTTATCATGCGTATTTTCTATGGCAAACGACAACTGCCGCAAATTCAAACAGAATCAAATAATTTTTTGCATACAGCCCTGATTTGTAGAGTACTCGCTACCTATTGTTTTTGGTGAAGATCGGTTGAGGGGAAGGGGTAGTTTACCTGCAACGGTTTTTTTTATCAAGGGAAATTTTTTTTTTTTTTGGCAAACGATAACAGCCGCAAATTCAAACAGAATCAAATAATGTTTCGCATACAGCCCTGAATTGTAGATTTCTCAAGACCTATTGTTTTTGGTGAAGATTGTTGAGGGAAAGGGGTAGTTTACCTGCAACGTTTTTTTAACAAGGGTATTTTATATGGCAAACGATAACAGCCGCAAATTCAAACAGAATCAAATAATGTTTTGCATACAGTCCTGATTTGTAGAGTACTCAAGACCTATTGTTTTTGGTGAAGATCGGTTAAGGGGAAGGGGTAGTTTACCTGCAACCTTTTACGTTTTATTTTCTATGGCAAACGATAACAGCCGCAAATTCAAACAGAATCAAATAATGTTTTGCATACAGCCCTGATTTGTAGAGTACTCAAGACCTATTGTTTTTGGTGAAGATCGGTTAAGGGGAAGGGGTAGTTTACCTGCAACGTTTTTTTATCAAGCGTATTTTCTATGGCAAACGATAACAGCCGCAAATTCAAACAGAATCAAATAATTTTTTGCATACGTCCCTGAATTGTAGAGGTCTCAATGACTTTCGATTTTGGTGAAGATCGGTTAAGGGGAAGGGGTAGTTTACCTGCAACCTTTTACGTTTTAACAAGAGTAAAGTACTTGAAAATTTATTTAAACTTTTTTAAACAATGGTAATTGTTAAAAATAAAATAATTTTGTTGCCAGGCAATAAAATTATAATTTTTTCATTTTAATGTAATATAATATTTTTCATTTAATACAGCAATAAAAAGGCAGGTAAGACACAGCCTGGCTGTTTGGCTGAAAATGATTTTAAATATAAATCTTAGAATATGGAAGTCATGTATGGTTCTCCATACCGATATTTTTTTAGCAAGGGTAATTTTGTTTGTTTGGCAAACGATAACAGCCGCAAATTCAAACAGAATCAAATAATGTTTCGCATACAGCCCTGAATTGTAGAGTTCTCAAGATCTGTTGATTTTGGTGAAGATCGGTTAAGGGAAAGGGGTAGTTTACCTGTAACGTTTTATGTTTTAACAAGGGTATTTCCTATGGCAAACGATAGCAGCCGCAAATTCAAACAGAATCAAAAGATTATTTGCATACAGCCCTAAATTGTAGAGTTCTCAAGACCTATTGTTTTTGGTGAAGTTCGGTTGAGGGAAAGGGGTAGTTTACCTGCAACGTTTTTTTAACAAGGGTATTTTCTATGGCAAACGATAACAGCCGCAAATTCAAACAGAATCAAATAATGTTTTGCATACAGCCCTGATTTGTAGAGTACTCAAGACCTATTGTTTTTGGTGAAGATCGGTTAAGGGAAAGGGGTAGTTTACCTGTAACGTTTTATGTTTTAACAAGGGTATTTCCTATGGCAAACGATAACAGCCGCAAATTCAAACAGAATCAAAAGATTATTTGCATACAGCCCTAAATTGTAGAGTTCTCAAGACCTATTGTTTTTGGTGAAGATCGGTTGAGGGAAAGGGGTAGTTTACCGGCAACGTTTTTTTAACAAGGGTATTTTCTATGGCAAACGATAACAGCCGCAAATTCAAACAGAATCTAATAATGTTTTGCATACAGCCCTGATTTGTAGAGTACTCAAGACCTTTTGTTTTTGGTGAAGATCGGTTAAGGGGAAGGGGTAGTTTACCTGCAACGTTTTTTTATCAAGCGTATTTTCTATGGCAAACGATAACAACCGCAAATTCAAACAGAATCAAATAATTTTTTGCATACGTCCCTGAATTGTAGAGGTCTCAATGACTTTCGATTTTGGTGAAGATCGGTTAAGGGGAAGGGGTAGTTTACCTGCAACCTTTTACGTTTTAACAAGAGTAAAGTACTTGAAAATTTATTTAAACTTTTTGAAACAATGGTAATTGTTAAAAATAAAATAATTTTGTTGCCAGGCAATAAAATTATAATTTTTTCATTTTAATGTAATATAATATTTTTCATTTAATACAGCAATAAAAAGGCAGGTAAGACACAGCCTGGCTGTTTGGCTGAAAATGATTTTAAATATAAATCTTAGAATATGGAAGTCATGTATGGTTCTCCATACCGATATTTTACTTCCATATTCCTTAAGGAATGGAAGTATGGTGATGGCAAAAAAATTGTGTTCGAGATTATTGCAGATTCTGATTCTACTACACTCAAAACATGAAAAAAAGTCGTTTTCCAAAAAGTGTCTGTGTGTGTGTCTGTCTGTCTATCTGTGTGTCTGTGTGTCTATAGATTTTTTTTCTATGGCAAACGATAACTGCCGCAAATTCAAACAGAATCAAATAATTTTTTGCATACAGCCCTGATTTGTAGAGTACTCACGACCTATTGTTTTTGGTGAAGATCGGTTGAGGGAAAGGGGTAGTTTACCAGCAACGGTTTTTTTTTATCAAGGGAAATTTTTTTTTTTGGCAAACGATAACAGCCGCAAATTCAAACAGATTCAAATAATGTTTTGCATACAGCCCTGAATTGTAGAGTTCTCAAGACCTATTGTTTTTGGTGAAGATCGGTTAAGGGAAAGGGGTAGTTTACCTGTAACATTTTATGTTTTAACAAGGGTATTTCCTATGGCAAACGATAACAGCCGCAAATTCAAACAGAATCAAAAGATTATTTGCACACAGCCCTAAATTGTAGAGTTCTCAAGACCTATTGTTTTTGGTGAAGATCGGTTGAGGTGAAGGGGTAGTTTACCTGCAACGTTTTTTATCAAGCGTATTTTCTATGGCAAACGATAACTGCCGCAAATTCAAACAGAATCAAATAATTGTTTGCATACGTCCCTGAATTTTAGAGGTCTCAAGGACTTTCGATTTTGGTGAAGATCGGTTAAGGGGAAGGGGTAGTTTACCTGCAACCTTTTACGTTTTAACAAGAGTAAAGTACTCGAAAATTTATTTAAACTTTTTGAAACAATGGTAATTGTTAAAAATAAAATAATTTTGTTGCCAGGCAATAAAATTAAAATTTTTTCATTTTAATGTAATATAATATTTTTCATTTAATACGGCAATAAAAAGGCAGGTAAGACACAAACACACACACACACAATTCACGTTATTTCTGGCCTCACTCATGTTTATTTTCTTACGTTTGCACGCTTTTTAAATGGAAAGTGCCGAAACCCACACCAACATAACGCGTGCAAGCCGAAAAAATGGACATCAATTTGCTTACTGGCGAAGCTAGTAGTTAATGAATGGGTAGGCAAAAATCTTATCTTAAATTTTTTTTAAGGAATCACTAAAAGGACGGTGGGTCAAATCGGACGCTGAGGTAGAGTTTGCTGTAACCGAATGGTTCGACAAACATCCGTAAGAATTTTACTAGCAGGGAATCTACAGGTTAGCGCAACAGTGGAACTCATGTCTTAATGTTATTGGAGACTTCTTTTAAAATCGTTGAATAAAAAATGCTTTACAGCTCTATACGTGTGTCTATTGAACAATCCTTGTATTAGTCATACACAATAATACAACTGATTGAACTTCAAATTTTTAAACTTGATTAGTTTCTATATATATGTTTAATGTTACAAATAATTCAAATAACAATCTTGATCATCTGTTAGTTCAGCGGAATAACAGTGACACTTTTAATAACCGCATAAAATAAACACTTAGAAACAACACAGGCGCTTTAACTTAACTGTTTGGACCACAGAAGTGAGGCACGCCTCAACGCTCTATGTGTACAGCGCGGGACAATCCCCCCTCCCTACACTCCCCTATCACACCACTACATTGCTTACATACGATGTATACAAAAAACGCTGAGGCAAGTTCAGGTTGCCTCATTCGTTTTAAACGAACTATGCCGAATCTCACCTGTCACCATCTAGCGGTCGCTCAATAAAGCACGTTTCGGTTTAATAAATTTGACAGTCGCAGTAACAATGTATAATCTTTACATTATGTAGTTTATACGTATTTATAATTTTTATTCTACAGAATTTTTTAGGGTAGGCATTGCCTCCATGTAACTTCGCCACTGATATATATGTGTACAACATTATCGGCAACAAAGAAGTAGTTTTTGTTAAAATTGCTTCCCGGGATATTTGGCCGTAGTCCAATGTTTTCTACAAAACCAGACGTTTCAGCAATGCCATTGACTTCCATCATCAGTGAAACTCGAGTGCGATAACGTGAGGTGGTATACGTTAGTGACCACAGTACTGTGGTTAAGGCTGAAGCAGTAAGTTGAAAGAAGTAGTTTCTATGGTAATATTTCATTTCGAAAATTATTTTAAATATAAATCTTAGAATATGGAAGTCATGTATGGTTCTCCATACCGATATTTTCTAAATTGAACAGTGTGCTCAAAATGAATATTCAAGGCATTGGTTGTGCAGCTCATGTGGTACACAATGGTGTACAAACAAGTGCAGACATTCTTCCTATCGACATAGAAACAGTAGTGAATAAAATATTTCAATATTTTAACATTTATACCGTGCGTGTAGAGGAATTGAAATTATTTTGTGATTTTGTTTCTACTGAACATAAGCAGGTTCTGGGTAGTGTTAAAACTAGATGGTTGTCATTGTTGCCAGGAGTTACAAGGGTTATTGATATTTATGAACCTCTAAAGTCTTATTTCATGTCTCAGGATAGGTGTCCTACATTGCTAAAACAATTTTTTGAGAACCCAGTCACTTCTTTGGCTTCATTTCATACAAAGCCAACTGAAAATGTTTTCAAATTCAATCCAAAAGTTGGAAAGAACCAACATTTCAGCCACTGAAGTAGCTGAAGAATTAGAATTGCTTACAGAAAAAGTCAATAACAGGAAATGTAGTAAGTTTCAAACTTCAGTTGTTTCTTCAATTTTAATTAACTTAGAAAATGAAGGTCTTTTCACCCAATCGAAATATGAAACGATTACCAATTTATTTTATGACACTTTTTTAAGTTATTTAAACAAGTGGGTCTCTCCATATCAGCCTCTGAAATCATTTCATTGGATAACATTGAAAAATTCTGTATCTTGGGATGAGGTTTTAAAAAGTCTGAAAATTCTTAAGACAGTAGATTCATGTTCAACAATTCAGGTACATGAAGATGAATTATTTGATGAGATAGGTCATGTGAACAAAGTTTTATCCAGAAAATTTGAGGAATGGGAAAAAAGTTAATGTGGAGATTGATAAGAAATGGTGTGATGTCTTCCACATACTTAAAAGTATAGGCATTCCATGTAAAAACATAGAGGTGGTTGTGAGTTTTGCTCTGGCTGTACCAGGCACAAATGCTGTTGTGGAAAGAGTCTTTTCAATTGTGAACTCCCTTTGGATTGATGAAAGAAACCGTTTTACTACCAAAACTATTCAAGCAATTGTAATTTTAAAAACTCATTTTCAAGACCTTAGCTGTAAGGAATTCTACATCCTGCTATTAAGTAATTCAAAGCTCTTGCGAGATATCAGGTCTTGTGATAAGTACAAAGTTAATAGTGATGTTCCTGATTCAGAAGCCACAAGTTCATGTTCAGCAGGTTGTTGATATCTATGAATCACATCCATGTAATTTTATAGTTGTTAAGAATTTTAATATTTATATTTGAATAATTATAATTTTATAATTCTTGAAAAAACTTGATCAATTATAATATGATCCAGTGTCATGATAAGTATGTTTTTAAGTTGGTTATTAAAATATATGTCTTTTTATGTGTAAAAAGTAGTTTTTATTTGTCTTAGTGAAGCAGTGCAGTCATATATGAAGCACATTTTCTTTGTAACTCGTGTCCTGTTTTTTTATTTCCATATTTCAGAAATGTCCTGTTTTATGTCATAAAAAATCTGGTCACCCTACATTACAAGAATCTCATCATTTACGTGAGATGTGTAGTGAAGTTAAAATCCCATTAATAAAAAGTATAACATAACCTAACAATACTTAAAGCAGATAAAGGTAATATTAATGTTATAATAGAAAAACAGGCTTTAAATAACAAAATTGAAACATTTTTTAAAGAAAACAACATCACTAAATTAAATAAAGACCCCACCCCTAAATATCACAAACAAATAAACAAAACCCTAAATAACACAAAACACATAGTATCACCTGACAACATCAAATATCTAAAACAAATTAAACCAAAAGCCCCTACACTAAATGCACTACCGAAATTACACAAACCCAACATTCCCATCAGACCACTTATAAACAACACACAAGCACCTGCCCACAAAATAGCTAGACATTTAGATAAATTGATCAGAAATAGCATAAATTTAACAAACAACACCACTGTCAAAAATAATATAGATCTAGTGAATAAAACTCAACATGTACACATTCCCCACAATTCCACACTCGCTTCATTCGACATAACAAACCTATACACCAATGTTCCCATAAAAGAAACCATAATTACATTAGAACAATTACTAAAAATAAATAACACACCCGAAACACACATAAACGAGATCATCCATCTAACTAAAATTATCACAGATCAAAATTATTTCGCACACAATAGCATGTATTACACACAAACAGATGGACTACCCATGGGCTCCCCTATATCAGGTATACTAGCAGAAATATTCATACACACCATAGAACAGAAACACATACTGAACAACAACAAATACACCGATAAAATAATATATTGGCACAGGTATGTCGATGACATTTTACTCCTTTACAATGGCAACAAAAGACAAATAGAAAATTTCCATAAATACATTAACACTTTACACCATAAATTAAAATTCACACTTGAAATAGAATTAAACAATAGCATAAACTTTTTAGACCTTACAATCACCAAAACAAACAACACACACACATACAAAATATACAGAAAACCCACCACATCAGACATGGTCATACACAACACATCCAACCACCCAACTCAACACAAACATGCAGCTTTCAACTACATGCTCCATAGGCTCACGTCAATACCCCTAAACACACATGACCACCAAGATGAATTAAACACAATTAAATACATAGCAGTCAAAAACGGATACAACCCTGAATTAATAAATAAACTACATAAACGAATCCTCAACACAAAAAGTAAAACACATCTGACCAACAGCACACAACCCAGTAAATACATAACACTTACATACTACAACTCCAATACACATAAAATTGCAAACACATTTAGGAAACAAAATTATAAAGTAGCTTACAGAACCAACAACACCATTAGAAAACACATAAACAATACTAACAAAGACATTGACACATACAGCAAAACAGGGGTTTACAAATTAAATTGCAATGATTGTCAACAATTCTACATCGGCCAGACGGGAAGATCTTTTTCTTCCAGGTTTTCTGAACATTTAAAAGCCCTCACCACAAACTACATACATTCCACATTTGCCACACATTTACATAACGAAAACCACAGCTACACAAACATAGAACACAACATGGAAATATTACACTACTTACCAAAAAGTAGAAAACTAAACACAGCTGAACAATTTGAAATATACAGATATCACACATTACAACCAAACAACATATTAAATGAACAGATACATTACAAATCACATACACTATTTGACACACTGATCCATACACATAATTCGAACCTCAGCGCCAACCCCTTCCCACCATCAACCCCCACCACACACTCCATTCCGTAACGGTTATTCTGTAATCGACAGTTAGTACTCAACCCACTGAAGAAGAGAAACAACATCTTGAAACGTTTGGGAAGTGACAATAGTAAGTTCATAAGTGAAAGTATATATATATTATTATAATATAGCCTTTCAACATCAGCCACTCTATAGGTTATAACACAATATAATTAAATACAACTATTTCACTAACGACTCGGAACACAAAGTTTTTTATGAGTAAAAACATAAAGTTTTACCTTACAACCTGAACCGGTTTTAGTTACAAGTTGGTAGGGTTGCCATAAGGTTCAGGATGAAATTCAGGACACCAACATCGACAAGTTCCAACCATAGGCGCCAACCATAGTGGTACGGGGACGCAATCGTGTTTTTGCTCCCGTAAAAATGTTTGATATTTTCATCCTTGCCCCCGTGCTCAAGACCAAAAGTCGGCTTCTATGGTTCCAACGAGTGTATTTGGGTAATTCCATGTGAACTTTTCCGTCCGTTACCAAAAGACACACTTGTTATATGATGTTAATGTTAAAAATCAAATAGAGAAATAATAAGAAATCATACTTTAAGTAAAATACCTACTTTACAGACCACTCCAAAATTATATAATATTCAATGATATTTGCATAGATTTTTAAGTTAAGCCATAATTTCTAACGAGAATAAAAGTAAAAGTAGGACTATTAAAAAATAGGCCAAATTGTGAATACGGTTGTTCAGATTAACTGCAGTGAACGTTATTGGTCGGAACTAACTTTACGTTCTCGTAAATTGAAATAAATCTTATAAATGTCTAATCTAACCTATTCTATTACACCACAGAATATTATTTTCATTTACTTGCACAAATCACAGTTGTTCATTTTTTCCACGCTTAACCGATGGAAAATCTTTTGTCCATGTTTCGTTGAATTTTGAAAGTCTCTTTTTCGACATAATACAACTTTGAATACTACAACTTGTGAATAATACCTTTATAACTATTTTCCGTGAATGGTATATTACAGAAACACGCAAATAAACTAAAATAGACCAATGTTGAAGACAGATAATATGCCGAAACCACGTCGAGCACCGTGTAAAATGTCTGCTTAGCAATAGTAACCAAAGCGGAAACACGCTGCTCCCGGGCAAATTTTAAATAACTTGCTATGATTTTTAAAATTCAGGACATTTAGGGATTTTTAAAAATTCAGTCAGGACGTCGGGACACATGCTCAAATTCAGGACAATCCCGCTTTTTCAGGACGTATGGCAACCCTACAAGTTGGCGACTAGTATAATATATAATTTATTAGCATATAATCTGTATTATATATCTGCATATCCCACGAGAATAAATGTAACATCAGGATGATTTTTTTCCTTTATTAAAAACAGTTTCGTCTCTTTGTGCAGAATGAAGTATTCAGGACGAAAAAGTGGCTTCGTACTAGTTCCTACTCGAAATACGCTTGATACTACTTGTTTCTAAAATACTACTGTTCCTCTGATACGCTTAGTATTTGTAATACGCGTTTACTTGTTGTTCCTTGTGTACCAGCGATATTTTTGTACGCCTAGTATTTGGCCTTGGCGTATTCGTTTACTTGTTACTTGCGTACTTTGTGTGTGTTATAGTAGCGTAGGGGGCGTGCCTCAACTCGGAACAGCGTCGCCGCGAATAACAGGTATTTCAACTTTTCAGTCACTGTTACATCCGTTCCACAAAAATATCGTTCCAAAATACCTGTTACAGGTATATCGGCCCACCTCTAGGGATGAGCATCGCCAGAAAACCATCGATGTTAACATCGTGAAGTTAAAAAAACATCGGTATGAAAACATCGATGTTTTTATGCCAATGTTGCAATTCAAATAAAAATATATGCTTTTTACATGTTTGTAATAGTACAAATAATTGGGGATGAATAATAAATAAAAATAATTAAAGAGAAGAATAATATACCCCGATATTTTACTCACCTCTTGGGTGACCACCACATTTTGACAGGCGGAATGTGGAAACCTCAACACTGTACCCGAGAAAACAATTTAAATACATCTAACTTCCCCGTATCAGAATTTCCAGGGCCGTTGACAAACTCGTTGAGAATAGGTTAGGTAAAGGCGAGGTGACGTTAAAATAATTTAACTCACATTCATAATTAACTAAATCTGTTCATTATTATTTATTATTATAATGATTATAAAGTGTTTTGAATTTTGAACAAACATACATAAAACCACCCTTTAATAAAAACAGAAACCTCTTTAAATCTATGTCAGGTTTGTTTACTCTTAGTGAAAGTTTAAATTAGTATTCCCAAAGAGAGATAGGCCTATAAATTCTCTTATTTTCTTTTAAACAGTAAAAGCTTAATAAAATCACAGTATAAAGTAACACTGTTAATACTTTTAGAATCAATTTATTTTTTATAACAAATTATACAGGTACAGTAAAACCTCACCAGCTTGTTTACATACTTGTCAGTTGTTTTGCTGCCTCAGTGAGCCGGCATCTAGTGTCTAGTGCGCAGTGTTGTCAGGTCTTCCGAAATTTCGGAAGACCTTCCGATTTTTTTTTAATGTTCCAGAAAATACGAAATTTTGTGTAAATCTTCCGAATTTTTTCCTAGTCTCGTTTCAGTGCTAGGCTATGTCGCATTTCTAGAGTTTTGTTTTTGCGTACGATATGACGTCAAATCTGGCGTTTCTTTGCAACCGCAATTATAATTGCTTTCAATAAAAGTTTATAAGAGGTCTTGTCAAAAATTATAGTTCCTTCCTCCTGTAACAAACAATAATTATGACCACCCATACACAATGATGTAATAAGCATTTTGCTATATCCACATATTGTATCATACTGCTATTCAAATAAGAGTGACTAATCGTTATACTTAACTAAAAATGAACTTTTTTCATGTGAAAAACTTACTATTTTATTGTACGCGTTTCGGCTTAGTATCCGCCTTCTTCACCTTTGGTAACAGACTGCCAGCATTTTGTAACGGTTGTGTGGAAGGTGAAGTGGGGGTGGTGTGTGGAGGAAGGGGATTGGCGCGGGGATTCAACTTACTGTTTGTTTTCTGTATAATTGTGTCAAAAAGTGTATGTGATTTATATTGTAATTGATCGTTGAGTATGTTGTTTGGTTGTGTTGTGTGGTGTTTATATATTTCGTATTGTTCAGTTGTGTTGAGTTTTTGACCTTTGGGTATGTAATGTAAAATTTCAAGATTAGTGTCTATGTTGGTGTAACTGTGGTTTTCTGTGTGTATGTGTGTGGCAAATGCAGAGTGTATATTGTTGTTGGTTAAAGCTTTTAAGTGTTCAGAATAACGGGATGAAAAAGATCTTCCCGTCTGGCCTATGTAGAAACTATTGCAGTCATTACAATTTAATTTGTAAACACCTGTTTTGTTATATTTGTCTATGTCTGTGTTTGTATTACTGATGTGTTTTTTGATGGTATTGGTTGTTCTGAATGCTATTTTGTATTTGTGTTTTCTGAATGTATTGGCGATTTTGTGTGTGTATGAGTTGTGGTATGTGAGTGTGATGTACTTATTGTGTTGTGTGTTGATGGTATTTAGTGTTTTGTTGTTTTTGTTTTTGATGCGTTTGTGTAGTATGTTTATTAAATTGGGGTTATAACCGTTTTTTATTGCTATGTATTTTATTGTGTTGAGTTCGTCGGTGTAATCTTGTTTATTTAAGGGTATTTTAGTTAGTCTATGGAGCATATGGTTGAAGGCCGCCTTCAACCATATGCTCCATAGACTAACTAAAATACCCTTAAATAAACAAGATTACACCGACGAACTCAACACAATAAAATACATAGCAATAAAAAACGGTTATAACCCCAATTTAATAAACATACTACACAAACGCATCAAAAACAAAAACAACAAAACACTAAATACCATCAACACACAACACAATAAGTACATCACACTCACATACCACAACTCATACACACACAAAATCGCCAATACATTCAGAAAACACAAATACCATCAAAAAACACATCAGTAATACAAACACAGACATAGACAAATATAACAAAACAGGTGTTTACAAATTAAATTGTAATGACTGCAATAGTTTCTACATAGGCCAGACGGGAAGATCTTTTTCATCCCGTTATTCTGAACACTTAAAAGCTTTAACCAACAACAATATACACTCTGCATTTGCCACACACATACACACAGAAAACCACAGTTACACCAACATAGACACTAATCTTGAAATTTTACATTACATACCCAAAGGTCAAAAACTCAACACAACTGAACAATACGAAATATATAAACACCACACAACACAACCAAACAACATACTCAACGATCAATTACAATATAAATCACATACACTTTTTGACACAATTATACAGAAAACAAACAGTAAGTTGAATCCCCGCGCCAATCCCCTTCCTCCACACACCACCCCCACTTCACCTTCCACACAACCGTTACAAAATGCTGGCAGTCTGTTACCAAAGCTGAAGAAGGCGGATACTAAGCCGAAACGCGTACAATAAAATAGTAAGTTTTTCACATGAAAAAAGTTCATTTTTAGTTAAGTGTTAGTGCTGTGAAAGAAGAGATGAATAATCAAGACAACTATAATCGTTATAGTTTAGTCTCAAGCTGACAGAATCCGCACTATACATGACTGCACCTGAATAAACAGAAACTGTAATGTCTAGCCTACACCAGGTCATAATAACAATAATACATTAATATTGTCTCTCCGGTTCTGTACGGATAGTTTACATCTGCTTGTTTTTTAAACACACACATACACACAATCATTTCGCGTACGAGGCTGTTATTAATGTTACTTATTCAAACAAACTAAGGTGCCAGAGCAATGTGGATAATATATTACAACGTTTTTCGTGAATCGTAATATGTACACAAAGTGTACACCTTCCAAAATATACGATTGTTGATGTCTAGCCTCGACTTTCGAGAAACATTGCAACAGACACAACACGCCAAGTCACTGTTTACAAAATAATGGAAATCTTTATTAGGTCTACATTGTCTCTTTCTGTTGTGTCTGACGCTTGTTTCGTCTTACATAATGTCCACGTTTACTATCGTAATCGAAATCAAAACTTACAGCTAAACTGAATCGAAATTGCCCGTGAGCTGCGCAGATGGGAGTGAGTGAGACGGACGAAGTTTACGAACTACGTCATCTACGTACACTCGTTTCATGTTGACAATGTACAAAATTTACTGTGTTCAGAGTTTATTTATCCCGTGCTGAACTTAATGTCCTTATAGTGTAAGAGCGTGTAAAGTTTTAGAAAATTATACAGCGAAATACAATTTCTAATTTAGGAAGTGAAACACAAGTAAATTTTACTCAATATAAGGAAAATAAAAATGTTCTTACCTCCAGCTGAAGTGTATTGTTTTTCTTTCGCCATATCAAACAATTAAAAATTTTAAACACTATAAACCGTTTCATATGTCCACATTACTAAATAAAAAAAAGAAGTTATAGTTCAATTCACTCTTTCATTAATAATAATATTAATAATTAATAATCAATTAATACACCAATTTTAAGTATTAAAATGAACTCCCGAAATATCACTGTCAGTATCTGAATTCTCTTCTTCCGATTCTTCTTCACTGTCTTCACCTAGATATATTATAATATCGTCCACTACAGTATCGAAGAGTTGTTCTTTTTCCCAGTATTCTCTTTCTATTTTAATTACATGCCTGCACCTAGATAGCCAATCGTCTTTTGAAAAACTTTCGAAAAAATCATTACAGTAATTATTAAAATCATTAAAATTGAAAGTAACATTTCTCTTTGCAATATATTCTTTTAAAGAAGCCGATACGAGTTCAATGGGGTTTAGATCTGGATGGTAAGGAGGGAAACGTAGAACAGAATGTCCATGATTGTGTAATAACTCGTCGATTTTATACGTTTTATATTTTGGTTTATATAATTTGATTAATGTGTACAAATCGGGTTTCAACATTGAATTTTCAAATTGTATGTTTTTCTTTGTAAGCCAGTCTTTCATGTCGTCTTTCCTGGAATTAGAAGTCGGATATTTTTCAGTTTGTTTGTTGTGGTAGGGAGCGTTATCCATGACAAGAACACTGTTTGGTGGCAGTCCATTTAGTAGCTTTTGTTCTACCCACTTCCTGAAATTAGAGTAATTCATCTCATCATGATAATCTCCTGTTGATAATGTCGACTTCCAAGTTAAATTAGCACCAATAACAAAACCATTTTCTCCGCCAGCATGGATTATTATTAGTTTCTGGCCTTTTGTAACTTTCTTCTTTATTCCTCCATTTGAATCGTCGGTCCAGCTCTTTACTTGTGTATACGTAGAATGTAAATATGTCTCGTCCATATAAACAATGTTTCTGTTTTCCTCTCTGTACCTCAGTATTGTGCGTAAATAGTTCAGTCTCATTTGTCTTATGTCATGTCATTCCATGAGAAGTTTCCGGTCTGATTTTGTTTTCACCCACTTAAATCCCATTGTGTGTAATTCTTTTCGTAATGTGTCTACACAGCCTCTATATTCCGTATCACTGCAAAATTTTTTGTGGATTGCCTTCATCGTTGGCACCCTCTTTTCATTTATATGAAAATTTAAAACTAGTCTACGTAAAACACATCGATCGAAGTCATCCAGCACAATTTTTTTATTTCTATTTTTCAATTTCTTTTTAGGTGTTGAAAAAGATGTCGACCCACCGCACTCAATTTTTCGCGACTCACCGGCAATCGTTTTCACAGTCCGTAAACTTACACCAGTAGCTGCTGCAACGCGTTCCTGCACTTTAGCCAAAGGTATAACTGGCACACCTTTTTTGCCTCGTTTTGCATAAACTGCAATACACAACTAATAATTTCCCGGCTTTGTCCACTCAACGTTTTGTGTTTCACTTTACTTCTGAATTCCACGTTAGCGTCCATTTTATAGCCTACGTTATCTATGAAGTAAATAACGGTATACTTCAGATATACAGTATCTAAACACATACGAGTAAGTGTAAATAAGTAAGTAAATATATATAACACAATAAGGAAGAAAACTATGCAAATTATATTTCTAACGCCCACTTAAATTTTGATACGACTATACATCCACTGAAACACACACCACGGCAACACAACTCAAGTGCGGTCATGTTTCCCCCACTCTAGCTCTAACAAAAATTTGTCACCGCGCACACAAGGCGGAGTGCAGTTTCGTTCTCTGTTAGCTGTAGGCTACCTACAACCAAATTTCGTAGGTAACCAAATTTAATGTAAAAACCTTAAAAACAATTAAAAAAATAAAAGAATTTTCAAATTATAAGAATAATTGGTTAGTAAAATGTTAGGTAAGTTAGTAAAAAGTAAGTTACATATATCTGTGTGTGTGTGTGTGTTGGTAGGGCTGTAAAATTTAGTTTGTAAAGTATTTAGTAATATAATTAAAAATGTAGCTAATGAAATGTAAAAAACAATAAATACATGAAAACGTTAAAAATTAAAAATAAACAATTGAAAACACTATAAGAATCATAGACAATAGAAAACTAAATAAATAAAGTTATAAATATAATAAAACGAAAATAATTGTGAATCGACAAAGCAGTGTAACTGCTTTATTTCATTATAAGCGATATCAGTTTTCTAATTTTACTACTTTTACAAGGAAAAACGTAAATTTAACTATTATCTTTCATCTTTAATTATTAAAGAAGCGTAACTTCGGCACATTAGGTATAAAAAGTCAACCCGTGTCAAAATAGATTACTCCTGTCATATGTGCGTCTTGTTGACAATTCAGAGAGTAGACTAATATTTTCAACTGCATTAGTAGACATTTTCCTCTCTTGTGCCTTTCACTGCTGCCGTCTTCTCCCCACTACAACCTGCGCGCTGATTCATGTCTGTTTAATATTACTGTACATGGTATTTATCGTTTACCTAGGTTAGGGAGCAAACTACATAGCCATTAATATCTAAAATAAAAATTTGTTGATTTAAAATAAACTAAATTTAACAATCAACTTAAAAAATTTAATCCTGGTTGTCGTGGGACTACCGGTAGACATGGAATCATGGGCAGACTTGTGCTTTGGGAAGGAATGAAGGGTTGGTTAAATAAACAGCTACATAAGTTTCAATGTATTTTATTTATTCAGAATTTACAGAGTCACCTAACGCTAGACTCGGTCGATCGGCGGGATCGGTGGATATTGGAAGCCGTATGATTTGCACAGCGGCGGTACGTTGCCTTGTTTGAGACTTGCAACCAGTGGCGGCGCTAACGAAACGGGGGCCCCCCTGCGAAACTAATTAGGGGGCCCTATAAAAATGGTTAAATTTTGTATACGTAATAGGGGAAAACACTCAAATGAGTTTCTATTTACGTGTGTTTCACAACAATGGTTTGTGAATACTTTCTCGTCTATCACAAAGCGTTTGCAATTTGCAAAGGATGTTTTACACGTGTACAAACTCTTAAAATTCATTGTTGCTAAATAGACAAAGTTCTATACAAACTATAAAAAAACCAAAATAAAAAGAATGATTTATTTTTACGTCAAAGATTTAAATTCAGACTATGAAACAGTACCGCACACAGAGTGTTAAAAATTTATTATTTAAAAACGAATATCAAAGTAACATTCTAGCTTTTTTCAAACATTTAAATTAATTTGTAACTGAATTTGTAAACTTCTTGAATATACTCTATACAAGTTTTCCTTAAGTCTAATCCAATTCAATAACACTCGAACTCAAGTAATGTACAATATTTACAGATGAGGACCAACCAAAGTTCACTGTTTTCCTAAGCCTAGTCTTCTTTTTTTATAGCTAAGAACTTTTCAACCACTTCGTTGATATTAGTTTTCTGTGTCTCTTCATGCTCAATGCTTAACAGTGCCAAGTCACTCAACGGAGTTTGGGCCATGGTACTTCTTAAGTATGACTTAATTTAATTAATTTAAGTTTTGAAAAGCTTCTTTCCGCTGTAGCTGTTGTGACAGGTATGGTTAAATAAAGCTGCAAAGGTGTAGTTAAGTCTGGGAGGCAACTCATAAGGCAGCTGTTTTCTTCTACCAGTAATTCATCATTTCTCGAAGTCTTTTCTTGTGTACAATTTCTTTGGCCATCAGAGCTTTGAAGGATATTACTTGGTCAGGCAGTGATGTGGAAAGGTCACCAGGATACACATTTACCAGAGCCTTACTTTTCTCCACTATTGTCTCTTGTGAGAAGTTTACTAAATTCTGAGGCGTCAGGAATGAAAACCCATCATCAATGCAACGCAATCCTTCGAATCTCATTTGTAGCTGAACTATTACAATATCTAGTGTTGCATTGAAAACTTTTACTTCAAATGATTTCACTGGGTCGTCAATTCTATGGTCAACTGATAATTCAACAAAGAAGCGTTTTACAACTCGTTTACGCTTATTTTTCATGTTACAAGTTATGTCCCATGACTGGGCCAACTGGGGCCCCCCATGAGGGTCGGGGCCCCCCCGCGCCGCGGGGTCTGCGGGGGCCTTATCGCCGCCACTGCTTGCAACACACGTAGAGCACACGCCTTCCATATTACTCGCACTTGAGTACTCGTCCGCTCCGAACACTGTGGCCAAGAGACTTATGTATGATGGTACGCACGGTCTTAGATCACTCTTGAACCGCAAGCGATCGCAGATCCCACGCACCGAGCTGAACGGATTGTTAATAAAGTGCTTAGAGAATTCCTCGTTGACTCCTTTGAAGCGGCGACTTGGACCGGGCTGTTCTGCGCAGAGCATCGAGGGTCCAATGTTGTCGAAGCACAAGTTATTAATGTTCTCATCGTCTGTTTTCTTGCTAGCTAGCCGTACGCTCGATCTGAGTCGCTTTGGGGGCACGCCGGATGACCCAGGTATCGGAGATGCGGGCCGCTTGGGCGCTGACGGGGTTTCGTCAATCTTCAAATGGTTGCCATTTTCTAAGTTCTCGGCCGATTTCTTTGATTTTAGTCTCAAACGATAGGCCTGTCGACGCTCGGCATAGGATTTGCCGATTTTCGGTTTGAAATTTTTAGTTCGAGTTTTATCGCGATTTTTAGGTCGAGGCATTTCAAATTTTTGAGTTCAAATGTTGCTATTATTTTCTGTGAGTGCTTCTGGTACTCGAAATTGGTGTTATTGGAGAGATTTAGTTCTGAGGATCACAACGCACTTTGTATTTTCGCGATCGGACTTGTAGTTCCCGAGATATTTTAAGTTTTAGTGGAGCAATTTAGAAATTTTTGGCGCAAAAATACCCTCACGCAGACAAAGCCTAGAGGCGACTGAAGTCAGGTGTCAAAATTCTCAGTACTATTGTTGGAAGGGGGCCGAGTGACTCGATCACCTGACACCTGGTTTGCTGGGATTGGTTGAGCGGTTCGTGAGATAGTGGTATGCCGAAAGTACATTTGAAACATAACGGTCGATTTTCGCGAAACGTGCGAGTAAGACGTTACATACCTATGGATTCCATGTCAAAAAGTCTTCATTACAAATTAAAAAAGTGTTCAAAGGAAAACAGAGAAACGGAACCATCGATAGTATGAAAACATCGCAACAGAACCATCGATGGTAAAAACATCGAACATCGAACGTTAACCATCGATGTTTTTGGAACATCGGCCAACTCGAGTCTGCAGACTGACAGCGTGAAGCCACTCGGGCAACTTCGGCTACCTTCGTTCTCATCTATGCCCGCCTATATTCTGTTGTCAGATGTGAGTTTGGTAAAGGTTTGGTTAAAGTTTGTGTATTTATTTTAGCACAATAATTTTATTAAGTTCACGGCTTCAAATACGTAAACTCAAGAGTAAATTTTTCGTGTATTCAAGTGTCTGTGTGTATTCGTGTCTAACCTATCTATACATGTCCTGTAAGCATTTCGATGTTTCATTTTAAAGTTTTGTCATTTTATTTTTAGTGTAACAGTTTTTATTAGGTACACGCGCTGTAAGTGTTCGATGTGAAGTTCGTGTAACATTTCGAAGGAGTCATGTCAATTTAAGGGGGGGTGGGAACCGTATATGTTAAAATGCCATTTTCTCAGCATCTATTTTGTGCTACAGACTTGAAATTTGTACAGGTTAATCATCACACTTTCAGATTGTTATGGCACTAGAATAATAAATTTACAAAATTTATAATTACCTAATTTTCTAAATTTTTTAAATAAAAACCTTTATTTGATTTCGGTCAGGGATATCGGTCAGTTTTTAAAACATTTTTATAATTCTAGCAGACAAATGTTATTAGTAGAACAACTGTACAAATTTTAACTTCCTATGTTATAAAGGTAATTATATAATTCTCGAAGATAAAATAATAAACACAATTGAGAATAAATTCATATCATACCATTTCTTACATACCTATTATTACCCTGAATCGTATAATTTTGTTTCAGCGTTTATCACTCCAGAAACAAAAATAATTGATTAAATTGACTCCAGATAAATACGAAACCAACCTGCGAAGTTAGTGCACAGGTAAAGAGGAGTTTTACCGCAAGCAACTGATTACAGCAATATAATTACAGTATATCAAAACCAACATTGTGAGTACAAAAAACTGAACTTAAAAACCGGCAAAACAGTATAAAATAAGTTTTCTTAATAAACGTATATTTCATATACTAATGCGACGATGCAGTCAAAAGGTTCATATTTATCTGGGGAGCCAGTGAAATTGTGTTTGTTTCTGGAGGAAACAAAGGTTAAAACAAAAACTACAATTCAGGGTAATAAATGGATCTTGTTGATTCATCCTCTTCGTTCACTTATTGAAGAAGAGGTACATCACCTTGAAACGTTTGGGAAAGTGACAACGAATAGTAAGTTCATAAGTGAAAGTTTTATATATATTAATAAATTGAGTACAACGATATGGTTAAATTAATTCTATATTATGTTTTAATATTTAACTGTGACAACAATCAATATTCATTTTAATATTCAATTCATCCGCTATGCACACAGGAAAACCCCGATTTGGATAAAAATACGTGTATTTCATTATACACGTAAGTGTGGAGTGTGGGTTGGTTGTTAGTTGACGAGAGAGTAGACAATAGCGGCGGACGAACAGTAACGAAGTTGCCCGAGTGGCTTCACGCTGTCAGTCTGCAGACTTAAGTCATCGGCCATCGATGATCATCCCTACCCACCTCTAAACGAAAGTAGGGATGAGCATCGCCAGAAAACCATCGATGTTAAAAAAACATCGGTATGAAAACATCGATGTTTTAAGACTGAAAACATCGATGTTTTTATGCCAATGTTGCAATTCAAATAAAAATCTATGCTTTTTACATGTTTGTAATAGTACAAATAATTGGGGATGAATAATAAATAAAAATAATTAAAGAGAAGAATAATATACCCGATAATTTACTCACTTACCTTATCAGAACCAAAAGCCCTTGGGTCACCACCAAATTTTGACAGGCGGAATGTGGAAACCTCAACACTGTACCCGAGAAAACAATTTAAATACATCTAACTTCCCCGTATCAGATTTTCCAGGGCCGTTGATGAACTCGCTGAGAACAGGTTATGTAAAGGCGAGGTGACGTTAAAATAATTTAACTCACATTCATAATTAACTAAATCTGGTCATTATTATTTATTATTATAATGATTATAAAGTGTTTGAACAAACATACATAAAACCACCTCCTTTAACAAAAACAGAAACCTCTTTAAATCTATGTCAGGTTTGTTTACTCCTAGTGAAAGTTTAAATTAGTATTCCCAAAGAGAGATAGGCCTATAAATTCTCTTATTTTCTTTTAAACAGTAAAAGCTTAATAAAATCACAGTGTACAGTACCACTGTTAATACGTTTAGCTTCAATTTATTTATTGTAACAAATTATACAGGTATATGTATAATAAGTATATAATAACAGATATTCGTAGTTCGTACCTGTTATTTTTTTGGAACGGTTACGTTGGTACCTATAACTTTCGAATACAGTGTTGCAGGTCTTCCGAAATTTTGGAAGATCTTCCTATTTTTTGTAATATTCCAGAAAATACGAAATTTGGTGTAAATCTTCCGAATTTTTTCCGACGCGAGTTTCGGTGAGAGTAGGGCACGAAGCTGCGATTCGCGCGATAACGTACCTGAAGTCAACTGCATGCGACGCGGGTCTTTTTCCGCGGCGGGTCATTTTCCTACTCTCGTTTCAGTGCAATGTCGCATTTCAAGAGTTTTGTTTTTCCGTACGATATGACGTCAAATCTAGTGTTTCCTTGCAACCGTAATTATAATTGCTTTCAATAAAAGTTTATAGAGGTCTTGTCCAAAATTATAGTTCCTTCCTCCTGTCACAAACAATTGTGACCACCCATACACAATGATGTAATAGGCATTTTGCAATATCCACTTATTTTACCATACTGATTATTCAACAAAGAGTGACTAATCCTTATTGTTTAGTCTCAAGCTGACAGAATCGCACGACATGACTGCACCTGAATAAACAGATACTGTAATGTCTAGCCTACACCAGGTCATAATAACGTCAAGTCGCCGTGATAAACATGAAAATATGTCACTTTCCGAACTTAGTGAAAGATATTCAGGAACTTGACACCGAGTGGAGGATGCTGAGAAACACAAAGGTAGACATAGACAGTGAAAATCCAACAGAATTTTGGAATGGCGTGCGTAATGTGAAAAAGGGGGGGATGGTTCACCTATGTTTCTGAAGCTGTCTACCTTTATGCGGTCACTTCTGTGTTTACCCCATTCATCCGCAAGTATTGAGAGAGTATTTTCTACTATAAACCGTACGAAAACTAAAATCAGAAATAGCCAGAGCACCCAAACGATCTCCAGACTTCTGCATACCAAAAGAAATACAAAATCTGCAACCTGCTTATGATTTCAAAGTTGACGCGGAGTTTACAAGTTTGGTGAACAACAGTATCTACATGACTGGCGGGGAAGAAGAAAAAGTGAAGGAGGGGGAGGTTTAAAATATAAGACAACGTTGGTGTGTTAGAATTATTTTGTGATAATAATTATGTATACTGTATATATTCTTTTCATTTAAGCTTACTACATTTTCTTGAGATTTGACAAAACAACTTCCGAAATTTTCATGTCAAATCTTCAGAAAAAATTTTTTTAGACCTAGCAACACTGTTCGAATACTAGTTTAGTGCACCTCTATAAAGAACAGAATATGAGATAAAAAATAATACAAATAATGTACATGGAAAGACGCGTACAATATATAATTCATTTTAAAAATACCTTTAACGTTGCAATATATCTTTCGGGTGGCATAATTAACGGGTAGATAATTATGAAAGATGCCGATTATATTAAAAATTCAAATGTAAACTATTTAAATTATGTTTTAGTGGATGGTTAGTGAGGATCGGTCACTAACCATCCACTAAAACATTCACTGATTGACGGTCACTAAAAATTTAAGGATTTTTTAAAATTATGTTCCAACACTATCGCAATTAAAAGAGAAAAACGCTACACCCAGTATGAAAAATAACTAAAAAATCTAAAACTAAATCAGAATGAAAACCAAATACGACTAACGTAAAGAGTAAACCGTTATTTCGTACGTATGTAAGCTAAAGTTAAATTTGAAACTGTTGAAACCTATGTAACGGTCTCCTATAAAATGGGTTTGTTTAGTTTTACCGTATTATTACGTCACTACGTAGCTCATATACATGGTACTTATCGTTTACCTAGCGTAGGGAGCAAACTACGTAGCCATTAATATCTATAATAAAAATTTGTTGATTTAAAATAAACTAAATTTAACAATCAACTTAAAAAAAGTCTTCATTACAAATTAAAAAAAGTGTTCAAAGGAAAACATCGAAACGAAATCATCGATAGTATGAAAACATCGCAACTGAACCATCGATGGTAAAAACATCGAACATCGATGTTTTTGGAACATCGGCTATCGATGCTCATCCCTATACGACACGAAAGTGTTGGGTAGGAGACAGGAGATAGTCACGCTGTAGTTATATCTCCGTGTTCTATTGTTTGTTATTTTATCTATATTTTAACACCGTTTTAACAATTTCTTGAGAAAAAGGACCGTTTTTTTAAAAGTAAGAAGTAATTTTGGATAATTTTATTAACTTTTTATATTAAACAGCCAACTCGATTTTTTTTTACGGAACGTCATACCCATAACCTGAAAACACAACGGTAATTATTTACGATACTACGTAACCCCAAATTGCGGTGAAATATTTTTTTTAAAACTATTTTCAACCGCCCTATTAAAGCGATTAATGTCCACAGAGTTTTGCTGTGAACATATTAACGTAGGGTGTTGTTTGAATTGTGTTTATGAGTGTAAAAAGGTTCAAACCATCGCTGTAACATATAGAGTAAAATATGGAAGAAGACAAAAAACTGGTATTTACGCTACACCAAATATGTTCAGTTTGTCTTCACTATTATGGTATATGTTTTAGGTAAATTATGTAAACTTAATTGTGTTTGTACTAACTGTAACTTTACCTAACCAATGTTTCTTGTCTTTGCAAATTTTCCGTACATTACTATCTAATTTTAAATTAGAATCGGCAATTTGCATAGCTAACCATATTAAATACATATAGTCTTCATAATTATTTTGTGTGCACTTTCATGTTTGGGTTATTCTTAGGAGGAAAATACTTTAATGTTCAGTAAGCAAACTATTAAATACATTTTTGATAACAGCTAGAGTAAGGTACAATAGTAATCAGAAACAGGCAGTAGTGAAATGTAATGAGGTTTCACCAACTATACTTTCTATTATTGTGTGTCGAGTGTGTGCAAGTACTTGTTGCACCTGGCTTTTAAGTTAAAGAAACACAGAATAGGCCTTCACAGACTTCTAAGACGTTTGTTGTTTTCGAGCTAAGCCATACTTCGGTTACCACATATCACTACTTCTTCAACATACTAACAAGTTTGTAAAAATGGTTGCTAGAGCATCCCAGAATTATCGGATTTCGTTGTCCATGACGTGTCCGTTACTTAACTAAATATCTCTATAATATTGACGACTCGGAACACTTAAGTTTTTTATAAGTAAAAACGTAAAGTTTTACCTTACAGCCTAAACCGGCTTTCACCTATAGAAGGCTTCATCAGAGGCTGTCGTTAGTAGCGCTGCTCGTCTTGTTGTTGGCGACGAGATAGTGTTTCGAAAGATTGAAGCTGTGTGTGTGTGGTGAGATGTGTTCGAATAATGCGTGCGATTTGAATTGTGTCTGTTCGTTTAGGATGTCGTTTTTATTTGTTTTTGTGTGTTTGTATATTTCTAATTGTTCTAGATATCCAGAATTATCACTAAGTGTACATACACAGTGACAATATTGCTGTAAACATAGAATATTTTATTTTGTGAGGACAGTTCTAAGTTCTAAGTGTGTAGTGATTGTAAACAAATGGTAATACTATCTTAGACATAACATATTCCAAATGTAAACTGCTTTAGAATAAAATTATATGATGCACAATTAGACTACTGCCGATTGTTCCTCTAAATTACAAACATGTCACAATAATTAATATAAAATAGAAAACCCAATACAGAGTTGAACAAAATCGAACCTTGTACAGACTGCTTCATAATATAATATAAATGATACATCATTATATACATATAAATGTACAGATTGCTTTATGGTGGAATATAAATGAGTTACAGTAATTATAAATTATTATTTTATTAAGTTTTATAGTAAGTAACCTATACTTTTTTACTTGTAACTCGTAATGAGACTGTACAAACATTTATGAATTGTAAAAATGTACATTAATAATCGTCAGAGTTACTATCCAAGTCAGTGTGTCAGCAGAATCTCTGTCACATGCCTAGATGATTACTATAAATAAGCAGTGCATTAATTCTTTGTATTTACTGATATTCACTGTGGTGACTTAACATCGTCCAAGTTGCTGTGTGCAACTTTAACCCCCCCCCTCGACAAAATGTTTTACATGCTTTAGGATATCTGTAGTATGCTTCTGTTAGTTCTTATTGCTGCCATTGGATATTCATGTATATTCTGTTCTCTCTGTATTTAGTCTAACCTCAATTTGAAAATGTATTTAAATACATTTTAGTTAGGTCTATACTCAAATTTTTATTTTTATATTGTAAAATATTTAATGAAGAAAGTTGTGTTAGTGGTAGAAATCACAAGCAGAATGATCACTGTTGCACATCACTATATAAAAATTATCCACTAATTTTTATATTTCATAATTTGTGATTTATGGTCTCCAAGTCGCGTTAATGAAATAAAACTTATAGTTTACCTTATTTCTTTTCCATCTTGCGACTTCGTTATATTATTTAAAAAATAGTATCAAACTAACGAACGTTCATAGCGTAAAGAATAGTCTGGAATTTATAAACAACATAAGGAACGTCAATTTTGACCTGAACTATAAACTAGTCTCGTTTGACATTACCAATTTATACACTAACATACCGGTAAATGAGACTATAAACATACTTCAAACCAACTTGATTAATGCCGCAATTTTAAGCCAACAGCAAATTCAAGAACTATTGTCATTGTTATGAGTCATATTACAACAAAATTATTTCACTTTTGATAAGTTTTTCGAGCAGAAAGAAGGATTAGCGATGGGTTCCCTGCTCAGTGGTCTATTGGCAGAAATATACCTTAATTATTACGAAAATAAATATCTTTTGTCTGCTCATAACAAATTGCATGAACTTATCATTTCATACACCCGATACGTTGATGACACCTTTATAATATTGAACGGCACAAATAGACAAATCGATATAATGCTCAAACACATGAACAACATACACGGTAACATCAAATTTACTATGGAAACAGAGAAATATAATAGCTTAAATTTTATGGACGTATGCATCAAGAAATGCACCGATTCTTTTAAATTTGGGATATACAGAAAACCCACAACTACAGACATGGTTATTCATGGAGATTCATATCACCCACACACACAAAAATTGGCTTCCTTCAATGCTTTCGTACACAGATTATTATCATTCCCACTAAGCCAAGAAGACCTGAAGGAAGAGATAAACACTGTTAAATTCATTGCCGTAAGGAATGGATATAAAGACACAATTATAGACAAACTAATTCGTAAACACAAATCCAAAGCAAATAAGGTCATTAAATCTAATAATACAGAGAACGCTTTCATCGCGACTGAATATACTAATCTACTTCCACACATTATAAAAAACGTATTTAAAAAACTAAACATTAATGTATTTTTCAAAACCACGAATAACTTGCGGAATTTCTTCAGACATAATAAACGTTCAGAACTTGAAAATAACTCGGGTGTTTATAAAATAGTGTGCGATGATTGTGACATGTTTTACATTGGCCAGACAGGGAGAAAATTTAAAGATAGATTTAGTGAACACATACCGAAGGGCAGCATTAGATATACTACCTCCAACTTCGCGTTACATTTGATTAATAATAACCACGGATACACTAGTTGCGCCAAAAATTTGAAACCGTTACATATTTGCAACAAAGGGCGAATTATGAGCGCCTTAGAGGAATTCGAAATCTACAAAGCATCGAGAACACAAAAAGACCTAGTGCTCAACGATCAATTGTCGTTTAACTCGAACAGCTTGTACAATACTGCGTTACAACATGTTTATCAGATTATGGACAAATGAGAAATCAACAGTTGCGATTATGAACCCGAACAGTGCGCACTGATTCTTCGCGCGGTACGTTATTTATATAGTGTGTTTTTAATGATGTTAGTATAAGTTTTTATTTGCGTTGACAAGTTCTTCATGTGAGAACAAACAGTTTTTAAACCTGAAGATGGGAACATGTTTCCCGAAACATGTCGTGTATGACATATAACGAAGTCGCAAGATGGAAAAGAAATAAGGTAAACTATAAGTTTTAATTTTTATATAGTGGTGTGCAACAGTGATCATTCTGCTTGTAAAATATTTGTTTGTGTATACTTGGATTTCGTTGTCCATGATGTGTCCGTTACTTAACTAAATATAATTAATTGACTACCGACTCGGAACACAAAGTTTTTTATGGGTAAAAATGTAAAAGTTTTGCCTTATAGGCTGAACCGGTTTTCGCTTTTAAAAAGCTTCTTCAGAGGCTGCCGTTGGGAGCACTGTCTGTCTTGTTGTTGGCAACGGTATCGACTTTTGAAAGATCAATATTGTGTGTGTGGGGTGTGATATGTTCGAATAATGCGTGTGATCTGAATTGTGTCTGTTCGTTTAGGATATCGTTATTATGTGTCTTCGTGTGTTTGTATATTTCCAAATGTTCTAGAGTGTCTAGTTTTCGGCCTTTTGTGTGTACGTGTAGAATGTCCATGTTATAGTCGATGTTTTTGTATGTGTGGTTTGCTTCAGTGAGGTGGTTTGCAAAGGTGGATTCTGTAGTGGAGTGTAGTGCCTTTGTGTGTTCAATGTATCTTTGTTTGAAGCTACATCCTGTCTGGCCTATGTAGTGAAACGAGCAGTATAAGGTGGATGTATGAAATTTGCTTTTGTAACATGCTAAAACGCTACACACTGTACTAGCCGGCAACAACGCTGGGCGAGGGGCGTGGAGGTGACAGGGAGAAGCAGTGAAAGTGAATGACCTTGACGGTACTACTTTCATGCAGTTAACTCTAGTGTGTATGTGGATATAAAGTAAATAAAGTTGTATATGATATTGTTTTGAAATTATTCAAATCTTGGCCGCTTATTTGCCGTACTGCCACTTTGTAAAATAAATGCTCTGTTGTTGTTATTATAATCTACCTTGACATGATGGACTGACTCAATTATATGTGAAATGGTAATTTATTAACAATAATTAAAGTTCATTTAAAACATTTTATAAAACATCAAAAACAATTTAACACATTACAGAGATTCTTAAAGCTCAGGGCTGGTAACACTGATTCTTTATATCATACTATTCTAACCTGACTTGGTTAGATTTTTTATTTATAATTTCAAAAATTGTGAATTCTTTTAGTATACAAGATACTTACTACAAAAAATGCTTAAATACGACAATAACGTATTCTAGAGAGTGGTTACAAAATTAGAAAAAAGTTTAATTATAATATTGGAAACTATCGTATCAGGCACGCCTGCTTTCAACTTTGCAGGTTATGGTATAGTATGTGCAATACGATTAAAATTGATATATATCGGAATAAAATTCCTTTAATGGTTATAAAGAATAAAATATAATGATTAATTTATAATCTCAGTGCAATTAAGATTATTTAGGCTTTTTTTGACTTGAAAGCACAGCACCGCATTATCTGTGTACTCTTTCAATAACAGGTAGGTTAGAGTGAAAATTCCTGTAGGTTAATTATTAAAAATATTTAAATTAACTTTATAAAGTCTTATGGTTACACATAATATTAGCTAATGACCCATTCATTAATCATTAACCTTATTGACAGTTCTCAATTATTGTTTAAAAGGAATAAATCCCAATTTTAGTACCAAGCCACGTGTTGTTCAATCAAATATATTGCAACTCACCGTCTGCGGCTTTTTGAAACAACGTCTTCACTATAAAGTTGACATGTTTCAGGACACTTGTCCCATCCTCAGAACTTAAAATATTCGTGTATCATTCAACGTTGATACAGTTGTCAAATAATTAAAATATTAAAATCCAATATAAATGTTTAAAAAACGAGCGCCACGGTTACACGATGTACATCGTACGGTGACTGACCGCGCACTGAATTACGTCTGGCTCCCACCACGACAATAACGCATGGCAGTGTCGTACAATACATTCGACTTGAAAAGCAGTTGATCATTTAAAACACGCGGCTTGGTATCAGTATTATTATACGCTTTATAAATTTCGTACTCTTCAAGGGCATTCATATATCGCCCTTTCTTACATATGTGAATAGGTATCAAGTTAGTTTTAAAATTAGTGTAATTATGATTTTCAGAAATGTGGTGTTCTGCAAATTTTGACTTGATATTGTCCAAGCTGTGACAGTGTGTAGGCGGCCTATGTTCTATAAATCTTTATAATAAACCACGACCTGTCTGGCCCACATAAAAGGCGTCACAATCGTCACATATCAATTTGTAAACACCAGTTTTGTGTTCAAGGCTGGTAGTTCTGCGGACACGAAGATTATTCATAATATTATTAGTGGTTTTGTAAGTGACCTTTATATTGCTGTTTTTATTAAAAATTGACCCAAAAATTTTAGGCATAAGGTGTGTGTACGGTGTTGCAATGTATTTGCGTGTTGTATTCTCGCGAGTTTTATGTCTGTTAATGTTTCTATGCTTTTTCTTATGTTCTCAAAGGATGTTGTTCACCATATCGACATCATAACCATTAGTAACTGCAATGTATTTAATGGTGTCTAATTCCTCATGGTATTCTTTATCACCGAGGGGCAAAGATAAAAGTCTATAAATCATACTATGGAAGGCAGCCAATTTCTGGGATATAGGATGAAAAGACTTAGCATGTATTACGATATCAGTCGTTGTGGGTTTTCTATAGATGTTAAATTGTAGTTTTTTATTTATGTCCTTGGCAACAGTTAAATCCAGAAAATTCAGTTTACCATTGTCTTCACTTTCAAGTGTGAACCGCATATTGCCATTGATATTATTCAAATAACTATGTAAACTATCAATTTGCCTTTGTGTGCCTTTGTATATTAAAAAGGTGTCATCAACAGACCTGCCGTAAAATATTATATTATTCTTGTGTCTGTTATTAGTGAAAATGAATGAATTTTCGAAATTATTTAGGTATATATCCGCAAGAAGGCCTGAAAGTGGAGAACCCATTGCTAACCCATCTTGTTGGCTGAAAAATTGATTGTTGTGGGTAAAATAGTTTTGATCAAGAACCAACTGTAAAATATACATCAATTCATTTATACTATCAATATCTAGTTTATATTAGTATTAATAAGGTTAATCTTAAGTATACGCAGGGTCTCAGCTACTGGTATATTCGTATATAAGTTTACAATATCAAAGGAAACAAGTTTGTAAGACGGTTCAACTATTAAGTTTTTAACCTTATTCACAAAGTCAACACTATTAATTAAACTATGATCGTTAATTATTTGTATATTGTGCTTTATTATGTTGACTAGTTTTTTAGCTGTTTTATACCCCGGAGCAGTGGTGAAATTTACTAATGGTCTCAAGGGGATACCATCCTTGTGGAGTTTGGGTAATCCCATCAAAACGGGTGCTTTTGAATTTATAGGTTTCAAAGATCTTCTTGTTTGCTCATCAAACAAATGCATGCATCTGTTTATACACTGATTTAATCGTTTTACATAATTTTCAGTTGGGTCAGAATTCAGTATATTAATGTTGTTGTTAACAATGAAATTTTGTATCTTATTGTCATAATCTTCTCTGTCCATAATAACTACAGTGTTACCTTTGTCAGCTTTAGTGACGAGGGCTTTATTGTCAGATAATTTTTGTTTTAATCCTATTAAAATTTTTCATTCTTTATTATAATTGATATTTGTTAAAGGAATAGAGGAATTAACATTATACCGATTTTTAATGATTTTATTGAGTTTTTCGTTTATTAAGAATCGTGTCTCGTCTCGATCTTTTTGGTCAACCATTGCTTTAACGACAGTCTCTGCATTGATAATTTCAGCAATGATGTGCTTATGATTGAAACTCGATTTGTGTATGGGATTTATCAATGCAGAGACTGTCGTTAAAGCAATGGTTGACCAAAAAGATCGAGACGAGACATGATTCTTAATAAACGAAAAACTCAATAAAATCATTAAAAATCGGTATAATAATGTTCATTCCTCTATTCCTTTAACAAATATCAATTATAATAAAGAACGAAAAATTTTAATAGGATTAAAACAAAAATTATCTGACAATAAAGCCCTCGTCACTAAAGCTGACAAAGGTAACACTGTAGTTATTATGGACAGAGAAGATTATGACAATAAGATACAAAATTTCATTGTTAACAACAACATTAATATACTGAATTCTGACCCAACTGAAAATTATGTAAAACGATTAAATCAGTGTATAAACAGATGCATGCATTTGTTTGATGAGCAAACAAGAAGATCTTTGAAACCTATAAATTCAAAAGCACCCGTTTTGACGGGATTACCCAAACTCCACAAGGATGGTATCCCCTTGAGACCATTAGTAAATTTCACCACTGCTCCGGGGTATAAAACAGCTAAAAAACTAGTCAACATAATAAAGCACAATATACAAATAATTAACGATCATAGTTTAATTAATAGTGTTGACTTTGTGAATAAGGTTAAAAACTTAATAGTTGAACCGTCTTACAAACTTGTTTCCTTTGATATTGTAAACTTATATACGAATATACCAGTAGCTGAGACCCTGCGTATACTTAAGATTAACCTTATTAATACTAATAAACTAGATATTGATAGTATAAATGAATTGATGTATATTTTAGAGTTGGTTCTTGATCAAAACTATTTTACCCACATCAATCAATTTTTCAGCCAACAAGATGGGTTAGCAATGGGTTCTCCACTTTCAGGCCTTCTTGCGGATATATACCTAAATAATTTCGAAAATTCATTCATTTTCACTAATAACAGACACAAGAATAATATAATATTTTACGGCAGGTATGTTGATGACACCTTTTTAATATACAAAGGCACACAAAGGCAAATTGATAGTTTACATAGTTATTTGAATAATATCAATGGCAATATGCGGTTCACACTTGAAAGTGAAGACAATGGTAAACTGAATTTTCTGGATTTAACTGTTGCCAAGGACATAAATAAAAAACTACAATTTAACATCTATAGAAAACCCACAACGACTGATATCGTAATACATGCTAAGTCTTTTCATCCTATATCCCAGAAATTGGCTGCCTTCCATAGTATGATTTATAGACTTTTATCTTTGCCCCTCGGTGATAAAGAATACCATGAGGAATTAGACACCATTAAATACATTGCAGTTACTAATGGTTATGATGTCGATATGGTGAACAACATCCTTTGAGAACATAAGAAAAAGCATAGAAACATTAACAGACATAAAACTCGCGAGAATACAACACGCAAATACATTGCAACACCGTACACACACCTTATGCCTAAAATTTTTGGGTCAATTTTTAATAAAAACAGCAATATAAAGGTCACTTACAAAACCACTAATAATATTATGAATAATCTTCGTGTCCGCAGAACTACCAGCCTTGAACACAAAACTGGTGTTTACAAATTGATATGTGACGATTGTGACGCCTTTTATGTGGGCCAGACAGGTCGTGGTTTTTTAAAAAGATTTATAGAACATAGGCCGCCTACACACTGTCACAGCTTGGACAATATCAAGTCAAAATTTGCAGAACACCTCATTTCCGAAAATCATAATTACACTAATTTTAAAACTAACTTGATACCTATTCACATATGTAAGAAAGGGCGATATATGAACGCCCTTGAAGAGTACGAAATTTATAAAGCGTATAATAATACTGATACCAAGCCGCGTGTTTTAAATGATCAACCGCTTTTCAAGTCGAATGTATTGTATGACACTGCCATGCGTTATTGTCGTGGTGGGAGCCAGACGTAATTCAGTGCGCGGTCAGTCACCGTACGATGTACATCGTGTAACCATGGCGCTCGTTTTTTAAACATTTATATTGGATTTTAATATTTTAATTATTTGACAACTGTATCAACGTTGAATGATACACGAATATTTTAAGTTCTGAGGATGGGACAAGTGTCCTGAAACATGTCAACTTTATAGTGAAGATGTTGTTTCAAAAAGCCGCAGACGGTGAGTTGCAATATATTTGATTTCTCAATTATTGTTGATAATCGAATTGTCTTTCGTTATTGTTTTAGTCAAATCAGCATCTATGTGTGTTTATATCGGTATTGGTTAAGTAATAATTTAATTTGCAATTCTTCTTTAAAATTAATAGTATTTTTTATATAATAAATAAAACAGAACTTTTGTTCAATAATTTGTTAATTCACAATCATTATTGAGGTTAGTGACGTATGCATGTACTTGACTAACGTGGTATCGACACAAAAACTATTATTTGATAATTGTTTAAAATTCATTTAAATGTTGTTAATTCTAAATACTCCCTTATTATTTCACTCATCATTGCCGATATTATACACTGGCAGTGGTATATTTCACTATTTCATATCACTGGTTACTCTTCACACGTTTAAGGTTATTAACACATAAGTTAGGTTAGATACAATTGTTTACTAACTGGGGAACACGCACATTTTGAAAAAATACTCTCGTCGAAGAGACGTTCTGTCGGCGTTGACGATCAGTTTCTTAATGTCGCTCTCCTTAGCTACCTCGACCGGTGTCTGCTGAAATCAGCGTTTCTTATTGGCTGGAAATCGATTAATCTCGTACCCATACGCCACAAGAAATTAAGAAATTTTATTTCTCAGCATCTGGCTTTGGGTTTGAGAGTACAAAAGTGACGCTATCAATTCTTTTGGAATTGATTGAAAAATTATGATCGTTTATAACTTTGTTAATACATCTCCGATTTGGAAACTAAAGGTATCGTGTTATTTCGGATGCTCTGCTCTTTATTTTGAGTCCACTCAAGTACTAATTCCGTCCATGATTAACTTATTTACCCTTTCGTCAATGCACTTTTAGTCGTTCTTATTTAAATATAAGTTTTTTCACTTTATAGTATCACATGGTACTTATATCACTCCCTGATAATAGTTAAAGTCATTATTTCTTATCAACTATTCCTTAAATACTAAATATTTACAATATTCCATAATGCATTTTCAGGCGAGTAGGCCTTAAATGTCCATGCATTATTTCTTATCAGTTCTAACATATATATTGTTTTAACACAATTCTATTGTTCTTGGTTTGTACATCAAATGATACTACACCTTTTGTGCAGCTTTGTATTTATTAATATAGCTTCATTATTTACATTGAATGGTTTTATTACACCATGTTATGTGTCCTGTCATATTGACACTCTCGTTTTATTATTAGTTTTGTATCAAGGATGTATTTTCATCCATTAATTTGTCTTTAGTCTTTGTCTACAGCTTATCTTGGGTATTTAATATTCCCTGCTGTGCTAATTATTCACAATTTTCTGTTGGATTGTTACATCTAGTTTCATCTGACATGCATTATTGTTTATTATTGTTATTACATAAATTCATGTATTTAATGTTTGTTAATGGTTCTCAAAGAGGTATTGAGTATTCTTGAAACTACTGTTATGCTATTTTCCTCTTCCTGATTAGTTTTAACTGAGTTTTTTATATAATTCTGTCAGTCACTCTGTGGTTTGGTAATTTGGCTATGATTTGTTTATATAATTTAAGGTATATATTCGTGTTTCTTAGTTCATACTGGGTTTATTCTGTTTATTATTTATTCTAGTTTGGTTGTTGCATCGTGTAAATACTTTTATCAGTGTTTTTCTAATTGTTATTTATGATTCTTTGTTGCAGATTCTGTTCAGTTGAGGTTATGTGTATTCTACTGAATGACAATAATGTCTATATGTATTAGTTTAGTTTCTTGCATATTTCCATATATATTTACTATGATTATTACTATTATCTAGTACAATGGTTTTCTTTATTTTACTTCTATTATATACTATTTGTTCACATATTGTTATCTAATTCTAACTGGTTATTGACATACATATTGGGTGTTTACACTTGGTTTGGGTTGATTGTTTTTTTTATCTAATACATACTGTCTTATTTCTTATATACTACTAATTACATTCTGTATTGACTTTACATTCCACTCTCCTGATATTTAAATGTATGACTTGCAAAGATTTTATTCAATGTCAGTCATGGTAGTTACTGGTAAGCAGTTCCATTTGCTTTCATAATTGAGCAATTATTTTTTGTACTGAATTTCAGTTTACTTGTGAAATATATTATGTTTTACTTTATTATACGTTTTGTCTCATAAATAATACACTTATTGTCTGTGTTGTTTATTTGAGATTGTTGTATACAACTGTTATTACTTATTATTTTCACTTTCTATAAACACTACACTTTCATTGTTTGTGTTAGTTTGTTTGAGATCGTGGTATTTTGGTATTAATCAATTCACTGTAAGTAACACACTATTATTGTCTGTGGTTGCTTATTATATTGTCAATACTTTGTTCTTGGTCACTTTGTTTTGTTTCATGTCCTTCCTTGTTGGTATTATTCCTCACTTATTTGGTACTCTACCTACTTGTAATATTATCTTCTTAGTCGGGTATTTTCTTCATTTATTAAATACTTTCCTTATTTATCGTGTCTTCTTCACACTGGTAATGTCATTTTCTTGTTTATTGTTAAATATTTTCATTATTTATTAAATATTTTCCCTCACTTGTTGTGTCCTCTTCTTATATATTTTTCCCTCACTTATATATTTTTCCCTCACTTGTTGTGTCTTCTTCTTATATACATATATATATATATATATATATATATATATATATTTCCCTCTTCTTATATATTTTTCCCTCACTTATTGATCTATTGGGTCCTGGTTGCTAACGTAGTTGCTTGGTTCACCTTTCCTCTTGTGATAATACTGATGGTTTATTCACTTACAATTTCTTCCTTCTATGGTGCTTATTTTCTTCAACATTATTTATCCATGGATATATGATTGACTTTTAATTTTAGTGTTGTCTTTCATCTTGTTGGTGTGTTTGGCTATATTGGCTTAGATATGTTCATGGTAGATCTTCATTCTGGGTATTTGATATTATATTTATGTAACGATAATTTTGATGCGTTACATATGCCTTCCTATAAGAATTGATTAATTATGAATCCCTATACTAAATTAATGAAGAATTTATCAGTTGTTGTACTCTTCTTTATACTGAATCTTCTGTTCTTCTTGTATCCTTCCATTTTACTTTTATGGATCATACTTTATTTTTCCTTTGTATCTGTCTTCCCTAGACTATTTAATTCCCTATTTCCCTAACATTTTAGCTGGGGCAGTTCAGAGTGGCTCCTTTGGCATACATTCTCTACTGGCCATACTAACATCAAATACATTCAACGGTAAATCATCTCTGTTCAAAATATAAATGATTGCTGGAATAATTCTTCAGTCAATTCATATTATATAAAATAAAAGTAGTCAATTTTCTGACTAATAATAAACATTCTTGGGATTACTTCACGCACTTGCGGTTTATATTTAATTATATTCTTCTCTTCTTGATTCATCTTAACTTAATCTTCGTATTTTTCTCTAGGATAATTCTTTTTCCAGTTCTTCATTGGTATCTTCTCTTGGTTGTCTTCCTTAGTATGGTATTGTTCATTATTCTTCGGTATCAATTAATCTTTCTTCTGTTAGTCCACTTTATATCACATTATATTCTTCTGTATCTTCTTTACCCACATATCTGTATAATATTTCACGTAATAGGTTCTCACTTGGTTTTGGTTTCATGCCTCATGTATTGTATATCCATTTTATAATGAAATTCATTCACTTTTATTTTCCTTCTCCTTGTAATCTCATTGTATATTATCTTTTTCTTTTATGTATATGGGTAAGTTGGTAATTACGTGTTGACTGGCTCTTGGAAATTATATTTTATGCCAAGTTGTTAGGTGTCCTTTTCGTATAGTATTCTTCTCTTTTATGTACGGGTAAGTTGTTATTTACATGTTGACTGGCTCTAGGAAATTTATATTTTATGCCAAGTTGGAGGGTGTCAGTCTCGTATATTATTCTTTTCTTGTATGTACGGATAAGTTGGTATTCACATGTTGACTGGCTCTCGGAAATTTATAGTTTATGCCATAGTTCTTGGGTGTCCTTCTCGTATAGTATTCTTCTCTCTTTTGTATGTACACATTATTCTATTATATTATATCAGTATTTTATTAACACTCTTTTTCATATACATAATTATCATTTGCAAAGTTAATATTATTATTATGTATTTCTCAAAACAATAGAAAGTTCTTCATGTTAGTCAGGCTTCAACATATTTTTTCAATGAAGTTTGGTTGTAATTTCCCTTTATTCTTTTTGTCACTGGATCCTGTATTTCATATGTGTTATTCATGTTATCTTTTGTTACAGTATATGGGCCCGTGTAAAGCAGTAATAATTTCTTGGCAATTCCTTCGATAGCACTTGGGAGTTCTCTGTTTCTTAATAATACTTTTGTCTCCCACCTTGTATGTGATGATTTTAGGTTGTAAATTTTTATATTTAATTCTGAGCTTTTCTGCTCATTCCACTGCATTTTTATAGAATTTTAATAGATTAAACTTGTACTCATTTCCTTGAGGAAAGTTGATCATCTCGACTATTTCTCTGGGTGGTCTCTTTTCAAACATAGCTGTGTATGGTGTTTCATTTGTTGACTGATGATATGCTAGGTTGATAAAATCTTCAGCTGGAGATAAATATTCTTTCCATTTTTGTTGTTGTTTATGGCAATATGTCCTCAATATTCTTCCCACCTCTCTTAGGACTCTTTCAGCGGGATTGCTGTTTGGATGGTATACAGAGGTTTTGTATGTTCTGACACCATGATTTAGCAATGTATCCTTCCGTTTCCTTCCTCTGAATTGTGTCCCGTGATCAGTGATTATGGACTTAGGTTTTCCAACTTCTGGGATATATTTTTGTATTATCACTTCCAATAGTTTGTTTGTGGTGGCTCTATTTACGGCGTACAGCTTGGTAAATTTGGTGTAGTGGTCAAAAATTATTATTATAAATTTATATTGATGTCTTCCGCCACTACGCGGGAATGGTCCGCAAATGCCTACAAACACTTTCTCTAATTTCTCAGCAGAAGTAATAGGTATCATGACTCCCTCTTTTTTCTCATTATTGCATTTTACCAGTTAGCATAGATGACAGTGCTTGATATGGTTTCTTACTCTTCGATTCATGTCTCTGAAATACATATGTTCTTCCAATGTTTTAACCACTTTTATGGCTCCCATGTGTCCATACCTGATGTGGTAGTCCATGGTAATTTCCTTCTCTATGTTTCTTGGTACTAGGATTTTCCACTGGTTGTCTGACTGTCTTGTTTTTATGAATAGTAAGTTGTTATGCACAGAATAATAAGAAGTAATTTTATCTCGTTCCACTAATCTCTGCAATATGTTCTTGATTTTGATATCGTTTTGTTGTTGCAGTTTAAGGTCAGCTATGATGTTTGCTAATTCTGTCTTGTCCTTCAATATATGGTATACCTTGGCAACGGTCTCCTTCTCTCCTTCGAACATTTGGTCCTGGATGTTTACCCTGGATAATACATCTGCTGCTATGTTGCTTTTTCCAGGAACATATTCCCATTGGATGTTACATTCTTGTAGTGTCAATGTCCACCTTGTTAGCCTTCCATGTTTCAATCGACAGTTCTTTAAAAATGAAATTGATTTGTGGTCCGTTCTGTCAGCTGGTATCCTAGGTTATACGTTCGGAATTTCTCACATGCAAACACTATGCTGAGGAGTTCATTCTCTGTTGTATGGTAATTATGTTCGCATTTATTCAGTGTTCTACTGGCAAAACTGATTACAAGGTGATTGCCTTCCTCATCTTCTTGGTATAAGATGGATCCAAGACTTACATCGCTGGCATCACAGTTCATAAAAAAGGCTTTATTAAAGTTTGGGTGGTGTAGCATTACAGTGTTTAAAAATTTCTCCTTTATCATTTGGAATGTGGTGTCCTGTTCGGGTCCCCATTTCCACTTATCTTTGGATGAAAGTTGTTGTGAGAATTTGGAAGTTAGTTCTGAGTAATTACATTGGAATTTTCTGTAGTAATTACAGAACGATCTTGGTCATATACCAAGAAACGATTGTAATTGTTTCTTGTTTTTGGGTGTGGGAAAACGCTGTATAGCTTCCATTTTTTCTTGGGATGGTGTAATGCCTGTTTCAGGTAGATTAAATCCAAGAAATTGTACCTCATCAGCTATCAGTTTGGATTTTTCTAGAGTGAGTGTGATGTTATTTTCATCTAGTTTCCTCAATACTTGTTCCACTCTGGTGCAGTGTTCCTCCCAATTGTCAGAGGTGATGAGCAGATCATCGACATACACTGTTGTAAATTGAAGTGTATTTTGTCCTAAAATATCATCCATACATTTAACAAATATGGCTACGGAATTTACTAGGCCGAAGGGTAACCTTTTTAATTGATAGTTGCGCCCTTCAAATATAAAGGCCATATACTTTCTGCTATTGGGGTGTAACTCCACCTGCCAATATCCACATACGGTGTCCCATATACTGATATATTTTATTCCATGAAATTTCTTGAGGATTTCATCGATTTCTCCAGGCGATGTCCTGTCATTGATTATGGTTTTATTAATCTCCCTGGCGTCTAGGCATATCCTTACTGTGCCATTCTTCTTTGGTACTGCCACGATGGGATTTGTGTATGGGGAGTTACTAATTTCAATTATGTCGTCTTCAATTAATCGTATTTCCTGACGTACTGCTTCTTTCAAAGAAAAGGCTATGGGGTATGACTTCTTCTTGAATTCTGCTTGATCTTTGAATTTGATTTCACACTGGAAGTTCTTCACTTTTCCTGGTGTGTTTGAAAACACATGTCTATATTGATTATATATGTTGATCAATTCTGCTATCTGGTCATCTGTTAAGTTTCTGTTGACCCTGGCTGACTGGAACTTTTTTATTTCATCTAATTTTTCTGTCCACAAGGTATCTCCCTCGTCTTGGTGAAGTTTTCCATTGATTGATGTTTGTCTCTTATGATCATAATCTTCTCTTATATAATATATTACACGGTCGGGATGGGCTTCTCTGCTTCCAATCAATTCCGCCGTCGATTTAATATCACTTGAGCTTAGAGATACCTTGGCTCTGCTCATGTCAATTACGGCTGCATATCTTCTCAATATGTCGCAGCCAATTAATAAGTTGAAAGGTAGCCCACTTGCTACGAAAAAGATCATAGGGATTGTTTCACCATTGCTGGATATTTCTAGTTGAACTTGGTTCTGTATGGTTTTGTTCTGTCGACCTGTTGCTCCAATTAATGTTATATTGTTAATTGGCAATGTTGGTATGTGGTTTTATTTTCAGCCTGGATGCGATTCAGTTCGACCTTGTCTATCAGCGAGACATTCGCTTCGGTGTCAATCATTACAGTTGTAGGTATTCCGTTGGCTTGTACTGCTACATAGGCGATTTCATTGTTAATTGTTTCGTTGACATTATTGTACTTTTCTTCTAACAAATCTTTTCTGATATCCTTTAAGTAATTGGTTCGAATGATAGTAATTGGCTTTTTATTATTTTTTGCTACGTTAGACCCAATAGATCGGTTCAGTGAGGGTGTTCTTAAGGTTTTCACTGCCGTTGTCCGTTTAAATGTAGGTCACCATCTTCAGTGTTCCTTTCTGTCGTGTTGGATGCGTTCTGCTCTCGTGACTCTGGCCGGTTTCCAGAATGATAGTCATTTCCATGGTCTGGTCTCCGCTAAGTGTCTTCACAGCTACGGCTCCTGCTTGTATTGTATCCGGATTCTTGCCTCTCACCGTCGCTGCTGCTTCGGCTGTTATGTCCATTGTAGCTCCTGCGACCTTGGTAATATTGTCTTCCATTGTTATTATGACTAGTATGGGCATAATGTACCCTTCGATAATTATTATTGCCGTTATTATTACCATTATTAGGCCGGTAATAATTATTGTTTGGTCTGTAATTATTATTGTTGTTATTTGGCCGGTAATTATTATTATTAGTGTTATAGTTATTTGGCCTTGAAGTATTGTTGTCACGGCCACTGTTATTATTGTTATTAGTATTATTCGGCCGTGGATTCTGGTCGTTATTATATCTGTTCGGGTGGTTAAAATTTCCCCGGTAGTTGGGTCGGCCATTGTTGTTGTTATTGTAAGTATCACCGGGTCTACTCCGGTCATAATAAGGTCCTGGTCTCTGACGATTTCTCTGATAGTATCTCTCCTGCTCGTGATTTTCCAGGAGTGCAGACAACGCTTGAATCGTTTTGATTGGTCCAGTTAACCTAGCTTGTGAGACCCCCTCATGGAAATGGTATGCCAACTTGGTTACTAGGCACTCTTCCGGTATGACGGGCTCGAGATTTCTCGCAAGGCATATTTTACCTAGAAAGTATGCTGTCATTGATAATGCGTTACTGTAACCGTACTTCCCATTACTAATGTTATCCCGGACAATATTTTGCATGGATTCAGACCAGTATTTGGTTTTTAAGGCCGCCTTGAACGCTGCATAGTTTTGTACTTCATGCCTGGTCGCCGTCCACCAGTTATCGTGGACGTTCTTGAATACTCGTCCAGCATCCCCTTTATTAGTGTCCACCGATTTTCTCGATTTCTTGTTAATGCCTCGTCAACCCTCTCCAGGAATTCTATCGGGTTCTTCTTATATGTTCTGAAGTCGATGCTTTTCCGGCTGTCTAGGTGTGGTATTCCTGCCATCGTAATTGGGTATGTTCTTATTGTGTTTATTTCATCTCGAAGGTTGTTAAACTCTCGTTGCTGTTGCTCAGTCATCCGTTCTTTATCACTGTTTACTTGGTCTTTTACTGCATTCACGGTTATGTTCAATGCTTCGCATTTCTCTCCCAGGGTTGTATGCGTTAGTGCCAGGTCTGCTTGTCTGGTTTCGACTGATTCCATCTGTTTCATTCGGACTTCTTTAATTGTGTTTATTCTGGCGTTGAGGTCCTCCTTAGTCTGTGTTATTTCTTGTTTATTTTGTTCACAATCCTTTTGTACTTCAGAAATCTCTTCTGATTTCTGTCACGGCCGTCTCCACCTTTTCCTCCGTTGCCTCCTTATTTTCTTCCATCTTTTTATTCATTGTCTCAATGGTTGTCTTGGCAATCTCTTCCGTTCTTCTGTTGTTATCGGCCATCTGTTGCCATATTTTCGGATGATCGAGTTGGATTGATTCGATTTTTTCATCAATTTGTTTGTTCAGATTCTCAATACTCTTATTGGTCTGATTGTTATTTTCCTTCAATTCATCAGTTTTCTTGTTCAGCGATTCCATATTTTTGGTCAACAATTCATTATTTTTCTTCAACGTGTCTTCCGTCTCTTTCTGGCTGTCTTCCATTTTCTTATTCAACGATTCTATATCCTTCTTGCTATCCTTTCGGCCTTCTTCAGTTTTCTTACTCAATTCTTCCTTTGTGGATTGGTTGTTCTCATTCAACTCCTTTATCGCCCTCAGTATTTCCAGGAGGTTTGCATCCCCTGTCTGCGTCGGTTTCTCAGGTTGGTTTTCTGGTTGCTGGATTTCCTCCATCTGTTCGGGTTGTGTCTAAGTTCCCTTACAGTTAAAATTTCTTCTATATCTTCGGCTGATGTCGCTTCTTTCTCCTCCACTCTAGTTTCTTTTTCGGCTTCGGCCGCTCGCTTCTTGGAAGTCGCCCTCTTATGCATTTTCGTAGTACAGTATTGCAACTACCGCTCGAATTAAGTTTAAAATATTTATTTATTTAGTTATTTGGTTGAGTATAATTGACCTAATTCGATGCCCCACGTTGGGCGCCACGTTGTAATACAATAGATATGTTGTGTATAGATGTCCTAGACGAATAGCCCCGCGATGGAGCGCTACGTTGTAATACATCTAATAGATCGATAGAAGTATGTTAATCTTGCCACACGTTGGATTCGTCACATTGTAATACAACGAATAGATGATGTTTTTGATTCAATTGTGTAATAAATCACACGTTGTAATACAATGAGATTATATGTTTTAGATGTTTTAATTATAGGTTTATAATTATTATCATTGGTTTACGATGTCTCAAAAAGGTTTAGAAAGCTGAAAAAAATGTTCACATTCTCTTCTTGAAGCACTGGTTAGTTTACCTGTCACTTACCACTTACTTACTGGTGTCAACCTTCGAAAATAGATCCTTTCTTCCTGTAATACACTGAAAATAACACAACACAGTTCATACAACATTTACCACCAGTGTGTATGTGGATATAAAGTAAATAAAGTTGTTGTATATGATATTGTTTTGAAATTATTCAAATCTTGGCCGCTTATTTGCCGTACTGCCACTTTGTAAAATAAATGCTCTGTTGTTGTTGTTCTTATAATCTACCTTGAAATGACAGACTGACTCAATTATATGTGAAATGGTAATTTATTAACAATAATTAAAGTTCATTTAAGACCTTTTAAAACTATTTAAAAAACATCAAAAACAATTTAACTCGTTACAGAGATTCTTAAAGCTCAGGGCTGGTAACACTGATTCTTTATATCATACTATTCTAACCTGACTTGGTTAGATTTTTTATTTATAATTATCAAAATCGTGAATTCTTTTAGTATACAAGATACTTACTACAAAAAAATGCTTAAATACGACAATAACGTATTCTAGAGAGTGGTTACAAAATTAGAAAATTTTAATTATAGTATTGGAAACTATCGTATCAGGCACGCCTGCTTTCAACTTTGCAGGTTATGGTATAGTATGTGCAATACGATTAAAATTGATATATATCGGAATAAAATTCCTTTAATGGTTATAAAGAATAAAATATAATGATTAATTTATAATCTCAGTGCAATTAAGAATATTTAGGCTTTTTTGACTTGAAAGCACAGCACTGCATTATCTGTGTACCCTTTCAATAACAGGTAGGTTAGAGTGAAAATTCCTCTAGGTTAATTATTAAAAATATTTAAATTAACTTTATAAAATCTTATGGTTCCACATAATATTAGCTTAATGACATATTCATTAATCATTAACCTTATTGACAGTTCTTAATTATTGTTGATAATCGAATTGTCTTTCGTTATTGTTTTAGTCAAATCAGCATCTATGTGTGTTTACATCGGTATTGGTTAAGTAATAATTTAATTTGCAATTCTTCTTTAAAATTAATAGTATTTTTTATATAATAAATAAAACAGAACTTTTGTTCAATAATTTGTTAATTCACAATCATTATTGAGGTTAGTGACGTATGCATGTACTTGACTAACGTGGTATCGACACAAAAACTATTATTTGATAATTGTTTAAAATTCATTTAAATGTTGTTAATTCTAAATACTCCCTTATTATTTCACTCATCATTGCCGATATTATACACTGGCAATGGTATATTTCACTATTTCATATCACTGGTTACTCTTCACACGTTTAAGGTTATTAACACATAAGTTAGGTTAGATACAATTGTTTACTAACTGGGGAACACGCACATTTTGAAAAAATACTCTCGTCGAAGAGACGTTCTGTCGGCGTTGATGATCAGTTTCTTAATGTCGCTCTCCTTAGCTACCTCGACCGGCGTTTGCTGAAATCAGCGTTTCTTATTGGCTGGAAATCGATTAATCTCGTACCCATAAGCCTCAAGAAATTAAGAAATTTTATTTCTCAGCATCTGGCTTTGGGTTTGAGAGTACAAAAGTGACGCTATCAATTCTTTTGGAATTGATTGAAAAATTATGATCGTTTATAACTTTGTTAATACATCTCCGATTTGGAAACTAAAGGTATCACATTATTTCGGATGCTCTGCTCTTTATTTTGAGTTCACTCAAGCACTAATTCCGTCCATGATTAACTTATTTACCCTTTTGTCAATGCACTTTTAGTGGTTCTTATTTAAATGTAAGTTTTTTCCACTTTATAGTATCACATGATACTTATATCACTCACTGATAATAGTTAAAGTCATTATTTCCTATCAACTATTCCTTAAATACTAAATATTTACAATATTCCAAAATGCATTTTCAGGCGAGTAGGCCTTAAATGTCCATGCATTATTTCTTATCAGTTCTAACATATACAGTGAAACCTCGGAATGCGAGTAACGTGGTCTACGAGTGTTTTGCAAGACGAGCAAAAATTTTAAATAAATTGTAACTTGATAAGCGAGCGAGGTTCCGCAATACGAGCATCACATGTGCCTACGTTTTCCCCTCCCCTCTTCCTCTCTTTCCTGGGCGATTGTGTGTAATATTCTCCCGCGCTGGACTTCAGTTGGCGTGCCTCGCTCGCATAGTCAACACCGTACGAGCGTATAAATGTTTTGTTTCTTTCATTAGTGTTATTAGTGTTATAATTAGTGTTATAACTGTACTGCAACAATGGGTCCAGTGAAGGAAAAGAAGGCTGAAAAGGAATTCGGTCGGAAGAAGGAGATGATTACGATGGAAGTTAAAAAGGAAATGATCGAAAAGCACGAATGAGGTATGCGAGTGGCTGATATCGCGAGATTTTATAACAAGTCTACGTCAACGATTTGCACAATATTAAAGAAGAACGAAGAAATAAAAGGGCTAGATGCAGCAAAAGGAGTCACAAAAGTATCAAAGCAAGGGCCACGTGTTCTGGAAGATGTAGAAAAGTTGCTTCTCGTTTGGATAAATGATAAGCAACTAGCAGGTGATACTGTGACCGAGAATTTAATCTGCAAGAAGGCAAAGACGTTGTACGCCAACCTCGTAAGTAAACTGCCATGTAGTACACGTACGTCAACAGAAATCGAAGAAAGCTTCAAGGCCAGCAGGGGATGGTTTGATAACTTTAAGAGGAGAAGTGGCATCCCTAGTGTTGCGAGGCACGGGGAGGCTGCAAGTTCGGATGCTAAGGCAGCTGAGGCATTCATTGCTGAGTTCCAGAAGCTCATTGTTACCGAGTGTTACCTGCCGCAGTAAGTTTTTAACTGCGATGAAACAGGACTTTTTTGGAAAAAGATGCCGAAGAGGACCTACATTACAGCAGAAGAGAATGCAATGCCCGGTCACAAGCCCATGAAAGACCGTTTAACCCTGTTATTGTGTGCTAATGCCAGCGGGGATTTAAAAGTAAAGCCCCTGCTTGTGTATCATTCCGAGAATTCACGAGCCTTCAAGAAATGCAAGGTGCAGAAGAGCCAGTTAAATGTTATGTGGAGGTCCAACACTAAGGCTTGGGTCACTCGTATGTTCTTTGTTGAATGGATGAACGAGGTCTTTGGTCCTGTAGTGAAGAAATACGTTTTAGATAATAATCTGCCGCTCAAAGTCTTGCTGGTTATGGACAATGCTCCTGCTCATCCTCCAGGCCTTGAGGACGACTTACTGGAGGAATTCAAGTTCATTAAGGTCAAGTTCCTTCCTCCCAACACCACTCCACTACTCCAGCCTATGGATCAGCAAGTCATTTTGAACTTCAAGAAGTTATACACCAAAGCACTATTTCAGCGATGCTTCGAAGTGACCGAAGGAACAGACCTTACCCTCCGAGAGTTTTGGAGAAATCATTTCCACATCGTGAACTGCCTGAAGATCATCGATAAAGCATGGGATGGGGTCACCAAGAGAACTCTCACTTCTGCTTGGGGAAAACTGGCCTAACTGCTTTCTTGGACGTGACTTTGAGGGGATTGCTGGTGAAAACGAGCTGCCGATTGTCGATGAAATTGTGTCCTTAGGGAAGACCATGGGGCTGGAGGTGAATGACGCCGACATTCAAGAGCTGGTGGAAGAACATAGCCAGGAACTGACCATCAACAAACTGATGGACCTGCATCGCGAACAACAGGAGGAGGTTATGGAGGAGATCTCGTCTGGTGAAGAGGAGGAGGAAAAGTCAGAGGAATCTCTCACTTCAAATGAGATTCGGGACAAGTGCAAAATGTGGGAAACGGTGCAAAATTTTATAGAAAAACACCACCCGAATAAGGCTGTAGCAATGCGAGCGTTGAATGTGTTCAATGACAATGCAATGTCACATTTTCGTGAAATCCTCAAAAGGAGGCAAAAGCAACAGTCATTGGACAGGTTCCTTGTTAAAATTGCACGAAAAGAAAACAATTCTAGTGAGCCAACAGATAGCAGTGATTCCGTTAGTGAAATTCGTGCTACACAATAACCCTTCTCACGTCATCTCTCTCGTCTCCCTCACACCAACAATGACTCTATTGTAAGGTAAAGTGCAGTTTAATTTGTTTTACGTTATACTGTATTTTGTATTAGAAATGTTATGCGAATAAATATTTTTGTGTTGTGGAACGAATCATCCGCGTTTCAATTGTTTCTTATGGGAAAATTTGCTTTGATATACGAGCGCTTTGGATTACAAGCACGTTCCCGGAACGAATTATGCTCGCAATCTAAGGTTCCACTGTATATTGTTTTAACACAATTCTATTGTTCTTGGTTTGTACATTAAATGATACTACACCTTTTGTGCAGCTTTGTATTTATTAATATAGCTTCATTATTTACATTGAATGGTTTTATTACACCATGTTATGTGTCCTGTCATATTGACACTCTCGTTTTATTAGTAGTTTTGTATCAAGGATGTATTTTCATCCATTAATTTGTCTTTAGTCTTTGTCTACAGCTTATCTTGGGTATTTAATATTCCCTGCTGTGCTAATTATTCACAATTTTCTGTTGGATTGTTACTTACATCTAGTTTCATGTGACATGCATTATTGTTTATTATTGTTATTATATAAATTCATGTATTTAATGTTTGTTAATGGTTCTCAAAGAGGTATTGAGTATAGGGTTGCCAGATTTCCGAGAAGAGAAATAGGAACACATGTATCGACAATTAATTTCTTGATTTTATTTACAGGACATTTTATGGGTAATATACTATACTCAACACAATTAACACGAGTACTTTTCACTTGAGCGTGCAATTCTCAACACTTTTTCATTAGAAAGTACATTCTTATAGAAATCACTGCAACATTTATCATAATTGAAGTAAGTATACAACTCATTTTTTATTAGATCAGCTGAACATCTGTTTCGCTCATCCCTCCATTTAATGTTCATAATGGAGAAAACTCTCTCTGTGAATGCATTTGATGGAAATATACTCAAAACAAATTTAACTAAAACTAAAACATTGCACAGATTTGATGCACCAATCAGTTCAATAATGTACAACCATCTCTGTGGTATTGTCATAGTAGTTAATTTTGCTTTCAACTGTTCATTTCCTTCACCACAAAACAAATCAGAAACCCTAGTGATCTCTGAATTCATACTATCTACACTAAAGTAATCAACAATACAAAGTGACTCTGCTAATTTTAAAATATTTTGAAACTCGGGTTTTTTTTTCATATGCAGTCCATTAAGGACAAAATGTTGCCATCACCAAAATCAAACCACTTATTTAAATATTTCAGACACACTTCATATATATATCTACATTCTCCCAATTCTCTTTGCTTTTCACCTGGGAAAAGGGCCTCCAATTTATCTAACAACTGTTGCACCTTATAACCAAAAAACAGATCATTTATCCTATGCTCTAACTCTATTTTTATTTTCTCCATCACAGAATATACTTCACAAATTGTCAGTTCATTTTTTTCTAAGTTGAGTACACCCGTGGAAAAAATTTCAGTTAAGTGCAGAGAAAACTGGAGATATAATTCCACTAATATAATTTGTTTTTTGTTTTTCTGAACCAGAAACACCCATCAAGTTCTTTTTAATGAAGTTGGGGCAATCATCTATACTAGCAATGTATGATATAATTGGAGGAAGATTTTTCAATAATCTTTCTATGGCAGGCTTAAGGCTTAACCACCTTGTAGGTACTTGTCTTGACAAACTACTGTATTCCATATCAACAAATTGAAAGAAATCTTTCAATTGAGATACTCTTTTAGCTAAATTTGAGAAATAATTGAAAATCTTAATTACTAACATTTTAATATCTATGGACATAGCATTCATACGAGATTTACAGCAATTATGGACTATATGTGGACAGCAGTTTGATTTTGTTATACCAGGATTTTCCTTTTTTAAGTGAACAAAACAGAGTTTTTCTTCCCAAAGTTTGCATTCGTATTGTCCGCAGTAAAGCTTGAAACCTGGGATAAATTCAATTCATGTTTTGGGATCCTGTCCAAGATTTGCTCAGACATTGCAGAAACAGATTCACGAGAGTCCTAAAAAAATCGAGAATTCTGTGGCACACACCTGCTTGCACATCAAAGTACCTTACACAAATAGGATAACACTTTCGATTTCCTTTGTTGGAAGCATCAAACCCCACACCAAAAAACTTGTTATCCTTTAACTTTTGAGTTAAATTATTCACGCTATTTGGCCCTAAAACACCCGTAACTAATGCCTCATATTTTGTTTTACCACATGTAATTTTATTTGCAATTGTCGAATCTGCGAATAACTGAGATGATATTTTCACATTGCAGTCAGTGCTGGTGAAGCTAAGGTGGTGTTTAACCGTGTGATACACAAATGTAAGCTTAGAAGCAGTTATCTGAAACGAAAAAAGCACTATTAATAGCGCCTTTTCTTAAAAAAATCCTAAATAAACCTATTATTATCTTGAAAATTAGAAATGTTAAAATTATCGTGCACTTACATACCTCGTCTGATTCAATGGAGCCCACCTTGTAGAAACTTTTCATCAGCGTGGTTTGTACCGATGTTAAGCGTCTTTTTTACTTCCATATTCCTTAAGGAATGGAAGTATGGTGATGGCAAAAAAAATCGTGTTCGAGATTATTGCAGATTCTGATTCTACTACACTCAAAACATGAAAAAAAGTCGTTTTCCGAAAAGTGTCTGTGTGTCTGTCTGTCTGTGTGTGTGTCTGTCTGTCTGTAGATTTTTTTTTTTGGCAAACGATAACTGCCGCAAATTCAAACAGAATCAAATAATTTTTTGCATACAGCCCGGTTTTGCAGAGTTCTCGCGACCTATTGTTTTTGGTGAAGATCGGTTGAGGGAAAGGGGTAGTTTACCTGCAACGGTTTTTTTTTTAGCAAGGGAAATTTTGTTTGTTTGGCAAACGATAACAGCCGCAAATTCAAACAGAATCAAACAATGTTTCGCATACAGCCCTGAATTGTAGAGTTCTCAAGACCTATTGTTTTTGGTGAAGATCGGTTAAGGGAAAGGGGTAGTTTACCTGTAACGTTTTATGTTTTAACAAGGGTATTTCCTATGGCAAACGATAACAGCCGCAAATTCAAACAGAATGAAAAGATTATTTGCATACAGCCCTAAATTGTAGAGTTCTCAATACCTTTTGTTTTTGGTGAAGATCGGTTAAGGGAAAGGGGTAGTTTACCTACAACGTTTTTTTAACAAGGGTATTTTCTATGGCAAACGATAACAGCCGCAAATTCAAACAGAATCCAATAATTTTCTGCATACAGCCCTGATTTGTAGAGTACTCAAGACCTATTGTTTTTGGTGAAGATCGGTTGAGGGGAAGGGGTAGTTTACCAGCAACGTTTTTTATCATGCGTATTTTCTATGGCAAACGACAACTGCCGCAAATTCAAACAGAATCAAATAATTTTTTGCATACAGCCCTGATTTGTAGAGTACTCGCGACCTATTGTTTTTGGTGAAGATCGGTTGAGGGGAAGGGGTAGTTTACCAGCAACGGTTTTTTTTATCAAGGGAAATTTTTTTTTTTTTGGCAAACGATAACAGCCGCAAATTCAAACAGAATCAAATAATGTTTCGCATACAGCCCTGAATTGTAGATTTCTCAAGACCTATTGTTTTTGGTGAAGATCGGTTGAGGGAAAGGGGTAGTTTACCTGCAACGTTTTTTTAACAAGGGTATTTTATATGGCAAACGATAACAGCCGCAAATTCAAACAGAATCAAATAATGTTTTGCATACAGTCCTGATTTGTAGAGTACTCAAGACCTATTGTTTTTGGTGAAGATCGGTTAAGGGGAAGGGGTAGTTTACCTGCAACCTTTTACGTTTTATTTTCTATGGCAAACGATAACAGCCGCAAATTCAAACAGAATCAAATAATGTTTTGCATACAGCCCTGATTTGTAGAGTACTCAAGACCTATTGTTTTTGGTGAAGATCCGTTAAGGGGAAGGGGTAGTTTACCTGCAACGTTTTTTTATCAAGCGTATTTTCTATGGCAAACGATAACAGCCGCAAATTCAAACAGAATCAAATAATTTTTTGCATACGTCCCTGAATTGTAGAGGTCTCAATGACTTTCGATTTTGGTGAAGATCGGTTAAGGGGAAGGGGTAGTTTACCTGCAACCTTTTACGTTTTAACAAGAGTAAAGTACTTGAAAATTTATTTAAACTTTTTGAAACAATGGTAATTGTTAAAAATAAAATAATTTTGTTGCCAGGCAATAAAATTATAATTTTTTCATTTTAATGTAATATAATATTTTTCATTTAATACAGCAATAAAAAGGCAGGTAAGACACAGCCTGGCTGTTTGGCTGAAAATGATTTTAAATATAAATCTTAGAATATGGAAGTCATGTATGGTTCTCCATACCGATGGAAAAACAAAACCTATTGTTTTTGGTGAAGATCGGTTGAGGGGAAGGGGTAGTTTACCGGCAACGTTTTTTTTTCTATGGCAAACGATAACTGCCGCAAATTCAAACAGAATCAAATAATTTTTTGCATACATCCCTGAATTGTAGAGGTCTCAAGGACTTTCGATTTTGGTGAAGATCGGTTAAGGGGAAGGGGTAGTTTACCTGCAACCTTTTACGTTTTAACAAGAGTAAAGTACTTGAAAATTTATTTAAACTTTTTGAAACAATGGTAATTGTTGAAAATAAAATAATTTTGTTGCCAGGTAACAAAAATAAAGTCATTTTGATTATAAAATATAAATATTTACAAGAAAAGAATTTTCAGTTTTCAAAATTTAAATATATTTTTATAAAACAATGGGTTCTTCATTGAGGTGGGGACTTGACGATAGTGACAGGGCTTTCCACCAAATTCAGCAGAGTGACAGGTAGGCCCAACTCTGATTGGCTCCTCAGATTTCCCCAGCGTTAGTAGGTTCTATGAAAATATTTTATTTCAAAAATGATTTTAAATATAAATCTTAGATATGTTTTATAAATCTCATGTTTTATGTTTTAACATGGGTAATTTGTTATATGACGAACCATAACTGCCGTAAATTCAAACAGAATCAAATAACTTTTTACATATGTGCCTGAGCTATAGAGAACTCAATGTCTGTTGATATTGGTGAAGATCGGTTACGGGGAAAGGGCAGTTTACCTGAAACATTTTTTGTTGTAACATGAGTAAAGTACTTAATTTTGATAAAGTATCCTGATAAGATCTTAATAATCCACTGTAGAAACGTAGATGAAATATCTATAAATGAAGAGGCTAGTTGAACGGGCTGGGGGTAATTTTCTATAAATCAAAATTATAGTTGAAGGGGGAGGGGATAATTTTTTTTTATGTGTACTACGTTATTGGCAACAAAGAAGTATTTATTTGTTAAAATTCCATCCCTGGCTGTTTGGCTGAAAATGATTTTAAATATAAATCTTAGAATATGGAAGTCATGTATGGTTCTCCATACCGATATTTGTTTATGGCTTGCACTGTTAAAATGATGCCTAACATCGGTTACGCCACCGTGTGAAATGGAAAATCCCTCTCCAGCTTTTCCAACGCATAAAGTACACTTTGCTTTATATGCATTTCCTGGAACTAGCCGCAATTCTGGAAAATCTTTTTCCCAGACCGGGCAATACGCTTGCAGTCTTCTCTTGTGGTTTGTGCTGGTTTCAATACCTAGTTTTCTTTTCGTGGGATTTGTCTCACTCCCATCCATTTTGAACACACTACTATTACAAAAAGAATCACTTTCAAAACGTAAAATACACCCTGAACCGTCAGGCTGAACGATGGCTTGTGATAAAGTGAAAGAGTTGAGTAATGAGTTGGTCACACACGCGCTCCAATCCTCCAACGAAATGAGCGAAGCCACGTGGCTCCCTCAGCGGCATGCAACGCAGTTCTGACGTCACATGCTCCAATGTCGCCCTAGCGTGAACAACAGAAACTGCATCAACGTAAAATTTGCCGCTAGATTCAAAAATACAAGTCATTATGCTTCATGTTCAAAATCGGAACATTTGGCGTACGGTTAAAGATTCGCACCGTACGCGGAACAAAACGGGAAAATTCCGTAATGTTCCGGCTAAAACCGTACGTCTGGCAACCCTAATTGAGTATCCTTGAAACTACTGTTATGCTATTTTCCTCTTCCTGATTAGTTTTAACTGAGTTTTTTATATAATTCTGTCAGTCACTCTGTGGTTTGGTAATTTGGCTATGATTTGTTTATATAATTTAAGGTATATATTCGTGTTTCTTAGTTCATACTGGGTTTATTCTGTTTATTATTTATTCTAGTTTGGTTGTTGCATGGTGTAAATACTTTTATCAGTGTTTTTCTAATTGTTATTTATGATTCTTTGTTGCAGATTCTGTTCAGTTGAGGTTATGTGTATTCTACTGAATGACAATAATGTCTATATGTATTAGTTTAGTTTCTTGCATATTTCCATATATATTTACTATGATTATTACTATTATCTAGTACAATGGTTTTCTTTATTTTACTTCTATTATATACTATTTGTTCACATATTGTTATCTAATTCTAACTGGTTATTGACATACATATTGGGTGTTTACACTTGGTTTGGGTTGATTGTTTTTTTTTATCTAATACATACTGTCTTATTTCTTATATACTGCTAATTACATTCTGTATTGACTTTACATTCCACTCTCCTGATATTTAAATGTATGATTTGCAAAGATTTTATATTCAATGTCAGTCATGGTAGTTACTGGTAAGCAGTTCCATTTGCTTTCATAATTGAGCAATTATTTTTTGTACTGAATTTCAGTTTACTTGTGATATTTATTATGTTTTACTTTATTATACGTTTTGTCTCATAAATAATACACTTATTGTCTGTGTTGTTTATTTGAGATTGTTGTATACAACTGTTATTACTTATTATTTTCACTTTCTATAAACACTACACTTTCATTGTTTGTGTTAGTTTGTTTGAGATCGTGGTATTTTGGTATTAATCAATTCACTGTAAGTAACACACTATTATTGTCTGTTGTTGCTTATTATATTGTTAATACTTTGTTCTTGGTCACTTTGTTTTCTTTCAGGTCCTTCCTTGTTGGTATTATTCCTCACTTATTTGGTACTCTACCTACTTGTAATATTATCTTCTTAGTTGGGTATTTTCTTCATTTATTAAATACTTTCCTTATTTATCGTGCCTTCTTCACACTGGTAATGTCATTTTCTTGTTTATTATTAAATATTTTCATTATTTATTAAATATTTTCCCTCACTTGTGACCTCTTCTTATATATTTTCCCTCACTTATATATTTTTCCCTCACTTGTTGTGTCTTCTTCTTATATATATATATATATATATATATATATATATATATATATTATAAATTCAGCCATTTTATCAGTTATATTTAATATTAATAATTCTATATTGTATTAAAAGGTTCCTATTCCCTTATTTTCTGGTAATTAATTGAATTAGTTGTATTCTGAAACATTATTCTGAAATATATGACTCCCATGTCTAAATTTCTGAGTTTAGTCATTTTCACTTTTATTCATAATTCTGAATATAATTTATTAAAATCTCTCTAAATGGTATGTGCAATTATATGGCATGATCTCAAGTTTATTTTGTCTAAACCCCTTTTGTTTATTTGCATTTAATTGAGCAATTTCTCTGTTTTGATGAAGTTTGGTTTCCATTCTTTTGGCCTATGATTTTTTAACAATTTTTCTTACAAAATAATTTACAAACAATATATGATGTGTGATACCCTCTCTGACTTTTACAAATAGTATTATAAATTAAACATGTTTTTAAATTACACAAAAACAATTAGTATTGGTTACAATACAAACAATAGTTAAAACAAATAAAGAATTTTTTTTTTTTTTTAAATAAATGGTTGTCTTCAAGTCAGACATTTTGCAACACAATCCTTATTTCTAAACATGGAAATATGGCTTACAAAAAAGGTTTTTTACTAACTAACATCTTAATTGCCCTCTACTATTTACAAGTATTAACTATTTTTATAGTTCTGATGTTAGTTGTATCAGACCCAAACAAATTGCCTTATATCTAAAACATTTTTAAACATTCTTGTACTATATACATAAAAACCTTATATTTATATTCTTATTTCTAAACCTTATTATAAGTAGGATTCTACAGTTTTTATACCGTCTTTTACATTGTCTTTGGGGAATTGTACCCTGTCATTAACAAATAAATAGTATTAATTGTTCAAAAGGTATTATGAACTCTGTTTTTCTTTTTTCATGTAAAACAAAATGTTATTTTAAACAGATTCATGTCTTATGAACAACATATTGTCACAGTACATATTTTAAGTCATTGAAAAATGCATATTTCATTGCATCCAATGTTTGTGATTGCCAAGAATGAAACACAAGGTTCATTTTTTATAATACCCAAAACTATCACTGGTTCACTTTCACTTATATATTATGTTAATGCTAAATGGTCGTATAGTCTTATCAACATAATAAATTGGTTAGCGTTTTTCAATGGAGATTTGTTCCATGGGTACTATATTATTGTTTCATCTTAGTTCACAGGAAACTTTTACTTTATACACTCCTCTCTCTTAAATTTATATACATGTGGTTTTTATTTCGTTATACTTTTATTTTTAGATATTTATTTTGGGGATATAGGGATTTGGGTGTCTTTTATAAGAGCATGACATCTTCTTCAGGATGCTGCCCTCTTCTTCTTTCTTCAGTCTTCTTTTCTCCTGCCTTCTGGGACTGGTATCTTCTCCATCTTCTTCTTGTTGCCATCAGGTTTCTTGGGATCTTCTCCATCTTCTTCTTTATTACAGAAATACACAACCTGTATTGGTTGATCTTGGCTTATTTTAGGGTTTCTCTTCTATTTATTCTTCCTCGTTGTGGGTTTGGTCATATTGTGTACTGCTTTGTTATTTACTATTTTACCTTCCTGGGTTATACCTTGAAAACCTTTGGTTATGAGACTGGTCTTGGATGACTCATCACTAGTAACTCCTTTTATTTTAACTTGTATTTTCTTTATAATAATGATTTCTTTCCACAGTTGCTATGAATTAATCTTTTTATATTAAACTTAGTGCTTCCTTCCAAATTTAAATATTATAACTTCATTATTCTAATGATCAATTGCCATTCAATATTATGCATACATCTGTCACGCTACAATATATATATATATATATATATATATATATATATATATATATTCAATCACTTTCTGCTACAGTCCGTTTCTTGATGTATATAATACATTTAATATTTATACTAAATTTACCTCAAGATGTTTTTACTTCCATGTTCCTTAAGGAAATGGAAGTATGGTGATGGCAAAAAAAATCGTTTTTGAGATTATTGCAGAATATGATTGTACTACACTTAAAACATGAAAGAAAGTCATTTTTCGAAAAGTGTCTGTGTGTCTGTCTGTGTGTCTGTAGATTTTTTTCTATGGCAAACGATAACAGCCGCAAATTCAAACAGAATCAAATAATTTTTTGCATACAGGCCTGATTTGTTGAGTACTCACGACCTATTGTTTTTGGTGAAGATCGGTTGAGGGAAAGAGGTAGTTTACCTGCAACGGTTTTTTTTTTATCAAGGGTAATTACTTCCATATTCCTTAAGGAATGGAAGTATGGTGATGGCAAAAAAAATCGTGTTCGAGATTATTGCAGATTCTGATTCTACTACACTCAAAACATGAAAAAAAGTCGTTTTCCGAAAAGTGTCTGTGTGTCTGTCTGTCTGTCTGTCTGTCTGTCTGTCTGTCTGTGTGTCTGTCTGTCTGTCTGTCTGTAGATTTTTTTTCTATGGCAAACGATAACTGCCGCAAATTCAAACAGAATCAAATAATTTTTTGCATGCAGCCCTGATTTGCAGAGTACTCGCGACCTATTGTTTTTGGTGAAGATCGGTTGAGGGAAAGGGGTAGTTTACCTGCAACGGTTTTTTTTTAGCAAGGGTAATTTTGTTTGTTTGGCAAACGATAACAGCCGCAAATTCGAACAGAATCAAATAATGTTTCGCATACAGCCCTGAATTGTAGAGTTCTCAAGATCTGCTGTTTTTGGTGAAGATCGGTTAAGGGAAAGGGGTAGTTTACCTGTAACGTTTTATGTTTTAACAAGGGTATTTCCTATGGCAAACGATAACAGCCGCAAATTCAAACAGAATCAAAAGATTATTTGCATACAGCCCTGAATTGTAGAGTTCTCAAGACCTATTGTTTTTGGTGAAGTTCGGTTGAGGGAAAGGGGTAGTTTACCTGCAACATTTTTTTAACAAGGGTATTTTCTATGGCAAACGATAACAGCCGCAAATTCAAACAGAATCAAATAATGTTTTGCATACAGCCCTGATTTGTAGAGTACTCAAGACCTATTGTTTTTGGTGAAGATCGGTTAAGGGAAAGGGGTAGTTTACCTGTAACGTTTTATGTTTTAACAAGGGTATTTCCTATGGCAAACGATAACAGCCGCAAATTCAAACAGAATCAAAAGATTATTTGCATACAGCCCTAAATTGTAGAGTTCTCAAGACCTATTGTTTCTGGTGAAGATCGGTAGGGAAAGGGGTAGTTTACCTGCAACGTTTTTTTAACAAGGGTATTTTCTATGGCAAACGATAACAGCCGCAAATTCAAACAGAATCAAATAATGTTTTGCATACAGCCCTGATTTGTAGAGTACTCAAGACCTATCGTTTTTGGTGAAGATCGGTTAAGGGAATAGGGTTGTTTACCAGCAACATTTTATATTTTATCAAGGGTAATTTTTTTTTGACGAACGATAACTGCCGTACATTAAAACAGAATCAACTACTCTTCTGCATACCTTTTTCAATTATACAGAACTCAAGGTCTGTTGATTTTGTTGAAGATCGGTTAAGGGAAAGGGGTAGTTTACCTGCAACGTTATGTTTTAACAAGGGTATTTTTTCTATGACGAACGATAACAGCCGCAAATTCAAACAGAATCAAATAATTGTTTGCATGCAAGCTTCAATTGTAGAGTACCCAAGACCTGTCGTTTTTGGTGAAGATCGGTTAAGGGAAAGGGGTAGTTTACCTACAACGGTTTTTTATCAAGGGTAATTTTTACTTCCATATTCCTTAAGGAATGGAAGTATGGTGATGGCAAAAAAAATCGTGTTCGAGATTATTGCAGATTCTGATTCTACTACACTCAAAACATGAAAAAAAGTCGTTTTCCGAAAAGTGTCTGTGTGTCTGTCTGTCTGTCTGTCTGTCTGTCTGTAAATTTTTTTTCTATGGCAAACGATAACTGCCGCAAATTCAAACAGAATCAAATAATTTTTTGCATACAGCCCGGTTTTGCAGAGTTCTCGCGACCTATTGTTTTTGGTGAAGATCGGTTGAGGGAAAGGGGTAGTTTACCTGCAACGGTTTTTTTTTAGCAAGGGAAATTTTGTTTGTTTGGCAAACGATAACAGCCGCAAATTCAAACAGAATCAAATAATGTTTCGCATACAGCCCTGAATTGTAGAGTTCTCAAGACCTATTGTTTTTGGTGAAGATCGGTTAAGGGAAAGGGGTAGTTTACCTGTAACGTTTTATGTTTTAACAAGGGTATTTCCTATGGCAAACGATAACAGCCGCAAATTCAAACAGAATGAAAAGATTATTTGCATACAGCCCTAAATTGTAGAGTTCTCAATACCTTTTGTTTTTGGTGAAGATCGGTTAAGGGAAAGGGGTAGTTTACCTACAACGTTTTTTTAACAAGGGTATTTTCTATGGCAAACGATAACAGCCGCAAATTCAAACAGAATCAAATAATTTTCTGCATACAGCCCTGATTTGTAGAGTACTCAAGACCTATTGTTTTTGGTGAAGATCGGTTGAGGGGAAGGGGTAGTTTACCAGCAACGTTTTTTATCATGCGTATTTTCTATGGCAAACGACAACTGCCGCAAATTCAAACAGAATCAAATAATTTTTTGCATACAGCCCTGATTTGTAGAGTACTCGCGACCTATTGTTTTTGGTGAAGATCGGTTGAGGGGAAGGGGTAGTTTACCTGCAACGGTTTTTTTTATCAAGGGAAATTTTTTTTTTTTTGGCAAACGATAACAGCCGCAAATTCAAACAGAATCAAATAATGTTTCGCATACAGCCCTGAATTGTAGATTTCTCAAGACCTATTGTTTTTGGTGAAGATCGGTTGAGGGAAAGGGGTAGTTTACCTGCAACGTTTTTTTAACAAGGGTATTTTATATGGCAAACGATAACAGCCGCAAATTCAAACAGAATCAAATAATGTTTTGCATACAGTCCTGATTTGTAGAGTACTCAAGACCTATTGTTTTTGGTGAAGATCGGTTAAGGGGAAGGGGTAGTTTACCTGCAACCTTTTACGTTTTATTTTCTATGGCAAACGATAACAGCCGCAAATTCAAACAGAATCAAATAATGTTTTGCATACAGCCCTGATTTGTAGAGTACTCAAGACCTATTGTTTTTGGTGAAGATCGGTTAAGGGGAAGGGGTAGTTTACCTGCAACGTTTTTTTATCAAGCGTATTTTCTATGGCAAACGATAACAGCCGCAAATTCAAACAGAATCAAATAATTTTTTGCATACGTCCCTGAATTGTAGAGGTCTCAATGACTTTCGATTTTGGTGAAGATCGGTTAAGGGGAAGGGGTAGTTTACCTGCAACCTTTTACGTTTTAACAAGAGTAAAGTACTTGAAAATTTATTTAAACTTTTTGAAACAATGGTAATTGTTAAAAATAAAATAATTTTGTTGCCAGGCAATAAAATTATAATTTTTGCATTTTAATGTAATATAATATTTTTCATTTAATACAGCAATAAAAAGGCAGGTAAGACACAGCCTGGCTGTTTGGCTGAAAATGATTTTAAATATAAATCTTAGAATATGGAAGTCATGTATGGTTCTCCATACCGATATTACTTCCATATTCCTTAAGGAATGGAAGTATGGTGATGGCAAAAAAAATCGTGTTCGAGATTATTGCAGATTCTGATTCTACTACACTCAAAACATGAAAAAAAGTCGTTTTCCGAAAAGTGTCTGTGTGTCTGTCTGTCTGTCTGTCTGTCTGTAGATTTTTTTTCTATGGCAAACGATAACGCCGCAAATTCAAACAGAATCAAATAATTTTTTGCATACAGCCCGGTTTTGCAGAGTTCTCGCGACCTATTGTTTTTGGTGAAGATCGGTTGAGGGAAAGGGGTAGTTTACCTGCAACGGTTTTTTTTTAGCAAGGGAAATTTTGTTTGTTTGGCAAACGATAACAGCCGCAAATTCAAACAGAATCAAATAATGTTTCGCATACAGCCCTGAATTGTAGAGTTCTCAAGACCTATTGTTTTTGGTGAAGATCGGTTAAGGGAAAGGGGTAGTTTACCTGTAACGTTTTATGTTTTAACAAGGGTATTTCCTATGGCAAACGATAACAGCCGCAAATTCAAACAGAATGAAAAGATTATTTGCATACAGCCCTAAATTGTAGAGTTCTCAATACCTTTTGTTTTTGGTGAAGATCGGTTAAGGGAAAGGGGTAGTTTACCTACAACGTTTTTTTAACAAGGGTATTTTCTATGGCAAACGATAACAGCCGCAAATTCAAACAGAATCAAATAATTTTCGCATACAGCCCTGATTTGTAGAGTACTCAAGACCTATTGTTTTTGGTGAAGATCGGTTGAGGGGAAGGGGTAGTTTACCAGCAACGTTTTTTATCATGCGTATTTTCCATGGCAAACGACAACTGCCGCAAATTCAAACAGAATCAAATAATTTTTTGCATACAGCCCTGATTTGTAGAGTACTCGCGACCTATTGTTTTTGGTGAAGATCGGTTGAGGGGAAGGGGTAGTTTACCTGCAACGGTTTTTTTTATCAAGGGAAATTTTTTTTTTTGGCAAACGATAACAGCCGCAAATTCAAACAGAATCAAATAATGTTTCGCATACAGCCCTGAATTGTAGATTTCTCAAGACCTATTGTTTTTGGTGAAGATCGGTTGAGGGAAAGGGGTAGTTTACCTGCAACGTTTTTTTAACAAGGGTATTTTATATGGCAAACGATAACAGCCGCAAATTCAAACAGAATCAAATAATGTTTTGCATACAGTCCTGATTTGTAGAGTACTCAAGACCTATTGTTTTTGGTGAAGATCGGTTAAGGGGAAGGGGTAGTTTACCTGCAACCTTTTACGTTTTATTTTCTATGGCAAACGATAACAGCCGCAAATTCAAACAGAATCAAATAATGTTTTGCATACAGCCCTGATTTGTAGAGTACTCAAGACCTATTGTTTTTGGTGAAGATCGGTTAAGGGGAAGGGGTAGTTTACCTGCAACGTTTTTTTATCAAGCGTATTTTCTATGGCAAACGATAACAGCCGCAAATTCAAACAGAATCAAATAATTTTTTGCATACGTCCCTGAATTGTAGAGGTCTCAATGACTTTCGATTTTGGTGAAGATCGGTTAAGGGGAAGGGGTAGTTTACCTGCAACCTTTTACGTTTTAACAAGAGTAAAGTACTTGAAAATTTATTTAAACTTTTTGAAACAATGGTAATTGTTAAAAATAAAATAATTTTGTTGCCAGGCAATAAAATTATAATTTTTGCATTTTAATGTAATATAATATTTTTCATTTAATACAGCAATAAAAAGGCAGGTAAGACACAGCCTGGCTGTTTGGCTGAAAATGATTTTAAATATAAATCTTAGAATATGGAAGTCATGTATGGTTCTCCATACCGATATTTTACTTCCATATTCCTTAAGGAATGGAAGTATGGTGATGGCAAAAAAAATCGTGTTCGAGATTATTGCAGATTCTGATTCTACTACACTCAAAACATGAAAAAAAGTCGTTTTCCGAAAAGTGTCTGTGTGTCTGTCTGTCTGTCTGTCTGTGTGTCTGTGTGTCTGTCTGTCTGTCTGTCTGTAGATTTTTTTTCTATGGCAAACGATAACTGCCGCAAATTCAAACAGAATCAAATAATTTTTTGCATACAGCCCGGTTTTGCAGAGTTCTCGCGACCTATTGTTTTTGGTGAAGATCGGTTGAGGGAAAGGGGTAGTTTACCTGCAACGGTTTTTTTTTAGCAAGGGAAATTTTGTTTGTTTGGCAAACGATAACAGCCGCAAATTCAAACAGAATCAAATAATGTTTCGCATACAGCCCTGAATTGTAGAGTTCTCAAGACCTATTGTTTTTGGTGAAGATCGGTTAAGGGAAAGGGGTAGTTTACCTGTAACGTTTTATGTTTTAACAAGGGTATTTCCTATGGCAAACGATAACAGCCGCAAATTCAAACAGAATGAAAAGATTATTTGCATACAGCCCTAAATTGTAGAGTTCTCAATACCTTTTGTTTTTGGTGAAGATCGGTTAAGGGAAAGGGGTAGTTTACCTACAACGTTTTTTTAACAAGGGTATTTTCTATGGCAAACGATAACAGCCGCAAATTCAAACAGAATCAAATAATTTTCTGCATACAGCCCTGATTTGTAGAGTACTCAAGACCTATTGTTTTTGGTGAAGATCGGTTGAGGGGAAGGGGTAGTTTACCAGCAACGTTTTTTATCATGCGTATTTTCTATGGCAAACGACAACTGCCGCAAATTCAAACAGAATCAAATAATTTTTTGCATACAGCCCTGATTTGTAGAGTACTCGCGACCTATTGTTTTTGGTGAAGATCGGTTGAGGGGAAGGGGTAGTTTACCTGGAACGGTTTTTTTTATCAAGGGAAATTTTTTTTTTTTTGGCAAACGATAACAGCCGCAAATTCAAACAGAATCAAATAATGTTTCGCATACAGCCCTGAATTGTAGATTTCTCAAGACCTATTGTTTTTGGTGAAGATCGGTTGAGGGAAAGGGGTAGTTTACCTGCAACGTTTTTTTAACAAGGGTATTTTATATGGCAAACGATAACAGCCGCAAATTAAAACAGAATCAAATAATGTTTTGCATACAGTCCTGATTTGTAGAGTACTCAAGACCTATTGTTTTTGGTGAAGATCGGTTAAGGGGAAGGGGTAGTTTACCTGCAACCTTTTACGTTTTATTTTCTATGGCAAACGATAACAGCCGCAAATTCAAACAGAATCAAATAATGTTTTGCATACAGCCCTGATTTGTAGAGTACTCAAGACCTATTGTTTTTGGTGAAGATCGGTTAAGGGGAAGGGGTAGTTTACCTGCAAGGTTTTTGTATCAAGCGTATTTTCTGTGGCAAACGATAACAGCCGCAAATTCAAACAGAATCAAATAATTTTTTGCATACGTCCCTGAATTGTAGAGGTCTCAATGACTTTCGATTTTGGTGAAGATCGGTTAAGGGGAAGGGGTAGTTTACCTGCAACCTTTTACGTTTTAACAAGAGTAAAGTACTTGAAAATTTATTTAAACTTTTTGAAACAATGGTAATTGTTAAAAATAAAATAATTTTGTTGCCAGGCAATAAAATTATAATTTTTTCATTTTAATGTAATATAATATTTTTCATTTAATACAGCAATAAAAAGGCAGGTAAGACACAGCCTGGCTGTTTGGCTGAAAATGATTTTAAATATAAATCTTAGAATATGGAAGTCATGTATGGTTCTCCATACCGATATTTTTCTATAGTAAACGATAACAGCCGCAAATTCAAACAGAATCAAATGATGTTTTGCATACAGCCCTGTATTGTAGAGTTCTCAATACCTATTGGTGTTGGTGAAGATCGGCTAAGGGAAAGGGGTAGTTTACCAGCAACATTTTATGTTTTAACAAGGGTAATTTTTTATATGACGAACGATAACTGCCGTAAATTCAAACAGAATCAACTAGGTTTTTGCATACCTTTTTGAACTAAAGAGAACTCAAGGTCTGTTGATTTTGTTGAAGATCGGTTAAGGGAAGGGGTAGTTTATCAGCAACGTTTTATGTTTTAAAAAGGGTAATTTTTTTATGACTAACGATAACTGCCGAAAATTCAATGAGAATCAAATAATTTTTTGCACCCTTTCCTGAGTTGCAGAGAGCTCAAGGTCTATTGATTTTGGTGAAGATCAGTTTAGGGAAAGGGGTAGTTTACCTGCAACATTTTATGTTGTAAGAAGAGAAATGTTTCCATGATGAACGATAACTGCCGCACATTCAAACAGAATCAAATATTTTTTTGCATGCTTCCCTGAATTGTAGAGGACGGAAGGTCTGTTGATTTTGGAGAAGATCGGTTAAGAGAAAGGGGTAGTTTACCTGAAACATTTTATGATTTAACAAGAGTAAAGTACTTAATTTTTATAAATAAAGTATCCTGATAAGAAGCTCATAGTAATCCACTGTAGAAACGTAGATGAAATATCTATAAATGAAGAGGTTAGGTGAACGGGGTGGTGGTAATTTTCTATTATTAAAAATTATAGTTGATGGTGGAGGGGAGAATTTTTTATGTGTACTACGTTATCGGCAACAAAGAAGTAGTTTTTTGTTAAAATTGCTTCCCGGGCTCTTTAGCCGTAGTCCAATGTTTTCTGCAAAACCAGACTTTTCGGCAGTGCCATCGACTGCCATCATTGGTGAAAATCGAGTGCGAAAACGTGAGGTGGTATACGTTACTGACCACAGTACTGTGGTTAATGCTGAAGCAATAAGTAGAAAGACGTAGTTTCTATGGAAATATTTCATTTCGAATATGATTTTAAATATAAATCTTAGAACATGGAAGTCATGTATGGTTGTCCATACCGATATTACTTCCATGTTCCTTAAGGAAATGGAAGTATGGTGATGGCAAAAAAAATCGTGTTCGAGATTATTGCAGATTCTGATTGTACTACACTCAAAACATGAAAAAAAGTCGTTTTTCGAAAAGTGTCTGTGTGTGTGTCTGTCTGTTGATTTTTTTTCTATGGCAAACGATAACTGCCGCAAATTCAAACAGAATCAAATAATTTTTTGCGTACAGCCCTGATTTGTAGAGTACTCACGACCTATTGTTTTTGGTGAAGATCGGTTGAGGGAAAGGGGTAGTTTACCTGCAACGGTTTTTTTTTTATCAAGGGTAATTTTTTTTGGCAAACGATAACAGCCGCAATTTCAAACAGAATCAAATAATGTTTCGCATGCAGCCCTGAATTGTTGAGTTCTCAAGACCTGTTGGTTTTGGTGAAGATCGGTTAAGGGAAAGGGGTAGTTTACCAGCAACGTTTTATGTTTTAACAAGGGTATTTTCTGTGGCAAACGGTAACAGCCGCAAATTCAAACAGAATCAAAAGATTATTTGCATACAGCCCTAAATTGTAGAGTTCTCAAGACCTATTGTTTTTGGTGAAGATCGGTTAAGGGAAAGGGGTAGTTTACCTGCAACATTTTATGTTTTAACAAGGGTATTTTCTATGGCAAACGATAACAGCCGCAAATTCCAACAGAATCAAATAATTTTTGCATACAGCCCTGATTTGTAGAGTACTCAAGACTTGTTGTTTTTGGTAAAGATCGGTTAAGGGAAAGGGGTAGTTTACCTGCAACATTTTATGTTTTAACAAGGGTATTTTCTATGGCAAACGATAACAGCCGCAAATTCCAACAGAATCAAGTAATTTTTGCATACAGCCCTGATTTGTAGAGTACTCAAGACTTGTTGTTTTTGGTAAAGATCGGTTAAGGGAAAGGGGTAGTTTACCTGCAACATTTTTTTATCAAGGGTAATTTTATATGGCAAACAATAACTGCCGTAAATTCAAACAGAATCAAATAATTTTTTGCATACGTCCCTGAATTGTAGAGATCTCAAGGACTTTTGATTTTGGTGAAGATCGGTTAAGGGGAAGGGGTAGTTTACCTGCAACCTTTTACGTTTTAACAACAGTAAAGTACTTGAAAATTCATTTAAACTTTTTCAAACAATGGTAATTTTTAAAAATAAAATAATTTTGTTGCCAGGCAATAAAATTATAATTTTTTCATTTTAGTGTAAATCATGTATTAGTGAAAATATATCGTTCGTGGCAGGCAAGCATATCTCAATTATGTAATGTTTACGTTTCCATTTTATTATTATGATTACTGCAATGAAAAGGCAGGGAACACACACACACACACACGCACACAAAATTCGCGTTATTTCTGGCCTCACTCATGTTTATTTTCTTCCATTTGCACGCTTTTTAAATGGAAAGTGCCAAAACCCACACCAACATAACGCGTGCAAGCCGAAAAAGTGTCCAGCATGGATAGCTTCCTGTGGATCGCTGGGCAGTGTAACTGCACGTGTTTACAGAGAAACGATTCATAGACAGACTTTTCGTCTTTAGGGAATGAACCCTCTGCAAGATGCTGAGGGTCCATGAGTAACTTCGGAGCGCTCCTTCTTTTCCGCGTGTTTCTTCTGTGAAACGTACACTGTAGATTCACAGCTTTACTCTAAGCAACGCTCAATAGAAAATGTTGAAAATTTTTGTCCACGGTGTACCCTCATACACACTAAACCTGCTCTGATGTTTTAATTACGGACATCATAATATTAAAACTTTGGAAACTTGAGCACTACTTAATGGAGATCAATCATTAACTTATACAAGCCATTAATTTTATGCATATTTTGTATATATATGTGTACTACGTTATCGGCACCAAAGAAATAGTTTTTGTTAAAATTCCTTCCTGGGATGTTTGGCTGTAGTCCAATGTTTTCTACAAAACCAGACGTTTCGGCAATGCCATCGACTTCCATCATCAGTGAAAATCGAGTGCGATAACGTGAGGTGGTATACGTTAGTGACCACAGTACTGTGGTTAAGGCTGAAGCAGTAAGTAGAAAGAAGTAGTTTCTATGGTAATATTTCATTTCGAAAATGATTTTAAATATAAATCTTAGAACATGGAAGTCATGTATGGTTCTCCATACCGATATTTTCTATTTGGAACATGAATTAAGAATTAATCAAAATGAACAACACATAAATAATAACAACAATAAAAAATGGGCCACATTCACATACATAAATAATAAAATGACAAAACTAACAAAACTATTTAAAAAGACAGATATAAAAATAGCATACAAAACTAATAAAAATAAATTACAAATTCTAAATAGCTCACACAACAAAGATAATACAACAACTAATGGTATATACAAAATTGAATGCCAAGATTGCAATAAATGTTACATAGGACAAACAAAAAAACAGCTGAAAAAACGTTATTTTGAACACCTAAACGCATACAAAAAACCAGAAATATATAAATCCAATTTAGCCACACATGCAATAAACACAGGACACGAATTCCCAAACATAACCAATGTATCACTAATAAAACATATACCACACAAAGGCACCATAATGAACATTTGGGAAAATTTACAAATATACAAACATAAAACACAAAACAAACTAATACCAGAACAAATACAAATCAATACAAAACATGACACAATATTCAAAGCACTCAACATCGAAAATACACAAAATACAAAAACATATACCACAACCACACACAATAATACAACTTTAAAAGACCAAAGACCAACAAACAACCTTAATAACATCCAGCAGCCAACACACAAATACTTCACCAGAAACAAGATGGCGAAGGCTGAAGATGAGAGAACAGGAACTCTCGAAACATGTTCCAAATAGAAAAAACATCTTGAGGTAAATTTAGTATAAATATTAAATGTTATATATATATATTTTTCCCTCTTCTTATATATTTTTCCCTCACTTATTGATCTTTTGGGTCCTGGTTGCTAACGTAGTTGCTTGGTTCACCTTTCCTCTTGTGATAATACTGATGGATTATTCAATTACAATTTCTTCCTTCTATGGTGCTTATTTTCTTCAACATTATTTATCCATGGATATACGATTGACTTTTACATTTTAGTGTTGTCTTTCATCTTGTTGGTCTGTTTGGCTATATTGGCTTAGATATGTTCATGGTAGATCTTCATTCTGGGTGTTTGATATTATATTTATGTAATGATAATTTTGATGCGTTACAATATATATTGACGATGTTCTTAAAAAATGGCAATCAAAGGAATATCCTGGAGTCCAGCCAGACCGACATACTTACCTGAGTACTTTACTGTTTGCTGACGATAAAATAATAATACAAGAGAGGGAAGATAAATTACAACTGGCAGTGCAGCGACTGAATCAAATACGTCCAGAATATAATCTTAAATTTCTTTGCATAAGACGAAAGTTATGGCTTTCCAAGGCAAGTATCCCGTTAGGTCGAAAATAATTGTCAACAATAAGCCAATCGAACAAGTATCAAATTTTACATAATTGGGCTGTGACACTAGCTACAATTATGGCAATGACATGGAAAATAAAATAAATAAGTTCCAGGCAATATGTGGTACAATAAATTAATAGAACATTAAGTAACAAAACACGAAAGGACACAAGGATAAAATTTTATAAAACAATGGCTGTACCTGTATTTATGTATGGGAGTGAAAGTTGAATAAATATCAAAAAAGGAGACAGCAAAATACAGGCAGCGGAAATGAGATTTTTGAGACGGGTCAAAGGCTGCACAAGAAGAGATTTAGTAAGAAATGAAGACGTGTGAAATGAACTAAATGTGTATGCAATAAATGAAAAATAACTGAATATAAAGACAGATGGAAACATCACGTAAATAGAATGGGAAATGGGAGAATACCCAAAAAGATACTTAAAACTACAACCCAAGAGGGAAAAGAGATATAGGAAGACCACGAAAACGGTGGTCGTAAGTATGTGAGGACAGAACAGGCAAATGCCTAATCCTTGTAGTGCAGAAGAAGAAGAAGAAGAAGAGACTAATGTAAGTAAATGAAACATAACTTTAATAAACACCAAATTATGGTAAAGGACTGATTCAAAGCAAAACATGTAACAACATATAGCCTAGTGCATTACAACAAGTAATAGAATAGTCTACAACATTTACAATATAATCGCTAGCTGTACTGTAAACAAAGTAAAATTTTCAGTACAGAAGAAGATAGGTAATAATTAAAATTCAGACCTTTCTTTATTGAAACATATTTGCTTAATAAATCAGCTATACAGGCCATTGCAAATAATGACTCATCCAAGAGCATCATAATACAGTCCATCAGAGAAAAGTACAAGACAGTTAAAAGTAATATTTGCAGAGTGGTAATACAGTGGGTGCCATCACACAGAGGACTGAAGGGCAATGAAGCAGCAGATGAGTTGACTAAAAAGGGCACCTCTATAAAACAGAAGCCTTCAAGACGTAGTACAATAGATAGAAGGATTAAACAACTTAAAAAAAGCATTGCCAGACTTCCTTCCATCACAGAACCAAAGAAGACTTGAAAGGCAAACTATATGAAAATATATCAAGTCTCTACACTGAGAACAAAGAACTTACAAGATCATTGGTTGCCAATTTCCACATGGCCACAGGGCACCTCAACAGGATCACAACATCCTCCCTTCTGAGATGTGCACTCTTTGTGAATGCCCTGGAAACAAAATAGAAAGGGCCACCTCCTGGTCTGCGAAAAACTGGATAAATAAAGACAGACTAGAAAAGACGTACCTGGTCTTTATTGGGAACGCGTGATCAAGAGTGGCGTGAGCCAAATTGAGCCATTGGAAACAACAATAACAATATTTGCATAATTACTTTCTGTTTTTATATTCTTTTATAATTACAACGATATATAAATACAAAAATTATAATAAATTATTTGAATATTATAAATCATTTTGCAGTCAGATGACATGGTGAACTTAAACTACTAACGTGCGTCTTAATTTTCAGGTTTGTTTGTCAGAAATAAAAGGTGTCATGAAGGAAGAGAATATACATGAATCGTATAAAACCGATGTTGTCATCAAGCAAGAATCTTACGAGGAATTGACACATTATCAACATGAAGATCAGGTACACTATGCTTGATAGTCTGTTGTGAACAATTGCCAACAGTTATTTAAATTGAATGTTTTTTATTGCAATAATAATATGAAATGTATTTTCATATTTTCGCACGCATGCACGTGCAGATCACCATTAGTACCGTTAGACTGTTAGTACAATGTGTGGAATGCTTTGCCTATAGAATTTTGGGATCTAGAGATTTTTTTTATAATTTGAGGAATAAGTTAAACAAAATTTTATTAGACAACATTGGATTAACAGTTAAATAATTAATTAAAATTTTAATTAAAAAATTCACGTGCAACAATACTTGATTTTGTATAACCAGCATGACTTAAAAAAAACCCTATTCACATATGTGCAAGAGGATGATGTAAATTAGTGTCAGTGCAAAAAATGACAAAAACTGATTGGGTCTTGTTGCATAGTGCCAGTTAAAATAATGCTGGTTCCCAAAGGGTCAAGGAAACTACTAACAAATTTGTCCTGAGTCAAAAGTATTGTGTGCATACTCCTCCAATCGTCCACCTGTAGCTGCAGCTAAAATATTTTCCCAACATTTGTGTAATCTCATAATCTGCCATGAGCTACTTCCTACTTTACTGCCATTTAGTATTATGTTATACTAAATGTTAGTATGACTATGACACTGTCATCCTAATAAAAAATAAAACCTGTGCTCAACAGTCCGTAAAGAACCAAGGCATACCGCATTGCTTTTGTGTTTAGTGTGACGATTGGATGGCCAGTACAACGCGCTGCCAGTATTCACAGCCAGGAGGTGCCGCTGTTATCTGAGTCAGCTACTCAGTTCTGCCTCATGATGCTGAGTGCACGCCGTACGGAACCTCCGCTGGGAATTAAACCCGTGACCATGAGTGCATCAATCACCCGTGCTAGCCACTAGACCACCTAGGGGTTCAACTGTCATACTAATATGTCATTTTATATAACTTCACACATTGCTCTTGCAAACATTTATCTAAACTAGACTACTCATTAAATAATTACTAGTAACAAAAGGTAAAGATAATATAAATATAAATACAGTAACGATACGATAAAATTACTTTAAAAAAAACATATATATATATATATATATATATATTTAGGCCTATATATATAAAACCAGTGGCGGCTGGTAATGTTTTTGACCGGGGGGGGGGGGGCAAAATTTTGTTGTACCCATATGTAAAAAAAGTCACCAGTAGAAACTAAATTATTGCTATTATCATCAAATAATTGTAAAATTGAATCTTTTGCTTCACTACTAAAAGTATTGTTAATATCAAAAACCTACCTTGCAAACTACCAATATTTAAACAGTGTTTGAAACTGAAATTATTTATAACCCTAAGCAGTTCACATTCCTAAACTTAAATATTTAATAAATTATATTATTAAATGCATGCATTACTAAATAAAATATATTTGTTCCCAACCTTGGACTAGTTTATTTGCTTGAACATGAAATCCATTCTCCTCTCCTTTTGTTTGGCAAAATGGTCAATAACTAATTCATTGAAGTTAGGAGGTATTTCTAACATTTTTTGTTTCTATTGAACACATTCCCACAGCACTTAGTCTGTCCTCTTTCATTGTATTACGTGTAAATGTTTTAATGTGTTTGAGAGTTGAGAAACATCGTTCACTTTCTGCTGTAGTCATAGGGATTGTACAAATAATTTTTAATAGTTTTACCAGTTCGGGAAAAACAGTAACTAGATTGTTTTCATATACAAAATTGAGTAGAATCAATGCGCCAGTTGCCTTTGTGAAGTCAGGCCTGCTGTATAGAACTACCAGTTCATGTCTTAAGCAGTTTCATTTAAATTAAATTGTTTAGCAGCAATTTGTAACTGTGTTTCTGGAAAGATAAGCTGATGTTTAGAAAACGGGGTTGGTTGCAACAAAACTGCAACAAAATGGTCTGAAAATGAAAATCTGTCATCTGTGTTGGTAACTATTATGTCACAAACTTCTTTAGCTGCAGTCTTCTTGCTTTCATCAAAACGTGACCTTTTTGGATTTTGTGATGATTCTCCAAAATCATTTGTTGCAGACACTGGCATCAAAATCAATATAATCTCTGACGTTTTGAATGTGTGACTTGAATGAGGCAACATACTGGTGTGTTTTAATACTGTCAATTTCTACTTGCTGTAATTGATTAAACAAAATGTCACAGGCTGTGCCGAGTTTTGGAATACTTGGCTATTTCCCAGTTAATTATGTGACTGTCATTGCGGGGTTTGTGAATTGATTATCTGAGCGGGGTCTAGGCTGTTATCTGCATGCTTTGTTGCCGATCCGCGCGCGCTCTGTGGGGAGGGATACGTAAAATTTTTTCTGTGACTGCGCTGAGCAGTATTCGCCAGGCAGCCGAACGCTACGTAGCAACCATTTTTTCCCGGCGGCGACCAGTTTGAATTTTTGTCTGCTAAAATCTTCCATGCTTAGATAAACGACTACGCGACTCACTGGTAAGTGTGCTCAAGGTAACTTACTTATTATTTAATAAAAGAATTGTAATTTAGCTTAAATTAATGCCGATGCAATGCGATATATATACGGAAGTCACCACGTGGCAAGCGCGGGTTAAATTCTGTTTATGCATGTCTTGAAAGTTAACACTGGCTGAGTTAAAGTATTTATAAAGTATTTATGGCTGTGTATTTTTTCCTAATTATATCATAATCATTTCATTATAATCAAAAGGGGGGCGTAAGAGAATGTTTTATTAACTAAATGTAGAGGTATATGAAACTGTATATGTATTATGAACCTGTTTAAGTTTGCAACTCATCTCGAAATTGTAATAAGGGATTATTAAGTTGACGAACAGTCTATAAATACAAGTTATTTAATTCTAAAATTTTTTACTGAAGGTAATTTCTGTGCATTCTTAAATTTTCGAAATTTTCTTTTAATCTGAGCATGTGGTAGTGTGTGCATTATGCTGGAGTCTAGGGGGATCGTGAATTGGGTAACATTTGAGTAATTGTCCATATATATAATTGTTCAAGGTTCCTGACCTAAGACGATCACCCGATTCACTTCAGCCGGTGGCCGAACATCTGCCACCAATGGTAGTACACGAGTGATTCTCCGTCTGTGCTGTCAGGAGGAAGAAATGGACAATGCATCATGAGTACCTCAGGTTTTGTGCCGGATTATACCAGGTGACATTTAACCCATTTATGTATATTTTGGCCTCTACAATGTAGAACATCTGATTCTCTTCCTGGAACATCTCCAGTTAAAGTTGTTGGTACACAAGTCCAGCGAGACAATTAGTGCTTGTAAATTTTGTCAGTGTATTTTACTAAGGCTTAAGCCCCCCCTGAGTAAGTGTGAGCCCGGACGGGGTCATGCCTCACCGAATTTTGCTGCGAAATTTTCTTTTAAGGTAAAAGTGTGTGGGACTTAAGATAACTGATTTATAAGGGGGTGAATTAGGCTTGCATTGATTAAGGGTATTCATAGCTCTATATGGGTTTTGTTTTTTAGTAGATTTAAAGGTTTGGGGAGGTGCTGTAACCCGTGGACGTCACCTGTTGGTGCCGTCATCTACAGGTCCATAGCATGTTTTAGTTTGCTGGATCTGGTGGTGCGCATGGCCTCGCCTGTGGCCAAGCCAATTCTGTATGAACACCTCTAATGTGTTTTATTAGGGGCTGATGTTATAAAGTTTTTTTATTACAATTGTCATTATATATATTTTATAAAAATTATGTTAACCCTGGAATAATTCAGTAATAAGTGAATTTTCATTCCTTTTCTTTTACTGCCATAGCCAGTGTATTACTAGTTCAGTTGTTAATATGAGCACACTATTGGTTCTTACTTTTCAATCATAAACCTTATTATATATATTTTATAAAATTTATCTTAACTCTGTAATAATTCAGTAATAAGTGAATTTTCATTCATTTTCTTTTACTGCCATAGCGAGTGTATTACTAGTTCAGTTGTTAATATGAGTACACTATTGATTCTTACTTTCAATCATAAATTCTGTTATACATTTTGTACAGCCGTGCAGCCATGTTGACCTGGCAATGGCACGTTCTTATCTGGGGGAATCTTTCTAAAATTTGAATACTTGTAATAATTTCATTGGTTGCAATGCAGTCATACCCGGACGGGTTAATGGATTGGTTTATGAAAAGTTTTTTATGGAGGCTGGGCACTTTACCCATTGTAATGGTACGAAATTGTAGGGCCAAGTTAACATTTTAAAAAATTATATTCTCCACGCATTCATTGTTCACCTTTGTAGAACCCTGAGTTAGTCGACCAAATATGCTGTGTTTATCACAAAACATTCTATGTTTCGGCTCCGCACTGAAGCAGCGTAGACAGATTGTGAAATAACACCTAACTTTGCATCAGCCATGAATCACAGAAAAAAGTAATGTAATTTCATATTGCAGCAGGCGGCAAAATTTTGCTAAATCTTACGCCTACGTTAGAGTGCTCTTTTAACAGCACCAATGGGAGCGCAGTCTCACGATCACGTGACCAGACGAAAACCTATGCATTACCGCCTTAGCAGCACTGAGACTAGTTCCATTGCAACTCACGGCTGAACGGCCAGACAATCAGCAGACAGTTACCAGAACAAAAACGGTAGCCTCGGACGAGTTCTTGGTAGGCCGAAAAATACAAAAGTAGGCCTACCAAGTAATATAAAATGTACAAACAAGTAAAGTGACGAGTAAATGACGTAAGGTAATAATAAACTGTGTTTGGAGTGGAGAGTGATTAGTGAAAACAGTTCCGGACAATATCGTGTACAACGTTTGGATATTACGCATATAGGTAACAAGTGTAAAGACAGTTTCATTTGGCCAAAACATTATAATTAATAAGGAGCTCATTAATTAAATAGGAAGTTTTAAAAATAAATGTAAATTGAGTGAGTGTGTGTATGGGTTATCAAAAGTACTGGCTCAACTAGAAAGATGTAGTAGTAGTCTATACAAAATTATTGGACTAAAATTAGTAAAAAATTATAAATATAAAGAAAACATAATAATCAATGATAGAGTAAATGGTAAAAAATTAAAAGGTTCATTCTTCTATAAACATGTGTTAGTCTAGTTATTACGCCATAACCCTTTTCTAGTTTTCTGTGCTGACATCTCGTTTAACGTAATCGGGGGTTTTCTGAAATTTTATTACAGTCAGATAGCAGGATTTTTATAAGGGCAAGAGTGTTTAAAGTTTACATGTATAACTAAAAAACATGTTGGCGACCTAGGCAGTTTTCAAAAGGTAAGTTTTACGGGGAGCATGACGGTAAGTAAAATTCTGGCAGCGGTGAGTATTTTATGATGAGTGTATTATTTAGTTAAAAGGGTAAAAGGCGAGTACCTTTACAACTTGGCCCTACAATTTCGTACCGTTACACCTTTTACAGTAGTTTGGGATGGGGGTCTAAGGTCACGGATACTGAGGATTGTATTCTTCGGAGGCATGGTGAAATGTATATGGGCTGCCTGCCAGGTGAACATGTGTGTAGTATATATGTGTGTATATAGATATGTGTGTGCTATGTGTATTTATGTAACTATATTGATTGATGTTCTATTTATGTATATTTGGAAGAAATTGTTATGCTGATGTTTATATATATTCTAATTTTATGAGATTACACGTGTATATTTTCAGAGGATTGTAATGACAGGGAGGGGAGTAAAAGTTTGTAACGAAGTTTTTTCAATTCTATAAAAGTATATTGTATACTGGGAGTGATATTTACATGTTATTTGAAATGGCTGAATAAAATTGTTATTGTTGCTTAACAACGAGTTTGATTGCAAGTCCCGTCATACTGGACCCAGCGCAGTTTTGGCTTCTCTAGGCTCTTGCCTAGTTTTAAATAACTAGTGGCCCCTCTTTAAAAAAAAAAAAAAAAAAAAAAAAAAGGTTTTTTTTTATAAAGTCTAAAAGTTTGAAAGAGGGGTTACAAGGCTGGCATAATTTTGTTGAAAAATGTTAACCAAAAATTAAAATCATAATTATTTAATGTGTTTTTCAGTCCTAGTGCTTTCTCAACATTGGACTTGTCACTCTCGTCATCATCTATGATTTTTTCAAGAACAGCGGAAATGTCATTTTTATGAATAAATACTGTTGTCACACAACGGGATTTAAAATTCCACCTGGTATTAGAACATTTTGGGAGAAGTTTCTTTACTACTTCATCAAGTATGGCAGTTCGCTTGGAAGATCTTGAAAAAAGTGTTGTAAAGCCATCTAAATTACAGAAAAATATTTTTACTTGCTTGTTTTGTGATGTAGCGCGCTCAATAATTAAGTTTAGTTGATGGGCATAGCAGTGTATATACTGGGCATTCTTGTACACAGCTTTAACTTTTGCTTGAACACCGTTATGTTTTCCACTCATTACTGCTGCCCCATTGTAACTTTGTGCAATAATTTTACTAGGCATCTTATCAAGTTCTAATTTTGCTAATTCTTCAAAAATAGTATTACTAATACCTTCAGCGGAGCGATCTTGTGGACTGACAAAACTGATAAATCTCTCATATAATTTTCCGTTCAATTCATACCTCACAACTAACACAATTTCTGACAGAGTGGCACAATCCGTGGTTTCATCTGCTTCAATTGAAATGTAGTCAGTTTCATTTATTTCTTTTTTTATTAGTCCAATGCACACTGGATAAATAGAATCCAAAATTTCATTTTGAATTGTTTTAGAAAGACCAACGAAAACCCTATTGTTTGTTTTTTCAATATGCTCTCTTAAGGTGCTATCTAGGCGTGCCATTAAATTTACTAAGCCCTTAAAAATACCTGGATTCTCAGATGTGTTTGTTTCATCATGTCCCCTTAAAGCTAGTTCAAATATTCCACAAAACTTTACACAGTCAATTAACTTACTTAGGATTATCTGTTCTTAGAGACTTCTTCATTATGCTGTTTAATTTTTAATCTATATGCACTGTCTAACTGGCAACTAATATTGACTTTTCCTAACAATGAATATTCAATACAATTGTTCATATGAGTTTCACTAATTGTATGTTTTTTAATTTTTTCTCCCAAATGTTTCAAGTCCTTAATTCCATTTTCAGTCCAGACTGAATCACTGTTTAGGTTCATCACCAAACATACATAACAAAAAAAGGAATTCATCACCTCACATCCACATATCCAATCAGCATGTAAGTAACAGTTTCTATTAAATTTTCTTGTGTAGTTTTTTTTACTTGATGGTGGTCTGTCCGTTTTATAATTTTGTTGTGTAATATCTAAATTCGGTTTTGGTGGCCCTAATTTTTTTAGTTCTATTTTCTTTTTGTAAGCAAGTGAATTTGAAATAATCAAAAGTTTAATATTACTTACTGATTTCATAGCCATTTTAATCGTTTCTAACAAATACGCACAGAACACACAGGCTCTGGCCTACACAGAATAAGTTACACGTTTATGTAGGCCTACGCAAGGTTCGACAAAAACACTATCATACACAGAATACACTGCCTAATAAAGAATAAATTATTAGAACATTACGTTTACACAAAAAGTACAACAAGAACATAATCAAAACTATATAAAACAGAAGAGAAAATATATGCACTTTAAACAGCAACAGAGAAGTTTTGAACAACGCTCCGGTTCTCTATGAAAATAGCTGCAAAATCAGACAGCGGGCAGAGCCCCTCCTGTAATGGCTGATGCTGATTTAAAAGCATAGACATGTGTACACGTCTCTTTCCCCGCTCCCCGCGAGACCAGCCTATGCAGGGAGGATGACAACGAAAACGTCCAGCTGCGGGACCATGCCGAAAACATCGGGTGATCGCTATTAGTCGCCCCAAAAATATTTTTCAATAAGGATACTACACATTATAGTTATATTATTGACAAGTTTAATTTGCAAATTTAGTGGGGTGGCTGCGCCCTTTTGCCCTCCCTGTACCAGCCGCCACTGTATAAAACTAAAAGTTCAGTTTAATCAATGCAGTAATTTTCAGAATATAAAGAAAAATAGCTCTAATTGCAAGTCTCAGACGCATACATTGGAATATTCACAGACTGTGTAGATGCTCTTTCATTATGAATCCACTAACCGTAAATCTACCACCAAATTGTATAGATTATATTAAACTCTAGACAGGTTTAATGTGGTGTACTTCATCCATCCCCTCTCCTGGTGTGTGTGTGTGTCCACACACTAAACATATTGAGAGTAATTGTAAACTGTATCCCCAAAATGACCATTATGCTTAAGATAAATGATCAGGGGGTATTGCACAGATTTACAAAGTACATGCCATGCCGAGTACTGTACGTTAAGAGAGTAGCCTAGTGATAACTGTAAACTCTTTCCATTTCATTGAGGCCAGTGTTGTTTATTTACTTGGTGTTCTGTACGTGCTAAAGTTCCAAAAAAAAATATAAGTTTGTCTTAACTAAAGCAATAGCCATAAGAGGATAAATAGTGTGCAATAAAAATCAGTTGAAGAAGTAGTGTTTTCAATTAAGTAGACTGTCTAGTAAGTCTTGATGGTACAGTACACTCTCACTAATCCGACAGATATCAGACCAGGGTAGTGCCAGATCAGTGAAAATGCCGGATTAATGGATGGTTATTAGAAAACAACTCATTTAAATGACAAAAAGTAGCGTATATTATACATAATGGTAAAACATGAAAAAACTTACACCTGATTTATATATCGGGTTAAAAATATTGTAAATTATCTTCCATTTTTTCTTAAACTTATTCAAATTAGTTTTTATGTTTTTGACTTAGTCAAACGTAGGAAAAAATGAAACTCACAGAGTAATTTACAGTACTATTCCATTGGAACCACTGCAATGAAAAAGCTGTCAGTATTCTTCTGTTTCGGTTTAACTGCGTCAACATCACGTGACAGTTTTTCGCCCCTTGTATCAACAGCCGATTTGTGAAACACTTTTTAAAGTTTTCCAACCAATCTTTACTAGCCTGAAAATCATCTTTTTCTGTAATTTCTCTGTAGAAGAATTTTGCTTTTTCTTTAAGAATTTCTCCCGAAATAGGCGTGTGTTGATTACACTCTTAAAGGATATCTTCAACTTAAGGGAACTCGCCCGTTTTTAATGTTTCTCTTACACATTTCGTATTTCCATTGTTTTTGAGAAAATTTTGAATTTTTTCACTGTTCTTATGTCGTGTATCGTAGCATGGCCAACACTATATTCATTAGCGAGGTAACTAATTTATCACCTTTTCCAAGTCTTTTTAAAAATCTCGCTTTTTGAAGTGGTGTTAATGTTTTATACTTTCTTTTGCAATGTGATACATTTTGCACTCTTGATCTGAAATTATGACAAGTAACTACACCAAGGAAAAAGCAACTGCAAATAAACTTCACTGTACACAGCAGGGACTGGGAATGATACAACATGTTTATGGTCAGTGACTTGTTTCCCCATCCACGCTCCCCAGACCCAGGCTAAAAATGCTTGACTACTGAAGGGGCTGGACTACCACAGTGCCGGATTAAAGAGGGTGTACTGTAATTATGATCTGGAGAAGAAAATATCCATATTTCAAAACATGTGCGGCACAATTATAAGTACTCTAAAAAATAAACTTGCAGAGATATGCTGCTTACGTTTTATAAAGTAATGGCACTATCTGCTTCACTCTATGGTAGTGAGAAATGTGGACTCTTTAACTATGAACAACTACCAGCATGCACAGGCCACGGAAATGAGATTCCTCTGAGCTGCCACTGGGTATAAACTAATCAGTCAGCAGAAGAATGTAGATATCAGCACTGAACTTGAGTACCTTTAGTCTTTATAGTAAAGTAAAAGAATATAGCATTACAGTACAGTAGTGAGGCCAGAATGCTTGTATGCAAGTGAATGTCTAGCATTGAATTATAATTTAGACAAACTAGAAATATTGGGAAGACGAATTATTAGTAAAATATTAGGCCGACGAAAAGCTTCAGAAGGTGGAAATTAAGAAATAATGATGAAAGTGTAGAAAATATAACAGAAACGGTGAGAAAAAGAAGACTAGTATTTTTTGGACATTTATATAGAATAATATATTGGACGACAATAGGTTAACAAAACAGATCTTCAAATATCTGTGGGGAAAGAAGTCAACATCAAGTTGGATGAAAGAAGTCAGAAAGGATTTAGAAAAAAGTATTAAAAATGGAGAAGAAGCAATTGAAAGAGAAGTTTTTTGGGCAAAAGTGTTAAAAATGGAAGGAGTCCAGAGTGGGAGAGAGAAAAACGCAGGTTTAAAGTGGACTGAAGATAGGAAGAAGAGACATAGTGAAAAGATGAAAGAATATTGGAGAAAAAGAAAAGGACAAGGAATAAAGAATTGAAATTGGCATGTGGTCCTCAGATGGCCGATACAAATAGAAGAAAAAATAGACAAAAGTGGCTAGCCTACCTGCAGCAACAACCATCAACTAACATAGTAAAATGGGTGCTGCATTACGATGAAGTAGGATGTGTAGTTTGGGATGGTCGAGAACAAGGTGGATCAAACAGTACAAATGACAGGCAGTGGAGCCAAATGCTTCAAGTAGATGACAATGATGACAAATTTTAAATAAATATAATAATTGCAATAAGTAACTTATAAATTATTTTACTACTGTACTACATAAAGCAGAACTTAAACAGCTAACCTGTGTTTTAATTTCCAGATTGCTTTATCAGTAATGGAAGTAGGTATGAAGAAAGAGCATATTCAAGCAAATGAAGGAGATGTTGCCATCAAACAAGAACCTTTTGAAGAACTGACAGAAGACGAGGTACGTTGTGCTCGATAGTTTATTTATGTCTCCTGTTGAACTGCCAATAGTTGTAACTGACATTTTGTATTTTTCTATGGTGGGAGGAAATAAAAATGTATTTTGTAATGCGCGTGTGTGTGCGCGCACACACACAATTAAAATACTAAAAGAGATATGGATTTGTACATAATATGAAAGTGTCCTTTAATCTCTAAATGGTTGTAAATTCGTGGATTTTATTGTACATAAATTGTTGGGTTTCTGTTGATGTATGGAACAAATTGTACTAAAGTCATTGTTAATGATATATGGTGATAAGATAAGCCTATATTCACACTACACTAGTCATTAGTAATGTTCACTTTTTTTCTTTCAAATTTGATTAAAAAGCAGACATAACCAATAGCGGTAGAAAAATGTTATCCAACACATTTCACAAAAGTGAATGTGACACACACGCACCTATATTAATAGATGTAATACTTTGAGTCGCAACTCAAGCCTGGGTTGTTGTGTTGCAAACATTATTTTCTACACCCGTCTATTAGAAATATTTTCTACACCCGTCTACAAATCACAACTGTACTAGAATGTATCTTGTATACAGTTTTGAATGCCTATTTACTTTGGTTTGATCTAGTAGATGGTTTTCAAAGTTAAAGCAGGAGTGTATTGGTATTAAGAACATGTGTAGGTAACAGAGTTTTTGTAAGTTATATGTTATTGTGGTAAATTATTGTTAGAATAGGATGTACAGTTGTAAATATTTGATCACTTTTTTATAATTATTACATCGCTCTAAAGTAGGTGGCACATTTTATATTCAAGTTAAGTTAGCAAAGTGTGTTCATGGTTGGTATAGAAGTAAGCCACCATATTTTTTCACAAGTCAGAAATTTTTTTTAATATATAATTTGCCAAGTGATTTTTTAAACAGGAATGAGGTGTTAAAAGGCCACTGATGCGTAACAATATAATTAATAACCTAGGGTTGACAGTTGTACTTGTAGGTCTGTAGTCAGTGATACAGCAACTGTAATCAAAACCCTCCAAACCCATTAGAAGAGTTCAGTAGAACAATAAGAATGGCTGTGTTGTTGGTGACATAAAAAAACAAATTAACTCATATCTTTACATGACATGACATTTTAATCTCTGAGTAAGATTTCCGGGCTTAGTGGCATGTGATTAAAATAATTCCTGGTTCACAATTTGGCAGACACGTGGTATCGGGTCCTTGTTATCAGTGTTGAGACAGTTTTCCATGGAGTTTCTCACTCTGAAGATAACAGCTGTGTATGAAGCTGAAATACTAGCAAGGAGTAGGTTTCATATGTATTCTACTTTTTCTGATTATGGAACACTATTTTTAGATTAACATTTTTTTTTTATGTTTGCTTACGCCAGCTTTTGCTATATAGGTAAAGAGTAAAAAGGTTTATTTAGTGCTTTGTGTTCAGAACAGTACAATACATATTAATACTCAGACATTCATGAAAGGAATAATAATATTCACAGACCACAGCCAGTCAATATAAAAATTTTTCAGCGACCAGAAAGATTTGGGGCATAAAAGCGTACTGTAGCATCATCATCATCATCATCATCATCATCATCATCATCACCACCCCAAGGACTACGCCTTAGATCTGTACCAGAACCCATCTCCTTGAGACAATCTTTATTACTCTCGTTTTTTATTTACTATTTACTTACCATTTTATATATCAAGGTTAACCCAGAGTTCGTGTAAGCGTTTATTTGGAGAACAGAAATTAGGTTATCTGAAATAAATACTTGGAGTCGATTTGTATTCAATGAATTTAATTTTATTTGTCAGATTCAAAAAATAAATCGATATTTAAATCACATATTGTTTTACTCTCCATTTACATAAAATATCCTTCTTCCTCTTCTCCACGTATTCCTATCTAATTACGATACAACATACTGTTATGTTCCTTTATAGGAAGTTATTAATTCAACATATTAAAAAGAAAAACAAATCTTGAAACTACAGATTAACTTTGGTATACCTTAAATTTACTTAGCGTAAACCAGTGCTCATTCTCTTTATGTAACTTTCACCCCCCCCCCCCCACACACACACACATTATTTCTTTAAATTCCCCATTTACAATACATAACTTTTTTAGTTTTATCAGAATTTAAACAGCTGTATAATATGTTAAAATTTGTTCAAAATATAAAAAGTTACTTCAAAGTTTATTTGTTCAAAAGTTGAAATGTTACTCATCCTCGTTGCCAATCCTTTCGCCACCACATCAAATTTATTATTCTCACTCGCCACTCCGATATTACTTTTAAACTGTTAACATTGTTATTAATGAACGTCCACTTGTTTCTCACTCCGTTGTTGTTGGAAATACTTTTAAAATCACATTTTATATTAGTCGGCCGACTGGGTATTTTGCTCGCGAGCACTATTTTTCTGACCGCGCGGTCTGAAGGTTTTCGTCGACTGAAGTTTTCAAAATGGCTAGGCATCCCTCTGGGCTCGGCTACTTGGTTTTTGATTGGCTGAGCGAATCTCGCGGCTTTCCCGTATTCTCGTATAAGGCGAGAAGGAATTCTTAAACGTGACTTTCACGTTGTGAAAAGCGCCACACACGTGCGCTCGTACGCATGAATACGCACCCTACTGACAATAAACATTCCGGTACCGTGCTGTGACTTCCACAGAGCTACAGTCAGTGACCAAAAAATACACTCTGGGTGAATAACAAGATTACCTCAAAGGTTGTCTACAAATGGTTAAAATGAATATCTTTTAATTATAACCCCCCATCAGTTTGTCCCGTTACATCCTCCTCGGTCTACTGGCATCTCTTTTCCTAGTAGGGTGATAAACCCAAGGTGTTACTGTTCTTTACTTTTTACTTACCATGTACTTACCGCCACTCTGACTTACCGCTCACAGAAGATTCCAAACTAATAATAGGTCGCCACAATGTTTTCGGCTTTACATCGAAACCTTTAAAACACTTTTATTTAATAATTGCCAGGTTCGTTAGGCGAAATTTTCCATACTGGATAGGTGATTGTAATGTGACGTATTAATTAACTTAACACATGGTTACGCTATTAATTCATTTTATTAACATTCATTGCAAACTTATATTCTCCTCCACTTATAACTTTCATCAAACTCTTTACTTCAGGTTATACTTTAAAAACATTCTGTCAAAATTACATTGATTTTACTTCTTTCTCTATTTTTGTTTCACCATAGAACTGTCAAATAATTGTATAGCGTTTTACTTTTTCTTTTTCTAATATCAAAACATATGTGTCTAAATATATAAAAAACTTCACTAACTTTTTCTAATTTTTTACAAGACGACCCAGTTTGCCATACTCACTCATTCACTCAATTTTAACCCTCATTTTTGAATTTGAAACCCCTTTTTGTTTTTAAAATGACATAATTAATATTGTTCGACGATTACCCAACTTGCGTTGTTCCTCTCGTCGTCATGCGCCGCGTTCCACGTAAATGTCCGAAAGTTCTTTTTCAATTTACCACATTTTATTTTCGGTTCGCGCACTTCACTTCATATTCTGATTTACTGTTTCATTTTTTTTTTTTATAACTGTTCCGGGTTCTCACTGGTGAGGTCGGCCGACCTTGAAAAATACTTTTAGTAAAATTTAAACGGACCGCATGCGGCCTGTAGGTGAGATTAACTGGGGAGAACGCTACCAAAATTTCTCCCACCAGAAATTATGCCTGGCGGAAATTACAATGCCTTATATGTTAAAGTCTTCGTCACTGTTCATTTACCACGTGTTATTTACGTGGGTCAGGCGTTGACGAAATTACACTGCCACTGGTTACGTCACGCGAATGGGCGTGACTTATCCATACTTCCTCCAGCTCAGACTGCATGTCGAACAAAACCTTCGTCTTTGCTCCATTTTCAGCAGCATCGGTTGAACTGCTTGGCATCCCGTCCACGCGCCTGGTTGTTGATGCGTGTTGGTGTGCGTAACACAGCCCTTAAATTCTGCGAATTCAATTGGGTTGGCGCATACAGGCCACATTCCATTGTACTCTGCTACGTTCAAAATTCTACATCACTGTTCTTTGTTTGACAAAGCTTTTATTTAACATGTGGCTGGCCACTGTAACGGGGCTAAAGGGAGGGGCTTTTTATTTTATTAGTTTTGGGTAAATTCATTTTCATCTGTGTGGCCAGACACGTGTTTGAGTAGAAGTTTTGTTCAAACAAAGAAACGGTACGCTGTAGCTGGGTGATGGAATGTGTCAAGGTGAAACCGCGCATTAAAATTCCCAGAATTTTCAAGTTGAGCAACACGCGCTAAAACCAGCATGCGCGCAGATGACGCCAAGATGCGAAAAACAACATGGCTTGAAGGTGATATTTTTCTAACATGTGCGTTTGTGACGGCGGAAGTCTTGACGAAGTGCTGCCTATTTTGTGACGTAAACCTCTGGACACCAAATTTCGTCAATGTCCAACACACGGGAATTGCACGTAGTACCATGAGCAGTGACTATGACTTCCCTCTCCTTCATGTAGTAGTGACCATTGAAGAAATGAATCAGAATATCGATGAACATAAAAATAATGTAGACCTTAAGATCATTGAAATTGAAAATACCTGTCAGACAGAAATGCAGGCATTAAATGAATCAATTAGTGTAATAACAAAAAATAGCATTCAATCTGAGTGTAGTAATGATAAAAAATTATATTCAATTGAACAGAGCATTAGTAATGTGAAAGATGAGTTAAGTTTAGTAATATACCAAAAATTAAGCAATGTTACTGAACGTATATTAATTACAAGAGATGTAAATAATGAAATCGAACTCGAAACTTTTTGTAGTGAGAACCGTAGAGTGCATCCTATGCAATTTTTAAATAGAGTACGGGAGTTTTAACAGATTTAACGGTAGTAGTTGGGAGGTTAAACTTATAAAAATTTTAAAATGCTTTAAGGGTAATTCTGAGATATGGGCGGAGACACATAGAAATGAATGGGAGAGATATGAAAATTTTGAAACAGCCTTTCGTAATAAATACTGGTCGGAGGAGGAGCAGGAGATCTTGCGAAGTCAGATAATGGGAACAGGGAATTTCGGGAGGAACAACCTAATATTACAGTCTATACGATGAGACTGTTTAATGAAGCAAAATACTTAGAACCACCGTTGCCATTCCAGTCGTTTGTACGCCACATCAGCAAACATTTACCGAGAGAGGTACAGATCACATTGATGACGAGAGAGGTAAGTGACAAATGAGTTAGAAAAAGTGTTAGATGTGTTTCAGAATATTAGGGACCAGGAAGACAGCAGACGTCCACAACAACCTAATGTACACAATGGAGGGAATTATGCACCGAGAGGAGGACAAAACGGGGGAACTACACACAATGGTCGAGAGCCAAACAGACAATATCCGAGGTGGAAATGTGATGGGTGTCCCGGAGAGAATTATGCGGACCGTGATTTTTGTTATAGATGTAGGAAGGCAAGACCCAGTCATCAGCCGAGGATGCAACAGAGATTCAACAACGCACAGCAGAGAAACGATGAAGGACGAGCCGAGAATACAAGAAACGAAGGAGGAAATCAGCACACAGGAAGAGTGTATACGCCCAGAAATACAGTTGAGAGGACGGGAAACTAATGAGGACAATGGATGAGGAGGCCCGACCATTGTCGATAGATAACTGCGGGGTCCATGGGAATAAATACAGGAACCACACAATTCACACGGACATGGCTACTGAATTGATGGAAGAAGAGGAGGCGGGAACGATGAGACCAGAAGCATGGTTGACGGAGGTAAAACTGGAAATCGAAGGTAAGCCAGTCTTGACACTTATAGACACAGGTAGTGAAATATCCGTAATAGCAGAACATGTACTAAATAAATTAAAAGAAATTAACAAAAATACTCCATCTTTGCCAGTTGTGGGGATAACCATTGTAGGCATTACGGGTGTTAGAAGTAAACGAGTTACAACACAAGTCCAGTTGAATATGTTAATAAATGGAGAAAGTTATGAGAATACATTTTTAGTTGTAAGGGGCTTAAATTTAGAAGTAATATTGGGTAATGATTTTCTGATCAGGAATAATGCGGTAATCAATTTTAGAAAGAGAATTTTAGAATTGAACAATGAAGGAAACAAATAACAGTTAATTTTGAACGGGTTTTAGATACAGTAAAGATTTCGGGTATAAGGGTTATACCAAATAGGGTCATAGATAGGGATATGGAATTTAGTATGAATATGTGTAGAGAGAGAGTGAGTGATGAGAGTGAGGAGAGAATATGGGCGGATAGAGCGGTTAAATTTTGTGGTGAGGGTGGCGTAATGGGGAATTCTCAACGTAAGGCATTGTGGCGGGTAGTCGAGGACTATAGGGGAGTGTTTGCCGGGGAACCAGGAAGGGCAAAAGGTTATGAATGTGAACTAAAGGTGAGGGAGCATGCGCCATATGTACAACGTAGTTATCCGGTACCATATTCAAAAAGAGTATGATATTAGAGTATGGTACCAATTCAGTACCATATTCTAACTGGGGGCAGTGCAGTTAGAATTGGATAGAATGTTAGAGGGCGGTATTATAGAGAGGTTGGTATCAACCTATTCCAACCCTCTAGTGGTAGTCATAAAGAAAGACGGGAGAGTTAGATTATGCCTTGATGCGAGAAAAATAAACCAAATTATTATTCCTGATAGAGGCGATTGAAGAAATTTTTCAGAAGTTTAGTGGGGTGAAATATATGACGTCGTTAGACTTGACGGCAGGTTACTGGCAGGTACCGCTAGCTCAAAAACAGTCGCAAGTATACTGCATTTTTATTTAACGGAAAAAATTATCAGTTTACTCGCTTGCCGTTTGGATTGAACACCAGTGTAGCTATTTTTTTTAAGTGTCTTGATGAAATTTTGCAGCCTCATAATTTAGATTTTTTGACTATATATGTGGATGACATTCTGATAGCTTCCAGAACATTTGAGGAGCATGTAGAACATTTAGAGTACATGTTGGAGAAATTATACCAGGGAGGTTTAAATGTGAATTGGGATAAATCAAAATTTTTACAAACTGAAATACACTTTCTAGGATTCATCCTACATAAATACGTACAGGAATAACATACATAAATCCCATAACACCTACAGGAATACGGGCTAATCCAGACAAAGTAGAATCCATCATGACGTTCCCGGAGCCAAAAATCATAAAACAATTACAAAGTTTTCTTGGTCTATGTAATTTTTACAGGAAGTTCCAGCGAAACTACGCTCAGACGACGGCAAGACTTAGCGCCATGCTGCAGAAGAACAAACAATGGAAATGGGGGGAAAATGAAAGAGAAGCGTTTTGCAAAATTAAGAATAAGTTCGCCGATATGATTTTAATGAACCACCCAAATTTCAATAATAATTTTTATTTACAGACAGACGCTAGTAATATAGCACTAGGAGCCGAACTGTATCATGAGGACGAGGCGAGAGAACACCATACAATTGCTTTCGCCAGCCGGACGTTGTTAGCATCAGAACGCAACTATACAACCACAGAGAAGGAGCTCCTCAGTATAGTGTTTGCAGTAAAAAAGTTCCGGACATACCTGTTGGGCAGTAACACTATCATCAGGACGGACCATAAAGCGTTGTCGTTCCTGAACACGTGCAAGCTCACACACAGCCGGATAACCAGGTGGGTATTAGCTCTCCAAGAGTACAATTTTTCTTGGGAATACATTAAGGGGGTAGAGAACAGGGTGCCAGACACACTATCACGAGTAGACACAGATAGAAATAGAACTGGTAGAGATATTAAGGAAAAGAAATTTATAGACTATCCAGGGAAGATAAACTTTTTGGGGAAGAGTTGAAAGATATAAACACAATGCAGAGAGCCGATAGTAAACTAAATAAAATTATAACCAGTGTAGAGTCAGAATTAGATTAATTGGGGTATAGACAATATTTTCAGGTGTTTAATGGGAGTTTGTTTAAGAGGGTATTGGGTAGAGAGAGGGATTGGAGGTTAGTAATACCAGAGGAACTGGTAGAAAAAATAGTGTGGGACTGTCACTATAGATACGGACATTTTGGGGCAAAGAAGTGTGTGAGTGTATTAAGGGAATCTTGCCTATTTAGAAATATGGAAAAAAGTGTTAGAAAGATACTTAGAGTTTGTGAAATATGTCAGAAGTCCAAAGTTGTAAATTACAGGGTCGAAGGGGAATTAAATTACATTAAGGTGAAGAAACCATTTGATTTAGTCGCTGTGGATTTATATGGCCCATTGCCAAAGGGTAGGGGTGGTGTTATGTATATTTTCGTTGTACTTGATACTTTTTCAAAATATGTCAGATTGTAAAGTGTGAAGAGAGCGACTAGTAAGGTGCTGAGTGAGAAGATAACACGAGACTACATGATCAATGTTGGGAAGCCAAAGGTAATCCTGTCAGACCACGGACCACAGTTCATCAGTGGAAAATGGCGCCAGACTCTCGGATGGGAAGGTATCATCCCAAAACACACCGCAGTATATCATCCGCAGTCCAACCAGGCGGAGAGGGTCATGAGGGAATTAGGCAGAATTTTCTGAGCATACTGCCACGCCAAACACAGCGAGTGGGCATTATACGTCCAGAGAATTGAGAACTGGCTGAACAGCGTAACACATGAGTCGACGGGGTTCACGCCTTACGAATTGGTAAAAGGAAAGCGTCCACCATGGATTTTAGAACAGTTATTCGATTTTCCACCTGAAACGAATATAATGAACCAGGACATAAAATTGAGGTTGGCAAACGAAAGTCTATTAACGAAAGGAGAAAGGTGGAAACGGAGGCATGATATAAAAGGTAAGTGTGTTAAGTATGAAATTGGACAATTAGTATTGGTAAAACGCCATGATTTGTCAAATGCTCAAGACAAGGAAATAAAAAAGTTCTTTTTACTATACGAAGGCCCCTATGAAATAATAGAAATTAAAATGAATAATTCATATGTTTTACAGAACCGGGAAACACGAGAAATAGTGAGTACACAGAATGCGACGAACTTGAAGTTATATTGGTCATAATGATAATTTGAATTTTAATAGTTGTTAAATTGCTTTCAGAAGGGACTCTCCCCCATTTTTGGGCGGTCACAACCTTACCAGTCCTGGCCATGGTTTTCGGCAATTGGAGGCGGGCCATGGTTGGAGGATCTTCCTTCGGGTGGTGAAACAACGATGGTCCGGCTCCACCAAAATTGTTCAAAATTTGAATTTACACCACATTTGAACGGGGAGGGGGACCCTAAAGGTACGTGACATAAATTAATTTTTTTTATACTCAAGGTGCAGCGGCCAGGTGTACCTGTCACGTACCTACACTGCCTTCGAGTGTTTGTAAATAATGGAGGCTATTAAAATATAATAAAGGCAGTGCATGCAAATTAAAATTTTAGTGTCAGTGGCGTAACTAAATGGTGGCCACTGACAGCAATTCCAGTGTGATCTGAAAAGATTGAGTTTTGTTGCAAGGGGGATGGGAGCGAGGTAGACGGCGGGTTGGAATAAATGGCAGGAGAGGGGGAGTAGTTTGGGTTTAGAAGGGGAACGTGGATTCATGTAGTATGTCTACCTAGTTCCGATTCTCTTTGCGGCATAAACCCCGTCTTTCAGGACGATTACTGCCTTACTACCACTTATCATAGTAATAAAAGACAGCCTCCAAGTGTAAATAGATATCAAAATATAATTTGGAATGTTTATAGTTTTAAATTTATATAAATGTTAGTAAATAAGTGACCAAATAATTGTAAAGTTCATAGTATCAGTGAGAGTTGGAACGTGTTGAAGTGTGTTAAATAAAATAAAAACTTGTTGTCATACAAGATATGTGGGTAAATTTTGGGGGGTTGTGTGGTGTTAATAGAAGTGCTATACTTAGGGAGTGCAGAAACTGCAAAGGTAGACGGGTTAGTTTAGTTATTAAGTGGCTAGTACAGTGGTGGCATGTGCCACTGTAGATAGCGGTAAGGGTTGGGGGTAGCAGAGTGTGTTACCTCCATCGGAGGCCAAAATGGCGCAAAATACACGGCACACCCTTTTATACAATTTTGTATTGTATCCTGATAGATTGCCGTGCCGTGTATAATCATGATGTAGAGAACATGCTTGAAATTAGAGATGATTTCCCCAACTTTTTGGGCGATTACTGCCTTACCAGCACTAATCGTGGTTTTGGCTAGCAGTCAGCTATGGCCATAAATTAAGAACCTTGACCATAGCTGGCTTGAAATTGGTTTACATTTGAAATTGATGGGGGGTGAATTTAGGGGAAATCCCCGGAACTATGGAACAGCGGCTGCCACTCTGTTCGAGTAGGAACAGCAAGGCCAGGTGGTAGACCCGTTTTAAGGGCATGTAAATATATAACACAGATATGATGATATCTAAATAATATTAAAATGTAACGCTGAAGCAAGGACACGGAGATGATAAATTCCTCCACCAATGGCGTCCTTGTGGAAGCAAATGGGCGCAACAGTCCACCATAAAAAAATAATAGTGTGTGTGGTTCAGGTGGTTGCTCCGGGGAGCAACGAATTAAAATTTTGTGACTTAAAGATGATGACTCGCTCCTGAAGTAATTAAATAGTTGTATCTTGCTTTGAGAAATAGGTGCATTAGATGTTTATTATACTGTGTTTATTATGTCTTGTAAATGTATTAGTTTATTGTGTTAGAGGTAAGGATTGATAAAATGTGTAATTTATATAATTTTGAAATGTGTTTATAATAAGGTCATTCACCTTGCTAATAAAATCAGCTGATCAGCTGTACAATATCGCTTATAAACGATTTGCAATTTTTTCAAGTTAGTTCAATATTTGAATATGAGGAAAATGGAATGTAATTAATGTTTGAATATAATGATTTTAATGTGTTAAAGATTTTATTTTAAATGATGATAAAAGGATGATAAGTAATTTGAGATAGTTGAGAATTTTAAAGGTAATGTAAAAGATAGATTTTGGGTGATTAATGTTTTGTTGGGACATGTAGATCAGTCCATGTTGAATTAAAAGGGGTACTAGAGATGAATAATATTGTTGTGAATTAATGTAATGTAAAATTTGAGATGTAATAGAGACACAGTAGCTTTGGGGATAATATGTAGAGTATCGATGGATATATTGAGTTAATAAATAAGTGGAGATATTTTGTAGTTGGAGGTGATGTATTGGGAGAATAAATAGTTTATGGGTAATTTTGTAAAGGGGGGGTGGTGTGTAAGGAGTCCGCAATGACAGGCATTGTGGCGGGTAGCAGTGGGTTTTCAGTGAGTGATTGCCGGCTAAATAGGAAGGGCAAGATGTGGAGACGGAGGTGAGTTGAGGGAACACACATCCTAGAGTACAAAGGGGTAGAGAGTATATTTTTTTATATAAGGGTAGAATGATGCGAATTGAGTTGAGTAGTAAGTTGGGTTTAGAGAATGTTTGATAGATGTTTTTGATAGAGATGGGTGTCATATTAGTTAAAGCTGTTAGTGATATTAAAGTCAGAGGGGTAAAGATTATAAATATATAAATGCCAAGTGGTAAATCAAGTTATTATGAATAATTAAATCACCCAAACTAATGGAGATGGAGAATGTTAAAAAAAAAGAGTCATAGTAAAAATATAAAAGTAATGGAAACAAGTGACGAATTTTAATAGAATTTGAGAATAATGTAAAGATATAAAATGTGTAATTTTAATTAATTTAAATGTCAATTTTATTGTTAATTGTAATAATACTATGTCAGTTTTAAATGTCATATTTTATTATGTTGTTGTGTTTAAAGATAAAAAATTTTAAAGATGTTTAATGTATTTTATGATGTAGCCTATGTATAACCTATGTAGGTCAAGGTTGTGGATTTGACCCAGTTTGATCAGCTGATGGTTGATGTTATAAACTAGACCAGTTTTGGCAATGAACTAATGAAAATTTTGTTGTTTAATTGATTTAAATAATTTTAAATTTTCTGAATATCGAGAAAAGTATATTTTAATAAATTTAAATTTTTTTTGGAAAAAACTGATTTTTTTGTGTGCCTGCCATCTAATTGATGTTTTGAATTTTGATTATATTATTGTTTATGTGTATCACTAGTGTTATTGAATTATATTGTTTAGAATATATGTGTAAACAAATGTTAGGATAAATGACTTCATGTTTAATAAGATGTTCAGTTTGTTTTTCTTTGTGATTGTTGTAGTGGAGAAAATTAATAGAGTTACTAGAGTCATGTAAAAGATTTTATTTTTTGTTTTTGAAGAAAGTAATGGAGATAGAGCAGGTTGCTTTCAACTTAAATGAACTTTTGAATCTGAGAATAAAATTTTTGTTAGGATGTAGTAATAAGTATATGTATGCACCCAGTATTGCCGAAGGCGACCCAGTATGCATGGTAAGGGGAACATATCGGTTGAGGATCTGGCATGGTATAAGACCAGGGGTTTGGAGTTAGGGGTAGCATGTTAGAAGGTTAGGTGCGCTGTGGTGCGTGTCTGTTCGATGTTATGGTGTTGGGATCTCGGATAGAGAAGTCCAGTGATCTCGTTCAGATGCGGCCATAGTCGCCGAGCCAGGGGGTAGTTTACCCATGATGTAGAAGAACTAATGGGGGGTTGTTGGCACCATATCCTCACCGATCCTCTTAGGGGTTTAGCAATGAGATTTCTTCTGTTTCGGCAGAAGAGGGGCTTTTTATTTTATTAGTTTTGGGTAAATTCATTTTCATCTGTGTGGCCAGACACGTGTTTGAGTAGAAGTTTTGTTCAAACAAAGAAATGGTACGCTGTAGCTGGGTGATGGAATGTGTCAAGGTGCAACCGCGCATTAAAATTCCCAGAATTGTCAAGTTGAGCAACACGCGCTAAAACCAGCATGCGCGCAGACGACGCCAAGAAGCGAAAAACAACATGGCTTGAAGCTGATATTTTTCTAACATGTGCGTTTGTGACGGCGGAAGTCTTGACGAAGTCCCGCTTATTTTGTGACGTAAACCTCTGGACACCAAATTTCGTCAACGTCCAACACACGGGAATTGCACGTAGTACCATGAGCAGTGACTATGACTTCGCACCAGCAGGCAGTGAGTTCCCATATTGTACAACTGTGGAGAGGGAACTGAGAGAAAACTTCTGCCCAGTGCCTCTTACCAACAGACCACATGCGGTCCATCTAAATTTTGCTAAAAGTTTTCTTTTCAAGGTCGGCCGACCTAACCGGTAAAAAAACCGGAGTATTAGTCAAAAGTGCACTAGTTAAATCACAACTGTTATAAGTGATTCGAAATTAAGAAGATGAACTCATAGTTTTTTTTTGTTTGGACATGTGAACGAGGACTTGGTGCGGGCCACGCTACTAGATCGCAGGAGACGCCGTTACCCAAATAAACGTATTTTTACGTAGCAGTTTAATGGGGCCAAAAAATTAATAAATGAAATAACATGGGGTTTTAAAACTTGTATGAATGTTGGGCATGGGCATTGCTGGGCCGCCTTAATAAACTAAAATGAGAATATAGAATAAGTTAATTGAAACATTTATTTTTGTTGTTGTATAGGTATATGTTTAAAATGAGAAAAAGTAATGCTATCAAACAACTATTTTAAAAGAACTAAAATCAAGGTAACTTCACAAGATTTTTTTTTTATAACTTGAGATAAATAGTTTAATGAGAATTATAATTGGAGGAGAACATAAGATCGAAATTAATGTTAATAAAATGAATTAATAGCGTAACGATGTGTTAGGCTAATTATTACGCCACATTACCATCACCTATCCAGTTTGAAAGATTTCGCTTAACGAACCTGGAAAAAAGTTTAATATAAAGGTTTCGATTTTGAACCATAAAAAATCGTGGCGACCGATTAAAGTTGGGGGATCTTCTGTGAGAGGTAAGGCAGATTAGCGTGAGCATAAGGTAAGTAAAAAGTGTAGAACGTAACACCACGCAAGTGGAAAATAAATTTATATTAATTTTAATAAAATAAAAACCCCTCTCCCTTTTAGCCCCGTTACAATACCCCCCCAATGAGAGATCTTCTGCTGAAACAGAAGAAATCTCATTGCTAAACCCCTAAGAGGATCGGTGAGGATATGGTGCCAACAACCCCCCATTAGTTCTTACACATCATGGGTAAACTAACCCCCTAGCTCGGAGACTATGGCCGCACCTGAACGAGATTACTGGACTTCTCTATCCGAGATCCCAACACCATAAAATCGAACAGACACGCACCACAGCGCACCTAACCTTCTAACATGCCACCCCCCCCAAACTCCAAATCCCTGGCCTTATTCCATACCAGATCCTCAACCGATATGTTCCCCCTTACATGCATACTGGGTCGCCTTTGGCAAATATTGGGCGCATACACATATTCATAATATCTTGTAAACAAACTCCTTAAACATTTTAAACTCATTTTTCAAATTACGATATAGTAAACAAATTAAATTCCAATCATTAAATTTGGTTAAAAATTCATCTAAGTTCCAGATCAATCTGTTCTATTACCATTTCTTTCTTCAAAACCAAAAAACTAAAAATCTTTTACCTGAATCTATCAAATCTATCAATTTTCTTCACTACTACTACTACCACTACTACATTACTATTAACAATCATAAAAAACACAAATTGAATATCTTGAATATCTTATTAAATCATAAACTCACTTATCCTAACATTTGATTATACATACATACTAAACCATACAATTCAATAAAAACACTAGCAATACATGTAAACAATAACATACTTGAAATTCAACATATCCTATATGGCAGGTGTAAAATAAAAAAATAAATTCCCCCCTCTTTTTTTTTATCAAAATATCTTTTTTCTCTATCTTCAAAAAAAAAAAAATGTATTTAATGCAATCAAGAAACAAAACCTCAGAAAAAGGTTCTGTCTCCAACCTCAGTCATCAGCTGATCTCTCTAAGTCAAGTCAATGCCCTTGACATACATATGTTATATACAAGGCTACATCATAAAGTACATAGAACATCTTTAAAATTCTTTACCTTTAAACACAATACAATATAATAAAATAAGACATACAAAATTAACATGGTTATTATTACAATCAACAATAGAATTTGCATTCAGATTGACCAAAAATTACACATTTTATAGCTTTAGTTATTAACTTCTATTAAAATCTGTCACTTGTTGCAATAAATTTTTTACATTTTAACTATGACTTTGTTTCTTTAATATTTTCATTCTCAATTATTCTGGGTGACTATTATATATAACATTCAACTTACAAATGGGTGATTAAAATATAATCTTACCCCCCTGCTGACTCTAACAATCACCAACGATTTTACCTAGTATGACACCCATCTCTCAAAACATCTATCCCCACCAACTTACTACTCTAACTCCCATTTACCCATTCTACCCCTACAACAAAATACTCTCTACCCATTTTTACTCAGGATGTGTGTTCCCTCAACTCACCACCATGCTCCACCTCTTGCCCATCCTACTTACCCGGCAATCACTCCCTGAAAACCCACTGCTACCCGCCACAATGCCTGTCGATGTGGACTCCTTATCACACCACCCCCCTTTGCAAAATCACCATCAACTAATTACTCTCCCATTAATTCCCTTTCATCTACAAAATATCACCTGGTTTATTACCCCAATATATTACTCTCATTACTTTACATATTTTCCCCATAGCTACTGTGTCACTATTACTTCTCGAATTCTACCTTATGTTTATTCCCACAATAATATTTTTCTCTCTAGTACCACTTTTATCTCAACATGGACTGATTTAAATGTCCTAATGAAATAATAATCACCCAAAATCAAACTTTACCACATGGTACATTTTAACTCTTGAAAACTTACAACTACCTCAATTCATTTTACCATTTAATTCACAATCTATTAAACCCATTGGAAATCTATTATTCAAACATTAATTATATTCAATTTTCATTATATTCAAAAAACATTTAATTACACTGAAAAATTTGCAAATCATTTATCAGGGACATATTACATTTATAATTCCAGCAATCAGCTGATTTTCTTGGCAAGGTGAATGACCTTACTACAGATATATTTTGAAATTATATAAAGTACAAATGTTCATAATTCGTACCACTAACATATTAACAATAATGACACAATAAAACACACTAAAAAGAATCTGATAAACATCTTATATACTTGAAAGTCTTTTGAGTGTTAGCAAAGTCTTTTCTGAAATCATTACACAAAGCACATCACATTTAAATCACTTACTCCTAAACAGCCTACCTAGTACAGTATTATTTTTGAATCAAAATAAAACATTATAATTGACTCGATCACTTAAAATTGGTTGCTCTCATAGGGACATAAATCGCTACTCATTGAGACATAGTCATAGCAACAGTTACTGAACAGCTCTATGGATTGTCAACCCCCAACTCTCTCTATAGAGTCGTGTTATAAGTTGACCGCCCACTGTTTACAGAGGTCGTCACCCTCTCGCTGCGTTTACAGCTACACTCCCACTACATCGTTACTTAAAGTCTCCCCTTTTTCCCAGTTACAATTAGGTAACCACCCACCGGATGAACCGGATCGAGCGTTTGCCTTATGCACAAATGCTACATCTGTGCGCCTGGCTTGTAATGGCCAGCTCCTTTTCCACACACACTATTGTTTTCTGATGGTGGACTGTTGTCCATTTGCATTCCCAAGAACTGAAGTTACATGTATAAGGTATAGTCGCTGACTATACCATTCTTGGTTCAGCGTTACATAAAAAATTCGGTATTACTAACCTCCAATCCCTCTCTCTACCCTCTACTCTCTTAAACAAACTCCCATTAAACACCTGAAAATATTGTTTATACCCCAATTCATCTAATTCTGATTCTACACTGGTTATAATTTTATTTAGTTTACTATCCTCTCTTTGCATTATGTTTATATCTTTCAATTCTTCCCCAAAAAGTTTATCTTCCCTGGATAGCCTATAAATCTCTTTTCTTTAATATCTCTACCGGTTCTATTTCTATCTGTGTCTACTCGTGATAATGTGTCAGGTACCCTGTTCTCTACCCCCTTAATGTATTCCCAAAACAAATTGTACTCTTGGAGCGCTAACACCCACCTGGTTATCCGGCTGTGTGTGAGCTTGCAAGTGTTCAGGAACGACAGCGCTTTATGGTCCGTCCTGATGATGGTGTTACTGCCCAGCAGACATATCCGGAACTTCTTTACTGCAAACACTATGCTGAGGAGCTCCTTCTCTGTAGTTGTATAGTTGCGTTCTGACGCTAGCAACGTCCAGCTGGCGAAAGCAATGGTATGATGTTCTCTCGCCTCGTCCTCTTTATATAGTTCGGCTCCTAGTGCTATATTACTAGCGTCTGTCTGTAAATAAAAATTATTATTGAATTTTGGGTGGTTCATTAAAATCATATCAGCGAACTTATTCTTAATTTTGGAGAACGCTTCTCTTTCATTTTCCCCCCATTTCCATGGTTTGTTCTTCTGCAACACTGCGCTAAGTCTTGCCGTCGTCTGAGCGTAGTTTTGCTGGAATTTCCTGTAAAAATTACATAGACCAAGAAAACTTTGTAATTGCTTTATGTTTTTAGGCTCCGGGAACGTCATGATGGATTCTACTTTGTCCGGATTAGCCCGTATTCCCGTAGGTGTTATGATGAATCCTAGAAAATGTATTTCAGTCTGTAAAAATTTTGATTTATCCCAATTCACAGTCAAACCTCCCTGGTACAATTTTTCCAACACATACTCTAAATGTTCTACATGCTCCTCAAATGTTCTGGAAGCTATCAGAATGTCATCCACATATATAGTTGTTAAGTTTCTGTTTATGGTAATACAAATACTTCTTAATACTGAATGTATGATAGTTAATATTTATGTAATTTGCATAATAAATCTTATCACCGGAATAACACGTGCTTAGCTCAGTTACATGCATTAGGCTTTTGGTCCAGAATTGCGTTAAGCCGACAGCGGCAGAGGTCGTTGGGTATAGAAATAACATAACACATCAGATAACTGTAACGAATTTTGATTTTATTTCAGCATATACGTGGTAAATTAATATAAGCATAACCCCTGTTAATGATTCGAATTTCAAAATGGCGGCTATGATATTCCGCCCTTGACCTTACTCAAGGTTAATTGTGTACACTTTATGATTCTATGTAAATGACTTTTTTTATATATGTGATTATCATCATTGAACAAAATTTTAGTTTTGATTTCTTTAATACTTTACTCTTAATACTGATTAAACATGATCACAAACCAACGCCTCATTTTAATATTGGGTTGATCAACACCGGGTTACACACTCGCTTCCTCTCTCTCCCTCTCTCACTTGAATTTAAACAAATTTTATAGAAATTGAGCTCATTTTTCTAATTTTTGAATTTAGGTAATGAAATGTAGGGCTTTCCTGAATAGACGTGGTGTAGCTCCCTCCTCAGCGGCTCCATGCAGTTGGCAGGCGTTCGTCCAGTTTGATGGTATTCATTTTTCACTGACTCTACTTTTAATACATGTTTTGCAAAGTTCACTGATTCTAGTAAATGTTAGTGATTACTGTGGTATTGATTAAATCATTTTAAGCAGTAAATGTTACATTTTGATGGCAGAAAACTGCCCACTACTGTTAGAGCGTATACGCTTTCTGAGTTACTTTTGAAGACTGAGGCTGGGTCAGACGTAATTGTTATGTAAGTGGTCGTGCATCTGACGTCATTGTCTATTGTTTTCCAACCACCGCCTTGGTTAATACGTAATGTTTTTATATCGTCATTGTGTTTTTGGTGACGATTCGTTACAATGGACCAATAGAGAGTCAGTATTGTCAATTTTTAGCGCCTGAAACGGCCATTATCGTTGTTTCACTTCACTCGTACGCCGCTGACCTTGGATCGGCTCCACTCTGGTGAATTGGCGCATTACTGGGACTTGTGTCAAAACTAACTTGCCCTGGTTAGACTTCATGATTATAATAAAATTTACAATAAAAATATCCCTACATAGCATTATTCTGGAATGGCTAATTCTGTACTGTTACAAAACCCCCTCAATGAAAGGTTTGGTGTCGAGACACAAAAACTTTCATTGACTCATTCATACTTTTCTAAAAGGATCAGTTCAGATATGTGCCACAACCCCCTGTAGTGTTAATAAAAAAGAAAATCTCAATCACTTACCCTTGGTCCTATAGTGTCGATCGTACCCGTCTGACCTTACTGGACTTCTCCTGAGAGATCCCTACACCATAAGGCCATGAGGCACTGCACGCTCCTGTTCTGACGCTCCGGCCAGCTCAGGACCGCGGTCACAACACCATAAAAACATTCAATACAAAATTTCAAATAGTGGTCTTATTCATTTACATATCCGCAACTGATATGTTTCCTCTTAGATGCATTGGTTTGTGATTTGAGGCATTGGTTTCATTTATTTATAAAATACCAAATAACACAACAAAATATAACAAGATTTGCGATAGATCCTCCGTCTACTTGACAACACTCCTACATATTTGTATCAATTGCTCTGACTCCCGTCAATATTAAATTGGCTCTTTCATCCTAAAATTATACTCTTATACTAAACACAACATAAATTTTTTTTTTTTTTCTCAAACAACAACTACTATTTTTATTCATTTATTTCAATTAATATCTGTATATTTATCTAGCATGGCAGCATTTTTAACTATCTAAATTTCTTTACTCATTTCTTTACTTTAATCTTACTCCTTTTTAACAGAATCATTTTTTTTTTTCAGAGACTTGTTACTCTAACACAAAATTTAATGTTATCATGGTCACTACCCTTACAGTAGCCTCCTAACCACACACACTATTGCTTCGAGATGAATGAACTGTGACGTTCATTTGCTTCCACAAGGACTGTACTTGTTTCGAGGAATCTATTGCCTCAGTGCCCTTGCTTTGGCATTACATTGGAAAAGTTAGGTATCAACATACCCCTGTAATACATTTACATGCCCTTAATGCGGTTCTACCACCGGTCTTTGCTGTTCCTCCTCGAACAGAGTGGTAGCCGCTGTTCCATAGTTCCGGGGGATTTCCCCTAAAATTCACCCCCCTATTAATTTCTATTGTTAACCAATTTCAAATCAGCTATGGTCAAGGGACTTGCTATGGCCATAACTGATCGCTATCCAAAACCGCGATTAGTGCTGGTAAGGCAGTAATCGCCCGAAAAGTCGGGGAAATCTAATTATTTTCAAACATGTTCTAACTCATATATTACTCATACACTGCACGCTCAATAATTATATATATAACACAAGATTATACTAAACTTTGTGCAGTGTACTTACGCCCTATGTAGGCCTCCGATGATGGCAACGGTTCTTGCGTCACTCATCAACCCACTTTGCTAGCTGCAACAGCATATAACACTACTGCACTAGCCAGTTTACTACTAACTTACTTCCATCTACATATACTGTTCATACAGTCCATTTTGACTTACTTTTCTAACAACAGACAACTATAAAACACCCTTTTACCTTGCTCAAAAACAAGTTCGTTAATTATTTAAAATTTTATTCACATAGACACTTTACAAGTTCTAGCTTTCACTTTCACTGACAACTTCTTTTACTGTAAATTAGGAACTACGACAATGGATCACTTTATAAAATTACATAAAACAACACATTTTTACTTTCTCTCTCTCTCTTTTTTTTTTTTTTTTTTTTTTTTTTTTTTTTTGCAATCTTGTCTAAGCTCTAATGTGACCCATATAATTTTAAGTTTGTGGCATTGTGCGTTCCTACTACCTTCCCTGTATCCATGTCCTGCAACACATATGAATTTTTCATCTTTATCCCTACTATCTCGTAAGGCCCTTCATAAAGCAGGAAGAATTTCTTTATCTCCTTTTCCTGAGCACTCGACAGATCGTGCCTCCTCACTAATACCAACTGTCCGACTTCATACTTTACCCACTTACCTTTTGTGTCGTGCCTATGTTTCCTGCGTTCGCCTTTGCTTAATAAATTCTCGTTGGCCAACCGGATCTTAATGCTCACGTCCGTATGCTCCCTCTCCTCTGGATAATCAAACAGCTGCTCCAAAATTCTTGGGGGGCGTGTTCCCTTTATTAACTCATGAGGTGTATAGCCGGTGGACTCGTGGGTGGTACTGTTCAGCCAATTTTCTACCTTCCTTACGTACAACGGCCACTCGCTGTGTTTAGCGTGACAATAGGCTCTAAAGATCCTGCCTATCTCTCTCATGACACGCTCAGCCTGATTTGACTGGGGATGATACACAGCCGTATGCTTCGTGAGGATTCCTTCCCATCCTAAGGTCTGGCGCCATTTCCACTGATGAACTGTGGCCCGTGGTCCGATAAAATCATCTTCGGCTTACCCACGTGAATCATGTAGTCCTTAGTCACCTTCTCACTCAATACCTTATTGGTAGCTCTCTTTACGCTATACAATTTCACATACTTCGAAAAAGTGTCAAGTAATACAAAAATATACACAACTCCGCCTCTACCCTTTGGCAATGGTCCAAACAAATCTACCGCAACTAAATCAAATGGTCTCTCTACCCTTATAAAATTCAACTCACCCTCGACTCTATAATTTACCACTTTTGATTTCTGACACAAATCGCAACTCCTCAGTAACTTCCTCACTCGCCTCTCCATATTCCTGAAAACACATGACTCCTTCAACACATTAACACACTTCTTCGCCCCAAAATGACCGTATCTAATGTGACAATCCCAAATGATCTTCTCTTCCAATCCTTCTGGTATCACTAACTTCCAATCACGCTCACCCCCTACTACCCTTTTAAACAATAGTCCTTTGTAAATTTGGAAAAATTGGCTATACTCTGATTCCTCCAAGTCCGTTTCTAAGCTGTTGATTATCTTACCCGACTTACCATCTGCTCTTTGCATGGTGCTGATATCTTTTAACTCTTCTCCAAATACCTTATCCTCCCTTGTTATCTTGAAAATCTCGATCTCCTTTAGATCTCTACCTGTCCTGTTATTCTCACTGTCTAGTCTGGAGAGAGTGTCAGGTACCTTGTTCTCTGTCCCTCGGATGTATTCCCACTCGAAGTTGTATTCCTGTAGTACGAGCACCCATCGTGTGAGACGGCTGTGAGCAAGCTTGCAAGTGTTCAAAAAGGATAACGCCTTGTGGTCCGTTCGTATGATGGTTCTGTTTCCCAGGATATATGTTCTAAATTTTCCAACGGCGAATACAATACTCTAACTCTTTTTCTGTTGTTGTATAATTTTTCTCCGCTGGCAGTAAGGATCTACTTGCAAAAGCTATTGTGAGGTGCTCCTTTTCCTTATCCTCCTGGTACAACTCGCCCCGACGGCTACATTACTGGCGTCTGTCTGTAGATAGAACACTTTCTCAAAATCCGGGTGGTTCATCATGATCATTTCACTAAATCTCTTTTTTAATTTCCTCGAAAGCCCCGCGCTCTACTTTGCTCCATTTCCACTGATGACTTTTCTGTAATATGGCGCTTAACCTTGCCGTCACGTGGGCGTAGTTCCTTTGAAATTTTCGGTAGAAGTTGCACAGCCCTAGAAAACTTTGAAGTTGCTTTATATTCCTCGGTTCAGGGAAGCGCATGATTGATTCGACTTTGTCGGGTTTGCAGATATCCCCTTCGGTGTAATAATAAAACCTAAAAATTTAATCTCTGTCCGTAAAAATTCTGATTTATCCCAATTCACTGTAAGTCCTCCTGCTTCTAATTTTGTTAATACGTATTTTATATGTTCCAAATGCTCCTCGAAAGTCCTGGATGCTATTAGGATATCGTCCACATAAACAGTCAAGAAATCCAGATCCTTAGGTCGCAAAATTTTGTCTAGACATTTTATGAAGCTTGCCACACTGGTATTCAATCCAAAAGGTAGTCTCCTGAACTGGTAATTCCTTCCATTGAATAAAAATGCGGTGTATTTTCTGCTTTCTTCAGCTAACGGTACCTGCCAATATCCTGCAGTAAGGTCCAGCGATGTCATAAATTTCACGCCGCTAAATTTTTGGAATATTTCGTTTATCGGTTCCGGTGACTCTTGGTCGGGTATAATTATTTGGTTTATCCTTCTTGCGTCCAAACACAGTCTGACTCTGCCATCCTTCTTGATTACTACCACCAAAGGATTCGAGTAGGGCGATACTGATCTCTCTATTATTTTACCTTCCAGCATTTTGTCTAACTCCTCTTGCACCGCTCGTCTTTTGGAATAAGGTACGGGATAACTCCGTTGCATAAAGGGGGTATGTTCTCTAATCTGTAAAGTACACTCGTAATCCTTTGCCCTTCCCGGTATGTCGGCAAACACTCCCTTAAACTGCTCCACCACCTGCCACAACGCTGCACGCTGGCCATTCCCAACACCGGACCCTTCACTCCGAAACTTATCTGCCCTTATCTCCCATACTACCTCATTAATATTGCTCATTTCGTTATCATCATCAAAAATATACTCCGCCTCTACACACCAATTGATTCTAGTATCGATATTTTTCTCACCTACTCGTTTTTTCAATAGCTTTACCCCAGTTGTTTTGATTTTATCTAACACCCGTTCAAAATTAACTCTTACCGACCGGTCACCCCCGTCTAATTCTATCACCTGTTCTTTAAAATTTATCACCGCTCTATTCCTTTGTAAAAAATCGTTACCTAAAATAATGTCCAAACTCAAACCCTTAACTACCAAGAATGTACTATCAAAATCTATACCATTTATCAAAAAGTTCAAATGTATCTGTTTCGTCACACGCTTACTCCTTACCCCTGTAACTCCTATCACCGTAACCCCTGCTACTGGCAACACTGGAATGTTTTTATTAAATTCTCTCAATTCGGTTAAAATATTTTCTGCTATCACTGAAATTTTGCTCCCTGTATCTACCAGTGTTCTATAATGCTTACCTTCTATATTTACCTGAATTTCTGTTAATCCTGCTCTCCCTTCCGTCAAAGTGTGTTTCTCCTCTTCTAATAAATCCTTTACTATGTCTGCTTGGATTACGTTGCTGGAGATGTCTTCTGTTGGTTGGACCTCATGCGCTTCTCTGAACAGTGGTTGGGTCCTGGCTACCACTGTCGCTTCTAGTTTTCCGGCTGTCTTCTACTATTTCTCATTTCCTGTTGTTGTTGTTGATCGTTAGGTCGTCCTTGCCTGTGGTTGGATGTTCCACTGGTACTTGGTCCTCCTTTATCGGTTGATGTGTACTGTTTCATATGTTCTCTCCTCCTGTGTTCTTCTTTAGGCAATAGGCATTTGAAACATTGTCGTCGGTGGGCGTAGTTCCTTCTTCCGCACCTGGAACAGTTCCACTCACCTGTCTGCTGAAAATTATTTCTGGGTCCATACCTATTCTCGTGGTTGCTGTTTCCTTGATAGTTACTCTTGTGTAGATTAAATTCTATGTTCTTGTCATGGTGATTTGTCGATATAGGCCGCCTAATTATTTCACGGTCCCTAATACTTTGTAAAATATCCAAAATCCTCTCCAACTCACTTAAACTCTCTATCTCCTTCGTCATTAAAGTCACCTGTGCTTCCCTGGGTAGATGTTTACTTACATATCTGACGAACGATTGAAATGGTATTGGCGGTTCGAGATACTTTGCCTCATTATACAACTTCGTCACGTACATGGTTATGTTACTTTGTCCTACAAAACTACCGACTCCCATAATATGACTTCTCAAACTCTCCTGCTCCTCTTCCGGCCAAAATTTATTTTTAAACGCCCTCTCAAATGTTTCGAAACTGTCCCACTCTACTCTATGCGCCTCTACCCATATAATAGAATTACCCTTAAAACATCTGACAATTTTCGTTAGCTGTATCTCCCAATTGTGGTTACTAAAGCGGCTGTACTCACGCGCCTGATTTAAAAATCTCATGGGGTGTATTATTTTATTTTCGTAGTCAAAATTCTCTAGCTCGATTTCCCCGTACGCGTCCCTGGTTACAATTATTCTTTCCGTAATACCGGTACAACTTTTGTGAATCTCCCCTCGTAACTCATTCCGCGCTTTCATTAAATCATTTTCAATCACATTACATTTAACATGCACATTATTATCATTTTGTATAACTAGGTTATCTATCTCTTTAATTTTATTCTGTAACATGCTCATTCTCTCGCTTGTGTTATTCTCATTTTTTGATACTATTTTGTCTACTGTTTCAAAATGTTTGGTTATGTTTACTACATCTAATTCGCATTTCTCTATCTTGTTCAGTAAAATACTAGTTTTCATTTCTATTTGTTTATTTGTTTCAAAATTAGCAGTACTCTCTATCTGTTTACTAACTGTAGTTAAACATTTGTTTTCTATTTTTTCACATTGTATCTCTATTTGATTCTGAACTGTCTCATTAATTCGTTTAATTTTGTCGTCTAATTGACTTATTTTATTAGTAAATTGTTCATTATCATTTTCTGTTTGTTTTTGTATACTACCACACTGTATTTCTATTTCATTTATTCTCTCATCAAATCTACAGCTCTGTTTTTTAATTTCTTTTTTGATATCACTCAATTGTACATCGAATTGATCAAATTTGACGCTCTGCTCATTGAAAAGCAGTTTCATCATTTTTATTATGTCATTTTCTTCCATTCTGGTATTTACTATAGGCGTTGAGTTCGCCTGTGGCGTGCTCAACATCAATGATTCTGTGTTTGTATTTTCTACGTTAATGCTTTCGTTATCTGCCATTTTATCGTACTGATGGTACTAAACTTTGTTTTATTTGTTGTGTACGTCTTTTTATACTATAGGTAATCTCTATAGATAACCTCTCTTTTATATTTATTTCTTTACCCTTCCACCTGTGCTTTTCTGCTTATTTACATATTTTTATTTATATATAAAGTCCAAGTGCGGGCTGCCATCTGTTAAGTTTCTGTTTATGGTAATACAAATACTTCTTAATACTGAATGTATGATAGTTAATATTTATGTAATTTGCATAATAAATCTTATCACCGGAATAACACGTGCTTAGCTCAGTTACATGCATTAGGCTTTTGGTCCAGAATTGCGTTAAGCAGACAGCGGCAGAGGTCGTTGGGTATAGAAATAACATAACACATCAGATAACTGTAACGAATTTTGATTTTATTTCAGCATATACGTGGTAAATTAATATAAGCATAACCCCTGTTAATGATTCGAATTTCAAAATGGCGGCTATGATATTCCGCCCTTGACCTTACTCAAGGTTAATTGTGTACACTTTATGATTCTATGTAAATGACTTCTTTTATATATGTGATTATCATCATTGAACAAAATTTTAGTTTTGATTTCTTTAATACTTTACTCTTAATACTGATTAAACATGATCACAAACCAACGCCTCATTTTAATATTGGGTTGATCAACACCGGGTTACACACTCGCTTCCTCTCTCTCCCTCTCTCACTTGAATTTAAACAAATTTTATAGAAATTGAGCTCATTTTTCTAATTTTTGAATTTAGGTAATGAAATGTAGGGCTTTCCTGAATAGACGTGGTGTAGCTCCCTCCTCAGCGGCTCCATGCAGTTGGCAGGCGTTCGTCCAGTTTGATGGTATTCATTTTTCACTGACTCTACTTTTAATACATGTTTTGCAAAGTTCACTGATTCTAGTAAATGTTAGTGATTACTGTGGTATTGATTAAATCATTTTAAGCAGTAAATGTTACATTTTGATGGCAGAAAACTGCCCACTACTGTTAGAGCGTATACGCTCTCTGAGTTACTTTTGAAGACTGAGGCTGGGTCAGACGTAATTGTTATGTAAGTGGTCGTGCATCTGACGTCATTGTCTATTGTTTTCCAACCACCGCCTTGGTTAATACGTAATGTTTTTATATCGTCATTGTGTTTTTGGTGACGATTCGTTACAATGGACCAATAGAGAGTCAGTATTGTCAATTTTTAGCGCCTGAAATGGCCATTATCGTTGTTTCACTTCACTCGTACACCGCTGACCTTGGATCGGCTTGTGATCTTATGATTCGGTTGATTTTATGTATACGATATATTGTATGTTACACTTATGGTTATGTTTACAAAATTCGGGCGCCATCTTCGTTACATATGTTATAGGCCAGGAATTCGTTACGCGAAGTTATGATGAACGGAAGTTGCTTGAAATAATAAAACATCTGATTATAAATTTTACCAATGAAATACCCTTTTTATTTTATCTACATCTTACATAATAGTTTTGCAAATGTGAAACAAACTCTAACCCCTCCAAAAGTATAATGCAAGTAAATATGTGATTATCTAATAGTAATTATAAAATAGTAATATATGTAATTGTGCCCAACCCAGCACTTAGAAATTACTCAACACACACGCAATCTCTCTCTCTCTCTCTCTCTCATGGTACAAATTTTATTATTTTAGGAGCTCATTTTATGTAATTGAAATTTTGAATATTTGAATTTATATGATTTGTGATTTGGTCATTTTACATAAAGGAAACTTGGAAATAAAATAAGGATATTAAGGTGTTGATGGAACGTTCTCACCCATTTTCGTGTAGGCCTCCTCGCACTGCTAGTATCGTCCCGATTAGCACAATCGGTAAAATTTTACGCCGTTTTACGGCACACCGTCGTGTCGACCTACGTAACCCTTCGGACCGATTCTATACGCCGATCTCCATGGGACGATTCATCGGCCGATGACGCCTACACAAAGCCGAACTTTTTAACGTTCCTCAGCACATATTTACGATATTTATACTGTTTATTAACCACGTACAGTGGCTAAAAAGGTAAAATTCACTAGTGAGTGAATGGGTTGCCGGCCGGCGATGATCTCTGCTGCAGATGAAATGACCAAGAGTCTTTGTTAGATTTTGCTGAGGTGGGGTGAACCTACGTCACACTTCCATTGTTAAGCTGTTGACAGCCTCGTGTTGTTGATGTACACACATTCTCAGCCTCTGACGTAATTAAGGTTCGGCACTCTTATCGCCACAAACTGCATACTGTTTTTTGTGATGCTTCACAGTTTTTGCTATGAATTGGTTCAAATCCTGACAAATATTATTATACACTCCACTCACTATATATTCGTACCGGTTATTTAAGGTTGGTTTGATTATGACCAAAATAGAAAAATACAATAGTTATGGTTTTATTTACCATATTTAAAGTAATCACAAAATGTACCATGATTGTACCATCACAAAACCCCCTCAATGAAAGATTTTGTGTCGAAGCACAAAAACTTTCATTGACCCTTTCATACTTCCTAAAGGTATCAGCCAGGATAAGTCGCCACAACCCCCTTACAATTTTATATAAAAGAAAATTACAACTCACCCTTGGTCTGATGATGATGACCGTACCTACATGACCTTACTGGACTTCTCCTGCGAGATCCCAACACCATAAGGCCACTTAGGCTCTTAACGTCCCTGCTCTGACGCGTTGGCCAGCTCAGGACCGCTGTCATATCACCAAACACTGAAACAATAAATGAATAATATTAAAATAGTGGCTTGGTAAATCACTCCATCCTCAACTGATCTGGTTCCCCTTAGCTATGTGCTGGTTTGTGCCAATAAGCACTGGGTTGGCTTAATATAGTTATAAAAGAATTAGAAATATATATTTCTCAAGAATTAGAAAGAATTTCCCTTCTTCATATTACAAACCCTGAATTAATGAATGGTTTCGATTACTATCGATAATATTTATCTTCTTTCTTTTACAATTACTGTAATTATAACATAAACACATTGATATAATAAAAATTTAAACTCTAATTGAAATTAGGAAAATTACCCTATAAATCTCCCAAACCTGGAGAAAAACAAATTATAAAAGAATTGATAAATCTGTATATTTATTTGTTTATAACTCTTATTGAACTAAAAAATTTATTATTATTATTATTATTATTATTATCAACAGGTAATAATCTGGTATTAACAGCGCCATTTCTATTTATGTAAGGATGTATCCCTTTTACACATTATTTCCATATTATAAAAGTATGTTAAAATTTTATAACATAAATACATAATACCTTTTAATACATTGATAATTAACACATTAAAATAATTTATCCATTGATTAAGATTTGCACTATAAGATATTCAATAACATTTGCATAATTTATTTGAAGTTGCATTAAAAAAAAAATTTTAATTGCATTTCAATTAATTAGACATCAGTTATTATTTATTATAATTATAAAATTCATTTTAAATTTATTATCAATATTACTTCATTATTCATTTTTCATTATGTCTCTACTCTGAACTTTCTACCTCCCTAGCTACCTTACCTCTCACCTTCTTATCCTTGTTTAGTCTGGATGACTCCTATATTCACTATGCTTTCATTTATTATAATCTTACTCACCTTCTTCTAACTGACCACCAAATTTACCTATCATGACACCAATATCTCAATTATAAACACCATTACTATTTTCATTTAAATCCTATGGCACCGCTCGTCTTTGCAATGGGTTGGGTGTTCCCTAACTGGCTATATACATTCATATTATTTTGCCCTTCCAAAATTCGGCAAACACTCCCTTAAAATTATGCTATTACCTGCCACAACACTATTGGTTGGCTACTCTTTATCACCTCACCCCCACTACAGAATTCATCAATAACAAATATATGTTTATACCTTTACTTAAACACCTTTACTAATAATCACTAACTACTGTGTCCCTAAATATCTAATAATTCTCTTTGTATTATTTACTTCAATATTCTTAACTATCTAACTCCATTTTCATTAATTAAACTCACCTGCATTTATCTATACCCAGGCTCTATTCCTGTTTAAACATTTACTGTAATCATTGACATTTGTCTTATAAAATACATCTCTCACCTACTCCTAACAGTACTTCTCACTTTTCAAATATATATATTCTTATTTAAATATTTATTTAATCATTAATAATTACCTTCATTACATATTAATTAATAATTTAACTTCATTAAAACATTCTATTAATTAATAATTTATAAAGTTACAAAGTTAGTACAATTTTCTTTTGTACCACAATTTAATAAAGAATGATTACTCTTTAATTGTTATTCAATTGGAAAAAAAATATTATTATTAAACATGTTATTAAAATACATAATAATACATACTGGTGTACCTGTAATACATAATACATAATACACATCAAAAATACATTGATAGATAAATACATATAAAACAATGAAAAATATACACTCCAACTCATTATTTTGTTATTTTCCAAACTCAATTCATAGCAGTCCAATTCAATATCACTTTACACATATATGTTTAATGTTCATTTCACAATACAACAGTCTATCCACCATCGTTGAACAACAAACGAATCTTAGGTCTACTTAACTTATTACTTAATAAATATATTTTATTATCTGCAACATTATATTCATATTCCTTTATGAAATTGTTATTAACCAAATCTTTCCAGTCACGATCAAGTAGGGTTCCGTTTATCTCAGTATCATATGTCATTAATTGGTTATTATCTTCATAATATTCCACCACAGGTAAGTACTTAATACCTTTATTCTCATTTATTGATATTTCAAATTCATTATTATTATAAGGTACGTATTCTTTATTTTCATCCACCTTATCTAACCCTAACCTTTCTAACAATGGTCTGTAATTTTTGTTTACTTTAAATATTTCTATTACTATCTTACTCTCACAATATCTCTCTATACTTTCTCTCTTAATACATTTCTCTCCATAACACCAAAATACACTTTCTCTCTCCAAATATGCAGGGGTCCCTAACATAAAATTATCCCTAACATAAGTGCACCACTTATTAGGTACACAAAAACACAAAGAAACTTTATTTGTAGACCTATCGTCTCCCAAATATAAACTGAAGGAACTCTTATCCTTATAAAAATTACATGAAGACTTGTCTTCATCCCCTAACACAACATCAAAAGAAAATTCTACCCCCTGCACTCCTTGTACTAAAATACTTTCTCTCAACTTTCTTTCTGACTCAATAAATTCAAACATTTCATTTTCACTCATTATACTTTCATTATTATTTTTATCCTTTTCTAACACCACATTCTTACTACTTGTAATATTTGAGTTATCTGTACATTCATTATTTGAGTTATCGCCCTTAAATGTGTTATTATTCAGTACAGCATTTTGCTGGGTACTACGATTTACTTTCTGGCTTTCTAATTGACTTTCTACCAAATTTAAATTCTCATCTAGTTTTGTGATGAGCTTGTCACATTTCTTAATAAGGTGATTGTGACCTAATTTTATTTCATTCTTTAGTTCATTAAACTTGATATCTAAACTATCGAATTTGTCACTTTGTTTATCAAATTTGTTATTAAAACTAATTTGAATTTCTTTAATTTCGTTATTCTGCTCATCTAGTTTTTTGTCAAAACTGTTAAATTTATTTAATAAAATTTTCATCATTTCAGCAGTACAATCTGGTTTGCTATCAGACACAGCTGAAATGGATGTATTAGTTTTCGTTATCTCTACAGACACAGGCGTATTTGCCTCGTCAGTCTGACTAGCTTGATTTAATTGTACATCCATCTCGCCAGTCAAATTTACATCAGTTGTACTGATTTCTAACGTAATATTGTCATTAGTACTCATATTGACAATTTTGCAATACACACATGCATACAATGGTATAACCTAACTATTGGGTTATGTTTACGTATTACAATTTTGGTGTCTATTACCTCAAACAACTTTTTCCGTTCTCTTTCTAAGCGTACTCGCATAAAATTTTATGTCGAGTCCCTGTTATTACGGACGACATCTGTGATCTTACGATTCGGTTGATTTTATGTATATGATATATTGTATGTTACACTTATGGTTATGTTTACAAAATTCGGGCGCCATCTTCGTTACATATGTTATAGGCCAGGAATTCGTTACGCGAAGTTATGATGAACGGAAGTTGCTTGAAATAATAAAACATCTGTTTATAAATTTTACCAATGAAATACCCTTTTTATTTTATCTACATCTTACATAATAGTTTTGCAAATGTGAAACAAACTCTAACCCCTCCAAAAGTATAATGCAAGTAAATATGTGATTATCTAATAGTAATTATAAAATAGTAATATATATAATTGTGCCCAACCCAGCACTTAGAAATTACTCAACACACACGCAATCTCTCTCTCTCTCTCTCTCATGGTACAAATTTTATTATTTTAGGAGCTCATTTTATGTAATTGAAATTTTGAATATTTGAATTTATATGATTTGTGATTTGGTCATTTTACATAAAGGAAACTTGGAAATAAAATAAGGATATTAAGGTGTTGATGGAAAGTTCTCACCCATTTTTGTGTAGGCCTCCTCGCACTGCTAGTATCGTCCCGATTAGCACAATCGGTACAATTTTATGGCGTTTTACGGCGCACCGTCGTGTCGACCTACGTAACCCTTCGGACCGATTCTATACGCCGATCTCCATGGGACGATTCATCGGCCGATGACGCCTACACAAAGCCGAACTTTTTAACGTTCCTCAGCACATATTTACGATATTTATACTGTTTATTAACCACGTACAGTGGCTAAAAAGGTAAAATTCACTAGTGAGTGAATGGGTTGCCGGCCGGCGATGATCACTGCTGCAGATGAAATGACCAAGAGTCTTTGTTAGATTTTGCTGAGGTGGGGTGAACCTACGTCACACTTCCATTGTTAAGCTGTTGACAGCCTCGTGTTGTTGATGTAAACACATTCTCAGCCTCTGACGTAATTAAGGTTCGGCACTCTTATCGCCACAAACTGCATACTGTTTTTTGTGATGCTTCACAGTTTTTGCTATGAATTGGTTCAAATCCTGACAAATATTATTATACACTCCACTCACTATATATTCGTACCAGTTATTTAAGGTTGGTTTGATTATGACCAAAATAGAAAAATACAATAGTTATGGTTTTATTTACCATATTTAAAGTAATCACAAAATGTACCATGATTGTACCATCACAGGCTCCCCTCTGGTGAATTGGCGCATTACTGGGACTTGTGTCAAAACTAACTTTCCCTGGTTAGACTTCATGATTATAATAAAATTTACAATAAAAATATCCCTACATACCATTATTCTGGTATGGCTAATTCTGTACTGTTACATAGTCAAAAAATCTAAATTCTGGGGCTGCAAAATTTCATCAAGACACTTAATAAAACTAGCTACGCTGGTGTTCAATCCAAACGGTAAACGAGTAAACTGATAATTTTTCCGTTAAATAAAAATGCAGTATACTTGCGACTATTTTGAGCTAGCGGTACCTGCCAGTAACCTGCCCACAGGTCCAACGACGTCATATATTTCACCCCACTGAACTTCTGAAAAATTTGTTCAATTGCCTCAGGGGACTCTGTATTAGGAATAATAATTTGGTTTATCTTTCTCGCGTCTAGGCATAATCTAACTCTCCCGTCTTTCTTTATAACTACCACTAAAGGGTTGGAATAGGTTGACACCGACCTCTCTATAATACCACCCTCTAACATTCTATCCAATTCTAACTGTACTGCCCCCCTTTTTGAATATGGTACTGGATAACTTCGTTATACATATGGCGCATGCTCCCTCAGCTTTAGTTCACACTCATAACCTTTTGCCCTTCCTGGTTCCCCAGCAAACACTCCCCTAAAACCCTCGACTACCCGCCACAATGCCTCACGTTGAGAACTCCCCATTGCGCCACCCTCACCACAAAATTTAACCACTCTATCCGCCCATATTCTCTCCTCACTCTCATCACTCACTCTCTCTCTACACATATTGATACTAAATTCCGTATCTCTATCTATGACCCTATTTGGTATAACCCTTATACCCGAAATCTTTACTGTATCTGATACCCGTTCAAAATTAACTGTTATTTGTTTACCTTCATTGTTCAATTCTAAAATTCTCTTTCTGAAATTGATTACCGCATTATTCCTGATCAGAAAATCATTATCCAATATTACTTCTAAGTTTAAGCCCCTTACAACTAAGAATGTATTTTCATAACTTTCCCCATTTATTACTATATTCAACTGGACTTGTGTTGTAACCCGTTTACTTCTAACACCCGTAATGCCTACAATGGTTACCCCTGCAACTGGCAAAGCTGGAATATTTTTGTTAGTTTCTCTTAATTTGTTTAGTACGTGTTCCGCTATTACTGATACTTCACTACATGTGTCTATAAGTGTCATGACTGGCTTACCTTCTATTTCCAGTTTTACCTCTGTCAACCATGCTTCTGGACTCATCGTTCCCGTCTCCTCTTCTTCCATTAATTTGGTAGCCATGTCTGTGTGAATTGTGCGATTCCTGTATTCATTTCCATGGACCCCGCGGTCATCTATCGACAATGGCCGGGCCTCCTCATCCATTGTCCTTATCAGTTTTCCGTCCTCTCAGCCGTATTTCTGGGTGTGTACACTCTTCCCGTCTGCTGATTTCCTCCTTCGTTTCTTGTATTCTCGGCTCGTCCTTCGTTGTTTCTCTGCTGTGTGTTGTTGAATCTCTGCTGCATCCTCGGCTGATGACCGGGTCTCGCCTTCCTACATCTATAACAAAAATGACAGTCAGCATAATTTTCTCCGGGACACCCATCACATTTCCACCTCGGATATTGTCTGTTTGGCTCTCGACCATTATGTGTAGTTCCCACGTTTTGTCCTCCTCTTGGTGCATAACTCCCTCCATTGTTCACATTCGGTTGTTGTGGCCGTCTGCTGTCTTCCTGGTCCCTAATATTTTGAAAAACATCCAATATTTTTTCTAATTCATTTATGTCACTTACTTCTCTTGTCATCAACGTGATCTGTACCTCTCTCGGTAAATGTTTGCTGACATGGAGTACAAACGACTGGAATGGCAACGGTGGTTCTAAGTATTTTGCTTCGTTAAATAGTCTCATTGTATATACTGTAATATTATTATTTCTCCCAAATTTCCCAGTTCCCATTATCTGGCTGCGCAATATCTCCTGCTCCTCTTCTGACCAGTATTTATTACGAAAAGCTGTTTCAAAATTTTTATACCTTTCCCATTCATTTCTATGTATCTCCGCCCATATCTCAGAATTACCCTTAAAGCATTTTAAAATTTTTATACGTTTAACCTCTCAACTACTACCGTTAAATTTGTTAAATTCGCGTACTCTATTTAAAAATTGCATTGGATGCACTCTACGATTCTCACTACAAAAAGTTTCGAGTTCAATTTCATTATTTACATCTCTTGTAATCAATACATGTTCAGTAACATTGCTTAATTGTTGGTTTATTACTGAACTTAACTCATCTTTCACACTATTAATGCTCTGTTCAATTGAATATAATTTTTTATCATTACTACATTCAGATTGAATGCTATTTTTTGTTATTACATTAATGGATTCATTTAATGCCTGTATTTCTGTCTTACAGGTATTTTCAATTTCATTGATCTTAAGGTCTGTATTATTTTTATGTTCATCGATATTCTGATTCATTTTTTCAATGGTCACTACTACACTATTAAACTTACATTCGGTTTCAGTATTACGTTTATTTATTTTAAATTATATTTCATTATTATATTCATTTACTGAACTTATTAATTTCTCATTATTCTCATGCATTTGTTTAGCAATTCTTTCTGACATACGACTATCTATCTCATTAATTTTAATGTCTAAGCTTGTTATTGAACTATCTACTTTAGTATTCAACTCATTAAGTTTACTGGCAAATTCTTCATTATTGTTTTCAAAACGCTTATTGATCTCACTAATATGGTTTTTTAATTCACTAAAATTGTTTTCACATTTTACTTTCTGTTCATGTATTTCATTACTCAATTTATCAAATTTTTTGTCAAAACGATCATTTAATGCATCAAATTTCCTACTATTATCATTAGACATTTGTTTGATCTCATCTTTTAAACTAATATTTTGGTTAGACATCAGTTTAATTTCCCCCATTATCTCCCGCAACCAATTCTCAGTTTTACTACATTCTCTGGCCGGGAGTTGTATGAACTCTCGTCTCGTCCATAACAGCTGATTCTGTCCAGCTTTCTTGGTTTACTATAGGAGTTTCTAACTGAATTTCTGACTCACTTACAACCGTCGAGTCAGACAAAATGACTTAGTTCTCTGTATTTTCCATTTTTTATAAGTTTAATTAGTCTTTATTATATATAACTTAGTTATTGGTTATTATATCACTTAGTTATTATCTAAACAAAATCTCATAACTTAACTTTTTAACAGTTTTTTACATCTTAACCTATACTCACACATCTCGTAATTTTAAACTTTTTTCTATTACCAAAACCCGCCTACTATCATCACCTATTTTGTACTTCAAATTAGGCCTAAACCCATATGAATTATTAATTGAACTGAGTTATCCTGGCAGGGTCGCCAATTGTTACTGTTCTTTACTTTTTACTTACCACGTACTTACCGCCACTCTAACTTACCGCTGGCACAAAGGAAGAACACATTCTACATGAACCATATAAAGTATTTTTTACGGATGTTGCCGTCAAGCAAGAACCGTCTGAAGAATTGACAAATTATCAAAATGAAGATGAGGTACTGTGTGCTGGATAGCCATTTTACACCTATCGTGAAGAATTGACAGCAGTTGTTATTTAAATTTAATTTCATTTATTTTTCATTGTAAACACTCACACACATATACACACACACACCTTTAGTGTTGAAGACTAAAGGAGATATGAATTTGTATTCCTCATGAGAAATGTGGTCAAATGCAGAATTTACTTTGATAATAGGAGGCAACAACAATTGGAGACAATATATATTATGCTCATCTACATATCTGTTGCTGCATTCGATTAATTATTATTGCTTATTATAAGTTATATTTGAAACTTTGAATACGCTCTTTTTATTTTTTTTTATTTTTAGAATTGCATGATTTTTCATGTGCTATAATACCCAATTCTGAAGCCTAACCTGATTGAACAGCTCCAGTCGTGTGGTGTGGGTAGTAAAGCCATGGACTGTAGCTTGGTGAAAATACCAAGTGTTTAACTAAAACTGAGTGTGTTTTACACTTTACTGAAGTGTTTACACTTCAGTAAAGTCTGAATTTTATTTCATACATAATATAGTACATATTTTTAAAAAACAATTGGTAACATAGTACACCAGGTAAATACACAAAATTGGTCATTCTGTATCTGAAGTCTCCTTCCAGTATGGACTGCGTCAAATGTGTGGTCACACAGACTTGAGTATAACTGTATTGTAATACAGCTGAAATGTCATCTTACAAGACATATGTGACATGGTCCATACTGGAAGAAAACTTCAAGTAGAGTGGACAGTAGCCGTGGAAGCCTATATGAGAATAAAGTCGGCCGGTAAAGAGTACTGGCAATACAACAGTCAGAGACATGTGTTTATCCAACAGTGTCACAGCTAACTGAATAGTCCAATACGTTAATGAATGTCCCCATGTTTATTTAATTAATGGTTCATTTGAATAAGGTAGATTTCAAAAGAATTGAGTAACATTTGATGATTACGAGGGCTATACAGAAAGAAAGTTCCAATAGGGTATTAAAGGAAACTAAGAACATATTTACAAAAAATGTGTGTTGCTATTTGAAGTGCACACCTTAAACTGTGTTTCTATATAGTTTTTGTCATTTTTGAAACACTTTTCAAAGTGCCATCACAAGGCACCTTTGTTGTACAAATTTTCCACCTGCGATTTAAAGCATGGCTTATTAACAGCTTGCTCAACATCATTGGCCATTTGATGATTGGAAAGGTAACATTCGCTTGGTGTGAGGTCTGGGTTGTAAGGCGGATGATCAAATTATTGCCAGCCAAACTTTGTGAGATGTTGTGTTGCAGTGGCAGTGTGTGTGCAGTGCCATGATTCATCATAATGTCCCAGATAAGCATCCTGTGTCGCTTACTCTGCATCGGACTAAGCAAAAAAGTCGTATCCATCCTCATACCATTGCTTCTTCTCCAAAAATATTGAAAATCTGACAGTGAATTTCAATTGTTTTAATGCCTTTCGCATTCAAGAACCGAATCACACACCTACTTTCACATGTGGCGGGTGTCTCGAATTTCTTCGACATTATAAACACGTCCAACAAAGCTTACTCAGTGCACAGTTGTTTACAAATAGTGTTGTTGGCTTGCCAACGAATCAATAAACTGGCCATGCATGCGCAACAGCTTGATAGCATCGATACTGCAGCAATATTTAAAAACGGAACTTACTTTCTGAATAACACTCGTATTTTAAGCATATTCGACTTGCTTGATAAAATAAAGTTGAAACACATGTAAAATCACAATCGACTTTTTGCCACACACATCCAAACAGAAAATCACAGTTACACCAACATAAAAAACAATCTTGAAATTTTACACTACATGCCCAAAAGTCGCAAACTCAACACCGTAGGACAATACGAAATATACAAACACAACAAAACACAACCAAACAACATACTCAATGAACAATTACAATTTAAATCCAACACACTATTCGACACAATAATACCCAATGGACACAATTCAGAATCTCGCGCCAACCCCCTTCTATCTACACACACCCCCACACACAACCAATCACCAAAAAACCGTTACAGAATACCAACGCCTTGACACTTTCTGCATTTATACCTCACTGATGAAGGAGCAAACTACTCCGAAACGTGCGTATGAGGATATAACAAAAAGTAAGTTTTTTCACAAGTGAAAGTGCATTAAATTATTAATTGTTAACATGTTTATTGCTGAGTAGAGGCTATAATGACCGCTATTCTCTACCAAAATCCTAGCATTTATATCTTTCTCTATATCATTTTGTACAGTTATGTACGACCCCAAATATTTGAAGATCAATGCCCAATATATCGGATGTCTTGATTTTTGCTGAAAAAGACTGACATGTGATATATAGGATGTCATTTAAAATTGCCACTGTTTTTTACAGGAATCGATTCTAAAGGCTGCCAGTATGTCAAATGTAAAACAAACATTTGTAGTTTACAATTCGACCATCAGATAGTGGTACTTTGTCTTTCTTTAACATTTACATGGTATTGAAATGGCAGTGTTTTGTTTGTTGATGTTTTGCTATCAGCATTTGGGTTGGTTATGTTTACTTTGTTGTTATTATAGGTTTTTTATAAGTGCTATTATTGAATAAATATGTGTCTACATTTATTTAGTGTGGTGTTCAAAAGATTTTATGGTGAAATATATTTGTATGTATTTCCAAAAATTGTGTTAAAATTTGGTCTTATGCAAGTGGTTTCATTTGGCACCACAGACTCCATCAATATTTTAGGGTTACAGTATGAATTTTTAATGTATTATAAAAGGAGTTAGTAATAAAGTAATTAAATTTGTGTCTTTTAATGGGTTGTAAAGAAACAAACTTTTTATCTTTTTACGCACCATAATTTTACTTACCCTGATTCCGTTACACTTACCTTTTTGATAAAAACTCCCCAGAAGATTCCAAACTCGCTCAAAGGGTCGCCACGATGTTTTAGGTTATATATCAAAACCATGATACTTACCCTTAATTAATTTAGATCATTTAATGCCCTTAACTCGGAAAATTCACAGGTTTCGTTTTAGACGAATTCTTGATGCAGAACTCAGGTTATGGGTGTAACGTAATAAACACACTTAACACATTTTTTATGCTATGAACAAATCTTATTTATCATGACCAAAATTTAAAACTCTTTCTTTCTTTCTTTTAACTTTTTATATGTGCTTTACTACTCTCTTATTCTAGGACACCTTACTATACTAACCCCTACTTACAAGCCAGTACTTAGCTTTAATTTCTCCTTTTTCCCACACACACACACTCTCAGTCGTTACAGTTTTGTACTACCCCACGTGTTTTTTAAGAGCTCTTTATTATTTATAGGTTCATTTCACTCCCCACCGAAATAGTTATTTACTATCGTACCTCCACGTGTTATCCACTGACTCCCACCATCTTGCTTACCTCACTTTCACTTTGTCACAACTAACATTGTTCCAATTACTAGATATTTGCGTATACTCTTTATGTCACGTCACTACAATTGTTTATAACACTTCGTTAATTCCTTTTACATAACTTTGGGGTAGGCCCCGCGCACTTACACGCGCTGGCCTCCCAACGGTTTTTTACTGAGACGGTGCTGGACTTTCGACTGCACTGTTTGAGTAGTGGTGACGAACTGTGCAAACCTCTTGCGCGTGGTTGCCTACATGCCAGGCATTAGGCATTGGCCGCTGCCATCAACTCGTTCTGTGATTGGTTGTTTCCATCGCATGTTCGGCTATGGAATCTCTTTTACTTTCCCACGTGGTCGATTCTCAGAATTTCTAACACACACTCCGCTAATAACCAACATTCTTGTACCAAGTCGTACCTCGTCCGGCTCAAGGCGCAGCCATAGGGTGTTACAAAAAGTTACACACAAATGGTTAAAATCAAAATTATAAAATTAAAAACCCTCTTGCTTTGTCCCGTTACAGGGTCTTACTGAAAACATTTGTTTTGAAACTTGTCAAGTTATGTTATGCAAACATTTTTAAAATGGATGATTCAAGCATACAGAATAATTATCAAGTTCATCAGTTTCTTTGAAATTATATACAATTATTACTTACAAAAATAACTTACAGAAGTAACTTAAGATATGCTTAGAAAAGCCGAATATTTATCAACATTTAAAAATAAGTGACTATATCACTTTAGTTTCTAGCTTTTATGAAGTGTATAATGCGACAGTACAAATAAGTGATGTACTGAGCATTGAATATAAAAATTTAAATATACCTAATAAACTGTAAATAATTAATAATGTATTAGAAATAAGCATGTCAGGGATTGCAAGCTTGGCTCAGACAAAAATATGAACAGGTGTTTCGACCTGAATCGACGTGCACACACACACAAATGTAACTGAAAGTGTGTACATCAGTATTTTGCTAGTGTGTGTGAACGCAGGTCTATGCAGGCGAGTTTACCACCCCAAGATGAATAATTGCATAATTACTGTTTTTACGTAATTATTCATAAACTATAACTAAGAAGTAAAATCCAAAACCACAATAAAATGTAAGAAAATTTATTAAATACTGTGTACGAAAACCATGTGAAAGTGCCACACCGTACGAGTGTAACAGTGAAATAACTGTGTACAGATCGAAAGGGTTAAGTTGCAATGTCCAAAATTACAGTGAACATGTGTTGAAAAATTAGTTATAAGATAACTATAAGAGTATACCTACAGGACTCTGCAATTCGCAAAAATATAAGAAATAGCAAAATTGACAAGGAGTGGGGGAACTGAACTCAGAGACAATTTCAGACATGTCGATTTCGTACCACTGCAGGTGTTGGCCAAGGCATGGGTATAAATAGGACACACAAGCTACAGTGGTTCTCTTTCTTAAATCATCCACGGTGCAGCGGGAGCTTATGCCCGTCCACACAGAATATTTAAATTTTTGTAAATAATTTCATCCTTCCAGTTACATACAGTTATGTAACTCGATTGTCAAACAAACTGTTTTTAAATAATAACAAAATTACATAAGAAGATCCACATGAGAAGATCCATTGACATCAGAAACAGCACGCGGAGAAGTTCCAGAGAGTGATACGACGCTGGACAGAAGAGCGAGTCGACGCTGGACAAGAGAAGCGAATCGACGCTGGACAAAAAGTGATACGACGCTGGACAGAAGAGCGAGTCGACGCTGGACAAGAGGAGAGGAGCGAATCGACGCTGGACAAGAGGACGCTGGAGTGCGAGACGAGGATGACTACAGATGGGTCAAATGATCGAGTATGATTGACGACAATAAGGTGATAAACAACTTATTTATCTCTTAATCGAACAATGAACTCAAAGACAATTAAAGACATTCTTGTTCTATTTAAAAGTAAGAGCCAATATTTATTGTAAAGTAGAATTAAAATCATAGATATTTTAGAAATACGATTATCGTAACAAGAGCTCAAATTAGTATTGAAATAAAACGAATACAAAGCCTTTAAATGAAAACAATTAGTGTTTGATATAAATCAGTACTGAGAAACAAAAGATAAATTCAATAACTATTAATATTTTGAGTACATTACAATATATAAAAGATATTTAAATATTGATATTTTGAAACATATTAATTGACTGAGAGTCTGGAAATGTGATTTTCCTTTAATACAATAATTAGTAGAATAGAATATTTAGTCAGTAAGGATGTATATAGCATAAGCCTTACGGCATAATAACAAATAATAACGAATGTTTTAAGTCGAAGTAAGTGCTAGGTGCACAATTTTATTAATATCAAATAAATTTGAAATACCGTTACAAGTTACATAGAGTTCTTATTACAGATACATCTGAAACCCAAATTAAATGTTATATTGTTACATAATTTGTCAATCTTGAACGTGAGACCAGTCACGCCTATTTTTGCAACTATGTATCGTTGTAGAATATGTCGCCCTGGACGTGGGGCACGACATGCCTAAATTTATGAGCAAAAAAAATTTGTTACATAAATTGTAGCCCATGAATGTATGGCCCAATCCCCACCATTTAACTATTAAAATTTTTTACGTAGCTAAATGGTTGCTCTAAAATATAAAGAATGTGTTAAATGAAAAATGTATAATATGTAATTATTATTTATATTAAACAGTAACTGAATGTAATGTTAATTGTTGTGTAATCACACAGCTGGCGCCCACAAATAATATTGTTTGTCTATGTAACAGGTGTAACTGTAATGAGTATTAATAATAACTATTAATAAAAATACAGAAATAAATAAATAAGTAGGGAACGGTTATCAATAATAATTGTTAAAGAATTACTACTAAATAAATATTTTAATAATACTTCAACATGACGACTCCAGGAAATTTAGACGTAGAGGCATTCCAGACAATGATGCGTGCCTGGGTTGATGAATTAAGCACAAAACAGACAGAAAATTTAAATAAACAGACAGAAAAGTTAAATGCTAGAATAGACAAACTAAAAGAAATAAATACAAAACAAACAGAAAGTTTAGAAAATAAATTAGAGCTACAGTCCGAAAATTTTAGACAGGACACCATAAAAATCACAGAGAGTCTAGAAGAGTTAAAAATTGATAATCTTGAAATAAAACAAAGTATAATTGACAGTAATGCGCAGTTAACCGAAAAAATTGGTGACACCAACATACGTATTGATACTCTAGAGAATAATTTTAAACAAGCCTTACATGAACAAGTTGTACGGATTGAAAATAAACAAAAAGAATTACGTCTCGAGTGGAGAAAAGATTTAAAAGAAACACATAAACAAATAAATGATACTTTAACTACTATAACACGAGAACATGATGATAAAATTCAAACTATTAATAATGTATCGCAAACAAATACCAGTAAACTTAGAGAAATAGAAACACGTACTGTAGTTATTGAGAATAAAATTGAAGAAACTACGAAGGACCGTTCGGGAGACGTATCACATATGAAAGAAGAAATTCAAGAGGAAATGAACCAGCTACGAGGTGAGTTAAGAAGACGCCAGAACCAAATGACCATATTTCCTACACTAACAGAAGAAAGGAGCAGACTTAAGTTCTCAGGTGGTAAAGGGGAGAACAGTATGGAATTCCTAGCTAGAGTAGAGAAGGAAATAGAAAAAATTGGGAGTGCAATAAATGACGACAAGAAGATAGACTTCGTCACACGATATCTTAGAGATTCAGCCAGCCAATGGTGCTCTATTATTAGAGATAACGTCAGTACATATCAGCAGTTTCGTGAGGCATTCGAGAACCGATACTGGAATCTACATACCCAACGACAAGTACGGGATCAACTCGAATATGGAAAGTTCAATGCACAAGGACAGCAGAGTATTGAACAATACACAATTACGCAAATAGAACGTGTAAAGCATCTTAAACCTAAATTCTCAGAATACGAAATTGTTTCAAAATTATCTTACCATTTTCAGCAAGATATCCAGTTAGCAGTTTATACGCAAGGAATTAAAACCATAGAAGAATTTTTAATCCTTGTGACACAGTCGGAGAATATCAATAAAGGTAAGAACACACAATACTGGGAACAAAAACACGCAAATCACCTTCATAATTATCACAGAGATGACAAGAAAGCAATACAAACCACTACACCGCACTGTGATAATTACAAAATAAATTATTCGCCACCAATATACAACACTACAACGCACACAACTAGAGAGACTGAACGAATAAATATAGCTAAACGACAAGGAGATGTTGTATGGTCGTCCAATCGTAAACATTTTTCAAAACCAGCTGACAAACGCGTTGCCGCAGTACGAGGGTACGACGAAAAAAAATTGAAAGCCAAGAAATGAATGAGATGGAAACAGTAACATTCCACAGCCGGCCGTCTACATCAAAGGCATCACAATGACTGAATAAACGGAAGCAAAATTATAAAATAAACAACATATACCCCTGCGATATTAGGGAGGACTTATTAAGCACTGAACAGGATATAAAGCGAGACGCGCAGCAAACACAATGCCCTATTGTGACTGTAAGCATAAACAGGTGTAAAATACGGATGCTAGTTGACACAGGCAGCCAGCTGTCAGTTCTTAACGCTGCATGGGTTCAACGCAACAAGAAATATTTTAAAAATACTGCAATTTTGCCCGTAAATAATTTAAATATTACAACAGCTACCAATAAAAAAGAAAGAGTGAAACAACAAGCATATGTAACTCTAACATATAAAAATCTAGAATTAGAACACCCCATGATAATTATGCATAAATTGATTTATGATGGAATTTTAGGTATCGATATACTAAATACAATAAATGCTAAGATTAATATTAATGATAATACAATTGTGTATAATTATAAAAATGTTCAATATGAATTAAATATGAACAGCGAGGAAGAAGAGTGCAAGGTAAGTGAAACACCTATTACTTTGTACAAGCCACAAATACAATATGGTCCAACTCGACATGTGAATGCGGTAGATGAAGGGATGACGAGACAGGAAGAAGAGAAACTGCATGAATTAATAGAAGAATATAGTGATGTATTTAGTGAAGTACCGACACAGACGACAGTATACGAGCACTCTATAGTTGTGTCAGACCCTACGAAAGTCATTAGGAAGACATACCCTATCCCAATGCGATATGAGGAAGAGGTTGAACTGGAAATTCGGCGTATGATCGAAAGTGGAGTCATAGAGCGATCGAACAGCAACTTCCTGAATCCTCTAGTGGTAGTGAAGAAGAAAAATGGTGAGATACGTCTATGCCTTGACATGAGGGAGCTGAACAGCATTGTATTAAAGGAGTATGACTGTGCGCCAACTGCGGATGAATTATTTACTAAATGTGAAGGAGCAAGGTATCTGACGAAGCTAGATTTACGCTCAAGTTTCTGGCAGATTCCAATTCGTGAAGAGAATAGAAAGTACACTGCTTTCCTATATAAAAATAAATGCTACCAACACAGGGTAGTGCCCTTCGGATTAAGCACGAGTTTAGCAGCCATCGTAAAGTGTCTAGAAAGAGCCCTAGGACCTGAAGTGGAACCCTACACCATGATATTTGTAGATGATGTCTTAGTTGTATCTAAAACGTTAGACGAACATATAAAACATCTAAGCACGATATTCCACAAGTTTAGGCAAGCGAACATATCCCTTAACCTAGACAAATGTGAATTTATCAAATCCTCTATCCAATTCCTAGGTCACATTATTTCATCCTCTGGTATTCAACCCGATCCTATCAAAATTTCCAGCATAACTAATTTCCCTATACCCGGAAATCTCAAAGAGTTAAGAGCATTCTTAGGACTAACAGGATACTACAGAAGATTCTCACCGTTATATGCAAGATATACGCAACCGCTTCTAGAGCTGACGAAGAAAGAAAAAAAATGGAAGTGGGAGAAGAAACATCAAGATGCCTTTAACCAAGTGAAAGAGTTGTTCATCGAAAATATTATGTTACATCATCCTCAACGAGAAGGAAAATTCGTAATATACTCCGATGCTAGTGACTATGCAGTAGGAAGTGTACTGTATCAACAAGATACTATGGGAGAGCACCGAGTTATTGCCTACGCCAGTAGAGTCTTCAAAGGAGCTGAAAAACACTACTCCACATAATGTATTGTTACATAATTTGTCAATCTTGAACGTGAGACCAGTCACGCCTATTTTTGCAACTATGTATCCGTTGTAATATACATCTAAAAAAATTACAAAAGTAGCTTAAAACAATTACAAAAGTAGCTTATTTTTTGCCACATATAGTACATAAATTTATGTTATTATCTTTGCTTCTGTTAGAAACAGAGTATTCCTTTTTTGCGTACAGTTAGACCAATATATAAGTGAATTAACTTAGGCATTTTGGTGTGCCAGAGATTTTTTTTGTAAGATGAGGACTAAGTTGAATACAATGTTGTCGCCCCAAAACCAGATTATCATTTAATAATTTATTAATATTTTTATGTAGAAAGTAATTAATATCATATTATACTATATTCTGTATAACCAACTTATGCCTTTAAAAAAAAGTACACCATTTATACCCAAGTATCAGATGTGGCAAAGGATGAAGAAAAATCACAACTACTACAAAATCAGCCGCGTTTTTTCACACCATTGTAATTAATGCCGGTCCCCAAAGGGTTAATGTATAACTAGAAATATTAGTTATGCTTTCATAATATTAAATACCCACACAGAGAGTTAACACAGAGTTCTAAAACTATTAAAAAAATACACAGTGAAACTTTACTGTTCATTCATTGTCAACTCTCAATACTATTCCGCTCCAGGCATCTCTTCCTGGGTCTACCCACACACCTGTGTCCTATAGGTTTGTATTTCCAGGCTTGTTTGGCAAGTCTGGAATCTGAGATTCTTTCCATGTGTTCTTTCCACTGTTTTTTGTAATCTTCTAACTTTTCATTCAATATTTATATAAATATTAATAAGTGAATGAAGAGGATGTACCAACAAGCTAATTATTTTCATTCAAGTTAAAAACTTGTAACTTTTCTCTTATGGCCTCATTCTTTATACAGTCAAGTTTAGAACAACTTTTAACTCCACCTAAGAACATCATTTCCAAGGCCTGTATTCTACTGTCAAGCAGTGTAATTCATAAAAACTGTATACACCTGTGTAAATTTGAACATTTCCTAAAACACTTTATATAACTGAAACTCTTGTTTAAAATTTGCTGTACAATTTTTCTGTGTCAATCTGAAAATCTCAGGTTTTTGCAAAAAAAAAAAAAAGGTTGCAGTCTCATTGTACTTACATAATAACAGTTTACAATATACAGACACTAAACCACTAATATTGCAATTTGTATTACAATAAATATAATTGTAACTATAAATGTAATGAAAACACTTGTTTCAGACCATATCTATGAATAAACATGAAATAAAGTCAATGAATAGGTTAAAAAAATATAAATAAAAGCTTACATGATAATTTTGTTACTATCACGTTCATGCCAGACTTCTGTATCGTTGCTTTTGTTTTTGGAAAATTAGTCTACACTACTGTCTGAGAAAATACTATCACTGCCACTGTTTGCAAGCTCTAAAGTCTCACTTTTTTCTCAGATACGTTTTGGTCACAAATGCTATTCAGATTATATTACTGAACACAAGTTGACAAAACACGTGACAGAGGACAAAAGCATACATAAATAAAAATAAACACTGCTGTGATCTAGTCGCAGAATTGTGAACTAAAAATGTTAGTGTTTCTATTACAGACGATGAAAAACATAAATCAGCAGCCTTCATCGTTTAAAATAATTCATATACTGCAAGCAATTAATTGACAAAATTTGGTAGACACAAAAGATTTATATGTATAAAAACTTCAGGCTTTTTAATATTCCATTCTGGAGTAAAACTATAATCACCACTATGTAATGAAGTGACTTGTATTGTCAGTTACAATACATGCTTCAAATTGGTTTTAAAGTGTGTGGTTAACAATCGTAAATATAACCATTAGCTTCTGTTAAATCAGTACAACTAGTGTCATAGTTGTGCCCCTTAGCATTGGTTAGCCAGCATTAACATAACCATTGGCTTCTGTCATACGAGCACAACTTGTGTCGTAGTTGTGTGTCTCTTTGCATGGTTAACCACCATTAAAATAATCATTCCTTCTTTTTGTCAGCACAATTTGTGTGAGTCCTGTTGGTAAACTTGTTCATGTAATTTAAAATTAATGACATCTCAACAGCACAACATTAGGCATAAGTATCAACAAATAGATATAACAAAAAACAATAGATAGGGTCAGATATTTTGAGAATCAGTCAAAACAACTTGACGGTTAGGCAAGCCAATACACAATATGCATTACACTTTGTTATTTCTGTGCGATTTATTGTCCTCATTAACTTACATTTTTGTTATACAGTAAAACCTCTGTAATTCGGATTATATGGGGCGAAGCCTAGTCCGAATTAGAGAAAAATCCGAATTATAGAATATTTTATAGAAATTCATACTACAGTATAGGTAAAGTGCCGTAAAAATAAATATTAAAACTACATAAATATTAATGAAAATTTAAATTTATTGTACTTACAAAATGGATAACTAAATTCACATAAACAACAATCTTTCACCATCAATGTTTTCAAGTTAAGTTCGCACGCAAAAAGTTTATAAGTAATGCACACCTGCAATTATTAATGTACGTAAATATTAATGGAAATTTGATTTTATTGTATTTTACAAAACAGAGGAATAAATAATTTCATGATACCAACAAAAAAAACTTCACTGACAGTGTTTTCACTTTAGCACACAAAGAGTTATGTAATATTAATGGCTGGTCCCTGAAGTTGACAGTTTTGATTCTTCCCAAACTGAAGCTACAGGCTTAAAAAAGGTTGAAATTGTAGACTGTTTTGCCCTGTTGTATTGTTTTTTAATAATTTCTTGACACATTTCTTTGATGATTAAATAGTATTTTTGAAATTCTGGGTCAGTGTCAATAAAGTTAATAACTGCATCGAGATTTTCCCGCACCTTGGAAAGTGTAGGCTTAGGAACATTATCATCATCCTCTTCATTGTCACTATCATCTCCAACTTCTTCTTTCTGACCTTGCATTTGATAGACGATCTCTTCCACTGTTAAATTCTGGTAGCCTACGTCATCTTCATCGGCACCCAACCATTCTCTTATGTCTTCAGTGTTGGTAGCTCCAAAAGCACCTGCATAATCTTCATCTTCCAAACCTTGCAGGTCGATCTCTGGCTCTTTATCGTACAAAATCTTATTCCATGCATTGCATAATATAGATATTTTGATCTCATTCCAGCTGTTTGCCCAATTATAAATAGCACTTTTAATACTGTATTCCTTTATTTTTTTAAGAGTTTGTTCACCCCTATTGTCCATTTCTTCATCGTCCATAAAAAATACCATGCATTCGTCGAGTTGTTTATGTCTGTAAAGGTGTTTGCAACTGAGGATTACTCCTTGATCCATTGGTTGGATAAGCGAAGTCATATTGGGAGGCAAGAACATAGTTTTGATTTTTCCATCGCTGCTAGTCAATATATTACTGGAAGGATGAGTAGGAGCTAATATCAACAAAGCTTTAACATCCTCTTCTTTTATTTTTAAAACATCTAGATGGAATTTTATAACCTGTGGCACAAAATTATGAAAAAACCAATTGCTGGAAAATTTCTGAGTAAACCATGCAGTCTTGTTTGCTTTGTAAATAACTGGTAGGCTTTCCATAATGTTTTTAATTGCTCTAGGCTTAGCTGATTTTCTAACAATGACGGATGTTAGACAGTGAGACCCATCTGCGTTTGCACATAAGAGAGCAGATAGTCTTTGTTTATTTACCTTTCGGCCTGGTGTGGAATTGTCCATTCTATAGGCCTGAGTATTCTGAGGAATGGATCTCCAAAACAAGCCTGTTTTGTCACCATTATAAATTTGGGAAAGAAGAAGTTTTTCATCAGTAATGACTGCTTTAAGTTTTTGGCGAAACGATTCGACACTAGAAACATCGGAATTTAAACTTTCCCCAAATATTTTCCGGTTTACAATGGAATGCCGCTGCCAAAATTTAAAAAGCCATCCTGTACTAGCTTTAAAATCAGTTTCTCCCAATTTTTGAGCGAATCTTTCTGCTGCTGCCTGTAATTCTACACCTCTAACTGGAACACCAACTGAACGTTGCTGCTTGTACCAAGTGTATACAGCATCGTCAATATTACTGAACTTTGCTGCAGTCGTTCGTTTTCTTTTAACAATACTCACATTTGGCGTATCTTGCTTTAAAACAAAATTGGAAATTTTTTTTCTGTCTTTTTTATATCATAAAACGTACACTTACTAATTCCAAACTCGTTTAAAATATTCTGCACAGAATAACCAGCGTCTATTTTACTCAACACTTTCATTTTGTCTTCTAAAGTTAAAGTCTTGTATTTAACTCTAGCACTCATATTGTAATACAGTACTGTAAATTAATATTAAACAGTGTTTGAAGAAAATGTGGTTTGAAAAGCTGTACGCAACTAAGAAATAACTTCAGTACAATAGAACGCACACGGATACAATAACAATGACGCACACACTACCAAAGCAGCAGTTGAAACTGGACTAAACCCAGTCGGGGTGGGGGTGCTTATCGCACATTTTGTCAACATAACACTTTAAGAATTCCCTAAAGGCAAATGTTTTCACAAAGAATTCACAAAAGCAAAGTTTAATTTTTTTTTAGGGAGTCCGAATTATCGTAAATTCCGAATTAGAGAAGTCCGAATTAGAGAGGTTTCACTGTAGTTCCATTTCAGATTTTTTTCATGAACAGTCAAGCTGTACCAGATCTTTTAAGACTGCAGGACACCTTAATGGTAAAACAGAAAATAAAATTCTTTAATGAAAAGGTATAACTTTAAAAAAATTTGTGCGCATATGGTATAGATGCGCCATAGTCTAATGAAACATGCTGAGAATATAACATTCAAGTAAGTGTCAACTATTGTCCTTTTGATTGTATGCATTCAGAATGCATACTGTAAATTCAACCCTTTTGTACTCAAATCTAAGAGGACTTAATATTTTAACATGTATCGAAATTTGTAAGTCATGTACTGAGTAAATATGATATATATATACTCCCCCCTCTCCTAATGTACAATGTACGAGGGTCTTCCAGAAAGTAAGTTCCATTTTTTAAATACTGCTACGGTATCAATGTTGTCACGCATTGTGTTTGAGCAGCCAGTTTGTTGATCTGTTGGCAAGCTAACAACGCCATTTGTAAACAACTGTGCACTGAGTAAGACGTGTTTATAATGTCGAAGAAATTCAAGACGCCTGCCACGTGTGAAAGTAAGTATGTGAATCGGTTAAAAGGCATTAAAACAATTGAAATTCACTGTTAGATATTCGATTTTTATGGAGAAGACGCAGTGAGCGATTCAATGGCACCAAGATGTATATGACGTTTTTGCTTACTCCAATCCAGAGTAAACAACATAGGATGTTACCCGGGATAAATCATGACACTGCACACACATTGCCGCTGCAATGCAATGCAACATCTCACAAAGTTTTGATGGCAGCAATTTGATCATCCGCCTTACAACCCAGACTTCACAACACACGAATATCACCTTTTCAAGCATGATAAATCCTTCCTTGGTGGCCAACAATGTCAAACAAGCTGTTAAATACATGGTTCAAATCACAGACGGGAAATTCTGTGGCAAAGGTATACAATGCCTGGTGCCTTGCTATGAACGTTTCAAAAATGACAAAAAATATATAGAAAAGTAGTTTAAGGTGTGTGCTTCAAATAGAAATACAATTGTTTTAAATATCTTCTTAGTTACCTTTAATACCCTGTCAGAACTTACTTTCTGAATAGCCCTCGTAGATAGATATATATAATTATCTTGTGTTAACTTTTTTATTTTCAGCACTCAGCTTCTGTGCTTCCAATAAATTTGGAAAACGTGGCAGAAGAGGCAGATGTACACTCGGTCATAAAGGAGGAAGTAATTGTGGCAAATTTATACTGTCAAGATATTAATGAAGTGGTATGTGTTGGATAAGAGTAATTTGTGTTTTTGTTTTGATAACACACTCTAAAACAGTGTGTGGGGTATAGTTGTAGAGTAGAGCTTGTCAATGCTTGGGGTCAGATTAAGCTGACCAATAGCGGAAAGTATGTTAATCAATCTTTATCATTTATAGACATGTAAAGGATGATGGTTTGCAGTTACAAATAATTAACTACACTTGGTTTGCAATATGTTTTATATATTTGTTAAATTAGACTAGTAAATCTGTAGCAAATCTAGAATTTGGTCTGGGAGGGGGGATCTGGTCGAGTCGGTTTCATATAAAAAAAAAGTTAAGACTAATCAATATTATTCTCTTTAAAGTGGCTGAAAAAATATAGTAATGTACTCAAATCAATCCCAATAAATAACAACACAGTAAAAATAAGCGCTATTGAAACATGGTTTATAAGATATGTATTGACTTGATTTTCCTATATTTCAAATATACTCAGATATGCTGTGTAATAAACTTGTTTGTAGACCTGTATATAAAAAAGGGTTACTACTGTATTAGCATACAGACTGAGAAATTAATAAAACAGCTTAAAAGTGAAGAGATTAACAAAATTTCTTGTCAAATTTTGACCCTCTGGTGAGGTCCGATCCCATTAGCCTCCCCCCTATAAATATGCCCTTGTAGTTGATTGATATATTGAATATAATTTTTTTATTTAAATATAAGACAAAACATTTGAAAAGCATTTGTATAAAATTGTGTAATTTTGAAATTTTATGACTTAATTTTCTAACAAGATTCTTAACTGCTGTTAATATTTTATGGTGGTTAAGAAGTAAGTATCCTCTTTTCATTTTATTTTAAGAAGTTAAAGCAACTGTAGTACTCCAAAAATGTCTTATTCTACCATCTAGGAATTCTCTTAAAAATTCTTCAATACCTCATATTTATACTTCAATACAAGTACAATAGAAGTGCTTCAATCACTTGGATTTTGGGTTTTGTCATTGGTTTGGATCGTCAAAGCAAATTATAGGGTATAGAATTTTAGAGTCAGGAATTTTCTTACAGTCTTACACCTCCAAGTCAAGGCCAGATCCATGGCAGCCTTATTTTATGACCACAAATGATAAACCACAAAAGCTGAAAATGAATATACTTCTTCTTAATTAACATTTAAAATTATATTATAAGAGAGAACTTTGAAAGCATATAATTGAATATCATATTCTGAAATATTTATAATTGTGATTAATATTTTACTATGTACTTTATAGTTGATAACTTATATAGTTAACTTTTTTCTTAAGAAAGTAATTCTTTTTCAATTTCAGCATATGGTTACTCTGGAAGGTAATGAGACTAGATACATAAAATACTTTTATCTCTTTTGAAATAGTTGGCTTGGGAAGCTATTAACGTAAATTTAGGCATTGCTCTCAGTGGCAGCTGGTGGTTCAAAATTTTTGCAGTTGCAGTAGTAGGTTGACTGGACGGTGGACGGGAGAGGAGTTAAAAGACATTAAACTATCATAATCACAGTTATACAAAATTATTGCTATAATTTTATAACGTCAAACAATGGATAACGTTTACCTTGAACCAACGAAAACATTAAACGTGACGCAACTTAGAAATCAAGAAGGCTGTGCTAAAACAAAGGTTGTGTTTCATGACACAACTAAAGTTGCACTACAACGCCAGTAGTGGAGCATTGTGGAAACTTTACAAACCACCAAACTTACATATGGAACATAGGGCAACTGTGAAGAGTAATGCACGTTCTCCCATATGTTTGTGTAGTAAGCTCTGCCATTTACTGTTCAAGTTGCAAGCGGCCTACAAACACCAACCTGCGTGCCACATTTGAATTGTACACGAACAAAAACGCGTAAGATCTAATATGCTCTCCGTTTAAATTTTTGACACTTTTAGCTGCTTAATGTTTTCGTATATTATTTTGTAGTTTAGTTATTCTATATTGGTGGTTGTGCAACGCTGCAACCATAACACCAGCCGCCACTGAGTGTTCCTATTGATAGCGCTCCAACTCTGCAACTATACAAATACACACTTATACTGAAAAGGTTTTAGTATATTCATAAAGTTTTCCCATGAACACTATGTCAAATGCTTTTTCCAAACTATGAAATATAGAATGAGTGCCTTTTCCCTTTCTGTGTATATCTCCAATCAGTTGAATATATAAAATTTATCATCAAATATCATCTTCTATTCGGCATTGTCTCTTATACAGTGAAAGCGTTGCCCTTTGCTCTCTCCATATGCACAAGTGAATGAAAGTATTAAGCTATAGTTTAACAGATGTATAACTTTGCAAGTTTCGTATGACTAAACTGACTTTGCTTGTTAGCAAAATTCTGTATGCCACACCACAAGCTAAACATCTAGTTCCCTTTCAATCTATTCATGTTTTACGTACCGAGTCACTTTATGGTTAATATAATTAAATTACCTTATTCGGTCCACCTTAGTGACACTAGCTTCTTTCGTTCAATGACGCGTTTCGGGACGAAATCTCATCTTCAGATACACGATATCAATCAAAACATAAATGTATACCACATTTTGTGGTTATGTCATAATTTAAAATGTTTAAAATCTTTTAAATAAAATATACAAAACGTAACAACTGAATCGCTCGGAGCGCTCGCATGCATGCACGCTGTACCGCGATTTCCTTACTTTTTTTTTTTTTTTTACTGGCCTGTAACCATTATTTAGAGCTATTTGTTTTGTAATATTTACTTCTTGATCATAGTCTTCGTTATTAAGGGGAACACAAAGTAATCTGTCAATAAAGCTGTTAAATGCAGCCATTTTTTGGGCTGGAGGATGAAATGACTTAGCATGTATAACCGTATCTGTGCATGTGTGCTTTCTGTATATTTTGTATTTCAGGTCATTACCGTTATTTGTTATGGTTAGATCCAGGAAATTAATATTTTTGTTATCTTCAATTTCCATATTGAATTTTATTTTCTTATGTATTTTATTTAAATAGTTATTAAATGACTCGAGCTGTCTATTGTTACCATTGAAAATAACAAAGGTGTCGTCCACATATCTTGAATAATATACTATTTTATTGTCAAAATAATTGTTTTTTAAAATTTTAGTATTTTCTAAATGATTCAAATAAATATCAGCGAGGATACCTGAGAGTGGAGAACCCAATGCTAGGCCCTCATTTTGTTTGTAGTATGAACCATCAAACGAAAAATAGTTTTGATTAAGTACTATTTCTAATATTAACATTAGGTGATTAATTTTTCTTATTTCCAAGGTATTATTATTTATTAAATTTTGTTTGAGTAATTTTAAAGTTTCATCAATTGGGACATTGGTATACAGATCCGCTATGCCAAAAGACACTAGCTTGTAACTAGGCTTAATATTAATATGACGTAATTTTTCAATAAAATCTTTATAACTTTTTATACTCTGGTTATTATCTAAGCTTATATGTTGTTTGATTATTTTTACCAAGGTTTTTGCTACTTTATAGCTTGGAGCGGTTGTAAAATTTACTAAAGGTCTAATCGGTGTGTCTTTTTTGTGTACTTTGGGTAGACCTTTTAAGCATGGTGCACTAGCTTTTATTGGTTTTAGTGAGTAGCATATATGTTTCTCAAATAGATCTGTAAGGTAAGGAAATCGCGGTACAGCGTGCATGCATGCGAGCGCTCCGAGCGATTCAGTTGTTACGTTTTGTATATTTTATTTAAAAGATTTTAGACATTTTAAATTATGACATAACCACAAAATGTGGTATACATTTACGTTTTGATTGATATTGTGTATCTGAAGATGGGATTTCATCCCAAAACGCGTCATTGAACGAAAGAAGCTAGTGTCACTAAGGTGGACCGAATAAGGTAATTTAATTATATTAATCTAGTTCCCTCGTTAACAAAATAGCTCATAGGAATTATTGTAATTTCTGATTTCTAAAATGTAAGTATGTATAATACATTATTATTATTCCGGATATACAATGTTTACACATTTCCCAGAACCAAAGATTATAGAAGTAATTGAATTTTCATCTTCCACTGCTGCTTGTCCATCCAAAGATCTTCTTCAATTTCTTGTTCCCTCAATATAGTCTGAATTTCTTCTATCCAGGTGATAGGTGGTCTTCCTCTTTTCCTTCTTCCTGGTGGAGTCCATTCCTTAACTGTCCTTGGCAATCTTTCCTGTCCCATTCTTTTCATGTGTCCATACCATTGTAATTTTTTTGTTTGGATAAAATCATCAATTGAATGAATTTTCTCACATCTGGGTACTCTTGCCGAACGTCTCCAAAAGTCCATCTCTGCTGTCATTAATTTTGTTTTTGTGTGTTTATTAGTAGTCCAAACTTCTCAGCCGTAAGTCATGATACTTCTAGCAATGGTTTCGAATATTTTGGTTTAAGTTTCTGCTGTAATTTGCTTATCCCACATGATTCCATTTAATGTAGATATAGCCATCTTTCCCAAATTAATTCTGGATTGTATTTCTTTGTCTTGCTTCCCACTGGCCGTAATTATCACCCCTAAATACTTATGTTCCTCTGCATATGAAATATTTCCCATGTCTTCCTCCAATATCAAGTCTTGCTGAAGGTCAGAACACATGTATTTTGTATAATATATTTCGTATATATTATATTATATTTCATAATATATATTTTCTATTATTATTATATTTCGTATGTATAATACATACTTATTTTAATCATTCAGGATGTGCACATGAACTTTATTATGATTACAATGAAAATCTGTACAAACAGTTCTTATCGAAACGTTAATTATGGGTTTCAAAACTTTATGATAATATTAGTGGATTCTTGGATTTCGTTGTCCATGACGTGTCCGTTGATTAACTAAATATAAGTATATCACTACCGACTCGGAACACAAAGTTTTTTATTGGTAAAAACAAAAGTTTTACCTTATAGCCTGAACCAGTTTTTGCATATTATGAGCTTCGTCAGAGGCTGCCACTGGAAGTGCTGTCCATCTTGTTCTTGGTGATGGCATCGACTTTTGAAGGATCGATGTTATGTGTGTGGAGTGTGATATGTTCGAATAATGCATGTGATTTGAATTGTGTCTGTTCATTTAGGATGTCGAACATCCACACACACAACATCGATCCTTCAAAAGTTGGGGCCGTCGCCAAGAACAAGACGGACAGCGCTCCCAGTGACAGCCTCTGATGAAGCTTATAATAAGCAAAAACTGGTTCAGGGTATAAGGTAAAACTTTTACATTTTTACCAATAAAAAACTTTGTTTTGAGCCGGTATTGATATACTTATATTTAATATTAGTGGAGTTTATGTGTTGAAAATTTGTAATTTATTTTTAGAATAGCTTTTGAATGAGTAGAGTTTTTAAAAAGTGTGTACTTGTTTTTCAGCATGCATCAGATGCAACTACTGTAGAAAGTATAACATACACAGAGAACAATATCCAGAGAGATGGTTTTTGCAGAAAAAGTGGACCAAATGAACAATCTGGTTTACCAGAAATTTATTCCAATTTGTCACAGATATGCAAGTGCGATGTCTGCAATATATACTTTGCAAACTTTAGTATCTTGTCGAAACATAAATTATCAAAGCATAGTAGTATCGGATGCAGTATTTGTAAAAAACCATGTAGTTTGCCAGAGCATAAATTATTGCACAACAGGAGAGAGAAGAAATATCAGTGCGTTATTTGTAACCAAACATTCACTTCTAAGACTTCTTTTATAACACATAAATCAACTCATAAGGGTGAAAAGCCGCGGTGCGATATCTGTAATACAGTCTTCACACAAGTGTATAGTTTGTTATCACATAAGTTAATTCATAGTGGTGTAAAGAATTTCCAGTGTGACGTCTGTGATAAAGCCTTTCGTCGAAAATATGATTTGATACAGCACAAGTTAATTCATTATGGTGTCAAGAAATACCAGTGTGATGTATGTAATTTAGGATATACTAAGAAAAGTATTTTGATAGCACATAAATTAGTTAATCATGGGGCTGGGTGCAATACAATCTTCACTCAAAAAAAAAGATATCGATATCTGTTACATCATAATTTGAATTAATTCACAATAGTATAAAGTAATAATATGTCTCTGACAAAGTCAAGTATCTTGGAGAAGTTATTGACCACAATGTCTCAGAGAAAGAAGGCATTAAAGCACGAGTTAATAAGATGAAAGTTGCTTACCATTTAACCAAAGACATGTAACAAGAAATCAATACCAATTAATGCCAAACTTAGACATTATTCAACAGGAATTTGCCTGGAAGCACTTTATGTAGCTGAGTGTCTGACTTTGAACAAGAAAATTATAATGGAAGAACTGGAAGTCACAGAAAGGAAAATATCAAGAAAAATCTTGGTATCTATAAAAGATGGAGAACAGTACAGAAGACACCACAATAATGAGCTGTACACACATGTTGAGAAAATTATAGACATAATTAGAAAAAGAATTACTTTCAACGGACATGTTCAAAGAATGAATCCTGACAGACTAACAGGGAAGCTTTTTAACTATTTCAAAAAGCTCAAAATGTCTAATACGTGGTTCAAAGAAACAGAAAAGGACATAGAAGAAATCCAGATTACTCAAAAAGACATTGAAGAATGCTTGCCACTCAAAAAGAATTTACAAAATGCCCAAGATTTTCACGAAACCCCCAAAAAGATGACAGGTGCTATCTAGACTGATGAAAGGAGGGAGAAACATCAATCAAAAATGAAGGAGATGTGGGACAGGAGGAAGAGAGAGAAGAAGAAGGGAGGAACCAATTGAATCAAACGTAGTCCACAGTGACTCATACGTAAAAAAAATATGTCTCTACTAAATGTAATTCACAATGGTAACATCTGTAATAAAATGACAAAATCCACTATGGCATCTGTGATAAAACATTTATTTGTGAAAGTAGATTGACGTACAGTGAATTAATTCACATTGGTGTGATGTCTATGCACAACCTTATAAAACCATTTCAGTATGAATATTGTCACCCATAATTGTTTGTTAAACTAAACAAGATTTCAATCCAGTTGATACAAGAAAAGCATTGCTGATAAAGATACAAATTATACTATTGTACAGATTTATTTATCTTATAGAAATTATTGTTATTTCTGATTGTTGTTGTAATTAATAAATCTATATACAGTAGAACTTGGCTAATTCGAAGCTGAAGGGAACCAGTAAAAAATTCGAATTAGGAAAGTTTTAATAAAGGTAGAAAAATCAAATCAAAAACCGAAATTCAGTAAAGCAATATGTTATTTTATTAAACAATTTCCTTATACATATCTATTACAAACGTATAAACACGTTTCAGTACAAAATATAGCATTTGCAGTTTTTTAAAAAAGCTAGAAACTTTTGATTGCATTTTGCAGTTAATACTCTTGAGTTGTAGTAAACTCTTTCAAGTTTATTAAGTGCTTGGAAAATAGCATCACTTACGTACTGCTGTCCTTCAACAAACTGTCTCAAGTCTTGAATGTAATTTGATGCCTGTGAAGCCGTTGGAATCGGTATCTCTGGAAGTTCTAGCTGGTCCCTTCTTCATCTGAAGATGCACCATCATTTCTTTTGTTCATAACATCAGCCATGATCTCCGCATCTGTCTGTTCACCGGACACCGCCAAGTCTTCATCCATGTTTACAAACTCTTCGTAACGAATGCCTATGTCATGTCCAACATCTTTCCAGTTATCCGCAGTGGGTACGACTTCTCTAGCAGCTTTATTCTCCTCTTCACCTTCAATGTGGCAGAAACCACCTTTACGCAAGCAGTTAGCAATTGTTTTTTGCATAACTTGGTCCCAAGCACTATTGCACATGCGGGCAGCTTGAAGGATGTTAATCTTGATAGTATTTTCGTGCTTATCTAAATAAGCACCTGACAGAATGTTTTGGACCACAAGCCGTCTGTAAAAATGCTTAAAATTTTGTATTACACCTTGGCCCATAGGCTGAACTACTGAAGTCATGTTTGGGGGGGAAAACACAACCTTTACATTTTCCATCCATCACAGGAATAGTGTTGTGCGCTGTACAGTTGTCAATAAACAAGACAGTTCTTCTGTTTTGATTCCGAAATTTCCTGATGATTTTCAAAAGCCATCTTTCAAAAATTTCACCTGTCATCCAAGCTTTATTGTTTGATTTATATTCAACTAGTTTTTTTTTTACATTTTTGAAACAACGTGGGTTGGCTGACTTCCCTATCAATGCGCTCCTTGCTGTGTTTGCTGCCACTACAACTTTCTCCTTTAAAAGCAAGTGTTTTGTCGGGGGTGCAGTTGAATAATAAGCCCGCCTCGTCTATGTTAAAAATGTCTTTAGTGTCTCTATTGTAATGGGGCTATTTAGAAGGACCTATAATTTTATTCAATTTATAAATTATTGGGGACTGAATTGTTTGGACACCCTTTACGGTCACTCAGACATGCTTGATTGGACACTCTGTATGCAATTCTGTATCAGCTCTTGCTTGGCACAATGATAACACCGTTGGAATGCAAGCCCGTGCGCACATGCATGAATCTTCCATTGGGGAAAAGTGTAAAAAAACTTTGTAGCCTGCCACCAGTAATGTTTGGAATGCAGCTGTAAGTGTGCGCCCGTGGGCCGCTACTATACTCTCGACACCAAAGTATATCAGCGGAAGCGACGCAACATGGCTAATTAACTGGCCACGTGAGCGTCTCGGCCAATCACCGATCATGCTGACGGAAATGATTTGAATGTGCGACGCACCTTAGTAGCAGCGTCAGTCCACCACAACACGAGACCACGTGTGGTGCTATAAAAATGTGTTTTTAGCTAAATACGGTCGGCCGGCCAAAACACCAGTATTAATGTGAACCAAAGTACAGTCATAATGTAACAGTCAACGCAGTAAGTCATCAAGAGTGCGGGAATAATTTCGAACATCGAAAAAGAGGAGTAAGTGTTTGATACGCCATGCGGTAGGTGTGGGACTCCACAGCAACAAGTAATAGTATCTCTTTAATAAAGGCCTAAATTTAAGAAAAAGGGGGGTTTTTAAATTAAACAGTATGAGAGGGAGAGAGCGAGCAATCTGGGTCGTCTTAATAGTTTAGTTAATTAGTTTGTCAGTTTTTTAAGTTGCAACTAGTTATTAGTGTATTGGTCATGTAAACAATAATTCAAGTTTTTATAATTCCTTAAGAAAAATAATCGAGATGCAGAGTAGTAGTTTGAGTCGAAAATGAATATTAAGTAAAGTAAAAGAAATTAAACAGAAAAATGTCATGAAACAAATAAAATACAATTTTTATTGTGCTTGCAAAATATGCGTTTGTCATTGCATTGCCTGTTTTTCTCTGCCTAAGTACATCAGACGACACCCTGGTAATTCGCTAAGAAGGTAAGTGGTACAAATTTAAATTTTTTCATTTTAAAAAACAAGTAAAGTTTCAGTTGCCGCTTATTAATAGGCACATATTTCTAGAGTTTTAATATTTAATTTAAACTCGTAACGTTTTACTATCAGAAATCATTTGCAACAAATCGTCTTTCCATGAATTTGCAGCTTCAACGTCAACAGATCCACTTTCCCCACAAACAGTTTTGAAAGACATGCAATTCCTTTCTTTAAAACCATCAAGCCAACCAGTGCTGGCCTTAAAATCATTTTTCCCTAAGCTAGATGCGAATTCCTCAGCTTTGGCTCTGATGAGGGGCTCACCGACTAGAATTTTTTTGTCCCTTGCTTGCTTAAACCGCTTCACTATACATTCATCCACATCAGGATTTTCTGGTCCTTGTGCTCTTTTCCTATCTTTGTCGCTGGCTTTACACGCATTATTCAAAAACCTTCTCTTTATTTTTTAGATACGTTGACAGTGTATTTCAGCGGTATCCCGAATTCCTTAGCAATTTCAGATTTCTTTTTTGTCCCTTTTCCACTTCCTGAATAACGGCAACTTTTTCGGAAAATGTCAATGATTTGTATTGGGTCCGTGTTGGTTTTGAAAGGGCCATGATGAACACACAACACAATAAAACTGCACAATAAGCATCTCTAAAACACACCAGTCTGTATATACAGTACTGTATAAAGAAAGGAACGGTCTCTCACTACAGGACACAGTTCGCACAGTAGAAACTCAAAAAGACTTAACCCTTCCGCGAATGCAGGAAGACTGAACTGAAAGCAACAGTGAGGGTGGCTGACTGACGAGGCGTGAAACACAAGGGACAATGGTGGACGGTACCGTTACACGAGATGCTGGCGCCAATTCCACGAATTTGACACAAAGGGCGATGCCTGCTTGTCTGTTTCCAGTCGTGTCTCTATTGTTATGTGGTCTAGCCCATACTGCAGGCGATTTTTTGTAGTTTGAGCAAAATTTTTATTTCGAATTAACCAAAAAAAGTTCGAATTACAGACGATGTTTTTGCATGGTTTTACATAGGATATTCAAGGGACCACGGTAAAAGTTCGAATTAGCCAAGTTCTACTGTATAAATATATACTTCTTTTAATAATTCAAAATTTGTGATATAAGCATGTGTTTTCATTGATATTATTAGAATAAATGTCTATAGACAGTCTATATGAAAACATTAACCCTTTCGCTGTCAGTGGACACTGGTATTTCATAATTTTTTTTCAGCCTATGCTGCTTTCTAGTATCAATTTTTTTATTTACATAACTATACACAATGCTTGTATACCTAATGCAGTAGTTGGTACGGCTCTCTTTGCTGCTTGTTAAGAATGGTTTGAAACTAAATCAGTGCAGCCATAACCGTATTGCAAGAGGATCATGAGGTCTTCTTTTCTGAACGTTTTTTTAATAGAATAATTTCCTACAAGCTACTTATCTTATTTTTCCTTTTTAGGAAGGGTAAAATAATTGGATTAGTGTTATTAAAATGTAATAATTTTGAAAATTATTGACAGGAAATTTTTGAAATTACGATGTCCATTTTGGTGGACACTGCCTCTCAGTGGGTGTGTTTGTTAATTTTCTCAGACAGTGAAAAAAATGTGTTTGGTAGATACCAAACAGTGTTTATAATGAGTAAAAATGTTTTCCTTAGTGATGAGGAAATCCTTGCTTTAATAGACAATGGCAACTTTTCAGTCCTGGATGTTTCTAGTGATGAGGAAATACATGATGCCATGTGAAATTTTTTTTCATTTTGGCATACTGCGTAATTGGTTATGCAGTTGTCTCAAAGAATAAAAAATACAAATGATCACTTGTTCTTTGACAACTATTTTAGTAGTTATAACTTGTTTCAATATTTAAATAGGCGTGGAATTTATGCTGCTGGAACATTTCGATTGAACTGGTTTAAAAATCTACCCTTTAAGTCGGATAATAAGATGAAACTACATGGAAGGGGTTATAGTGAGAATGTCATTAGCAGAGATGGTGATGTGGTACTAACTAAATGGTGTGATGTGTTTCCATGTGTTCAAATTTCATAGGAAAAGGACAGGAAGGTATGTGTAAAAGGTGGGTTAAACAAAGAAAAGAACAGATATTCACGTAAAACGACCAGTCATGATTGAACGTTATGAGTATGGGTGGTGTACCCAAGCTAAGTGACTTCCTTGTAAGTATTTACAGGATATTCATCAAGTCCAGAAAACGGACCCTATGAATGATCACTCACGCAGTCGATTTAGCATGTGTAAATAATTAACTTGAGTGTAAGAGGGATTCGAATGAACTAAATTTTGCAAAAAAACAATAGACTGGGTTAATTTCTGTCAATCTACAGAAGCACTAATTTTGTGAGGTAATAAACGAAAATGAGGTAGACCCAATAGCACAGACATGAAAAAACACATGGTACAAAAAATGATGAAAGAAGAAATGACACCAATTCCAAAAGTGATATTCGAATCATTATATTTAATCACATAAGCCAAATGCTACAAGATGCAAATTACCAGACTGCAAAGATAAAACTCAGTTTTATTGTTCAAAGTGCAAAGTTCATTTGTGTATAAAAAGGAGTAAAACGTGTTTAAAATTTTCACACTTAAAGTAATTCAATTATAGTAGTACTGTATTTTATAATGTTTTGTACAATGTATCATTAAAGATTTTAATTTTTTATAAATATATTTGTAATATTGTTTTAATAAACATTTATGTCTTTGAGTGGCAGCATCCACTGTAGTGGACGTGACGCATTTAATTATTTATACACCCACATAGAAGTTTCAAAAAATTTAGTTAAATATACTGTATATAGACTATATGCTAGTTTTCAGATTTTTCCTGTTATTATATCAAAATGTGCCACTGAAAGGGTTAATTATGGATTTCAAGAAATTAAGATAATGTGGATTAAAATGTGTAAAGTTTGTACTTGATGTTCAGAGTAGTTTATATATTATCTAAGTTTAAAACCAAATTTATTTGAGTGCCTAATAGTAGGTTGATAATAATGGTAAGTAGTAATAAAGTAAGCAGTTTTACTAGAAAAAACTACTGGAGGAATACAAAATAAACAATTATTCAAAGTGTTGACTATGTTGATATTTTTTAAAGTCTTGTGAGACATCGGGATCCTCGTTGGTTGCTGCTGTAGGTTCCTGTTGGGTTTTCATAGATTATATTGGTGTTATTAAGAAAAGACGTGTGTATAATTTCTTTTAGTGTTTCCAGTTGTCAGATTTCATAAAATGTCACATTTTTATTTATTTTGTATTTGTTCTGATTTTGTTTTGTATTTTGTGTTTATATATGTGTAGGTTCCCACACATACACACAGTGCTTTTGTAATGGTATTAACCTTTTACCATAATAAAATAATAAACCTCACTGCTGCCAGAATATTACTTACCGTCATAATCCCGTTACTTACCTTTTAAACACCAAAAACATCAGGGCCGCCACCTATATCTTTGAAAGGATAGATATGGAGACCTTTACACTTTACCTTAATTAAAAACACTGTGATTATTTAGCAATCTGACTTCCCCTTACTTCAGAAAATTCCCCGGAACGTTATACGAGTTTTTCAGCACAGAAAACTAGGAAATGGTTATGACGTAATAACTACTCTAACACATGGTTATATTACTAAACAAATATGATTTTATTTTATCACACTAATCTTTTTCTCTTCAGTATATAATAATACAAAAATGGTATACCACAAAAACTATTATACTTTAATTTATTATAGAAATCTTTTACCACCAACCAGTACTTTTCTCCTACTCTCTCTCTCTATCTATTTTTCTTTTTAACCCCCTTTTATTGAGCTTATTAATTTACTATTAATGTTTTACTTACAAACTATTGGCCAATTGGTCTTTTCACTGATGATTATCTGTAGTCAGTATCCATAACGGTACACCACAAGTCGTTTCACACTTTTGGTTAAGACACCCACACCGACCAAATCAAACTGCTATATCATCATCACTGTTATTCTCTTTACCATTTTAAAAACTGCTATTACATTTTATACTCTTTAGTAGGCCTACTTTAACGTTTTCGGCCTACCAAAAATCTTGCCCGAGGCTACGGTTAAATTACGTCTGCACTGTTTGATGATTTGTGTTGAGCTGCTGTGTACTGCTTGATGACTGCTAATCAACTGACTCAAGGTGTTGGGCATTGGTCTGGCTGCACGCCAACGTATGTGTTTTATAGCGCCTTCTCTGATTGGCTGGTTTGTCCAGATGCTCAGCCCGGGAATTTTTATAATTTATTCTGCCTGGTGACATTGGCGTTATCCGTTATTCACGGACGGCACAAGCTGTCAGGTTGTGTAACGCGTCTAGCCAGACTGACTCCAGACGCAAACACAGACTGGTGTTTCACAATAACCTGGTATTCACTTTGGTTAAAAAAACAAGGTTCCCCAAAGGTTGTACAATGTTTGAGTTAGCATTTATTAAAATTATTTATCCCCCTAATCTGTCCCGTTACACTTTTTTGTAAAGTAACACTTAACCGTTAACAACTTTCAGTGGAAGTTACAGTACAATTACTAATGAAAAGAGAGATAAACCAGTTTCCTCACCTTATGTGATATGAACTAAAACTTTTCTTACAAATATTTTGTGATGCAGAACAGTGTTAGAATTTTCATGAACAGATCATAGCTTGTACGCTAAACACCATTAACTGTAAACTAGTATTGATTTATGCAATTGTTCCATATTCAGTAATCAGTTTAGCTAGTATGTAATTTATACAATTATAGAATTTTAGCAAACTACTTATTCAGTATTTAATCTTTTCAATATTTAGTTTATTTTGGGTTAAATTAACTCAGGAATTAACTTTTGCTGACTGACTTATGATTACATAAAATTTTGAGGCTCATTTTATTTTGAAATAAACAGGTCAAGCTCGACTCTGCTCACTGACTGGTGGTACTGAAAATTTTTTTACAAACACCTCCCCCTTTTGGGAATTATCTTAAACTTTAAGGCTATTTCAGAAGTAGGTTGTAATGTCCAGAGAGACATAAATAGTAATAAGTATTATAATTATTTTTGGTGTATTCTGTGTGTTGCGTTTTATGGGGCTCAGCAGTGTAACGTGGCACAACAGGTGTATTGCGGTATCGTAGAGTGGGTTTGATTTAAAGTTTAAATGATTGTTTAGCACAAAGTCACAACTGTGTACGTCATTGTATGCTATGTGTATCTCAAATTCTTCTGAATGCCTTTATTACAAACATATATGGGTTTCAAGTTGGAATTAAAGCTTATATATGTACAATTTTCATGTATTAAATGACGTGCGTAGTTGGATAGTGTTGTCTGACCCTTCAAATTGTGCTTTGGTGTGTGTTCAATAAAACATATTGTAATATTTGCAATTTTAATGTTTAACGACCTCACTTTGAGTGATTTTTTATTCTGAAGATGAAACATATGTTTTGGAACATGAAAATCAATTAAACGCAACATGAAGGGTATTTTTTTTCAATAAGTGACTTGGATCCCTATTCAAACATGTTTTTCATCGTTAAAAAGTATAGTAACTGCAGGTAATGTAGAGTCTGATAACAGTATTCATCTGTATGGTGTTTTTGTGTTTGTAAAAGTGCTTTTTTTAGATGTTTAGAAAATAATGTTACATGGAATAATTCTTAAAATGCAGGGAACTTAAAACTTAAAATTCGTAGAGCAATATGTTGGTATTTCGAAGTTCTATATAAATGAAATTTAATGAGACATAAAATTAGCTATATTTTTTTAGTTTGTTGGACATTAAAATAGCATTTACAAACTATTTCTGATCTGTGAAGAATATTTTAAACTGCATGTCAGAGGAGCGGCCTTGTATTTTTAACCAATGCAAGGCCTGAAATTTATGTGTTTAAACAAAGTTAGAAGAAATACCAGTTTGCATTGAGATTTATGATGTGATAGATGCGTGTCCTCTACGGGGTTTGCCAGACCATCGAACAAAATAACATGCAGAGCGTAACCTGAACTTTGTGTATATGGTACAGACAGTTTAAGTTTGAAGAAGGTAGCAAGTTATTAATTTTCATGTACATAATAAATTGAAGACCAACAAAAACCATTTGAAGTAAGTAGGCGTAAAGAATCAAAGTTGACAGTAATTAGAAGTGCATTTCAATCTTTATGAATTAAAATAATTTTTTTGTCTATCAGATTTTGCAAAATTTAACCAAATTTTACAATTGAGTGTAAATAAGACAAAAAAAGAGTAGTGCATCACTATTTTTCAACCTTTACTACTTTTGGCTGTGGTTTTTTCATGTCATAGTTTGTAGAAAATATTTGGTGACATATATGTGATAAAGAAAACTGAATATATTTACACACATTTCAATGAATCAAAAACAATTATATAAAACAGGTAAAATCTTAGGCTGTAGGCCTAGTCTGAGCTCGTAAAACCGACAACTCGAAGGGTTAAACCACAGTAGAACCTTGCTAATCCGTCACCTGTGGGACTGGGGGTATGGTCGGAATGCAAAAAAGGTCGGATTATCAGAAGAATACAAAATGTTTATTATTTCATTAAATGAGACAGTCTAAAATAAAATAAAACTTATACAGTAGGCTACCAGGCTATATGATTGGTTATGTACAATAAATGTGTAACGGGACAGATCAGGGAAGTAAATAATTGGCAAGCTGGAGAGGTTCGCTCACAGCCTGCTGTAGCTGGTCGCAACGGGTGCGTGTTCCTCAGCTCATGCCATGGACCGCTGCTGTGTCCATGCTGGAAGAACGTGTGAAGAAAAAACTACATCGGCTCCGTATTCTTGTATTTTCACTCCCGTACGTTGAACCAAGCTTTGAACTAAAAGTTCCCCATCTTTTAGTATACTTTACGCACCCACACAGTTTAGTTATCATGCACATTCATTCATACAATGCACAATTGTAAATTTACAAACTTACAACTTCGAATTATATATACAGCAAGTACTGACATTGAACTTTACATATCTTTACTTTTTTTTTAAATTGCCTGACTAAAAATTGGTTTTAGTCGAGGCTGACTATTACAAACAAGATACGTCATGGTTGGTTATGAATAACAATCTTTTTACAGAAATTACAAGTTTTCTTCTTTTTTACAAACGTAATATACAAAAATTATTCGCCACTAGCATTGATTTATGACAACCCAAAAAATCATAGTTACCTTAGTAATCGAGGCTTCTTATTTAATGTGCTGAACAGACGGCTCTGCTCACAAGGGTGGTCTGGTGTTCAACTGAAGTGATCTAATGGAGCGAACGGCTTCGTTAGTAAAGGAAATGGAGTGATGTCAGAGAAACTTTGACCGATCAACGGGTAATTTTCGGTCGCATGACTATTGAAATTTTACTATGTTTAAATTAGTATAAACAGTTGTTGCATTCGCCAAAGGGGAGCCGAATAACTGCAACACTGTTTACAAAATAGCTACTAACAGACTGTGTCCAATCGGACCCACTCAAGTGCGCACTTATGTAATGCGGATATGTGTAGAACTGTTTTTAATATTTGCAATTTTAATGTGTAACAACCAGTGATTTTTTATTCTGAAGACAAAACATATGTTTGAAAACGCGTAAATCAATTGAACGCAACACAAAGTCATACGACAGAAGAAATTTAGTAAATATTATATATATATAACAGTATTTGAATTTAATTAACAATTTTACAAAATTTCTTATCGCTCATTTAGGATGAGTGTTATCCTAAATGGTTCACACTCACAATCAATGAAATATACACAGTAGAGGTACTACTTTGAAATTAACTTTTTATTTGATGGAAAGCTTTGATTATAAACAATTTGAGGAAACCATTCATTACTTGCCAATACATATCCACAAGAAAAATAGACTACAAACAGTACTGCATAAAACTGAACTGTATTATAAAAAATACTAACAAAACTACTCTTCACTTTATAATGTACATTGTAATAATTACAATTACACCAGTCTCTTAACACTAGACTGGCATATAACAAATAACTCAACTGAATGTAAACTCAACATGTTGCAGACAGGTTTATAACATAGAATAATGCAAACATTTTGTTATATTATTGCGAACAGTTTTTTGACACATTAAAATTCAGGAAGTGTTTGTTGTAAAGGTGGCAATTTTGTTAACTATTTCATTTTAAATCCTAAAATAGTGGGAAATTATATATAGCTCAGACAGCATCGTCAGCAATCAAATCTGAATTTGTTCAAGTATTCACTGCTGTTCCACTAACAAAACACTCTTATGCAAAAATTACATCACACAGGTACTTCTTTATTTCATGTGAATGAATATGTTATTTGATGAATTCCTCTCATCAGAGAAAGTATAGTTGCACACATCATACTATATTTGCATATTCCCCTGTGAATGATTTGTGGACAATTTAATTTGTAAACATTCAGTTACAGACACCACACTGACATTTATCAATTCCACTATGAATTAAGTTATCTTCTGACAAACTACACTTATGAGAGATCAGTTTTTAAAGTTTTTACTCGACTGCGAATTACCATGTGACTTTACAACAAATGACTTTTCTATAAACTCCTGGTTTCAGATTTCACACTCTGAGAACTCTTTAACCCATTGCAAATTGAGTTGTTTTGCTAAATTCTTTTGATAGAAGACTTTATTACAGATTTCAAACTGATAATTCTACACTAGACATTAAATTACTGTATGACATAATACACTTCTCTGTTGTGTGAACTGTTTGTTACCGATTCCATACTGATAATTATTTACCCAGATGTGAATTGACCCTTATCAGTGCCATGGGCCAATCACATCGGCCCAGTTATCTCAGCCACATGTACGGGACTGAATCAGCCCGCAAATAAATGTCTTTTAACTCAGTCACTTGTCAACAGATAGCATTGTCCCTTGCTTCCTATACCATTGCAAAGACACATTACTCCTTTATACACTACAAAACTTTTTTATGTTTTTTGCCAAAGAGGCTGTGGTTGAACACGAAATTTAACAGGCCATTGTTTACACTTTTACAAGTAAGTTCATTTGTCCCACGTGCGTACTAGGCTTTGTTTAGTGCATGTTTTTGTGTTTTCAGTGTTATTTTCATAATATGTCATCAAAAATAAGTAATGTGTGCCTTCTAGAAGAAGAAATTCAACAACTGATAAATTGTAGTGACAGCAAAAGTGATTTATCAAGTGACAACAGTGATTTTTATTGTAATACCGAACTACAGAATAATAACAGTCACATTTATAAACTAACAAGAAAAAATGCATGACGCATTCTACCAAAAAATTTTAGTGGAAGGAAGTGGTAAGCCACAAAAATGATGTTTCAAATCCCACAAATTCACAGGTCCAAAACATGTACCCTCCAATGTTAAAACCCAATCAACTTTTTGAATCTGTTTTTTACTAATTATTTTTTGACTGGTATTGCAAAATTGTATATAGATGTGTTAAGAATAGAATAGACTTTGTGACAATTATCAGCACCAGAAGCAGTGTTTTAGTACAGATTTTCAATGTGAAAGGCGAAACTTTATTTTGTGCATAATAAAATAAATTTCTTAAATAAAAAATTGTTTAAATAAATTTCAAGATTATAAATGAAGAAATAACATCAGCATATGGAATATGCATATTTATTTTAGGTAAGTTAAAAATGTCACCTCTTTATCTTTAATATTAAATTATATTTATTGAATTTTGAGTGAACATACGTTGTTTAGTGAGAAATCACCCTGCTACTAGGACAACCCCACACAAAAGCTGCTGTTGGCACCAAAAGGGTTAAATTATGTTTTAACAAATTACCCTTTGTTTTAAAGTTTTTGTTACAGATTTGACACCGATATCTCTTTACTCCTCTGTGATGATAAACCATGTGTCTTGACAAACTACCCTTTTGTTTGAACTGTTTACTACAGATTTGACACTGGTAATTCTTTATTTTGCTGTGAGTTAATAAGTGTGTTGACAAACTACACTTCCTTGCAAACGATTTATTACAGATTTCACATTTATAACTCTTTATTCCAGTGTGAATTAAGTTATGAGCTGACAACTGACTCTTATAAGAGAACACTTCGTTACAGATATCACACTGATGTGTAGATTTTACTGCTTTACAAACTGATAAATGAGTTAAGACATTTTTCTTATTAATGAATGTGTTTTTGTGACAAATGCCACACTGGTATATATTTAAACTACTACACAATAATTCATGACTAGGCATAATTTCTGATGGTCTAACTTGCTTATTACATTTATCATATCTGTACACTTCTGAGGAGCCACAAGTTTTCAGTAAACTTGACATATCTATTTGTCCATATGGTGAGTTACAAACATTCCCTTCATTAGTGTCTTTAGTTCTAATGTTGTTTCCATCTGAAGTGCACTGAAAAATATTTTCAGAACATTACTCCACAAGGACTTCTCAATCACAAGACAAGTTATACTAGAATGCTCACTGAGCTGTAGAACTTAATTATCACTTTTTATAGAGTACATTTATTATTGGATAAATTTTGATATTAAATAATTTTTCATTGATCATAAAAATTACAATTCTGTTTACCCTATTTTTGTTTGGTAAAGTCACAATTTTAGAGAAGTCATACAATAAATGCTAACAATTTTTTTTTATTGGATTGTGTTAAAATTCCCTTTAGTCTGACAACCAAGTGGATTGTTAAAACTTTCCAAACTTGTGATCTCAACGGCCAAAAAAGTTTGACCTTTTCAAAACTTCACACTACATTTAGATTTTGGTTAAAATTTTCTTCAGTTTGATATGCCACATAACTTTTAATCAAAATGTTCACCCATTTTTTGGCTCCCAACGCAAAAAATTGTGAAATTTAAAAAATGAGGCTAAATTCATATTTTGGATAAAATTCCATTTAATTTGATACCCTGCAGGGACTTAAGATTTTTTCAAAATTTTGACGCCCCCACATTTGCATAAACATGGCTAGAATTGACTGTTCACACGCACATCCATGCAAAATGTATACGAGTTATTTTGAAAGTTACCTAAACTTAATCTGAACTCAATGGGTTCGTGTAATGGTCATGGGTGAATTTCTTTAAGGGAAGATAGTGTTGTAAGTATTACAGGTTGTTTTAATAGGGACAATGAAATGGTTCTCACCCTGGTCTTTGTCCTCACAGATTTTCTGGGCTTCTACAATAGGTATTGGGGCCTTCCTGACCATCATAACAGAACTGTTAAATTCTCAAGGAATACAACAAAATTATAAACATGAGATACAAAATACATTCTGTGCACTGGAAATTTCCTTATTTCTATCACTACCAGATTCTCTAATACAATTCTTATCCCCTTGTACAGCAAACAGAAATTGTGTTATATCAACAGCACTTGTATTTGGAGATTCACATTACAGATAAATAACAGGAATAATCGTAGATGGAGAATATTATACAAAATATGAAATTTATAGAACAGAATATTATATAAACTCTGTTTCAAGAGTCCTTTCTGAAGTATAACATGCATTGTTAATAATTAACAACACGTTTTCAAGTATTAATTATTACTGCATATTCAAACATGTTAATTCTTCATAAACTCAAAACAGATTATTTACACTTAGTCTTTTCAACTGATTTAGATTATGCTTTTATGATTTCAAATAGATATCTACAATATTATTTTCTTGCTAAGAATTTAGATATTTGAAATTAGGCATCACTACACTCATGAAATCATACTTCCTCCAAAGAAAAACCAAGAAAACTGTCATCCTGTCCACCCAAAGGCATTTCACTTTTAAATGTACAATTCAAATATAATGGTGAAGTTACTTAGTAAAGCATGAGAAATCTTATAAGCAAACATAAAACTCTAGTCTCAACATCTTTTAATTTAACTAACTACATTTTTCAAGTTAACTAAATGCATTTTGTAGATTATAATTATCACACACACATAGTTTATGGAAACATTAGCAATAAAGAATATACTTGTACGGAAAATTAAAAAACATGAAATGCACAGTTTTCTTCATAGTCAAATACATATTTAAATGTGAGTAAAAGTATAAAATAAGTTTGCTGATCATTTTAGTTACCTCTTCCACAGGAAAGCTATGTTCACCATCTGCAGAAAATTCTTCTTTAATCACTGTATTAACATACGACAAGGGAAGTGACTAAAACAGACAACATATCAATAAATATTGTTTTAATTCAAATTAAAAGAGTTCAACAAATTGAAATCCTAGTACTAATTAAACACAAAAGCAAAACTTGCTCTGTGTATTAAATGACAGATGACTACATTTACTGATATTAATTTACAATATCACACAATACCTGTTTTATAGGCCTCTTTACAATGAGCCGGACATTGTCAGGCTAATCAAAATACACAGGCTAAGGTGAATTGGACACATAGAGAGAATGGAGGAAGGACAGCCTACAAAACATATTTTCTATCAATGGGTAGTAGAAAAAGGGGAAGACCCCAAAGTATTGCAAAGTTGATAGCTAAAGCCACCTTTGCAGAGACCAGTTTCTCGTGGGGTGATATTAATGAAATAAAAGAGCAAAATGTTAAGTTCGAAAATGATATTAATGAAAAAATGAAAGAACAACAAAATGTAATGTCTAATGAAATGAAACAACAAAATGTTAATTTAGTAAAACAGTTTGATAAGCATTTAAATGATATAAGTGAGTCACAAAAACAAATGATCAAACGTTGTGATAATATTGTTGAGAAAATTAAAAAGAGTGGAAAAGAGATACAAGTAAACTTAACGAGAATAAAGATGACCAGGTAATGATCCAGGTAACGATAAGGTAAGTGATGATGTTAGTATAAGTGATAACTATAATAACGATATGACGAATAATAATGGTGATATAATTGGAAATGTGGTATTAGAGAGTAAAATATTGATAAATGGTAGTGATGATGAGATTGTAGTAAGAGTAGAAATTAGTGATGGGGTAGTAGTTGTTGATGAGTTTGAGAGAGAGCGTGAAGTGAGGTTAGGTGAGCATGAGGTGCAGAGGGGAAATTTTCCCTGTGGTATAAGTGAAGTAAAGACTCCACATGTGGTTTTACAGGACAAAGGTTCCTCCAGAAGTTATGTGGGATGTGGGAGACATGGTGTCTCCAAGGGGTCCCCTAATTGTTTGTTATGATATACTTGGTAAAGCCAGGATGTGTTTTAGTAATTTTGTGGTGCCCTTTGCATGGAGTGAGGTTGTTCAGGGGGGTTGTGATAGGTATTGTGATGAGAGATGGAGAAATAGAGAGAGAGGAATGTTTGATGTTAATAGAGATTATAAAGAGTTGATGGAGATTTTAGATATTTAGATATCTTACCTTGTGATGAAACTGGTGCAGCAGCAGATGATGATGATCATATTGATGACTTACCTGGTAATGAGACTGGGGTAACTGGTGTAGCAGTAGATGATGATGACATTGTAACTTACCTGGTTGTGACAAATAATCCCAAGGGCGACTTGACTATACACGATGTTGACAAGGTATATGATATGATAATATGGAATTATCCTGTGGGTTATTATAGTATCATGGTAGAATATGAGAATTTAAATGGTCATTATATTGAAAGAGGTAATATAATGGATTTAAACAAAAATGAAACGTGTGTGTACAGTATAAGACTAATTTATGATGATGGGGGTTAGACACATGTTAATGATGGACATTTAATTATTTGATTTTAATGGTTTAATACTTGGCTTGATAATATAACGATTTTTGGAGAACAAAGATATTTTATGTGCAGCATATTGTATATAAATTTGTATTGGGGTTAAATGTGTTATGTATTAGGTTATGTTATTGTTATGATAAGGTATCTGAGGATACACTGTGTTGTGTGTATATTGTATGTTGTGTAGTAATGTTTATAATTTTGATTGAGTTTATTACAATAATGATAATTGATTGTTAATAATAATTGACATTATGTAATTATATATTTTATTATGGAATGAAATTAATTTGAAATGTTTTAAAATGTGAATTTTGGTAATAAATTCGGGAAATTTTTTTTAGATTTGAGTATTTTATAATAATTAAAATTTGATAATTGAAGCATTTAATAGAAAATCAGAGCTGAAGTTATGATGTGAAATTAAAAGTTGAAATGGCATTTTAATATGATGTATTTGTGAGTAGTTATAAAACATCTGTTATATGGCCTGTAATGAGGTAATGGAGATCAAAATGGATTCAGCAGTGCATCGCGTTGCACAACTCATGTATCAACAAATTATTATTTTTTTAATTTAAAAGTATGGTAAGGCAATTTCAAATGTAGACGAGAGTTGTTATTTCAAGAATAGTTGTTGCATTCTTTTAGAAAATTGAATTTCAAGTATCTTTTTGTTTTTTGATATGATTTACAATTTTATTTTGACATGGTCACATATTTATGTATGTTGATATATTACTTGAGGTAAATAATGTGTGTTATGTTAGAAATAAGAGTATCCTTTTGAATGGTAATATGTTTGTTGTATAGAACTTTGGATTGTAGATAAACAAATCAGTACTTTGGTAAATGCAAATCAGTACTGCTAGGAGGAACCCAAATCAGTGTAAAGATATGGATTAATGGAAGGCCATTAGCTAATGTTTTTGCGTTGTCACAGAATCTGTGTGGAACTGTGGAGGTGGACCTGTCCTGGCCAGAGCATCAGGGCAGGGTCGCCAAGTGCCTGTCTGGCTTTACGGTGTTGGGATCCTGATGAAGGAAGTCCAGTAAAGTCATGCAGGTATGGCCACAGCCACTGGATAAGGGGGGTAAGTAACCAAATTTTAATCAGGAAGTAAGGGGGGTCATGGTGCCATATCCTCACTGGTCCTCCTAGGTTTAGGCAATGAGAGTTTTTATGTTTTCTGACATAAAACCTCTCATCGGGGGGGGGGGGGGTCTTGTAACAGGACAAAATTTGTATAACAATTTTCTAAAAGATATTTATTATAATAAAGCATAGCTAGTTAGGAGTGTAGAATTGAGGGTGGGGCAGACGATGTCCATATAAGGTAAGGAATGCACTCCTGCATCTGTGTATGATGAAAAAGTGAATCAGAGTTGAGATGTGGCGGCAGCCAGACTCCGTTATGAACACGTGGAAAGCAAATGATGTCAATCCAAAAGGCGAGATGAGGTGCAGGAATCCGCCTGAAACCAGTTCCAAAGGCAGTAAAGTGAATTAGCGTGGCCATGCGGGCGATGCATAGTCAGTCTAGGACTCACAGTTGAAGTGGACGGTGGCATTGTGATAGCGTAGGTGGGCCTACGCGGGCATTTATGGTAGTCATACCGAGTTTTTGTATAAAAGCAGTGAAAATGTTAAAAATGATAACAGACCAGTGTCAACTAAACTAAAACTAAGAAGGGAGACTCAAATATGGAATTTTAGGACATTTCAATGGTGCTATAGTGAATTGCGTTCGGTGGGACATCAACTGGGAGACCACGTGGCAGATAAGTAATTGTAAAGAACTAGATTAATTGCCCAGCATTAATTGAAACTTGACATCAATTTATATTTTAACTTTTAAACAAAATGTATTGAACTAAAATGAGATCTCAGTAATAGGAGAAAAAAGAGAGAGAGAGCGAGTGTGTGAAAAGGGGAAGGGGAAATTTCATCACAAAGGTACTGATTGCATTATAAGAAATTTTGTTTAATGATTTGCGTTATAAGAAATTTTGTCTAATGATTTGTGTTATAAGAAATTTTGTCTAATGAGTTGTGTTAAAAGAAATTTTGTCTAATGATTTGAGTGGTAATAATTTTTGTTTACTAATCTGGTCTAACAATTTTTTACTATCATTGTGTCTTATGATTTTTGTTTAATAATTTTGTTATCATAATCCAACAAAGAAAAGAAATAGGTTCATTATTACAATAAAATAAGATTTTTTTGTCATAATCATGTGTTAGTTAATTAATATGCCATTTTACCCTATCCTATTCTCTGTATCGACGAGTTCGTCTACACGGCCCTGGGGTTCTTATATAAGAGAATTTTGTTTATTTTGTAAATTATTTCCTTGGGAAGAGTGAAATGGTTTCTAAATTTACTCCTAAAAATGTAGTGGCGGCCCTAGGAACTTTGGGAATCTTCTATTAAGGTAAGTCGTAAGATCGTAATAAGCGGGGTGTCTTCTTCTTGTTTATTTCTACAGTTACAATAGACATTATTTCTTAAAATACTGTTTTAAAATAACATGATTTTCCTTCTTCTTGAAACAGATTTTTGTTATCTAGGATTAAAAGATTTTCACAAGTAAGCTAATACAAAGAAGCCGTCCCTTTATGATAAACTGCAGTGATAGTCGAGTGTAATTAAGGAGCAGAAGTGCACAAGTGCATAGTTTGCACATTCTATTCCATTCCGTTGAGAGCTGGTAGTACGTCTCAACAGCAGACATTTGCAGACTAAAAAACTGATCACCAAGATAGGTTTATATAACATTTGATATGTCACAGAGAGAGAGAGAGAGAGAGAGATAGAGAGAGATCTGTGGAAAGTGAAACGCAAACCTTTTACACAAGTTTTGGTTACTATTCGAAATAAGATTCATATGTTGGCTGCACTTGCTCATAACAATTCTCTTCTTACACCTCAGAGCGACTCCCACCACATCACCATTCCCCTCTAAGCATAAGCGTTTCACGCATTCCCATGCCCTTAACTTTCAATTTTGCTATAGATTCAAAGACCAGATAGAGGAAGACCTCGGAAAGCTGAACATAAGAAACTGGAAAGCCAAGGGATGTAATAGGGAGGAATGGAATCGACTCTTGGAGCATGCCAAGACCCACCAAGGGTTGTAGAGCCACGGTTGATGATATCCTGTTTTATAGGACACTACCACACTCTTTACTTTTTTAACCTATAACTTGACTTTCTGACAGTTTCAGACATTTTACAGCTCCCCACCACTGAAATTTGACTTCTTTTTGTAATCTAGCTATAGTAGTTACTTAATTACAAGAGACAGAAAAATTAAAAGAGGATAACTTACGCATATTTAACATACATACTTACACGTATTGACTTTAGTCTCAATGCAGGTAATTTATGATAAGGGTTCAAGGTCAAATTTATACTACAGTCAAATCTGAAAATTACATTTTTCACAAATTCGTGAACTAATTTTAGACTTTCATTTTATCTCTAAAATATAATTCCTGAAAATTTATATAAAACAAATGAATAGCAATTTCTCTCGTGTAGACTCTTTTGAATTACTTTTTTCATCTCTTTTAGTTCAAGAGATGTTTGTGTTTCTACAACCACTGATTTTGCTATGACTCGGTGTTCAATGTCAGAGTCAGGGAAATTATAGCAAACTGCAACCATTAAATAAGGAAACAAGACACAATTTTGTACACTGTACACTTGGGTTTATTATGCTTGTCTTTTATAGGGAAACAAATCAGCAAAAATGAAATGATCATATACACAACTTATTCAAATCTACAAGATTTCACATGGAATGAGTCAAGAACAATTTTGTTGGCTATCATCTAAACTCAAAAACTTTAGCTGCCTTGTATGCAGGTCACATTTTATATTATCGTTATAAAAATTTCTTCATCATCTTCACCACTCCAAGGACTAGGCCTTAGACTTGATCCAGAACCCATCTCCTCCTTGGTCTACCGACATCTCTCTTCCCAGTAGGGCAATAACCCAAGGCAGCCACAGGTAGACGGATATCAGGCATGGGATTCAAGTGTTCACACCATCTGCTTCTGTGGTCTTCAATCTTCTGGCGCAATGATATAATGTTTAAATCGCATCAATATCCTCGTTCCTTCTCTGATGCAAGAGAGATCAACCTATATTCAGTATTTTAGGACACAAAATTTATATTACATAGTCAAACTCAACTATCGCATATATAGATCAATTTGTGTGCCATACTGACTGCTTCATAATGTCTGCTTTCAGGCTCGCCTTAACTCTTTGAATGAGCAGCATATCAACACATATCCTGCATATGTCCAGCTTAACCACTTGCTTTACACATTATCTGGAAAAGATATTTTTTTAACTATTATATATTTTTGTTGCATATTTAACATCTATTATGCTTTATAAACAGAGAAACATAATTAGATTTTAATTTGGTCTTGTAATTAACCCTTTCACAACTCTAGGCATATATGTATGCCCTGCCACTGGGAAGCCCAGCCGGCTCTAGGCGTACATGTATGCTCGAGGAGTTTTCAACTCATGGATCTCGGCATATATTTATGTTCACTGTTACTGCTATCTGTTGACCTTCCTATGCACCTTTTGCTTCGGTATGCACTCGATAGAGTGTATATGCATCTTTGTTTCAAATTCGCTACCACGGTATTGTTCTCAACTTTGCCTGCTCCTGTACCATTACTTTCTCTCTGTTGAACATCTATCCAGTCTTGTTTGTGCATCTCTTTAGTAAACAGTGGATGTATTGCTTTTACAATGGCACGGAATTATTTATCTGAGAAGGAGGTCATGGAAATATTGATGAGGAGTAGTGACAACGAAGACAACTTTTTCTCGGATGAAGATATGGATGCTCCTGGGCCTTCTCATAATCTTTCAACACCCCATCCAGCTTCATAAGAAAATGAGACATCAGAAGAAGAAGATGATGAAGAAGTAAGAAATCTTCAGAAGCAAAAAAGAATAGTCCTGTGACAAAATGTCACCCTTTTGATAAATTAGTTAGCGGGTTACACATTAGTTTTGAGGACAGGGCAACTCAGATTTTTTTAATATTTTTCCCCTTAGAATGTATTTCTGTCATTTGTACAGAAATAAATAACTATTACAAGTTTATTACTGAAAAAAGTACCATCCCAATTGTCTCGATGTACAGATATTGAGCCTGCAGAATTTATTGCTTTTTGACATGTTCATTGGAAAGGATTTGTTACTACACTAATGCCAGTATTTCCCCAAATTATGGCCAGAGACTGATTTAAACGCATTCTGTGTCTGTTATATTTCTGTGATGATTCGACCCCTTCTCAAGATAGCCTTGTAAAAATACGGCTTATAATGGAACATACAAGAAAAAAATTTAGAGAGGCCTTTAATCCGTTTGAAAATTTAGTAATATACGAATGTCCGATTCTGAAGCTCCAATTCAAGTAGTATATACCAATTAAACATAGCCGTTTCGGTGTTAAAATTTTTGTTCTTTGTGACATAGAAAGCGTTACATTATTTATTACATTGTCTATGCTGGTGCAGGAACAGAAATAACTGGAAATGGTGACTGGGGAAAATCGGGTGATGTTGTAGTAAGTTCGTTGTTGCTGTATTTGAACAAGGGTCACACCATTTGCTCAAATGGTGGTACTCGATTCCTGATTTGTTTTTATGGCTCAATGAGAAATTGACCAATGCCATTGGTGCAGTGAGAAAAAATAAAAAAAAACCTTCTGCCGATGTCTGAGAAATAGAAAAAAATGTGAAATACCATTGAGTCATCTGGAACACTTTTTGCACTGAAATGGATGGACAACAAAGAAGTCCGGATGATTTCTACTACGCTTAGACCAGAGATGGGTTGGAAACTGATAAAAAGAACATACAATGGGCCAAAAAAATAAAACCTGCATATGTGATTGACGATAATAAATCATTGGGTGCTGTGGACAAAACGAACATGATGCAGTGCAGTACAGTGCATACGAAAAACAATAAAGTGGTAAAAAATTTGTTTTCGATGCAAGAACAATGTTTGAAATAAAAAAAAAGCCCTTTGCTAAATTTCACTTAGAACTTATCTGCCAGATGCTGGATAAATTTCATGGGGAATTAGAAAAAAACAGCTGGATGAAGAACAAGAAATGATGCATCTCCATTTCGACTAGAACACGAAGATGGACGTTACCCAACGTTTTTTCCACGAACAGAAAAAAAGAAATGCCACAAAGACAGTGTGTTGTCTGCACATCTCATTCGCAAAGAAAACTGACACGAATTAGATGCAAAAAGTGTGATGTTGCACTTTGCATGGTCCCATGTTTCGAAAAATATCATACATTAAAAAATTATTAGACGTAATAATTTATAAAAATTATGATGTAACGATGTACTGTAACTTCAAAATAATATAACAATTATAGCCTTTATAAAATGAAAAGTAATTCATACAGAAAAAAAAAGTTTCTAACTCAGCCTGCATTAAAAATGAGGATGGAAAACTTTTAAATAAAGCAGCATAATCGTTATGAGACAAAGTTTGTGTGCGTGTGGGCAGCAGGAAGACTACTGAGACTGCTTAGTCTACAAGCGTCCCACTGCTGCGACAGCTGTAAGCCTTTCCACCACCAAGGTCGCTCACCTCTCCTCCCCCTGCAATAAGATTAAAACATAAATATAATATAAAATAATATTAATTGATGACTCGTTGGGCACTTGGTGAAACATATTAATACAAAGGTTTTGTAAAATATATAGAAACACTTGGTAAGTTTCACAAATTTTTTAATTAACTCTGACAGCTGTTTCGACTAACTTCGACTCCACTATGGCCACATTGTCCGATATAAATAGCATCACATTCTGCACAGTGTATTTCATAAACTCCATTTTTCACCAGTAGGTTGATGAATTTTTATGTATGACTTGAAGGGTTATTACGGTTATAATAAAACGCCATTTTACTAACTTCGTCTGTTGTTTCTTTATTAATAGCAGAGTAGCCAACATAACCATAATACAAAATCATTTTGATATTATAATTAAATATGGTAAGTAACATAGGCTATATAAAAAGTACAAATATTTAACACTCTCCCTTAATATCAAAATGTTTTAAAATAAAGTACAAAAGAAATTGACTGCATAATTTGTTAGTTTTTTAATGATATTGCATATTGACTTAATAAAACAAAATAGCCTACTTTAATTTAACTTACAATAAGGCTACCATATATTTGTTGCTTCTTTTTAAACAAATTCATAATAATCTGTCATAGTCTATCTAATGACAATTTTTTTTAGTTTTTTTTTTTAATCTTAGAAAAATACAATTTACAAAGTTTGATTTTTTTTTTTTTTTCAAGAATGTTTACTAGCTTACATAATTTTAAGCAAAATGTTTTTAAATCTTTCAAACTTGGTGTTTGATAATGGTTTGGTAAACACATCGGCTAACTGATTCTCTGAACAACAGTATTTGATATCAAATAGTCCATCATGAAATTGTTCACTCACATAGTGAAATCTGACATCTATGTGTTTGCTCTTTCTACTCAATTGTCCAGATTTTATTAGTTTTATTGCACTTTGATTATCAACATTCAATGTAGTATTTACAGTTTTGTTTGTCAACTCCTGGATGAATGTTTTGATGTATTTGATTTCTTTGCAGCATTCAGCAGCAGATATATATTCCGCTTCTGTTGTTGATAAGGCAGTTATGGGTTGTTTTCTAGAACTCCATACTATTGGTGCGCCTCCTAACATTAGGACGTATCCACTAGTACTTTTTCTATCTTTCACATCTCCTGCGTAATCTGAGTCACAAAATGTTTCAATTTCTATATTGTTTGATTTTATTGCAGGAAAAAATATTCCCAGATTTTGCGTTCCTTTTAGGTACCTTAAAGTTCTTTTCACATTTTGTACATCTTTCTTTTCTGGTTTTTCCAAAAAACGACTTTCGTAATTGACAGCAAATGCCATATCAGGTCTGGTTTTATTTGTCATGTAGAGGAGACTTCCAATGGCTTCTCTGTAAGGAAACTGTATTCCTTCGTTGTCAATTACAGTAGTCTTCTCTTCTTGTACAATTGGGGTTTTTACTGACTTACAGTTTGTCATATTAAAATTAGTGAGTACTTGATTTGCATAATTTGTTTGTGTAATGTAAATTCCTTCTTTCTTTCTAGTTATCTCCATTCCAAGATAAGTGGATGGCTTTTCACTACTTGTCATTTCAAAGTTTTCTTTAAGTTTTTCTAGTAGATTCTTCATTTTTTCAGGATATTTTCCCATCATGATTCCATCGTCAACATGGATAGCTAAATATAAGTAATTCTTGGTGTCTTTAAATATACATTGATCTGTTTTGAGTTGTGTAAGTCCTTCATTTTTAAGAAATGATGTGAGTCTTTTATTCCATTGATTTGGTGCTTGTTTTAGTCCATATAAGGCTTTGTTTAGCCTACAAATTTTTCCTTCTTCATCAAATCCTTCTGGTATTCTCATATAGATTTCATATTCCAGTTCTCCGTACAGGAATGCAGTTTTGACATCAAAAGTCTGAATAACAAGATTTTCTTGAGCAGCTAAGGAAAATAAAACTCTTAACGAAGCACTTTCAACAACTGGACTAAACGTATCTTTAAAATCCAAATTTCCTTTTGTTTGTTCGCAGCCTCTTACTACTAGTCGAGCTTTATATGTGCCGTCATCTTTTATTTTGAAGATCCATCTACTAGTTAGTATTTCTTTTTCTGCAACTTGTTTTTCATCGACTATCTCCCAGGTGTTATTCTTGTTCAAAGATTCCTTTTCATTTTTAATGGCTAACTTCCATTTTTCTTTATCATTTCCTGTCATACATTCACTGAAAGTAAGCATCACTTGTCCATCTTGAAGATTGTCTTCATATCTAGTAGGACGTTTAATATTTACCCTTGGTCTTAAATTGTAACGTTGTTCTTGTTCATGTTGTTCATTTGTATTAGGCCTATCAGTTTCTAGTCCAATTTCTTCTAGGCCTATTTGATTTTCTTCGACTGGGTTATTCCCTTTTTCTTCATTTACGTTTTCTTCTTCAATGATTTCTTCCATATATTCTTCTTGATTACATGGTACTATTTCTGGTATTTCTTCTGCTTTTGATTTTACAGACTCCCTTTTGAAGACAACATCTCTTGAAACAAAAATATTTCTTTTCACTGGATCCCACAATCTGTATCCATTCAGTGTGTATCCCACAAAAATACTTTTCTTACTCCTGCTGTCGAGTTTCTTAAGCCGCCCTAAAACTTTAGCATAAGCTACTGAACCAAATGTCTGAAGTCTTGATAGGTCAGGTGTCTTACTATACCATTTCTCTGCAGGTGTTGTATCTAATGTGACAGTTGGACTTCTATTGAGTAAATACGCAGATGTTAGGATAGCTTCCCCCCACATTTCTTTGGGTAATTCAGAGTCGAAAAGCATTGCTCTAGCTTTTTCCATGAGTGTTCGATTCATTCTTTCCGCTGTGCCATTTAACTGCGGCGAATAGGGTACTGTATAATCGATAACAATTCCTCTTAATTTACACCATTGTCTAAGACCAGAGGCAATGTATTTACCCCCATTATCACACACCTTATTTTAGAAGTTTTAAGATTGAAATGAGCTTCAGCTTCATTAACATACTCTTTTAAAAATGTGAAAACCTCATTTTTAGATTTTAAAAGATACACTTTACAAAAGTGAGTATTATCATCAACACATGTCAAGAAATATTTTTTACCATCATGCGTCTAGGTTCTATTGGACCACACAGATCAGAATGTATTATTTGTAAAGGTTTAGAAGCTCTGTCTCTTACTGAATTGAAAGAAGATCTCACTTGTTTAACTTTGAGACAAATGTCACAAAAAATATCTTCACATACATTTAAATTAGCTGAAATACCTCGAGACATTTTAGACAAGTTTTTTAAATTACGAAAACTTATGTGACCTAATTTCCTATGCCATTCCATAGCTTCACTACTTTTAGTTTTACCCCTATATTGATCAACACTTACGGGTACATCTGTTTGTTTGACATTTATATTAGCCTTAGGTCTACATTTATTTTGTTCAGTGTTACTTACAGCAGCTACTTTTGGAACACTTTCATTCTCAGTTAGGTTAACTACATACAAACAATTTTTGTTTTTACTACCTTCTAAAATTACATAATCATCTTTCAATATTTGAACTTTGTTTCTAGTAAATAATACCTTACCACCATTTTCAGTAATTGCATTGACAGACATCAAATTATTACTTAATTCAGGAACATATGAGACATTTTTTAAAATACACTGTTCTGAGTCGACATAGCCTACAGCTAGTGATTGCATACTCTGATTTTTCTTTGCAACAGATATGTCTTTATTACATGATTTTACATTTTCAAGGATGGATAAGTCGTTTGTCATGTGGTTTGGAGTACAACCGCTATCTACGATAAAAGTTTTACTTGGAATAATGCTATTTTGATTTACACTGCTATAGCCTACTGTAACTGGTGAATGAGTTTTAACGGTTTTAGTTAAAAAGGCAGTTTTACTATCATTAGGCCTATTGGGCTTTGCTTTATATTTGTTACGGAAATAGCAATCTTTATCAGTGTGATTAGTTTTCTTACAAATACTACATGATACTTTAGGTTTAAAGGATTTATTTTTTAAGAAACAGTCCTTTTCATAATGATTTGACTTTTTACAGTAATTACAAAACTTAGATTTGTTGTTTGGACAGTTCTGACGGATATGACCGGTATCTTTACATGTATAACATCTTACTTCTCTAAGCATACCTTGAGATTTTATTTTAAAAGCTACACTCTCACTATCACTCGATGACTTCGCTTCTTCTTGTATCAGCCTAGCCTTCAAGTTCTCCAAGGTTCTGTCCGTTGAGTTCGTCGAGTCCCACGCACTTGAAAAATGTTTGTAATATTCTGGAAGAATGCTCAGAATTTTGGTGATTATCATTGTGTCGTCTACTTTCTGGTCGAGTCGATTGAGCTTGTATGCGACGTTCTGAATATAGGCTAAGTTAGACATCATGTCCTTTTGGTTGTCAAACTTGTAGTTGTAGAATTCTTGTAAAAGAGAGCATTTTTGTTGTGATGTGTCTCTTTTATAAATGTTAGATAATGTTTCAAACATTTCCTTTGATGTTTCACATGTGACTAAGTGCAATTTTACTGGATGTTCAATGGTCATAAGTATAATGTGTTGGGCTTTAGCGTCCTTTAATTTCCATGTCTTTACCTTGTCTGTATCTTCACCTTGTTGCTCCAAAGTTTCTGTACCATTTACAATATCCATAAGTCCTTTGGCTTTGAATAACACTTTGACCTCGAAATCCCACATTGTATAAGCGTCGGCATCTTTAAGTTTTTGTATATTGTTTATTTCACTTTCGCCACTAGACATTTTTACGCGACCTCAATTAACACGATTTAATTTTACGATTTTTACTGGTTAAGGCTTTAACTGGGCACATAACCTGATGAATTTTTATGTATGACTTGAAGGGTTATTACGGTTATAATAAAACGCCATTTTACTAACTTCGTCTGTTGTTTCTTTATTAATAGCAGAGTAGCCAACATAACCATAATACAAAATCATTTTGATATTATAATTAAATATGGTAAGTAACATAGGCTATATAAAAAGTACAAATATTTAACATAGGTTACATTTTTCTTTATTATTGACTAGTAGTGGAAAAAGTTTTTTTTAACTATGACTTTGTTTCTTTAATATTTTCATTCTCAATTATTCTGGGTGACTCTATTATTTATAACATTTAACTTACAAATGGGTGATTAAAATATAATCTTACCCCCCCGCTGACTCTAACAATCACCAACGATTTTACCCAGTATGACACCCATCTCTCAAAACATCTATCTCCACCAACTTACTACTCTAACTCCCATTTACCCATTCTACCCCTACAACAAAATACTCTCTACCCATTTGTACTCAGGATGTGTATTCCCTCAACTCACCACCGTGCTCCACCTCTTGCCCATCCTATTTACCCGCCAATCACTCCCTGAAAACCCACTGCTACCCGCCACAACGCCTGTCGTTGCGGACTCCTTATCACACCACCCCCCTTTACAAAATCGCCATCAACTAATTACTCTCCCATTAATTCCCTTTCATCTACAAAATATCACCTGGTTTATTACCCCAATATATTGCTCTCATTACTTTACATATTTTCCCCACAGCTACTGTGTCACTATTACTTCTCGAATTCTACCTTATGTTTATTCCCACAATAATATTATTCTCTCTAGTACCCCTTTTATCTCAACATGGACTGATTTAAATGTCCTAATGTTATTATTTAAATAATAATCACCCAAAATCAAACTTTACCACATGGTACATTTTAACTCTTGAAAACTCACAACTATCTCAATTCATTTTACCATTTAATTCACAATCTATTATACCAATTGGAAATCTATTATTCAAACATTAATTATATTCAATTTTCATTATATTCAAAAAACATTTAATTACACTGAAAAATTTGCAAATCATTTATAAGGGACATATTACATTTATAATTCCAGCAATCAGCTGATTTTCTTGGCAAGGTGAATGACCTTACTACAGATATATTTCGAAATTATATAAAGTACATATGTTCAAAATTCTTACCACTAACATATTAACAATAATGACACAATAAAACACACTAAACAGAATCTGATAAATATCTTATATACTTGAAAGTCTTTTGAGTGTTAGCAAAGTCTTTTCTGAAATCATTACACAAAGCACATCACATTAAAATCACTTACTCCTAAACAGCCTACCTAGTACAGTATTATTTTTTAATCAAAATAAAACATTATAATTGACTCGATCACTTAAAATTGGTTGCTCTCATAGGGACATAAATCGCTACTCATTGAGACATAGTCATAGCAACAGTTACTGAACAGCTCTATGGATTGTCAACCCCCAACTCTCTCTATAGAGTCGTGTTATAAGTTGACCGCCCACTGTTTACAGAGGTCGTCACCCTCTCGCTGCATTTACAGCTACACTCCCACTACATTGTTACTTAAAGTCTCCCCTTTTTCCCAGTTACAATTAGGTAACCACCCGCCGGATGAACCGGATCGAGCGTTTGCCTTATGCACAAATGCTATATCTGTGCGCCTGGCTTGTAATGGCCAGCTCCTTTTCCACACACACTATTGTTTTCTGATGGTGGACTGTTGTCCATTTGCATTCCCAAGAACTGAAGTTACATGTATAAGGTATAGTCGCTGACTATACCGTTCTTGGTTCAGCGTTACAAAAAAATTCGGTATTACTAACCTCCAATCCCTCTCTCTACCCTCTACTCTCTTAAACAAACTCCCATTAAACACCTGAAAATATTGTTTATACCCCAATTCATCTAATTCTGATTCTACACTGGTTATAATTTTATTTAGTTTACTATCCTCTCTTTACATTATGTTTATATCTTTCAATTCTTCCCCAAAAAGTTTATCTTCCCTGGATAGCCTATAAATCTCTATTTCTTTAATATCTCTACCGGTTCTATTTCTATCTGTGTCTACTCGTGATAATGTGTCAAGTACCCTGTTCTCTACCCCCTTAATGTATTCCCAAGACAAATTGTACTCTTGGAGCGCTAAAACCCACCTGGTTATCCGGCTGTGTGTGAGCTTGCAAGTGTTCAGGAACAACAGCGCTTTATGGTCCGTCCTGATGATGGTGTTACTGCCCAGCAGATATATACGGAACTTCTTTACTGCAAACACTATGCTGAAGAGCTCCTTCTCTATAGTTGTATAGTTGTGTTCTGATGCTAGCAACGTCCGGCTGATGAAAGCAATGGTATGATGTTCTCTCGCCTCGTCCTCTTGATATAGTTCGGCTCCTAGTGCTATATTACTAGCGTCTGTCTGTAAATAAAAATTATTATTGAAATTTGGGTGGTTCATTAAAATCATATCGGCGAACTTATTCTTAATTTTGCAGAACGCTTCTCTTTTATTTTCCCCCCATTTCCATGGTTTGTTCTTCTGCAACACGGCGCTAAGTCTCGCCGTTGTCTGAGCGTAGTTTCGCTGGAATTTCCTGTAAAAATTACATAGACCAAGAAAACTTTGTAATTGCTTTATGTTTTTAGGCTCCGGGAACGTCATGATGGATTCTACTTTGTCCGGATTAGCCCATATTCCCGTAGGTGTTATGATGAATCCTAGAAAATGTATTTCAGTCTGTAAAAATTTTGATTTATCCCAATTCACAGTCAAACCTCCCTGGTACAACTTTTCCAACACATACTCTAAATGTTCTACATGCTCCTCAAATGTTCTGGAAGCTATCAGAATGTCATCCACATATATAGTCAAAAAATCTAAATTCTGGGGCTGAAAAATTTCATCAAGACACTTAATAAAACTAGCTATGCTGGTGTTCAATCCAAACGGTAAACGAGTAAACTTATAATTTTTTCCGTTAAATAAAAATGCAGTATACTTGCGACTATTTTGAGCTAGCGGTACCTGCCAGTAACCTGCCGTCAGGTCCAACGACGTCATATATTTCACTCCACTGAACTTCTGAAAAATTTCTTCAATTGCCTCAGGGGACTCTCTATCAGGAATAATAATTTGGTTTATCTTTCTCGCGTCTAGGCATAATCTAACTCTCCCATCTTTCTTTATAACTACCACTAAAGGGTTGGAATAGGTTGACACCGACCTCTCTATAATACCACCCTCTAACATTCTATCCAATTCTAACTGTACTGCCCCCCCTTTTTGAATATGGTACCGGATAACTTCGTTGTACATATGGCGCATGCTCCCTCACCTTTAGTTCACACTCATAACCTTTTGCCCTTCCTGGTTCCCCGGCAAACACTCCCCTAAAACCCTCGACTACCCGCCACAAAGCCTCATGTTGAGAACTCCCCATTGCGCCACCCTCACCACAAAATTTAACCACTCTATCCGCCCATATTCTCTCCTCACTCTCATCACTCACTCTCTCTCTACACATATTCATACTAAATTCCGTATCTATCTATGACCCTATTTGGTATAACCCTTATACCCGAAATCTTTACTGTATCTAATACCCGTTCAAAATTAACTGTTATTTGTTTACCTTCATTGTTCAATTCTAAAATTCTCTTTCTGAAATTGATTACCGCATTATTCCTGATCAGAAAATCATTACCCAATATTACTTCTAAGTTTAAGCCCCTTACAACTAAGAATGTATTTTCATAACTTTCCCCATTTATTACTATATTCAACTGGACTTGTGTTGTAACCCGTTTACTTCTAACACCCGTAATGCCTACAATGGTTACCCCTGCAACTGGCAAAGCTGGAATATTTTTGTTAGTTTCTCTTAATTTGTTTAGTACGTGTTCCGCTATTACTGATACTTCACTACATGTGTCTATAAGTGTCATGACTGGCTTACCTTCTATTTCCAGTTTTACCTCCGTCAACCATGCTTCTGGTCTCATCGTTCCCGTCTCCTCTTCTTCCATTAATTCGGTAGCCATGTCCGTGTGAATTGTGCGATTCCTGTATTCATTTCCATGGACCCCGCGGTTATCTATCGACAATGGCCGGGCCTCCTCATCCATTGTCCTTATCAGTTTTCCGTCCTCTCAGCCGTATTTCTGGGCGTTTACACTCTTCCCGTCTGCTGATTTCCTCCTTCGTTTCTTGTATTCTCGGCTCGTCCTTCGCTGTTTCTCTGCTGTGTGTTGTTGAATCTCTGCTGCATCCTCGACTGATGACCGGGTCTCGCCTTCCTACATCTATAACAAAAATCACGGTCAGCATAATTTTCTCCGGGACACCCATCACATTTCCACCTCGGATATTGTCTGTTTGGCTCTCAACCATTATGTGTAGTTCCCACGTTTTGTCCTCCTCTTGGTGCATAACTCCCTCCATTGTTCACATTGGGTTGTTGTGGACGTCTGCTGTCTTCCTGGTCCCTAATATTTTGAAAAACATCCAATATTTTTTCTAATTCATTTATGTCACTTACCTCTCTCGTCATCAACGTGATCTGTACCTCTCTCGGTAAATGTTTGCTGACATGGCATACAAATGACTGGAATGGCAACGGTGGTTCTAAGTATTTTGCTTCGTTAAATAGTCTCATTGTATATACTGTAATATTATTATTTCTCCCAAATTTCCCAGTTCCCATTATCTGGCTGCGCAATATCTCCTGCTCCTCTTCTGACCAGTATTTATTACGAAAAGCTGTTTCAAAATTTTTATACCTTTCCCATTTATTTCTATGTATCTCCGCCCATATCTCAGAATTATCCTTAAAGCATTTTAAAATTTTTATAAGTTTAGCCTCCCGACTACTACTGTTAAATTTGTTAAATTCCCGTACTCTATTTAAAATTTGCATTGGATGCACTCTACGATTCTCACTACAAAAAGTTTCGAGTTCAATTTCATTATTTACATCTCTTGTAATCAATACACGTTCAGTAACATTGCTTAATTGTTGGTTTATTACTGAACTTAACTCATCTTTCACACTATTAATGCTCTGTTCAATTGAATATAATTTTTTATCATTACTACATTCAGATTGAATGCTATTTTTTGTTATTACATTAATGGATTCATTTAATGCCTGTATTTCTGTCTTACAGGTATTTTCAATTTCATTGATCTTAACGTCTGTATTATTTTTATGTTCATCGATATTCTGATTCATTTTTTCAATTGTCACTACTACACTATTAAACTTACATTCGGTTTCAGTACTACATTTATTTATTTTAAATTATATTTCATTATTATATTCATTTACTGAACTTATTAATTTCTCATTATTCTCATGCATTTGTTTAGCAATTCTTTCTGACATACGACTATCTATCTCATTAATTTTAATGTCTAAGTTTGTTATTGAACTATCTACTTTAGTAGTCAACTCATTACGTTTACTGGCAAATTCTTCATTATTGTTTTCAAAACGCTTATTGATCTCACTAATATGGTTTTTTAATTCACTAAAATTGTTTTCACATTTTACTTTCTGTTCATGTATTTCATTAATCAATTTATCAAATTTTTTGTCAAAACGATCATTTAATGCATCAAATTTCCTACTATTATCATTAGACATTTGTTTGATCTCATCTTTTAAACTAATATTTTGGTTAGACATCAGTTTAATTTCCCCCATTATCTCCCGCAACCAATTCTCAGTTTTAATACATTCTCTGGCCGAGACGGGAGTTGTATGAACTCTCGTCTCGTCCATAACAGCTGATTCTGTCCAGCTTTCTTGATTTACTATAGGAGTTTCTAACTGAATTTCTGACTCACTTATAACCGTCGAGTCAGACAAACTGACTTTGTTCTCTGTATTTTCCATTTTTTATAAATTTAATTAGTCTTTATTATATATAACTTAGTTGTTGGTTATTATATCACTTAGTTATTATCTAAACAAAATCTCATAACTTACCTTTAAACAGTTTTTTACATCTTAACCTATACTCACACATCTCGTAATTTTAAACTTTTTTCTATTACCAAAACCCGCCTACTATCACCACCTATTTTGTACTTCAAATTAGGCCTAAACCCATATGAATTATTAATTCATCTGAGTTATCCTGGCAGGGTCACCAATTGTTACTGTTCTTTACTATCTACTTACCACGTACTTACCGCCACTCTGACTTACCGCTCACAGAAGATTCCAAACTAATAATAGGTCGCCACGATGTTTTCGGCTTTACATCGAAACCTTTAAAACACTTTTATTTAATAATTGCCAGGTTCGTTAGGCGAAATTTTCCATACTGGATAGGTGATGGTAATGTGACGTATTAATTAACTTAACACATGGTTATGCTATTAATTCATTTTATTAACATTCATTGCAAACTTATATTCTCCTCCACTTTCATCAAACTCTTTATTTCAGGTTATACTTTAAAAACATTCTGTCAAAATTACATTGATTTTACTTCTTTCTCTATTTTTGTTTAACCATAGAACTGTCAAATAATTGTATAGCGTTTTACTTTTTCTTTTTCTAATATCAAAACATATGCGTCTAAATATATAAAAAACTTCACTAACTTTTTGTTACTGCGGAACTGTGTACGGAGCGGTCAGAAATCTGTAGGGCACTTGCGTGTTTTAATGCCGATCGCCGAGGACTCCTACGAATAGCATGACGCACGCGTTCAACATTCTCTGGGGTTCGAACAGTACGCTGTTTCCCTGGTGGTATCTTCTTTCAGGCAGAGGCCGTTTCCCGAAAATTCGCCACCCACAACAGTATGGTATTGCGGCTTGGAACACTGACATTTCGATGAATGCTGAAACGGCGGCGAAAAGCTCGCTGCGTAACAATAACTGACTCATTGTTTTTAAAAAACGTTTCCACTACGAACACACGATGTTGTGCTGACCAACGCTCCATGGCGACTGAAATGCTTTGAGCTGTCGAACACATGAGCGCAAGCTCGATTGCAGCGCTCCATGCTACACTCCACAGAACTACTTCAAAAATCGTCAGGTTCCTCTGCCGGACCCTGTAAATAAACTAGGGTGACCTACATTCCAGCGAACAGCTGATCGTTTAAATAGAAACTAATGCAAATGTTTAATAATCACTGTTAATAAATGTTTAACATGAACTAAACTGTGTAGGCGATAATTGTGTATAGTATAGTAGAGCAAGTATTTTCTCCGTGACAACAATTAAATAATATAGTGACTTAATTTCAAATAAATAAATGACTTAGTTAACCCTCCATTGTTAGGTAAAGTATTAAAACCCCATGCCCCAAATCAGTAAACTTTTAAACTGAGCAAAACTGAAAACAAAGTAAATAACGTGTCCTAAATAAATATGGTAATTCGATAGGAAATAATTCTAAGTAAGTTTCTTAAATCTCCCCTAAAGTAAATAATAAATAAATAAAGAAAAAGGGTAAGTTTCTTAGAAAGAGACCAAAAGCGAAAATAATAATAAGCGAATAATAATTGCTTTAAATAATAAGGCTGAATAAATCTTAATTTAAACTAAATTGTGTAAAGTGTAGCAGTAAATAAGGGAAAAGAAAATAATAATAAAAGTATAGTTGAATAGTGTAAACACCCGGTCGTGGCCTGTTTGAGAAAAATAAAGCGTGTTGAGAAATGTAGTAAGCAGCCACCCTCCCCCTATTGTTATGAAATGGTAGCATCGCTAAACTAAGTAAACCACCGCGTGTATAATACAATGCGTCCAGTGTTTGTCCCCTCCTACATAGTTAGTAACAGCTGATCATTTAAAGAGAGAATAAAAACTATCTTTGTGAAATTCCGCTTCTCTCAGTAGCGTAAGAAATTAGGATTAGAAATAATCTAAAGTGGAGTATGGGATCCGCTTTAGGTTATATTAGAGGTAATTTTATGATATATAAAAGAATTATATATGTAACGTAACATAGTCACAACGGCACCGACTGAAAAGGGTAATGATGGTGCAAAAAAGTGTGCCAAGGTAATCATTAGAGAGTGCTGAAAGCTAACTTGTGTAGTTAGAGTAAGCCGATGTCAGTCGGGCCACGGTATTGTGAGTTACGGGAAAGTAGGGAAATTAGTATTAAGAATTAAAATTTAAGTTAGCATTTTAAGAAACGAGACAAAGGGAATTTCACGAATGAGAACAAGACAAGAAATAAAGTTAAAGTGAGATAGAGAAAACAAACCGTGTACTAAATTAAACTTCACACAGTAACGGCAAGCATACTCCCAGTACCCCACTTTTGAATTTTCCTTACTAAAATTCCCAATGTCGATTTTAAGCGGCAGAGTATGTGACGATTTAATTGGTAATAAAAAAATTTAATAATAAAAAATTAGAAAGCAAATAAGTAGTTTTTAAATCGCACAATTAAACCTAATACCCCTGTACTAACTCAGAATAAGTACGAGATTTAAATGGAAAAAGATCTAACTAAACAAGTAATAAAAAATCGTATTGTTAATAGTTAATAATATTACAGTTAACCCTTTAGTAAATCATCATGCGTTGACCTGTTTAATTCCGGACACAACGTGCTTAGCGAACCGTCTGTAACTTAGAAATATTTGAAAATCGTAATGTAAGTAATTAATAATTTGAAGGCACAAATAGTAGTTAAAAATAATTCCTGTAAACTAAATAAGTCTAAATAATTTGTTTCATCTTGCTATAAGAATGTCTATTTAAATAAAAGTCGGAACTATATTATGGCGGAGTACTCGCTCCATTTCGTTGTTATGTACCAGTCGTATCAAGTTAAGAGTTACGATGCGGCGTTCAGACAGTACACACCTCCAAACGAGGGCTCTTCAAAAGTGTGGTATGTAAACTTTAAAATAACGGTTAACTACCACAAAAAACGTGGGGAGCTAGTGATTTTTAATGTATATGATGTAGAAAAAGTTTGTTCAAGAAATGTAGTAATATAAGAAAAATTACCAACACGTAAACAAGGTGACGTCTCTACTTAAGATGTAAACTCCAGTACAACTCTACATGTGAATATGTGACCTGCCAAATTGCACATACGGACGTCTACAACCCATACGACGCTGACCAGGACCAGCGTGGATCAACCCAACTTCATGCAGCATGCATCAATCTACTCACTAATACGGCTATTAGATATTCACCAGAGACACGACACAGATGACTACCCCGACTACCAGAATTCCGAAGAGTCACACCCGAGGACGAGGACAGCAAAGCTTATTTTAGAGGTGACTCGATAGCTTGGCTATCGAGAATTAATTACATTTGAAACATAACTTTTATAGATGAAAGAGACTTTTCAAAGACAATAATTTTCTCTAAGCAATAAATAAAACCAAAGAAATGTAAATTGTAGTAGTGAAAATCATACGTTGTAACGTTAATATTGAAATGTAAATTATAATCCCTTTAATAAATAATACCATTCTTCAAATGGTTAATGTAATCTTGCAAGCTCTTAGATGAGCATAGTATAATTCAGACGTCTTTACTATATTTAAAGCAGACTCGGATCCGAGGTAAATTACATGATCTATATGATCCCTTGTTTTACAGAAAACCCTTTTTAAATTTTTATGTTATGGGATCTTTTTGTATAAATTGTTAATAAAGAGATGTCATCTTATTACACTTTGAAGTGAGTGCATAAATCAGTGGAATACTTGTGTCCTAATAATTAGCGTAAATATTATTGTTGTTTGTGTTGAGTTTAATTTCAGTTCGTTACAACGTAGGCAGCCTGTATAATTGGCTAGCGTCAATTATGATGGATTCCCTGGATTTGTAAAGTAGCCGGGAACGTTACAAAGATGCGCCACTCTGCTGTTTTATATAAAAGGTTTGTAAGCATCGTGACGCAAACAAAGATACGTCACTCTGATAATTAAAAATAATTGTTAAGTAGTAAAAGAGATAACTCTCTGCTGATCTATGCACTCAGTTACTGTATTTCATGTTAATATTAATTTTCATAAATTAATTTCATAAATAAATTCACCTTGTGAATTTATTTTATACAAGATTACTCACTAACTTGCGTATGATGTAATTTATTTAAGATACGCAAAATAATACAGACTATCATTGTATTACTCCAATGCAAGTACGTACATGAATTTTAGTGCTCGTCAAACTGTTCAGTCTTTAACAGGTATATACTGTGACAATTCGAAACCTGTAGTTTCCTGAATATGCCTGCATAGAATGTAAGTGTATGTCTGTCGTCTCGGTAAGAGAAATATAAACACCTGTCTAAAGTAGACCCGGTTAATTACGTGTAAAGAAATTCGTAACTTAATTTTGTTACAAAAAAAATTAAAAATAATTTCAAAAATTAAAGGTGGAAAGTAAGACAATTAATTACTAAACTCAGACTGTCACAACCGTAATACACTTGTAACTTGTAAAGCGTGTTTTGTTGAATCAGATTCACCCCCTTAGTGCAACTCTCTTCCCCTGTTGAAACCGGTTGAGAAAGATAGCCTTAGCTATTGTTAAAGAGAACAATACTTAAGCGTAATCCTCGCATTCCCACGCATACAAGTACCTTGTCATTGTTTACTAAATATACTAGGGTGACCTACATTCCAGCGAACAGCTGATCGTTTAAATAGAAACTAATGCAAATGTTTAATAATCACTGTTAATAAATGTTTAACATGAACTAAACTGTGTAGGCGATAATTGTGTATAGTATAATAGAGCAAGTATTTTCACCGTGACAACAATTAAATAATATAGTGACTTAAATTTCAAATAAATAAATGACTTAGTTAACCCTCCATTGTTAGGTAAAGTATTAAAACCCCATGCCCCAAATCAGTAAACTTTTAAACTGAGCAAAACTGAAAACAAAGTAAATAAAGTGTCCTAAATAAATATGGTAATTCGATAGGAAATAATTCTAAGTAAGTTTCTTAAATCTCCCCTAAAGTAAATAATAAATAAATAAAGAAAAAGGGTAAGTTTCTTAGAAAGAGACCAAAAGCGAAAATAATAATAAGCGAATAATAATTGCTTTAAATAATAAGGCTGAATAAATCTTAATTTAAACTAAATTGTGTAAAGTGTAGCAGTAAATAAGGGAAAAGAAAATAATAATAAAAGTATAGTTGAATAGTGTAAACACCCGGTCGTGGCCTGTTTGAGAAAAATAAAGCGTGTTGAGAAATGTAGTAAGCAGCCACCCTCCCCCTATTGTTATGAAATGGTAGCATCGCTAAACTAAGTAAACCACCGCGTGTATAATACAATGCGTCCAGTGTTTGTCCCCTCCTACATAGTTAGTAACAGCTGATCATTTAAAGAGAGAATAAAAACTATCTTTGTGAAATTCCGCTTCTCTCAGTAGCGTAAGAAATTAGGATTAGAAATAATCTAAAGTGGAGTATGGGATCCGCTTTAGGTTATATTAGAGGTAATTTTATGATATATAAAAGAATTATATATGTAACGTAACATAGTCACAACGGCGCCGACTGAAAAGGGTAATGATGGTGCAAAAAAGTGTGCCAAGGTAATCATTAGAGAGTGCTGAAAGCTAACTTGTGTAGTTAGAGTAAGCCGATGTCAGTCGGGCCACGGTATTGTGAGTTACGGGAAAGTAGGGAAATTAGTATTAAGAATTAAAATTTGAGTTAGCATTTTAAGAAACGAGACAAAGGGAATTTCACGAATGAGAACAAGACAAGAAATAAAGTTAAAGTGAGATAGAGAAAACAAACCGTGTACTAAATTAAACTTCACACAGTAACGGCAAGCATACTCCCAGTACCCCACTTTTGAATTTTCCTTACTAAAATTCCCAATGTCGATTTTAAGCGGCGGAGTATGTGACGATTTAATTGGTAATAAAAAAATTTAATAATAAAAAATTAGAAAGCAAATAAGTAGTTTTCAAATCGCACAATTAAACCTAATACCCCTGTACTAACTCAGAATAAGTACGAGATTTAAATGGAAAAAGATCTAACTAAACAAGTAATAAAAAATCGTATTGTTAATAGTTAATAATATTACAGTTAACCCTTTAGTAAATCATCATGCGTTGACCTGTTTAATTCCGGACACAACGTGCTTAGCGAACCGTCTGTAACTTAGAAATATTTGAAAATCTTAATGTAAGTAATTAATAATTTGAAGGCACAAATAGTAGTTAAAAATAATTCCTGTAAACTAAATAAGTCTAAATAATTTGTTTCATCTTGCTATAAGAATGTCTATTTAAATAAAAGTCGGAACTATATTATGGCGGAGTACTCGCTCCATTTCGTTGTTATGTACCAGTCGTATCAAGTTAAGAGTTACGATGCGGCGTTCAGACAGTACACACCTCCAAACGAGGGCTCTTCAAACGTGTGTTATGTAAACTTTAAAATAACGGTTAACTACCACAAAAAACGTGGGGAGCTAGTGATTTTTAATGTATATGATGTAGAAAAAGTTTGTTCAAGAAATGTAGTAATATAAGAAAAATTACCAACACGTAAACAAGGTGACGTCTCTACTTAAGATGTAAACTCCAGTACAACTCTACATGTGAATATGTGACCTGCCAAATTGCACATACGGACGTCTACAACCCATACGACGCTGACCAGGACCAGCGTGGATCAACCCAACTTCATGCAGCATTACATCAATCTACTCACTAATACGGCTATTAGATATTCACCAGAGACACGACACAGATGACTACCCCGACTACCAGAATTCCGAAGAGTCACACCGGAGGACGAGGACAGCAAAACTTATTTTAGAGGTGACTCGATAGCTTGGCTATCGAGAAATAATTACATTTGAAACATAACTTTTATAGATGAAAGAGACTTTTCAAAGACAATAATTTTCTCTAAGCAATAAATAAAACCAAAGAAATGTAAACTGTAGTAGTGAAAATCATACGTTGTAACGTTAATATTGAAATGTAAATTATAATCCCTTTAATAAATAATACCATTCTTCAAATGGTTAATGTAATCTTGCAAGCTCTTAGATGAGCATAGTATAATTCAGACGTCTTTACTATATTTAAAGCAGACTCGGATCCGAGGTAAATTACATGATCTATATGATCCCTTGTTTTACAGAAAACCCTTTTTAAATTTTTATGTTATGGGATCTTTTTGTATAAATTGTTAATAAAGAGATGTCATCTTATTACACTTTGAAGTGAGTGCATAAATCAGTGGAATACTTGTGTCCTAATAATTAGCGTAAATATTATTGTTGTTTGTGTTGAGTTTAATTTCAGTTCGTTACAACGTAGGCAGCCTGTATAATTGGCTAGCGTCAATTATGATGGATTCCCTGGATTTGTAACGTAGCCCGGAACGTTACAAAGATGCGCCACTCTGCTGTTTTATATAAAAGGTTTGTAAGCATCGTGACGCAAACAAAGATACGTCACTCTGATAATTAAAAATAATTGTTAAGTAGTAAAAGAGATAACTCTCTGCTGATCTATGCACTCAGTTACTGTATTTCATGTTAATATTAATTTTCATAAATTAATTTCATAAATAAATTCACCTTGTGAATTTATTTTATACAAGATTACTCACTAACTTGCGTATGATGTAATTTATTTAAGATACGCAAAATAATACAGACTATCATTGTATTACTCCAATGCAAATACGTACATGAATTTTAGTGCTCGTCAAACTGTTCAGTCTTTAACAGGTATATACTGTGACAATTCGAAACCTGTAGTTTCCTGAATATGCCTGCATAGAATGTAAGTGTATGTCTGTCGTCACGGTAAGAGAAATATAAACACCTGTCTAAAGTAGACCCGGTTAATTACGTGTAAAGAAATTCGTAACTTAATTTTGTTTCAAAAAAAATTAAAAATATTTTCAAAAATTAAAGGTGGAAAGTAAGACAATTAATTACTAAACTCAGACTGTCACAACCGTAATACACTTGTAACTTGTAAAGCGTGTTTCGTTGAATCAGATTCACCCCCTTAGTGCAACTCTCTTCCCCTGTTGAAACCGGTTGAGAAAGATAGCCTTAGCTATTGTTAAAGAGAACAATACTTAAGCGTAATCCTCGCATTCCCACGCATACAACTACCTTGTCATTGTTTACTAAATATACTAGGGTGACCTACATTCCAGCGAACAGCTGATCGTTTAAATAGAAACTAATGCAAATGTTTAATAATCACTGTTAATAAATGTTTAACATGAACTAAACTGTGTAGGCGATAATTGTGTATAGTATAGTAGAGCAAGTATTTTCACCGTGACAACAATTAAATAATATAGTGACTTAAATTTCAAATAAATAAATGACTTAGTTAACCCTCCATTGTTAGGTAAAGTATTAAAACCCCATGCCCCAAATCAGTAAACTTTTAAACTGAGCAAAACTGAAAACAAAGTAAATAAAGTGTCCTAAATAAATATGGTAATTCGATAGGAAATAATTCTAAGTAAGTTTCTTAAATCTCCCCTAAAGTAAATAATAAATAAATAAAGAAAAAGGGTAAGTTTCTTAGAAAGAGACCAAAAGCGAAAATAATAATAAGCGAATAATAATTTCTTTAAATAATAAGGTTGAATAAATCTTAATTTAAACTAAATTGTGTAAAGTGTAGCAGTAAATAAGGGAAAAGAAAATAATAATAAAAGTATAGTTGAATAGTGTAAACACCCGGTCGTGGCCTGTTTGAGAAAAATAAAGCGTGTTGAGAAATGTAGTAAGCAGCCACCCTCCCCCTATTGTTATGAAATGGTAGCATCGCTAAACTAAGTAAACCACCGCGTGTATAATACAATGCGTCCAGTGTTTGTCCCCTCCTACATAGTTAGTAACAGCTGATCATTTAAAGAGAGAATAAAAACTATCTTTGTGAAATTCCGCTTCTCTCAATAGCGTAAGAAATTAGGATTAGAAATAATCTAAAGTGGAGTATGGGATCCGCTTTAGGTTATATTAGAGGTAATTTTATGATATATAAAAGAATTATATATGTAACGTAACATAGTCACAACGGCGCCGACTGAAAAGGGTAATGATGGTGCAAAAAAGTGTGCCAAGGTAATCATTAGAGAGTGCTGAAAGCTAACTTGTGTAGTTAGAGTAAGCCGATGTCAGTCGGGCCACGGTATTGTGAGTTACGGGAAAGTAGGGAAATTAGTATTAAGAATTAAAATTTGAGTTAGCATTTTAAGAAACGAGACAAAGGGAATTTCACGAATGAGAACAAGACAAGAAATAAAGTTAAAGTGAGATAGAGAAAACAAACCGTGTACTAAATTAAACTTCACACAGTAACGGCAAGCATACTCTCAGTACCCCACTTTTGAATTTTCCTTACTAAAATTCCCAATGTCGATTTTAAGCGGCGGAGTATGTGACGATTTAATTGGTAATAAAAAAATTTAATAATAAAAAATTAGAAAGCAAATAAGTAGTTTTTAAATCGCACAATTAAACCTAATACCCCTGTACTAACTCAGAATAAGTACGAGATTTAAATGGAAAAAGATCTAACTAAACAAGTAATAAAAAATCGTATTGTTAATAGTTAATAATATTACAGTTAACCCTTTAGTAAATCATCATGCGTTGACCTGTTTAATTCCGGACACAACGTGCTTAGCGAACCGTCTGTAACTTAGAAATATTTGAAAATCTTAATGTAAGTAATTAATAATTTGAAGGCACAAATAGTAGTTAAAAATAATTCCTGTAAACTAAATAAGTCTAAATAATTTGTTTCATCTTGCTATAAGAATGTCTATTTAAATAAAAGTCGGAACTATATTATGGCGGAGTACTCGCTCCATTTCGTTGTTATGTACCAGTCGTATCAAGTTAAGAGTTACGATGCGGCGTTCAGACAGTACACACCTCCAAATGAGGGCTCTTCAAAAGTGTGTTATGTAAACTTTAAAATAACGGTTAACTACCACAAAAAACGTGGGGAGCTAGTGATTTTTAATGTATATGATGTAGAAAAAGTTTGTTCAAGAAATGTAGTAATATAAGAAAAATTACCAACACGTAAACAAGGTGACGTCTCTACTTAAGATGTAAACTCCAGTACAACTCTACATGTGAATATGTGACCTGCCAAATTGCACATACGGACGTCTACAACCCATACGACGCTGACCAGGACCAGCGTGGATCAACCCAACTTCATGCAGCATTACATCAATCTACTCACTAATACGGCTATTAGATATTCACCAGAGACACGACACAGATGACTACCCCGACTACCAGAATTCCGAAGAGTCACACCCGAGGACGAGGACAGCAAAGCTTATTTTAGAGGTGACTCGATAGCTTGGCTATCGAGAATTAATTACATTTGAAACATAACTTTTATAGATGAAAGAGACTTTTCAAAGACAATAATTTTCTCTAAGCAATAAATAAAACCAAAGAAATGTAAACTGTAGTAGTGAAAATCATACGTTGTAACTTAATATTGAAATGTAAATTATAATCCCTTTAATAAATAATACCATTCTTCAAATGGTTAATGTAATCTTGCAAGCTCTTAGATGAGCATAGTATAATTCAGACGTCTTTACTATATTTAAAGCAGACTCGGATCCGAGGTAAATTACATGATCTATATGATCCCTTGTTTTACAGAAAACCCTTTTTAAATTTTTATGTTATGGGATCTTTTTGTATAAATTGTTAATAAAGAGATGTCATCTTATTACACTTTGAAGTGAGTGCATAAATCAGTGGAATACTTGTGTCCTAATAATTAGCGTAAATATTATTGTTGTTTGTGTTGAGTTTAATTTCAGTTCGTTACAACGTAGGCAGCCTGTATAATTGGCTAGCGTCAATTATGATGGATTCCCTGGATTTGTAACGTAGCCCGGAACGTTACAAAGATGCGCCACTCTGCTGTTTTATATAAAAGGTTTGTAAGCATCGTGACGCAAACAAAGATACGTCACTCTGATAATTAAAAATAATTGTTAAGTAGTAAAAGAGATAACTCTCTGCTGATCTATGCACTCAGTTACTGTATTTCATGTTAATATTAATTTTCATAAATTAATTTCATAAATAAATTCACCTTGTGAATTTATTTTATACAAGATTACTCACTAACTTGCGTATGATGTAATTTATTTAAGATACGCAAAATAATACAGACTATCATTGTATTACTCCAATGCAAGTACGTACATGTATTTTAGTGCTCGTCAAACTGTTCAGTCTTTAAAAGGTATATACTGTGACAATTCGAAACCTGTAGTTTCCTGAATATGCCTGCATAGAATGTAAGTGTATGTCTGTCGTCACGGTAAGAGAAATATAAACACCTGTCTAAAGTAGACCCGGTTAATTACGTGTAAAGAAATTCGTAACTTAATTTTGTTACAAAAAAAATTAAAAATAATTTCAAAAATTAAAGGTGGAAAGTAAGACAATTAATTACTAAACTCAGACTGTCACAACCGTAATACACTTGTAACTTGTAAAGCGTGTTTCGTTGAATCAGATTCACCCCCTTAGTGCAACTCTCTTCCCCTGTTGAAACCGGTTGAGAAAGATAGCCTTAGCTATTGTTAAAGAGAACAATACTTAAGCGTAATCCTCGCATTCCCACGCATACAACTACCTTGTCATTGTTTACTAAATATACTAGGGTGACCTACATTCCAGCGAACAGCTGATCGTTTAAATAGAAACTAATGCAAATGTTTAATAATCACTGTTAATAAATGTTTAACATGAACTAAACTGTGTAGGCGATAATTGTGTATAGTATAGTAGAGCAAGTATTTTCACCGTGACAACAATTAAATAATATAGTGACTTAAATTTCAAATAAATAAATGACTTAGTTAACCCTCCATTGTTAGGTAAAGTATTAAAACCCCATGCCCCAAATCAGTAAACTTTTAAACTGAGCAAAACTGAAAACAAAGTAAATAAAGTGTCCTAAATAAATATGGTAATTCGATAGGAAATAATTCTAAGTAAGTTTCTTAAATCTCCCCTAAAGTAAATAATAAATAAATAAAGAAAAAGGGTAAGTTTCTTAGAAAGAGACCAAAAGCGAAAATAATAATAAGCGAATAATAATTTCTTTAAATAATAAGGTTGAATAAATCTTAATTTAAACTAAATTGTGTAAAGTGTAGCAGTAAATAAGGGAAAAGAAAATAATAATAAAAGTATAGTTGAATAGTGTAAACACCCGGTCGTGGCCTGTTTGAGAAAAATAAAGCGTGTTGAGAAATGTAGTAAGCAGCCACCCTCCCCCTATTGTTATGAAATGGTAGCATCGCTAAACTAAGTAAACCACCGCGTGTATAATACAATGCGTCCAGTGTTTGTCCCCTCCTACATAGTTAGTAACAGCTGATCATTTAAAGAGAGAATAAAAACTATCTTTGTGAAATTCCGCTTCTCTCAATAGCGTAAGAAATTAGGATTAGAAATAATCTAAAGTGGAGTATGGGATCCGCTTTAGGTTATATTAGAGGTAATTTTATGATATATAAAAGAATTATATATGTAACGTAACATAGTCACAACGGCGCCGACTGAAAAGGGTAATGATGGTGCAAAAAAGTGTGCCAAGGTAATCATTAGAGAGTGCTGAAAGCTAACTTGTGTAGTTAGAGTAAGCCGATGTCAGTCGGGCCACGGTATTGTGAGTTACGGGAAAGTAGGGAAATTAGTATTAAGAATTAAAATTTGAGTTAGCATTTTAAGAAACGAGACAAAGGGAATTTCACGAATGAGAACAAGACAAGAAATAAAGTTAAAGTGAGATAGAGAAAACAAACCGTGTACTAAATTAAACTTCACACAGTAACGGCAAGCATACTCTCAGTACCCCACTTTTGAATTTTCCTTACTAAAATTCCCAATGTCGATTTTAAGCGGCGGAGTATGTGACGATTTAATTGGTAATAAAAAAATTTAATAATAAAAAATTAGAAAGCAAATAAGTAGTTTTTAAATCGCACAATTAAACCTAATACCCCTGTACTAACTCAGAATAAGTACGAGATTTAAATGGAAAAAGATCTAACTAAACAAGTAATAAAAAATCGTATTGTTAATAGTTAATAATATTACAGTTAACCCTTTAGTAAATCATCATGCGTTGACCTGTTTAATTCCGGACACAACGTGCTTAGCGAACCGTCTGTAACTTAGAAATATTTGAAAATCTTAATGTAAGTAATTAATAATTTGAAGGCACAAATAGTAGTTAAAAATAATTCCTGTAAACTAAATAAGTCTAAATAATTTGTTTCATCTTGCTATAAGAATGTCTATTTAAATAAAAGTCGGAACTATATTATGGCGGAGTACTCGCTCCATTTCGTTGTTATGTACCAGTCGTATCAAGTTAAGAGTTACGTTGCGGCGTTCAGACAGTACACACCTCCAAATGAGGGCTCTTCAAAAGTGTGTTATGTAAACTTTAAAATAACGGTTAACTACCACAAAAAACGTGGGGAGCTAGTGATTTTTAATGTATATGATGTAGAAAAAGTTTGTTCAAGAAATGTAGTAATATAAGAAAAATTACCAACACGTAAACAAGGTGACGTCTCTACTTAAGATGTAAACTCCAGTACAACTCTACATGTGAATATGTGACCTGCCAAATTGCACATACGGACGTCTACAACCCATACGACGCTGACCAGGACCAGCGTGGATCAACCCAACTTCATGCAGCATTACATCAATCTACTCACTAATACGGCTATTAGATATTCACCAGAGACACGACACAGATGACTACCCCGACTACCAGAATTCCGAAGAGTCACACCCGAGGACGAGGACAGCAAAACTTATTTTAGAGGTGACTCGATAGCTTGGCTATCGAGAAATAATTACATTTGAAACATAACTTTTATAGATGAAAGAGACTTTTCAAAGACAATAATTTTCTCTAAGCAATAAATAAAACCAAAGAAATGTAAACTGTAGTAGTGAAAATCATACGTTGTAACGTTAATATTGAAATGTAAATTATAATCCCTTTAATAAATAATACCATTCTTCAAATGGTTAATGTAATCTTGCAAGCTCTTAGATGAGCATAGTATAATTCAGACGTCTTTACTATATTTAAAGCAGACTCGGATCCGAGGTAAATTACATGATCTATATGATCCCTTGTTTTACAGAAAACCCTTTTTAAATTTTTATGTTATGGGATCTTTTTGTATAAATTGTTAATAAAGAGATGTCATCTTATTACACTTTGAAGTGAGTGCATAAATCAGTGGAATACTTGTGTCCTAATAATTAGCGTAAATATTATTGTTGTTTGTGTTGAGTTTAATTTCAGTTCGTTACAACGTAGGCAGCCTGTATAATTGGCTAGCGTCAATTATGATGGATTCCCTGGATTTGTAACGTAGCCGGGAACGTTACAAAGATGCGCCACTCTGCTGTTTTATATAAAAGGTTTGTAAGCATCGTGACGCAAACAAAGATACGTCACTCTGATAATTAAAAATAATTGTTAAGTAGTAAAAGAGATAACTCTCTGCTGATCTATGCACTCAGTTACTGTATTTCATGTTAATATTAATTTTCATAAATTAATTTCATAAATAAATTCAACTTGTGAATTTATTTTATACAAGATTACTCACTAACTTGCGTATGATGTAATTTATTTAAGATACGCAAAATAATACAGACTATCATTGTATTACTCCAATGCAAATACGTACATGAATTTTAGTGCTCGTCAAACTGTTCAGTCTTTAACAGGTATATACTGTGACAATTCGAAACCTGTAGTTTCCTGAATATGCCTGCATAGAATGTAAGTGTATGTCTGTCGTCACGGTAAGAGAAATATAAACACCTGTCTAAAGTAGACACGGTTAATTACGTGTAAAGAAATTCGTAACTTAATTTTGTTACAAAAAAAATTAAAAATAATTTCAAAAATTAAAGGTGGAAAGTAAGACAATTAATTACTAAACTCAGACTGTCACAACCGTAATACACTTGTAACTTGTAAAGCGTGTTTCGTTGAATCAGATTCACCCCCTTAGTGCAACTCTCTTCCCCTGTTGAAACCGGTTGAGAAAGATAGCCTTAGCTATTGTTAAAGAGAACAATACTTAAGCGTAATCCTCGCATTCCCATGCATACAACTACCTTGTCATTGTTTACTAAATATACTAGGGTGACCTACATTCCAGCGAACAGCTGATCGTTTAAATAGAAACTAATGCAAATTTTTAATAATCACTGTTAATAAATGTTTAACATGAACTAAACTGTGTAGGCGATAATTGTGTATAGTATAGTAGAGCAAGTATTTTCACCGTGACAACAATTAAATAATATAGTGACTTAAATTTCAAATAAATAAATGACTTAGTTAACCCTCCATTGTTAGGTAAAGTATTAAAACCCCATGCCCCAAATCAGTAAACTTTTAAACTGAGCAAAACTGAAAACAAAGTAAATAAAGTGTCCTAAATAAATATGATAATTCGATAGGAAATAATTCTAAGTAAGTTTCTTAAATCTCCCCTAAAGTAAATAATAAATAAATAAAGAAAAAGGGTAAGTTTCTTAGAAAGAGACCAAAAGCGAAAATAATAATAAGCGAATAATAATTGCTTTAAATAATAAGGCTGAATAAATCTTAATTTAAACTAAACTGTGTAAAGTGTAGCAGTAAATAAGGGAAAAGAAAATAATAATAAAAGTATAGTTGAATAGTGTAAACACCCGGTCGTGGCCTGTTTGAGAAAAATAAAGCGTGTTGAGAAATGTAGTAAGCAGCCACCCTCCCCCTATTGTTATGAAATGGTAGCATCGCTAAACTAAGTAAACCACCGCGTGTATAATACAATGCGTCCAGTGTTTGTCCCCTCCTACATAGTTAGTAACAGCTGATCATTTAAAGAGAGAATAAAAACTATCTTTGTGAAATTCCGCTTCTCTCAGTAGCGTAAGAAATTAGGATTAGAAATAATCTAAAGTGGAGTATGGGATCCGCTTTAGGTTATATTAGAGGTAATTTTATGATATATAAAAGAATTATATATGTAACGTAACATAGTCACAACGGCGCCGACTGAAAAGGGTAATGATGGTGCAAAAAAGTGTGCCAAGGTAATCATTAGAGAGTGCTGAAAGCTAACTTGTGTAGTTAGAGTAAGCCGATGTCAGTCGGGCCACGGTATTGTGAGTTACGGGAAAGTAGGGAAATTAGTATTAAGAATTAAAATTTGAGTTAGCATTTTAAGAAACGAGACAAAGGGAATTTCACGAATGAGAACAAGACAAGAAATAAAGTTAAAGTGAGATAGAGAAAACAAACCGTGTACTAAATTAAACTTCACACAGTAACGGCAAGCATACTCCCAGTACCCCACTTTTGAATTTTCCTTACTAAAATTCCCAATGTCGATTTTAAGCGGCGGAGTATGTGACGATTTAATTGGTAATAAAAAAATTTAATAATAAAAAATTAGAAAGCAAATAAGTAGTTTTCAAATCGCACAATTAAACCTAATACCCCTGTACTAACTCAGAATAAGTACGAGATTTAAATGGAAAAAGATCTAACTAAACAAGTAATAAAAAATCGTATTGTTAATAGTTAATAATATTACAGTTAACCCTTTAGTAAATCATCATGCGTTGACCTGTTTAATTCCGGACACAACGTGCTTAGCGAACCGTCTGTAACTTAGAAATATTTGAAAATCTTAATGTAAGTAATTAATAATTTGAAGGCACAAATAGTAGTTAAAAATAATTCCTGTAAACTAAATAAGTCTAAATAATTTGTTTCATCTTGCTATAAGAATGTCTATTTAAATAAAAGTCGGAACTATATTATGGCGGAGTACTCGCTCCATTTCGTTGTTATGTACCAGTCGTATCAAGTTAAGAGTTACGATGCGGCGTTCAGACAGTACACACCTCCAAACGAGGGCTCTTCAAACGTGTGTTATGTAAACTTTAAAATAACGGTTAACTACCACAAAAAACGTGGGGAGCTAGTGATTTTTAATGTATATGATGTAGAAAAAGTTTGTTCAAGAAATGTAGTAATATAAGAAAAATTACCAACACGTAAACAAGGTGACGTCTCTACTTAAGATGTAAACTCCAGTACAACTCTACATGTGAATATGTGACCTGCCAAATTGCACATACGGACGTCTACAACCCATACGACGCTGACCAGGACCAGCGTGGATCAACCCAACTTCATGCAGCATTACATCAATCTACTCACTAATACGGCTATTAGATATTCACCAGAGACACGACACAGATGACTACCCCGACTACCAGAATTCCGAAGAGTCACACCCGAGGACGAGGACAGCAAAGCTTATTTTAGAGGTGACTCGATAGCTTGGCTATCGAGAATTAATTACATTTGAAACATAACTTTTATAGATGAAAGAGACTTTTCAAAGACAATAATTTTCTCTAAGCAATAAATAAAACCAAAGAAATGTAAACTGTAGTAGTGAAAATCATACGTTGTAACGTTAATATTGAAATGTAAATTATAATCCCTTTAATAAATAATACCATTCTTCAAATGGTTAATGTAATCTTGCAAGCTCTTAGATGAGCATAGTATAATTCAGACGTCTTTACTATATTTAAAGCAGACTCGGATCCGAGGTAAATTACATGATCTATATGATCCCTTGTTTTACAGAAAACCCTTTTTAAATTTTTATGTTATGGGATCTTTTTGTATAAATTGTTAATAAAGAGATGTCATCTTATTACACTTTGAAGTGAGTGCATAAATCAGTGGAATACTTGTGTCCTAATAATTAGCGTAAATATTATTGTTGTTTGTGTTGAGTTTAATTTCAGTTCGTTACAACGTAGGCAGCCTGTATAATTGGCTAGCGTCAATTATGATGGATTCCCTGGATTTGTAACGTAGCCCGGAACGTTACAAAGATGCGCCACTCTGCTGTTTTATATAAAAGGTTTGTAAGCATCGTGACGCAAACAAAGATAATTAAAAATAATTGTTAAGTAGTAAAAGAGATAACTCTCTGCTGATCTATGCACTCAGTTACTGTATTTCATGTTAATATTAATTTTCATAAATTAATTTCATAAATAAATTCACCTTGTGAATTTATTTTATACAAGATTACTCACTAACTTGCGTATGATGTAATTTATTTAAGATACGCAAAATAATACAGACTATCATTGTATTACTCCAATTCAAGTACGTACATGAATTTTAGTGCTCGTCAAACTGTTCAGTCTTTAACAGGTATATACTGTGACAATTCGAAACCTGTAGTTTCCTGAATATGCCTGCATAGAATGTAAGTGTATGTCTGTCGTCACGGTAAGAGAAATATAAACACCTGTCTAAAGTAGACACGGTTAATTACGTGTAAAGAAATTCGTAACTTAATTTTGTTACAAAAAAAATTAAAAATAATTTCAAAAATTAAAGGTGGAAAGTAAGACAATTAATTACTAAACTCAGACTGTCACAACCGTAATACACTTGTAACTTGTAAAGCGTGTTTCGTTGAATCAGATTCACCCCCTTAGTGCAACTCTCTTCCCCTGTTGAAACCGGTTGAGAAAGATAGCCTTAGCTATTGTTAAAGAGAACAATACTTAAGCGTAATCCTCGCATTCCCACGCATACAACTACCTTGTCATTGTTTACTAAATATACTAGGGTGACCTACATTCCAGCGAACAGCTGATCGTTTAAATAGAAACTAATGCAAATGTTTAATAATCACTGTTAATAAATGTTTAACATGAACTAAACTGTGTAGGCGATAATTGTGTATAGTATAGTAGAGCAAGTATTTTCACCGTGACAACAATTAAATAATATAGTGACTTAAATTTCAAATAAATAAATGACTTAGTTAACCCTCCATTGTTAGGTAAAGTATTAAAACCCCATGCCCCAAATCAGTAAACTTTTAAACTGAGCAAAACTGAAAACAAAGTAAATAAAGTGTCCTAAATAAATATGGTAATTCGATAGGAAATAATTCTGAGTAAGTTTCTTAAATCTCCCCTAAAGTAAATAATAAATAAATAAAGAAAAAGGGTAAGTTTCTTAGAAAGAGACCAAAAGCGAAAATAATAATAAGCGAATAATAATTGCTTTAAATAATAAGGCTGAATAAATCTTAATTTAAACTAATTTGTGTAAAGTGTAGCAGTAAATAAGGGAAAAGAAAATAATAATAAAAGTATAGTTGAATAGTGTAAACACCCGGTCGTGGCCTGTTTGAGAAAAATAAAGCGTGTTGAGAAATGTAGTAAGCAGCCACCCTCCCCCTATTGTTATGAAATGGTAGCATCGCTAAACTAAGTAAACCACCGCGTGTATAATACAATGCGTCCAGTGTTTGTCCCCTCCTACATAGTTAGTAACAGCTGATCATTTAAAGAGAGAATAAAAACTATCTTTGTGAAATTCCGCTTCTCTCAGTAGCGTAAGAAATTAGGATTAGAAATAATCTAAAGTGGAGTATGGGATCCGCTTTAGGTTATATTAGAGGTAATTTTATGATATATAAAAGAATTATATATGTAACGTAACATAGTCACAACGGCGCCGACTGAAAAGGGTAATGATGGTGCAAAAAAGTGTGCCAAGGTAATCATTAGAGAGTGCTGAAAGCTAACTTGTGTAGTTAGAGTAAGCCGATGTCAGTCGGGCCACGGTATTGTGAGTTACGGGAAAGTAGGGAAATTAGTATTAAGAATTAAAATTTGAGTTAGCATTTTAAGAAACGAGACAAAGGGAATTTCACGAATGAGAACAAGACAAGAAATAAAGTTAAAGTGAGATAGAGAAAACAAACCGTGTACTAAATTAAACTTCACACAGTAACGGCAAGCATACTCCCAGTACCCCACTTTTGAATTTTCCTTACTAAAATTCCCAATGTCGATTTTAAGCGGCGGAGTATGTGACGATTTAATTGGTAATAAAAAAATTTAATAATAAAAAATTAGAAAGCAAATAAGTAGTTTTCAAATCGCACAATTAAACCTAATACCCCTGTACTAACTCAGAATAAGTACGAGATTTAAATGGAAAAAGATCTAACTAAACAAGTAATAAAAAATCGTATTGTTAATAGTTAATAATATTACAGTTAACCCTTTAGTAAATCATCATGCGTTGACCTGTTTAATTCCGGACACAACGTGCTTAGCGAACCGTCTGTAACTTAGAAATATTTGAAAATCTTAATGTAAGTAATTAATAATTTGAAGGCACAAATAGTAGTTAAAAATAATTCCTGTAAACTAAATAAGTCTAAATAATTTGTTTCATCTTGCTATAAGAATGTCTATTTAAATAAAAGTCGGAACTATATTATGGCGGAGTACTCGCTCCATTTCGTTGTTATGTACCAGTCGTATCAAGTTAAGAGTTACGATGCGGCGTTCAGACAGTACACACCTCCAAACGAGGGCTCTTCAAACGTGTGTTATGTAAACTTTAAAATAACGGTTAACTACCACAAAAAACGTGGGGAGCTAGTGATTTTTAATGTATATGATGTAGAAAAAGTTTGTTCAAGAAATGTAGTAATATAAGAAAAATTACCAACACGTAAACAAGGTGACGTCTCTACTTAAGATGTAAACTCCAGTACAACTCTACATGTGAATATGTGACCTGCCAAATTGCACATACGGACGTCTACAACCCATACGACGCTGACCAGGACCAGCGTGGATCAACCCAACTTCATGCAGCATTACATCAATCTACTCACTAATACGGCTATTAGATATTCACCAGAGACACGACACAGATGACTACCCCGACTACCAGAATTCCGAAGAGTCACACCCGAGGACGAGGACAGCAAAGCTTATTTTAGAGGTGACTCGATAGCTTGGCTATCGAGAATTAATTACATTTGAAACATAACTTTTATAGATGAAAGAGACTTTTCAAAGACAATAATTTTCTCTAAGCAATAAATAAAACCAAAGAAATGTAAACTGTAGTAGTGAAAATCATACGTTGTAACGTTAATATTGAAATGTAAATTATAATCCCTTTAATAAATAATACCATTCTTCAAATGGTTAATGTAATCTTGCAAGCTCTTAGATGAGCATAGTATAATTCAGACGTGTTTACTATATTTAAAGCAGACTCGGATCCGAGGTAAATTACATGATCTATATGATCCCTTGTTTTACAGAAAACCCTTTTTAAATTTTTATGTTATGGGATCTTTTTGTATAAATTGTTAATAAAGAGATGTCATCTTATTACACTTTGAAGTGAGTGCATAAATCAGTGGAATACTTGTGTCCTAATAATTAGCGTAAATATTATTGTTGTTTGTGTTGAGTTTAATTTCAGTTCGTTACAACGTAGGCAGCCTGTATAATTGGCTAGCGTCAATTATGATGGATTCCCTGGATTTGTAACGTAGCCCGGAACGTTACAAAGATGCGCCACTCTGCTGTTTTATATAAAAGGTTTGTAAGCATCGTGACGCAAACAAAGATAATTAAAAATAATTGTTAAGTAGTAAAAGAGATAACTCTCTGCTGATCTATGCACTCAGTTACTGTATTTCATGTTAATATTAATTTTCATAAATTAATTTCATAAATAAATTCACCTTGTGAATTTATTTTATACAAGATTACTCACTAACTTGCGTATGATGTAATTTATTTAAGATACGCAAAATAATACAGACTATCATTGTATTACTCCAATTCAAGTACGTACATGAATTTTAGTGCTCGTCAAACTGTTCAGTCTTTAACAGGTATATACTGTGACAATTCGAAACCTGTAGTTTCCTGAATATGCCTGCATAGAATGTAAGTGTATGTCTGTCGTCACGGTAAGAGAAATATAAACACCTGTCTAAAGTAGACACGGTTAATTACGTGTAAAGAAATTCGTAACTTAATTTTGTTACAAAAAAAATTAAAAATAATTTCAAAAATTAAAGGTGGAAAGTAAGACAATTAATTACTAAACTCAGACTGTCACAACCGTAATACACTTGTAACTTGTAAAGCGTGTTTCGTTGAATCAGATTCACCCCCTTAGTGCAACTCTCTTCCCCTGTTGAAACCGGTTGAGAAAGATAGCCTTAGCTATTGTTAAAGAGAACAATACTTAAGCGTAATCCTCGCATTCCCACGCATACAACTACCTTGTCATTGTTTACTAAATATACTAGGGTGACCTACATTCCAGCGAACAGCTGATCGTTTAAATAGAAACTAATGCAAATGTTTAATAATCACTGTTAATAAATGTTTAACATGAACTAAACTGTGTAGGCGATAATTGTGTATAGTATAGTAGAGCAAGTATTTTCACCGTGACAACAATTAAATAATATAGTGACTTAAATTTCAAATAAATAAATGACTTAGTTAACCCTCCATTGTTAGGTAAAGTATTAAAACCCCATGCCCCAAATCAGTAAACTTTTAAACTGAGCAAAACTGAAAACAAAGTAAATAAAGTGTCCTAAATAAATATGGTAATTCGATAGGAAATAATTCTGAGTAAGTTTCTTAAATCTCCCCTAAAGTAAATAATAAATAAATAAAGAAAAAGGGTAAGTTTCTTAGAAAGAGACCAAAAGCGAAAATAATAATAAGCGAATAATAATTGCTTTAAATAATAAGGCTGAATAAATCTTAATTTAAACTAATTTGTGTAAAGTGTAGCAGTAAATAAGGGAAAAGAAAATAATAATAAAAGTATAGTTGAATAGTGTAAACACCCGGTCGTGGCCTGTTTGAGAAAAATAAAGCGTGTTGAGAAATGTAGTAAGCAGCCACCCTCCCCCTATTGTTATGAAATGGTAGCATCGCTAAACTAAGTAAACCACCGCGTGTATAATACAATGCGTCCAGTGTTTGTCCCCTCCTACATAGTTAGTAACAGCTGATCATTTAAAGAGAGAATAAAAACTATCTTTGTGAAATTCCGCTTCTCTCAGTAGCGTAAGAAATTAGGATTAGAAATAATCTAAAGTGGAGTATGGGATCCGCTTTAGGTTATATTAGAGGTAATTTTATGATATATAAAAGAATTATATATGTAACGTAACATAGTCACAACGGCGCCGACTGAAAAGGGTAATGATGGTGCAAAAAAGTGTGCCAAGGTAATCATTAGAGAGTGCTGAAAGCTAACTTGTGTAGTTAGAGTAAGCCGATGTCAGTCGGGCCACGGTATTGTGAGTTACGGGAAAGTAGGGAAATTAGTATTAAGAATTAAAATTTGAGTTAGCATTTTAAGAAACGAGACAAAGGGAATTTCACGAATGAGAACAAGACAAGAAATAAAGTTAAAGTGAGATAGAGAAAACAAACCGTGTACTAAATTAAACTTCACACAGTAACGGCAAGCATACTCCCAGTACCCCACTTTTGAATTTTCCTTACTAAAATTCCCAATGTCGATTTTAAGCGGCGGAGTATGTGACGATTTAATTGGTAATAAAAAAATTTAATAATAAAAAATTAGAAAGCAAATAAGTAGTTTTCAAATCGCACAATTAAACCTAATACCCCTGTACTAACTCAGAATAAGTACGAGATTTAAATGGAAAAAGATCTAACTAAACAAGTAATAAAAAATCGTATTGTTAATAGTTAATAATATTACAGTTAACCCTTTAGTAAATCATCATGCGTTGACCTGTTTAATTCCGGACACAACGTGCTTAGCGAACCGTCTGTAACTTAGAAATATTTGAAAATCTTAATGTAAGTAATTAATAATTTGAAGGCACAAATAGTAGTTAAAAATAATTCCTGTAAACTAAATAAGTCTAAATAATTTGTTTCATCTTGCTATAAGAATGTCTATTTAAATAAAAGTCGGAACTATATTATGGCGGAGTACTCGCTCCATTTCGTTGTTATGTACCAGTCGTATCAAGTTAAGAGTTACGATGCGGCGTTCAGACAGTACACACCTCCAAACGAGGGCTCTTCAAACGTGTGTTATGTAAACTTTAAAATAACGGTTAACTACCACAAAAAACGTGGGGAGCTAGTGATTTTTAATGTATATGATGTAGAAAAAGTTTGTTCAAGAAATGTAGTAATATAAGAAAAATTACCAACACGTAAACAAGGTGACGTCTCTACTTAAGATGTAAACTCCAGTACAACTCTACATGTGAATATGTGACCTGCCAAATTGCACATACGGACGTCTACAACCCATACGACGCTGACCAGGACCAGCGTGGATCAACCCAACTTCATGCAGCATTACATCAATCTACTCACTAATACGGCTATTAGATATTCACCAGAGACACGACACAGATGACTACCCCGACTACCAGAATTCCGAAGAGTCACACCCGAGGACGAGGACAGCAAAGCTTATTTTAGAGGTGACTCGATAGCTTGGCTATCGAGAATTAATTACATTTGAAACATAACTTTTATAGATGAAAGAGACTTTTCAAAGACAATAATTTTCTCTAAGCAATAAATAAAACCAAAGAAATGTAAACTGTAGTAGTGAAAATCATACGTTGTAACGTTAATATTGAAATGTAAATTATAATCCCTTTAATAAATAATACCATTCTTCAAATGGTTAATGTAATCTTGCAAGCTCTTAGATGAGCATAGTATAATTCAGACGTGTTTACTATATTTAAAGCAGACTCGGATCCGAGGTAAATTACATGATCTATATGATCCCTTGTTTTACAGAAAACCCTTTTTAAATTTTTATGTTATGGGATCTTTTTGTATAAATTGTTAATAAAGAGATGTCATCTTATTACACTTTGAAGTGAGTGCATAAATCAGTGGAATACTTGTGTCCTAATAATTAGCGTAAATATTATTGTTGTTTGTGTTGAGTTTAATTTCAGTTCGTTACAACGTAGGCAGCCTGTATAATTGGCTAGCGTCAATTATGATGGATTCCCTGGATTTGTAACGTAGCCCGGAACGTTACAAAGATGCGCCACTCTGCTGTTTTATATAAAAGGTTTGTAAGCATCGTGACGCAAACAAAGATAATTAAAAATAATTGTTAAGTAGTAAAAGAGATAACTCTCTGCTGATCTATGCACTCAGTTACTGTATTTCATGTTAATATTAATTTTCATAAATTAATTTCATAAATAAATTCACCTTGTGAATTTATTTTATACAAGATTACTCACTAACTTGCGTATGATGTAATTTATTTAAGATACGCAAAATAATACAGACTATCATTGTATTACTCCAATGCAAATACGTACATGAATTTTAGTGCTCGTCAAACTGTTCAGTCTTTAACAGGTATATACTGTGACAATTCGAAACCTGTAGTTTCCTGAATATGCCTGCATAGAATGTAAGTGTATGTCTGTCGTCACGGTAAGAGAAATATAAACACCTGTCTAAAGTAGACCCGGTTAATTACGTGTAAAGAAATTCGTAACTTAATTTTGTTACAAAAAAAATTAAAAATAATTTCAAAAATTAAAGGTGGAAAGTAAGACAATTAATTACTAAACTCAGACTGTCACAACCGTAATACACTTGTAACTTGTAAAGCGTGTTTCGTTGAATCAGATTCACCCCCTTAGTGCAACTCTCTTCCCCTGTTGAAACCGGTTGAGAAAGATAGCCTTAGCTATTGTTAAAGAGAACAATACTTAAGCGTAATCCTCGCATTCCCACGCATACAACTACCTTGTCATTGTTTACTAAATATACTAGGGTGACCTACATTCCAGCGAACAGCTGATCGTTTAAATAGAAACTAATGCAAATGTTTAATAATCACTGTTAATAAATGTTTAACATGAACTAAACTGTGTAGGCGATAATTGTGTATAGTATAGTAGAGCAAGTATTTTCACCGTGACAACAATTAAATAATATAGTGACTTAAATTTCAAATAAATAAATGACTTAGTTAACCCTCCATTGTTAGGTAAAGTATTAAAACCCCATGCCCCAAATCAGTAAACTTTTAAACTGAGCAAAACTGAAAACAAAGTAAATAAAGTGTCCTAAATAAATATGGTAATTCGATAGGAAATAATTCTAAGTAAGTTTCTTAAATCTCCCCTAAAGTAAATAATAAATAAATAAAGAAAAAGGGTAAGTTTCTTAGAAAGAGACCAAAAGCGAAAATAATAATAAGCGAATAATAATTTCTTTAAATAATAAGGTTGAATAAATCTTAATTTAAACTAATTTGTGTAAAGTGTAGCAGTAAATAAGGGAAAAGAAAATAATAATAAAAGTATAGTTGAATAGTGTAAACACCCGGTCGTGGCCTGTTTGAGAAAAATAAAGCGTGTTGAGAAATGTAGTAAGCAGCCACCCTCCCCCTATTGTTATGAAATGGTAGCATCGCTAAACTAAGTAAACCACCGCGTGTATAATACAATGCGTCCAGTGTTTGTCCCCTCCTACATAGTTAGTAACAGCTGATCATTTAAAGAGAGAATAAAAACTATCTTTGTGAAATTCCGCTTCTCTCAGTAGCGTAAGAAATTAGGATTAGAAATAATCTAAAGTGGAGTATGGGATCCGCTTTAGGTTATATTAGAGGTAATTTTATGATATATAAAAGAATTATATATGTAACGTAACATAGTCACAACGGCGCCGACTGAAAAGGGTAATGATGGTGCAAAAAAGTGTGCCAAGGTAATCATTAGAGAGTGCTGAAAGCTAACTTGTGTAGTTAGAGTAAGCCGATGTCAGTCGGGCCACGGTATTGTGAGTTACGGGAAAGTAGGGAAATTAGTATTAAGAATTAAAATTTGAGTTAGCATTTTAAGAAACGAGACAAAGGGAATTTCACGAATGAGAACAAGACAAGAAATAAAGTTAAAGTGAGATAGAGAAAACAAACCGTGTACTAAATTAAACTTCACACAGTAACGGCAAGCATACTCTCAGTACCCCACTTTTGAATTTTCCTTACTAAAATTCCCAATGTCGATTTTAAGCGGCGGAGTATGTGACGATTTAATTGGTAATAAAAAAATTTAATAATAAAAAATTAGAAAGCAAATAAGTAGTTTTTAAATCGCACAATTAAACCTAATACCCCTGTACTAACTCAGAATAAGTACGAGATTTAAATGGAAAAAGATCTAACTAAACAAGTAATAAAAAATCGTATTGTTAATAGTTAATAATATTACAGTTAACCCTTTAGTAAATCATCATGCGTTGACCTGTTTAATTCCGGACACAACGTGCTTAGCGAACCGTCTGTAACTTAGAAATATTTGAAAATCCTAATGTAAGTAATTAATAATTTGAAGGCACAAATAGTAGTTAAAAATAATTCCTGTAAACTAAATAAGTCTAAATAATTTGTTTCATCTTGCTATAAGAATGTCTATTTAAATAAAAGTCGGAACTATATTATGGCGGAGTACTCGCTCCATTTCGTTGTTATGTACCAGTCGTATCAAGTTAAGAGTTACGTTGCGGCGTTCAGACAGTACACACCTCCAAATGAGGGCTCTTCAAAAGTGTGTTATGTAAACTTTAAAATAACGGTTAACTACCACAAAAAACGTGGGGAGCTAGTGATTTTTAATGTATATGATGTAGAAAAAGTTTGTTCAAGAAATGTAGTAATATAAGAAAAATTACCAACACGTAAACAAGGTGACGTCTCTACTTAAGATGTAAACTCCAGTACAACTCTACATGTGAATATGTGACCTGCCAAATTGCACATACGGACGTCTACAACCCATACGACGCTGACCAGGACCAGCGTGGATCAACCCAACTTCATGCAGCATTACATCAATCTACTCACTAATACGGCTATTAGATATTCACCAGAGACACGACACAGATGACTACCCCGACTACCAGAATTCCGAAGAGTCACACCCGAGGACGAGGACAGCAAAGCTTATTTTAGAGGTGACTCGATAGCTTGGCTATCGAGAATTAATTACATTTGAAACATAACTTTTATAGATGAAAGAGACTTTTCAAAGACAATAATTTTCTCTAAGCAATAAATAAAACCAAAGAAATGTAAACTGTAGTAGTGAAAATCATACGTTGTAACGTTAATATTGAAATGTAAATTATAATCCCTTTAATAAATAATACCATTCTTCAAATGGTTAATGTAATCTTGCAAGCTCTTAGATGAGCATAGTATAATTCAGACGTCTTTACTATATTTAAAGCAGACTCGGATCCGAGGTAAATTACATGATCTATATGATCCCTTGTTTTACAGAAAACCCTTTTTAAATTTTTATGTTATGGGATCTTTTTGTATAAATTGTTAATAAAGAGATGTCATCTTATTACACTTTGAAGTGAGTGCATAAATCAGTGGAATACTTGTGTCCTAATAATTAGCGTAAATATTATTGTTGTTTGTGTTGAGTTTAATTTCAGTTCGTTACAACGTAGGCAGCCTGTATAATTGGCTAGCGTCAATTATGATGGATTCCCTGGATTTGTAACGTAGCCGGGAACGTTACAAAGATGCGCCACTCTGCTGTTTTATATAAAAGGTTTGTAAGCATCGTGACGCAAACAAAGATACGTCACTCTGATAATTAAAAATAATTGTTAAGTAGTAAAAGAGATAACTCTCTGCTGATCTATGCACTCAGTTACTGTATTTCATGTTAATATTAATTTTCATAAATTAATTTCATAAATAAATTCAACTTGTGAATTTATTTTATACAAGATTACTCACTAACTTGCGTATGATGTAATTTATTTAAGATACGCAAAATAATACAGACTATCATTGTATTACTCCAATGCAAATACGTACATGAATTTTAGTGCTCGTCAAACTGTTCAGTCTTTAACAGGTATATACTGTGACAATTCGAAACCTGTAGTTTCCTGAATATGCCTGCATAGAATGGGAGTGTATGTCTGTCGTCACGGTAAGAGAAATATAAACACCTGTCTAAAGTAGACACGGTTAATTACGTGTAAAGAAATTCGTAACTTAATTTTGTTACAAAAAAAATTAAAAATAATTTCAAAAATTAAAGGTGGAAAGTAAGACAATTAATTACTAAACTCAGACTGTCACAACCGTAATACACTTGTAACTTGTAAAGCGTGTTTCGTTGAATCAGATTCACCCCCTTAGTGCAACTCTCTTCCCCTGTTGAAACCGGTTGAGAAAGATAGCCTTAGCTATTGTTAAAGAGAACAATACTTAAGCGTAATCCTCGCATTCCCACGCATACAACTACCTTGTCATTGTTTACTAAATATACTAGGGTGACCTACATTCCAGCGAACAGCTGATCGTTTAAATAGAAACTAATGCAAATGTTTAATAATCACTGTTAATAAATGTTTAACATGAACTAAACTGTGTAGGCGATAATTGTGTATAGTATAGTAGAGCAAGTATTTTCACCGTGACAACAATTAAATAATATAGTGACTTAAATTTCAAATAAATAAATGACTTAGTTAACCCTCCATTGTTAGGTAAAGTATTAAAACCCCATGCCCCAAATCAGTAAACTTTTAAACTGAGCAAAACTGAAAACAAAGTAAATAAAGTGTCCTAAATAAATATGATAATTCGATAGGAAATAATTCTAAGTAAGTTTCTTAAATCTCCCCTAAAGTAAATAATAAATAAATAAAGAAAAAGGGTAAGTTTCTTAGAAAGAGACCAAAAGCGAAAATAATAATAAGCGAATAATAATTGCTTTAAATAATAAGGCTGAATAAATCTTAATTTAAACTAAACTGTGTAAAGTGTAGCAGTAAATAAGGGAAAAGAAAATAATAATAAAAGTATAGTTGAATAGTGTAAACACCCGGTCGTGGCCTGTTTGAGAAAAATAAAGCGTGTTGAGAAATGTAGTAAGCAGCCACCCTCCCCCTATTGTTATGAAATGGTAGCATCGCTAAACTAAGTAAACCACCGCGTGTATAATACAATGCGTCCAGTGTTTGTCCCCTCCTACATAGTTAGTAACAGCTGATCATTTAAAGAGAGAATAAAAACTATCTTTGTGAAATTCCGCTTCTCTCAGTAGCGTAAGAAATTAGGATTAGAAATAATCTAAAGTGGAGTATGGGATCCGCTTTAGGTTATATTAGAGGTAATTTTATGATATATAAAAGAATTATATATGTAACGTAACATAGTCACAACGGCGCCGACTGAAAAGGGTAATGATGGTGCAAAAAAGTGTGCCAAGGTAATCATTAGAGAGTGCTGAAAGCTAACTTGTGTAGTTAGAGTAAGCCGATGTCAGTCGGGCCACGGTATTGTGAGTTACGGGAAAGTAGGGAAATTAGTATTAAGAATTAAAATTTGAGTTAGCATTTTAAGAAACGAGACAAAGGGAATTTCACGAATGAGAACAAGACAAGAAATAAAGTTAAAGTGAGATAGAGAAAACAAACCGTGTACTAAATTAAACTTCACACAGTAACGGCAAGCATACTCCCAGTACCCCACTTTTGAATTTTCCTTACTAAAATTCCCAATGTCGATTTTAAGCGGCGGAGTATGTGACGATTTAATTGGTAATAAAAAAATTTAATAATAAAAAATTAGAAAGCAAATAAGTAGTTTTCAAATCGCACAATTAAACCTAATACCCCTGTACTAACTCAGAATAAGTACGAGATTTAAATGGAAAAAGATCTAACTAAACAAGTAATAAAAAATCGTATTGTTAATAGTTAATAATATTACAGTTAACCCTTTAGTAAATCATCATGCGTTGACCTGTTTAATTCCGGACACAACGTGCTTAGCGAACCGTCTGTAACTTAGAAATATTTGAAAATCTTAATGTAAGTAATTAATAATTTGAAGGCACAAATAGTAGTTAAAAATAATTCCTGTAAACTAAATAAGTCTAAATAATTTGTTTCATCTTGCTATAAGAATGTCTATTTAAATAAAAGTCGGAACTATATTATGGCGGAGTACTCGCTCCATTTCGTTGTTATGTACCAGTCGTATCAAGTTAAGAGTTACGATGCGGCGTTCAGACAGTACACACCTCCAAACGAGGGCTCTTCAAACGTGTGTTATGTAAACTTTAAAATAACGGTTAACTACCACAAAAAACGTGGGGAGCTAGTGATTTTTAATGTATATGATGTAGAAAAAGTTTGTTCAAGAAATGTAGTAATATAAGAAAAATTACCAACACGTAAACAAGGTGACGTCTCTACTTAAGATGTAAACTCCAGTACAACTCTACATGTGAATATGTGACCTGCCAAATTGCACATACGGACGTCTACAACCCATACGACGCTGACCAGGACCAGCGTGGATCAACCCAACTTCATGCAGCATTACATCAATCTACTCACTAATACGGCTATTAGATATTCACCAGAGACACGACACAGATGACTACCCCGACTACCAGAATTCCGAAGAGTCACACCCGAGGACGAGGACAGCAAAGCTTATTTTAGAGGTGACTCGATAGCTTGGCTATCGAGAATTAATTACATTTGAAACATAACTTTTATAGATGAAAGAGACTTTTCAAAGACAATAATTTTCTCTAAGCAATAAATAAAACCAAAGAAATGTAAACTGTAGTAGTGAAAATCATACGTTGTAACGTTAATATTGAAATGTAAATTATAATCCCTTTAATAAATAATACCATTCTTCAAATGGTTAATGTAATCTTGCAAGCTCTTAGATGAGCATAGTATAATTCAGACGTCTTTACTATATTTAAAGCAGACTCGGATCCGAGGTAAATTACATGATCTATATGATCCCTTGTTTTACAGAAAACCCTTTTTAAATTTTTATGTTATGGGATCTTTTTGTATAAATTGTTAATAAAGAGATGTCATCTTATTACACTTTGAAGTGAGTGCATAAATCAGTGGAATACTTGTGTCCTAATAATTAGCGTAAATATTATTGTTGTTTGTGTTGAGTTTAATTTCAGTTCGTTACAACGTAGGCAGCCTGTATAATTGGCTAGCGTCAATTATGATGGATTCCCTGGATTTGTAAAGTAGCCGGGAACGTTACAAAGATGCGCCACTCTGCTGTTTTATATAAAAGGTTTGTAAGCATCGTGACGCAAACAAAGATACGTCACTCTGATAATTAAAAATAATTGTTAAGTAGTAAAAGAGATAACTCTCTGCTGATCTATGCACTCAGTTACTGTATTTCATGTTAATATTAATTTTCATAAATTAATTTCATAAATAAATTCACCTTGTGAATTTATTTTATACAAGATTACTCACTAACTTGCGTATGATGTAATTTATTTAAGATACGCAAAATAATACAGACTATCATTGTATTACTCCAATGCAAGTACGTACATGAATTTTAGTGCTCGTCAAACTCTTCAGTCTTTAACAGGTATATACTGTGACAATTCGAAACCTGTAGTTTCCTGAATATGCCTGCATAGAATGTAAGTGTATGTCTGTCGTCACGGTAAGAGAAATATAAACACCTGTCTAAAGTAGACACGGTTAATTACGTGTAAAGAAATTCGTAACTTAATTTTGTTACAAAAAAAATTAAAAATAATTTCAAAAATTAAAGGTGGAAAGTAAGACAATTAATTACTAAACTCAGACTGTCACAACCGTAATACACTTGTAACTTGTAAAGCGTGTTTCGTTGAATCAGATTCACCCCCTTAGTGCAACTCTCTTCCCCTGTTGAAACCGGTTGAGAAAGATAGCCTTAGCTATTGTTAAAGAGAACAATACTTAAGCGTAATCCTCGCATTCCCACGCATACAACTACCTTGTCATTGTTTACTAAATATACTAGGGTGACCTACATTCCAGCGAACAGCTGATCGTTTAAATAGAAACTAATGCAAATGTTTAATAATCACTGTTAATAAATGTTTAACATGAACTAAACTGTGTAGGCGATAATTGTGTATAGTATAGTAGAGCAAGTATTTTCACCGTGACAACAATTAAATAATATAGTGACTTAAATTTCAAATAAATAAATGACTTAGTTAACCCTCCATTGTTAGGTAAAGTATTAAAACCCCATGCCCCAAATCAGTAAACTTTTAAACTGAGCAAAACTGAAAACAAAGTAAATAAAGTGTCCTAAATAAATATGGTAATTCGATAGGAAATAATTCTGAGTAAGTTTCTTAAATCTCCCCTAAAGTAAATAATAAATAAATAAAGAAAAAGGGTAAGTTTCTTAGAAAGAGACCAAAAGCGAAAATAATAATAAGCGAATAATAATTGCTTTAAATAATAAGGCTGAATAAATCTTAATTTAAACTAATTTGTGTAAAGTGTAGCAGTAAATAAGGGAAAAGAAAATAATAATAAAAGTATAGTTGAATAGTGTAAACACCCGGTCGTGGCCTGTTTGAGAAAAATAAAGCGTGTTGAGAAATGTAGTAAGCAGCCACCCTCCCCCTATTGTTATGAAATGGTAGCATCGCTAAACTAAGTAAACCACCGCGTGTATAATACAATGCGTCCAGTGTTTGTCCCCTCCTACATAGTTAGTAACAGCTGATCATTTAAAGAGAGAATAAAAACTATCTTTGTGAAATTCCGCTTCTCTCAGTAGCGTAAGAAATTAGGATTAGAAATAATCTAAAGTGGAGTATGGGATCCGCTTTAGGTTATATTAGAGGTAATTTTATGATATATAAAAGAATTATATATGTAACGTAACATAGTCACAACGGCGCCGACTGAAAAGGGTAATGATGGTGCAAAAAAGTGTGCCAAGGTAATCATTAGAGAGTGCTGAAAGCTAAGTTGTGTAGTTAGAGTAAGCCGATGTCAGTCGGGCCACGGTATTGTGAGTTACAGGAAAGTAGGGAAATTAGTATTAAGAATTAAAATTTGAGTTAGCATTTTAAGAAACGAGACAAAGGGAATTTCACGAATGAGAACAAGACAAGAAATAAAGTTAAAGTGAGATAGAGAAAACAAACCGTGTACTAAATTAAACTTCACACAGTAACGGCAAGCATACTCCCAGTACCCCACTTTTGAATTTTCCTTACTAAAATTCCCAATGTCGATTTTAAGCAGCGGAGTATGTGACGATTTAATTGGTAATAAAAAAATTTAATAATAAAAAATTAGAAAGCAAATAAGTAGTTTTTAAATCGCACAATTAAACCTAATACCCCTGTACTAACTCAGAATAAGTACGAGATTTAAATGGAAAAAGATCTAACTAAACAAGTAATAAAAAATCGTATTGTTAATAGTTAATAATATTACAGTTAACCCTTTAGTAAATCATCATGCGTTGACCTGTTTAATTCCGGACACAACGTGCTTAGCGAACCGTCTGTAACTTAGAAATATTTGAAAATCTTAATGTAAGTAATTAATAATTTGAAGGCACAAATAGTAGTTAAAAATAATTCCTGTAAACTAAATAAGTCTAAATAATTTGTTTCATCTTGCTATAAGAATGTCTATTTAAATAAAAGTCGGAACTATATTATGGCGGAGTACTCGCTCCATTTCGTTGTTACGTACCAGTCGTATCAAGTTAAGAGTTACGATGCGGCGTTCAGACAGTACACACCTCCAAACGAGGGCTCTTCAAACGTGTGTTATGTAAACTTTAAAATAACGGTTAACTACCACAAAAAACGTGGGGAGCTAGTGATTTTTAATGTATATGATGTAGAAAAAGTTTGTTCAAGAAATGTAGTAATATAAGAAAAATTACCAACACGTAAACAAGGTGACGTCTCTACTTAAGATGTAAACTCCAGTACAACTCTACATGTGAATATGTGACCTGCCAAATTGCACATACGGACGTCTACAACCCATACGACGCTGACCAGGACCAGCGTGGATCAACCCAACTTCATGCAGCATTACATCAATCTACTCACTAATACGGCTATTAGATATTCACCAGAGACACGACACAGATGACTACCCCGACTACCAGAATTCCGAAGAGTCACACCCGAGGACGAGGACAGCAAAGCTTATTTTAGAGGTGACTCGATAGCTTGGCTATCGAGAATTAATTACATTTGAAACATAACTTTTATAGATGAAAGAGACTTTCAAAGACAATAATTTTCTCTAAGCAATAAATAAAACCAAAGAAATGTAAACTGTAGTAGTGAAAATCATACGTTGTAACGTTAATATTGAAATGTAAATTATAATCCCTTTAATAAATAATACCATTCTTCAAATGGTTAATGTAATCTTGCAAGCTCTTAGATGAGCATAGTATAATTCAGACGTGTTTACTATATTTAAAGCAGACTCGGATCCGAGGTAAATTACATGATCTATATGATCCCTTGTTTTACAGAAAACCCTTTTTAAATTTTTATGTTATGGGATCTTTTTGTATAAATTGTTAATAAAGAGATGTCATCTTATTACACTTTGAAGTGAGTGCATAAATCAGTGGAATACTTGTGTCCTAATAATTAGCGTAAATATTAGTGTTGTTTGTGTTGAGTTTAATTTCAGTTCGTTACAACGTAGGCAGCCTGTATAATTGGCTAGCGTCAATTATGATGGATTCCCTGGATTTGTACACGTAGCCCGGAAAGTTACAAAGATGCGCCACTCTGCTGTTTTATATAAAAGGTTTGTAAGCATCGTGACGCAAACAAAGATAATTAAAAATAATTGTTAAGTAGTAAAAGAGATAACTCTCTGCTGATCTATGCACTCAGTTACTGTATTTCATGTTAATATTAATTTTCATAAATTAATTTCATAAATAAATTCACCTTGTGAATTTATTTTATACAAGATTACTCACTAACTTGCGTATGATGTAATTTATTTAAGATACGCAAAATAATACAGACTATCATTGTATTACTCCAATGCAAGTACGTACATGAATTTTAGTGCTCGTCAAACTGTTCAGTCTTTAACAGGTATATACTGTGACAATTCGAAACCTGTAGTTTCCTGTATATGCCTGCATAGAATGTAAGTGTATGTCTGTCGTCACGGTAAGAGAAATATAAACACCTGTCTAAAGTAGACACGGTTAATTACGTGTAAAGAAATTCGTAACTTAATTTTGTTACAAAAAAAATTAAAAATAATTTCCAAAATGAAAGGTGGAAAGTAAGACAATTAATTACTAAACTCAGACTGTCACAACCGTAATACACTTGTAACTTGTAAAGCGTGTTTCGTTGAATCAGATTCACCCCCTTAGTGCAACTCTCTTCCCCTGTTGAAACCGGTTGAGAAAGATAGCCTTAGCTATTGTTAAAGAGAACAATACTTAAGCGTAATCCTCGCATTCCCACGCATACAACTACCTTGTCATTGTTTACTAAATATACTAGGGTGACCTACATTCCAGCGAACAGCTGATCGTTTAAATAGAAACTAATGCAAATGTTTAATAATCACTGTTAATAAATGTTTAACATGAACTAAACTGTGTAGGCGATAATTGTGTATAGTATAGTAGAGCAAGTATTTTCACCGTGACAACAATTAAATAATATAGTGACTTAAATTTCAAATAAATAAATGACTTAGTTAACCCTCCATTGTTAGGTAAAGTATTAAAACCCCATGCCCCAAATCAGTAAACTTTTAAACTGAGCAAAACTGAAAACAAAGTAAATAAAGTGTCCTAAATAAATATGGTAATTCGATAGGAAATAATTCTAAGTAAGTTTCTTAAATCTCCCCTAAAGTAAATAATAAATAAATAAAGAAAAAGGGTAAGTTTCTTAGAAAGAGACCAAAAGCGAAAATAATAATAAGCGAATAATAATTGCTTTAAATAAAAGGCTAAATAAATCTTAATTTAAACTAAATTGTGTAAAGTGTAGCAGTAAATAAGGGAAAAGAAAATAATAATAAAAGTATAGTTGACTAGTGTAAACACCCGGTCGTGGCCTGTTTGAGAAAAATAAAGCGTGTTGAGAAATGTAGTAAGCAGCCACCCTCCCCCTATTGTTATGAAATGGTAGCATCGCTAAACTAAGTAAACCACCGCGTGTATAATACAATGCGTCCAGTGTTTGTCCCCTCCTACATAGTTAGTAACAGCTGATCATTTAAAGAGAGAATAAAAACTATCTTTGTGAAATTCCGCTTCTCTCAGTAGCGTAAGAAATTAGGATTAGAAATAATCTAAAGTGGAGTATGGGATCCGCTTTAGGTTATATTAGAGGTAATTTTATGATATATAAAAGAATTATATATGTAACGTAACATAGTCACAACGGCGCCGACTGAAAAGGGTAATGATGGTGCAAAAAAGTGTGCCAAGGTAATCATTAGAGAGTGCTGAAAGCTAACTTGTGTAGTTAGAGTAAGCCGATGTCAGTCGGGCCACGGTATTGTGAGTTACGGGAAAGTAGGGAAATTAGTATTAAGAATTAAAATTTGAGTTAGCATTTTAAGAAACGAGACAAAGGGAATTTCACGAATGAGAACAAGACAAGAAATAAAGTTAAAGTGAGATAGAGAAAACAAACCGTGTACTAAATTAAACTTCACACAGTAACGGCAAGCATACTCCCAGTACCCCACTTTTGAATTTTCCTTACTAAAATTCCCAATGTCGATTTTAAGCGGCGGAGTATGTGACGATTTAATTGGTAATAAAAAAATTTAATAATAAAAAATTAGAAAGCAAATAAGTAGTTTTTAAATCGCACAATTAAACCTAATACCCCTGTACTAACTCAGAATAAGTACGAGATTTAAATGGAAAAAGATCTAACTAAACAAGTAATAAAACATCGTATTGTTAATAGTTAATAATATTACAGTTAACCCTTTAGTAAATCATCATGCGTTGACCTGTTTAATTCCGGACACAACGTGCTTAGCGAACCGTCTGTAACTTAGAAATATTTGAAAATCTTAATGTAAGTAATTAATAATTTGAAGGCACAAATAGTAGTTAAAAATAATTCCTGTAAACTAAATAAGTCTAAATAATTTGTTTTATCTTGCTATAAGAATGTCTATTTAAATAAAAGTCGGAACTATATTATGGCGGAGTACTCGCTCCATTTCGTTGTTATGTACCAGTCGTATCAAGTTAAGAGTTACGATGCGGCGTTCAGACAGTACACACCTCCAAATGAGGGCTCTTCAAAAGTGTGTTATGTAAACTTTAAAATAACGGTTAACTACCACAAAAAACGTGGGGAGCTAGTGATTTTTAATGTATATGATGTAGAAAAAGTTTGTTCAAGAAATGTAGTAATATAAGAAAAATTACCAACACGTAAACAAGGTGACGTCTCTACTTAAGATGTAAACTCCAGTACAACTCTACATGTGAATATGTGACCTGCCAAATTGCACATACGGACGTCTACAACCCATACGACGCTGACCAGGACCAGCGTGGATCAACCCAACTTCATGCAGCATTACATCAATCTACTCACTAATACGGCTATTAGATATTCACCAGAGACACGACACAGATGACTACCCCGACTACCAGAATTCCGAAGAGTCACACCGGAGGACGAGGACAGCAAAACTTATTTTAGAGGTGACTCGATAGCTTGGCTATCGAGAATTAATTACATTTGAAACATAACTTTTATAGATGAAAGAGACTTTTCAAAGACAATAATTTTCTCTAAGCAATAAATAAAACCAAAGAAATGTAAACTGTAGTAGTGAAAATCATACGGTGTAACGTTAATATTGAAATGTAAATTATAATCCCTTTAATAAATAATACCATTCTTCAAATGGTTAATGTAATCTTGCAAGCTCTTAGATGAGCATAGTATAATTCAGACGTCTTTACTATATTTAAAGCAGACTCGGATCCGAGGTAAATTACATGATCTATATGATCCCTTGTTTTACAGAAAACCCTTTTTAAATTTTTATGTTTGGGATCTTTTTGTATAAATTGTTAATAAAGAGATGTCATCTTATTACACTTTGAAGTGAGTGCATAAATCAGTGGAATACTTGTGTCCTAATAATTAGCGTAAATATTATTGTTGTTTGTGTTGAGTTTAATTTCAGTTCGTTACAACGTAGGCAGCCTGTATAATTGGCTAGCGTCAATTATGATGGATTCCCTGGATTTGTAACGTAGCCGGGAACGTTACAAAGATGCGCCACTCTGCTGTTTTATATAAAAGGTTTGTAAGCATCGTGACGCAAACAAAGATACGTCACTCTGATAATTAAAAATAATTGTTAAGTAGTAAAAGAGATAACTCTCTGCTGATCTATGCACTCAGTTACTGTATTTCATGTTAATATTAATTTTCATAAATTAATTTCATAAATAAATTCAACTTGTGAATTTATTTTATACAAGATTACTCACTAACTTGCGTATGATGTAATTTATTTAAGATACGCAAAATAATACAGACTATCATTGTATTACTCCAATGCAAATACGTACATGAATTTTAGTGCTCGTCAAACTGTTCAGTCTTTAACAGGTATATACTGTGAAAATTCGAAACCTGTAGTTTCCTGAATATGCCTGCATAGAATGTAAGTGTATGTCTGTCGTCACGGTAAGAGAAATATAAACACCTGTCTAAAGTAGACACGGTTAATTACGTGTAAAGAAATTCGTAACTTAATTTTGTTACAAAAAAAATTAAAAATAATTTCAAAAATTAAAGGTGGAAAGTAAGACAATTAATTACTAAACTCAGACTGTCACAACCGTAATACACTTGTAACTTGTAAAGCGTGTTTCGTTGAATCAGATTCACCCCCTTAGTGCAACTCTCTTCCCCTGTTGAAACCGGTTGAGAAAGATAGCCTTAGCTATTGTTAAAGAGAACAATACTTAAGCGTAATCCTCGCATTCCCATGCATACAACTAACTTGTCATTGTTTACTAAATATACTAGGGTGACCTACATTCCAGCGAACAGCTGATCGTTTAAATAGAAACTAATGCAAATTTTTAATAATCACTGTTAATAAATGTTTAACATGAACTAAACTGTGTAGGCGATAATTGTGTATAGTATAGTAGAGCAAGTATTTTCACCGTGACAACAATTAAATAATATAGTGACTTAAATTTCAAATAAATAAATGACTTAGTTAACCCTCCATTGTTAGGTAAAGTATTAAAACCCCATGCCCCAAATCAGTAAACTTTTAAACTGAGCAAAACTGAAAACAAAGTAAATAAAGTGTCCTAAATAAATATGATAATTCGATAGGAAATAATTCTAAGTAAGTTTCTTAAATCTCCCCTAAAGTAAATAATAAATAAATAAAGAAAAAGGGTAAGTTTCTTAGAAAGAGACCAAAAGCGAAAATAATAATAAGCGAATAATAATTGCTTTAAATAATAAGGCTGAATAAATCTTAATTTAAACTAAACTGTGTAAAGTGTAGCAGTAAATAAGGGAAAAGAAAATAATAATAAAAGTATAGTTGAATAGTGTAAACACCCGGTCGTGGCCTGTTTGAGAAAAATAAAGCGTGTTGAGAAATGTAGTAAGCAGCCACCCTCCCCCTATTGTTATGAAATGGTAGCATCGCTAAACTAAGTAAACCACCGCGTGTATAATACAATGCGTCCAGTGTTTGTCCCCTCCTACATAGTTAGTAACAGCTGATCATTTAAAGAGAGAATAAAAACTATCTTTGTGAAATTCCGCTTCTCTCAGTAGCGTAAGAAATTAGGATTAGAAATAATCTAAAGTGGAGTATGGGATCCGCTTTAGGTTATATTAGAGGTAATTTTATGATATATAAAAGAATTATATATGTAACGTAACATAGTCACAACGGCGCCGACTGAAAAGGGTAATGATGGTGCAAAAAAGTGTGCCAAGTTAATCATTAGAGAGTGCTGAAAGCTAACTTGTGTAGTTAGAGTAAGCCGATGTCAGTCGGGCCACGGTATTGTGAGTTACGGGAAAGTAGGGAAATTAGTATTAAGAATTAAAATTTGAGTTAGCATTTTAAGAAACGAGACAAAGGGAATTTCACGAATGAGAACAAGACAAGAAATAAAGTTAAAGTGAGATAGAGAAAACAAACCGTGTACTAAATTAAACTTCACACAGTAACGGCAAGCATACTCCCAGTACCCCACTTTTGAATTTTCCTTACTAAAATTCCCAATGTCGATTTTAAGCGGCGGAGTATGTGACGATTTAATTGGTAATAAAAAAATTTAATAATAAAAAATTAGAAAGCAAATAAGTAGTTTTCAAATCGCACAATTAAACCTAATACCCCTGTACTAACTCAGAATAAGTACGAGATTTAAATGGAAAAAGATCTAACTAAACAAGTAATAAAAAATCGTATTGTTAATAGTTAATAATATTACAGTTAACCCTTTAGTAAATCATCATGCGTTGACCTGTTTAATTCCGGACACAACGTGCTTAGCGAACCGTCTGTAACTTAGAAATATTTGAAAATCTTAATGTAAGTAATTAATAATTTGAAGGCACAAATAGTAGTTAAAAATAATTCCTGTAAACTAAATAAGTCTAAATAATTTGTTTCATCTTGCTATAAGAATGTCTATTTAAATAAAAGTCGGAACTATATTATGGCGGAGTACTCGCTCCATTTCGTTGTTATGTACCAGTCGTATCAAGTTAAGAGTTACGATGCGGCGTTCAGACAGTACACACCTCCAAACGAGGGCTCTTCAAACGTGTGTTATGTAAACTTTAAAATAACGGTTAACTACCACAAAAAACGTGGGGAGCTAGTGATTTTTAATGTATATGATGTAGAAAAAGTTTGTTCAAGAAATGTAGTAATATAAGAAAAATTACCAACACGTAAACAAGGTGACGTCTCTACTTAAGATGTAAACTCCAGTACAACTCTACATGTGAATATGTGACCTGCCAAATTGCACATACGGACGTCTACAACCCATACGACGCTGACCAGGACCAGCGTGGATCAACCCAACTTCATGCAGCATTACATCAATCTACTCACTAATACGGCTATTAGATATTCACCAGAGACACGACACAGATGACTACCCCGACTACCAGAATTCCGAAGAGTCACACCCGAGGACGAGGACAGCAAAGCTTATTTTAGAGGTGACTCGATAGCTTGGCTATCGAGAATTAATTACATTTGAAACATAACTTTTATAGATGAAAGAGACTTTTCAAAGACAATAATTTTCTCTAAGCAATAAATAAAACCAAAGAAATGTAAACTGTAGTAGTGAAAATCATACGTTGTAACGTTAATATTGAAATGTAAATTATAATCCCTTTAATAAATAATACCATTCTTCAAATGGTTAATGTAATCTTGCAAGCTCTTAGATGAGCATAGTATAATTCAGACGTATTTACTATATTTAAAGCAGACTCGGATCCGAGGTAAATTACATGATCTATATGATCCCTTGTTTTACAGAAAACCCTTTTTAAATTTTTATGTTATGGGATCTTTTTGTATAAATTGTTAATAAAGAGATGTCATCTTATTACACTTTGAAGTGAGTGCATAAATCAGTGGAATACTTGTGTCCTAATAATTAGCGTAAATATTATTGTTGTTTGTGTTGAGTTTAATTTCAGTTCGTTACAACGTAGGCAGCCTGTATAATTGGCTAGCGTCAATTATGATGGATTCCCTGGATTTGTAACGTAGCCCGGAACGTTACAAAGATGCGCCACTCTGCTGTTTTATATAAAAGGTTTGTAAGCATCGTGACGCAAACAAAGATAATTAAAAATAATTGTTAAGTAGTAAAAGAGATAACTCTCTGCTGATCTATGCACTCAGTTACTGTATTTCATGTTAATATTAATTTTCATAAATTAATTTCATAAATAAATTCACCTTGTGAATTTATTTTATACAAGATTACTCACTAACTTGCGTATGATGTAATTTATTTAAGATACGCAAAATAATACAGACTATCATTGTATTACTCCAATGCAAGTACGTACATGAATTTTAGTGCTCGTCAAACTGTTCAGTCTTTAACAGGTATATACTGTGACAATTCGAAACCTGTAGTTTCCTGAATATGCCTGCATAGAATGTAAGTGTATGTCTGTCGTCACGGTAAGAGAAATATAAACACCTGTCTAAAGTAGACACGGTTAATTACGTGTAAAGAAATTCGTAACTTAATTTTGTTACAAAAAAAATTAAAAATAATTTCAAAAATTAAAGGTGGAAAGTAAGACAATTAATTACTAAACTCAGACTGTCACAACCGTAATACACTTGTAACTTGTAAAGCGTGTTTCGTTGAATCAGATTCACCCCCTTAGTGCAACTGTCTTCCCCTGTTGAAACCGGTTGAGAAAGATAGCCTTAGCTATTGTTAAAGAGAACAATACTTAAGCGTAATCCTCGCATTCCCACGCATACAACTACCTTGTCATTGTTTACTAAATATACTAGGGTGACCTACATTCCAGCGAACAGCTGATCGTTTAAATAGAAACTAATGCAAATGTTTAATAATCACTGTTAATAAATGTTTAACATGAACTAAACTGTGTAGGCGATAATTGTGTATAGTATAGTAGAGCAAGTATTTTCACCGTGACAACAATTAAATAATATAGTGACTTAAATTTCAAATAAATAAATGACTTAGTTAACCCTCCATTGTTAGGTAAAGTATTAAAACCCCATGCCCCAAATCAGTAAACTTTTAAACTGAGCAAAACTGAAAACAAAGTAAATAAAGTGTCCTAAATAAATATGGTAATTCGATAGGAAATAATTCTGAGTAAGTTTCTTAAATCTCCCCTAAAGTAAATAATAAATAAATAAAGAAAAAGGGTAAGTTTCTTAGAAAGAGACCAAAAGCGAAAATAATAATAAGCGAATAATAATTGCTTTAAATAATAAGGCTGAATAAATCTTAATTTAAACTAATTTGTGTAAAGTGTAGCAGTAAATAAGGGAAAAGAAAATAATAATAAAAGTATAGTTGAATAGTGTAAACACCCGGTCGTGGCCTGTTTGAGAAAAATAAAGCGTGTTGAGAAATGTAGTAAGCAGCCACCCTCCCCCTATTGTTATGAAATGGTAGCATCGCTAAACTAAGTAAACCACCGCGTGTATAATACAATGCGTCCAGTGTTTGTCCCCTCCTACATAGTTAGTAACAGCTGATCATTTAAAGAGAGAATAAAAACTATCTTTGTGAAATTCCGCTTTTCTCAGTAGCGTAAGAAATTAGGATTAGAAATAATCTAAAGTGGAGTATGGGATCCGCTTTAGGTTATATTAGAGGTAATTTTATGATATATAAAAGAATTATATATGTAACGTAACATAGTCACAACGGCGCCGACTGAAAAGGGTAATGATGGTGCAAAAAAGTGTGCCAAGGTAATCATTAGAGAGTGCTGAAAGCTAAGTTGTGTAGTTAGAGTAAGCCGATGTCAGTCGGGCCACGGTATTGTGAGTTACAGGAAAGTAGGGAAATTAGTATTAAGAATTAAAATTTGAGTTAGCATTTTAAGAAACGAGACAAAGGGAATTTCACGAATGAGAACAAGACAAGAAATAAAGTTAAAGTGAGATAGAGAAAACAAACCGTGTACTAAATTAAACTTCACACAGTAACGGCAAGCATACTCCCAGTACCCCACTTTTGAATTTTCCTTACTAAAATTCCCAATGTCGATTTTAAGCAGCGGAGTATGTGACGATTTAATTGGTAATAAAAAAATTTAATAATAAAAAATTAGAAAGCAAATAAGTAGTTTTTAAATCGCACAATTAAACCTAATACCCCTGTACTAACTCAGAATAAGTACGAGATTTAAATGGAAAAAGATCTAACTAAACAAGTAATAAAAAATCGTATTGTTAATAGTTAATAATATTACAGTTAACCCTTTAGTAAATCATCATGCGTTGACCTGTTTAATTCCGGACACAACGTGCTTAGCGAACCGTCTGTAACTTAGAAATATTTGAAAATCTTAATGTAAGTAATTAATAATTTGAAGGCACAAATAGTAGTTAAAAATAATTCCTGTAAACTAAATAAGTCTAAATAATTTGTTTCATCTTGCTATAAGAATGTCTATTTAAATAAAAGTCGGAACTATATTATGGCGGAGTACTCGCTCCATTTCGTTGTTACGTACCAGTCGTATCAAGTTAAGAGTTACGATGCGGCGTTCAGACAGTACACACCTCCAAACGAGGGCTCTTCAAACGTGTGTTATGTAAACTTTAAAATAACGGTTAACTACCACAAAAAACGTGGGGAGCTAGTGATTTTTAATGTATATGATGTAGAAAAAGTTTGTTCAAGAAATGTAGTAATATAAGAAAAATTACCAACACGTAAACAAGGTGACGTCTCTACTTAAGATGTAAACTCCAGTACAACTCTACATGTGAATATGTGACCTGCCAAATTGCACATACGGACGTCTACAACCCATACGACGCTGACCAGGACCAGCGTGGATCAACCCAACTTCATGCAGCATTACATCAATCTACTCACTAATACGGCTATTAGATATTCACCAGAGACACGACACAGATGACTACCCCGACTACCAGAATTCCGAAGAGTCACACCCGAGGACGAGGACAGCAAAGCTTATTTTAGAGGTGACTCGATAGCTTGGCTATCGAGAATTAATTACATTTGAAACATAACTTTTATAGATGAAAGAGACTTTTCAAAGACAATAATTTTCTCTAAGCAATAAATAAAACCAAAGAAATGTAAACTGTAGTAGTGAAAATCATACGTTGTAACGTTAATATTGAAATGTAAATTATAATCCCTTTAATAAATAATACCATTCTTCAAATGGTTAATGTAATCTTGCAAGCTCTTAGATGAGCATAGTATAATTCAGACGTGTTTACTATATTTAAAGCAGACTCGGATCCGAGGTAAATTACATGATCTATATGATCCCTTGTTTTACAGAAAACCCTTTTTAAATTTTTATGTTATGGGATCTTTTTGTATAAATTGTTAATAAAGAGATGTCATCTTATTACACTTTGAAGTGAGTGCATAAATCAGTGGAATACTTGTGTCCTAATAATTAGCGTAAATATTAGTGTTGTTTGTGTTGAGTTTAATTTTAGTTCGTTACAACGTAGGCAGCCTGTATAATTGGCTAGCGTCAATTATGATGGATTCCCTGGATTTGTACACGTAGCCCGGAAAGTTACAAAGATGCGCCACTCTGCTGTTTTATATAAAAGGTTTGTAAGCATCGTGACGCAAACAAAGATACGTCACTCTGATAATTAAAAATAATTGTTAAGTAGTAAAAGAGATAACTCTCTGCTGATCTATGCACTCAGTTACTGTATTTCATGTTAATATTAATTTTCATAAATTAATTTCATAAATAAATTCAACTTGTGAATTTATTTTATACAAGATTACTCACTAACTTGCGTATGATGTAATTTATTTAAGATACGCAAAATAATACAGACTATCATTGTATTACTCCAATGCAAATACGTACATGAATTTTAGTGCTCGTCAAACTGTTCAGTCTTTAACAGGTATATACTGTGACAATTCGAAACCTGTAGTTTCCTGAATATGCCTGCATAGAATGTAAGTGTATGTCTGTCGTCACGGTAAGAGAAATATAAACACCTGTCTAAAGTAGACACGGTTAATTACGTGTAAAGAAATTCGTAACTTAATTTTGTTACAAAAAAAATTAAAAATAATTTCAAAAATTAAAGGTGGAAAGTAAGACAATTAATTACTAAACTCAGACTGTCACAACCGTAATACACTTGTAACTTGTAAAGCGTGTTTCGTTGAATCAGATTCACCCCCTTAGTGCAACTGTCTTCCCCTGTTGAAACCGGTTGAGAAAGATAGCCTTAGCTATTGTTAAAGAGAACAATACTTAAGCGCAATCCTCGCATTCCCATGCATACAACTACCTTGTCATTGTTTACTAAATATACTAGGGTGACCTACATTCCAGCGAACAGCTGATCGTTTAAATAGAAACTAATGCAAATTTTTAATAATCACTGTTAATAAATGTTTAACATGAACTAAACTGTGTAGGCGATAATTGTGTATAGTATAGTAGAGCAAGTATTTTCACCGTGACAACAATTAAATAATATAGTGACTTAAATTTCAAATAAATAAATGACTTAGTTAACCCTCCATTGTTAGGTAAAGTATTAAAACCCCATGCCCCAAATCAGTAAACTTTTAAACTGAGCAAAACTGAAAACAAAGTAAATAAAGTGTCCTAAATAAATATGATAATTCGATAGGAAATAATTCTAAGTAAGTTTCTTAAATCTCCCCTAAAGTAAATAATAAATAAATAAAGAAAAAGGATAAGTTTCTTAGAAAGAGACCAAAAGCGAAAATAATAATAAGCGAATAATAATTGCTTTAAATAATAAGGCTGAATAAATCTTAATTTAAACTAAACTGTGTAAAGTGTAGCAGTAAATAAGGGAAAAGAAAATAATAATAAAAGTATAGTTGAATAGTGTAAACACCCGGTCGTGGCCTGTTTGAGAAAAATAAAGCGTGTTGAGAAATGTAGTAAGCAGCCACCCTCCCCCTATTGTTATGAAATGGTAGCATCGCTAAACTAAGTAAACCACCGCGTGTATAATACAATGCGTCCAGTGTTTGTCCCCTCCTACATAGTTAGTAACAGCTGATCATTTAAAGAGAGAATAAAAACTATCTTTGTGAAATTCCGCTTCTCTCAGTAGCGTAAGAAATTAGGATTAGAAATAATCTAAAGTGGAGTATGGGATCCGCTTTAGGTTATATTAGAGGTAATTTTATGATATATAAAAGAATTATATATGTAACGTAACATAGTCACAACGGCGCCGACTGAAAAGGGTAATGATGGTGCAAAAAAGTGTGCCAAGGTAATCATTAGAGAGTGCTGAAAGCTAACTTGTGTAGTTAGAGTAAGCCGATGTCAGTCGGGCCACGGTATTGTGAGTTACGGGAAAGTAGGGAAATTAGTATTAAGAATTAAAATTTGAGTTAGCATTTTAAGAAACGAGACAAAGGGAATTTCACGAATGAGAACAAGACAAGAAATAAAGTTAAAGTGAGATAGAGAAAACAAACCGTGTACTAAATTAAACTTCACACAGTAACGGCAAGCATACTCCCAGTACCCCACTTTTGAATTTTCCTTACTAAAATTCCCAATGTCGATTTTAAGCGGCGGAGTATGTGACGATTTAATTGGTAATAAAAAAATTTAATAATAAAAAATTAGAAAGCAAATAAGTAGTTTTCAAATCGCACAATTAAACCTAATACCCCTGTACTAACTCAGAATAAGTACGAGATTTAAATGGAAAAAGATCTAACTAAACAAGTAATAAAAAATCGTATTGTTAATAGTTAATAATATTACAGTTAACCCTTTAGTAAATCATCATGCGTTGACCTGTTTAATTCCGGACACAACGTGCTTAGCGAACCGTCTGTAACTTAGAAATATTTGAAAATCTTAATGTAAGTAATTAATAATTTGAAGGCACAAATAGTAGTTAAAAATAATTCCTGTAAACTAAATAAGTCTAAATAATTTGTTTCATCTTGCTATAAGAATGTCTATTTAAATAAAAGTCGGAACTATATTATGGCGGAGTACTCGCTCCATTTCGTTGTTACGTACCAGTCGTATCAAGTTAAGAGTTACGATGCGGCGTTCAGACAGTACACACCTCCAAACGAGGGCTCTTCAAACGTGTGTTATGTAAACTTTAAAATAACGGTTAACTACCACAAAAAACGTGGGGAGCTAGTGATTTTTAATGTATATGATGTAGAAAAAGTTTGTTCAAGAAATGTAGTAATATAAGAAAAATTACCAACACGTAAACAAGGTGACGTCTCTACTTAAGATGTAAACTCCAGTACAACTCTACATGTGAATATGTGACCTGCCAAATTGCACATACGGACGTCTACAACCCATACGACGCTGACCAGGACCAGCGTGGATCAACCCAACTTCATGCAGCATTACATCAATCTACTCACTAATACGGCTATTAGATATTCACCAGAGACACGACACAGATGACTACCCCGACTACCAGAATTCCGAAGAGTCACACCCGAGGACGAGGACAGCAAAGCTTATTTTAGAGGTGACTCGATAGCTTGGCTATCGAGAATTAATTACATTTGAAACATAACTTTTATAGATGAAAGAGACTTTTCAAAGACAATAATTTTCTCTAAGCAATAAATAAAACCAAAGAAATGTAAACTGTAGTAGTGAAAATCATACGTTGTAACGTTAATATTGAAATGTAAATTATAATCCCTTTAATAAATAATACCATTCTTCAAATGGTTAATGTAATCTTGCAAGCTCTTAGATGAGCATAGTATAATTCAGACGTGTTTACTATATTTAAAGCAGACTCGGATCCGAGGTAAATTACATGATCTATATGATCCCTTGTTTTACAGAAAACCCTTTTTAAATTTTTATGTTATGGGATCTTTTTGTATAAATTGTTAATAAAGAGATGTCATCTTATTACACTTTGAAGTGAGTGCATAAATCAGTGGAATACTTGTGTCCTAATAATTAGCGTAAATATTAGTGTTGTTTGTGTTGAGTTTAATTTCAGTTCGTTACAACGTAGGCAGCCTGTATAATTGGCTAGCGTCAATTATGATGGATTCCCTGGATTTGTACACGTAGCCCGGAAAGTTACAAAGATGCGCCACTCTGCTGTTTTATATAAAAGGTTTGTAAGCATCGTGACGCAAACAAAGATAATTAAAAATAATTGTTAAGTAGTAAAAGAGATAACTCTCTGCTGATCTATGCACTCAGTTACTGTATTTCATGTTAATATTAATTTTCATAAATTAATTTCATAAATAAATTCACCTTGTGAATTTATTTTATACAAGATTACTCACTAACTTGCGTATGATGTAATTTATTTAAGATACGCAAAATAATACAGACTATCATTGTATTACTCCAATGCAAGTACGTACATGAATTTTAGTGCTCGTCAAACTGTTCAGTCTTTAACAGGTATATACTGTGACAATTCGAAACCTGTAGTTTCCTGTATATGCCTGCATAGAATGTAAGTGTATGTCTGTCGTCACGGTAAGAGAAATATAAACACCTGTCTAAAGTAGACACGGTTAATTACGTGTAAAGAAATTCGTAACTTAATTTTGTTACAAAAAAAATTAAAAATAATTTCCAAAATGAAAGGTGGAAAGTAAGACAATTAATTACTAAACTCAGACTGTCACAACCGTAATACACTTGTAACTTGTAAAGCGTGTTTCGTTGAATCAGATTCACCCCCTTAGTGCAACTCTCTTCCCCTGTTGAAACCGGTTGAGAAAGATAGCCTTAGCTATTGTTAAAGAGAACAATACTTAAGCGTAATCCTCGCATTCCCACGCATACAACTACCTTGTCATTGTTTACTAAATATACTAGGGTGACCTACATTCCAGCGAACAGCTGATCGTTTAAATAGAAACTAATGCAAATGTTTAATAATCACTGTTAATAAATGTTTAACATGAACTAAACTGTGTAGGCGATAATTGTGTATAGTATAGTAGAGCAAGTATTTTCACCGTGACAACAATTAAATAATATAGTGACTTAAATTTCAAATAAATAAATGACTTAGTTAACCCTCCATTGTTAGGTAAAGTATTAAAACCCCATGCCCCAAATCAGTAAACTTTTAAACTGAGCAAAACTGAAAACAAAGTAAATAAAGTGTCCTAAATAAATATGGTAATTCGATAGGAAATAATTCTAAGTAAGTTTCTTAAATCTCCCCTAAAGTAAATAATAAATAAATAAAGAAAAAGGGTAAGTTTCTTAGAAAGAGACCAAAAGCGAAAATAATAATAAGCGAATAATAATTGCTTTAAATAATAAGGCTAAATAAATCTTAATTTAAACTAAATTGTGTAAAGTGTAGCAGTAAATAAGGGAAAAGAAAATAATAATAAAAGTATAGTTGACTAGTGTAAACACCCGGTCGTGGCCTGTTTGAGAAAAATAAAGCGTGTTGAGAAATGTAGTAAGCAGCCACCCTCCCCCTATTGTTATGAAATGGTAGCATCGCTAAACTAAGTAAACCACCGCGTGTATAATACAATGCGTCCAGTGTTTGTCCCCTCCTACATAGTTAGTAACAGCTGATCATTTAAAGAGAGAATAAAAACTATCTTTGTGAAATTCCGCTTCTCTCAGTAGCGTAAGAAATTAGGATTAGAAATAATCTAAAGTGGAGTATGGGATCCGCTTTAGGTTATATTAGAGGTAATTTTATGATATATAAAAGAATTATATATGTAACGTAACATAGTCACAACGGCGCCGACTGAAAAGGGTAATGATGGTGCAAAAAAGTGTGCCAAGGTAATCATTAGAGAGTGCTGAAAGCTAACTTGTGTAGTTAGAGTAAGCCGATGTCAGTCGGGCCACGGTATTGTGAGTTACGGGAAAGTAGGGAAATTAGTATTAAGAATTAAAATTTGAGTTAGCATTTTAAGAAACGAGACAAAGGGAATTTCACGAATGAGAACAAGACAAGAAATAAAGTTAAAGTGAGATAGAGAAAACAAACCGTGTACTAAATTAAACTTCACACAGTAACGGCAAGCATACTCCCAGTACCCCACTTTTGAATTTTCCTTACTAAAATTCCCAATGTCGATTTTAAGCGGCGGAGTATGTGACGATTTAATTGGTAATAAAAAAATTTAATAATAAAAAATTAGAAAGCAAATAAGTAGTTTTTAAATCGCACAATTAAACCTAATACCCCTGTACTACCTCAGAATAAGTACGAGATTTAAATGGAAAAAGATCTAACTAAACAAGTAATAAAAAATCGTATTGTTAATAGTTAATAATATTACAGTTAACCCTTTAGTAAATCATCATGCGTTGACCTGTTTAATTCCGGACACAACGTGCTTAGCGAACCGTCTGTAACTTAGAAATATTTGAAAATCTTAATGTAAGTAATTAATAATTTGAAGGCACAAATAGTAGTTAAAAATAATTCCTGTAAACTAAATAAGTCTAAATAATTTGTTTTATCTTGCTATAAGAATGTCTATTTAAATAAAAGTCGGAACTATATTATGGCGGAGTACTCGCTCCATTTCGTTGTTATGTACCAGTCGTATCAAGTTAAGAGTTACGATGCGGCGTTCAGACAGTACACACCTCCAAATGAGGGCTCTTCAAAAGTGTGTTATGTAAACTTTAAAATAACGGTTAACTACCACAAAAAACGTGGGGAGCTAGTGATTTTTAATGTATATGATGTAGAAAAAGTTTGTTCAAGAAATGTAGTAATATAAGAAAAATTACCAACACGTAAACAAGGTGACGTCTCTACTTAAGATGTAAACTCCAGTACAACTCTACATGTGAATATGTGACCTGCCAAATTGCACATACGGACGTCTACAACCCATACGACGCTGACCAGGACCAGCGTGGATCAACCCAACTTCATGCAGCATTACATCAATCTACTCACTAATACGGCTATTAGATATTCACCAGAGACACGACACAGATGACTACCCCGACTACCAGAATTCCGAAGAGTCACACCGGAGGACGAGGACAGCAAAACTTATTTTAGAGGTGACTCGATAGCTTGGCTATCGAGAATTAATTACATTTGAAACATAACTTTTATAGATGAAAGAGACTTTTCAAAGACAATAATTTTCTCTAAGCAATAAATAAAACCAAAGAAATGTAAACTGTAGTAGTGAAAATCATACGGTGTAACGTTAATATTGAAATGTAAATTATAATCCCTTTAATAAATAATACCATTCTTCAAATGGTTAATGTAATCTTGCAAGCTCTTAGATGAGCATAGTATAATTCAGACGTGTTTACTATATTTAAAGCAGACTCGGATCCGAGGTAAATTACATGATCTATATGATCCCTTGTTTTACAGAAAACCCTTTTTAAATTTTTATGTTTGGGATCTTTTTGTATAAATTGTTAATAAAGAGATGTCATCTTATTACACTTTGAAGTGAGTGCATAAATCAGTGGAATACTTGTGTCCTAATAATTAGCGTAAATATTATTGTTGTTTGTGTTGAGTTTAATTTCAGTTCGTTACAACGTAGGCAGCCTGTATAATTGGCTAGCGTCAATTATGATGGATTCCCTGGATTTGTAACGTAGCCGGGAACGTTACAAAGATGCGCCACTCTGCTGTTTTATATAAAAGGTTTGTAAGCATCGTGACGCAAACAAAGATACGTCACTCTGATAATTAAAAATAATTGTTAAGTAGTAAAAGAGATAACTCTCTGCTGATCTATGCACTCAGTTACTGTATTTCATGTTAATATTAATTTTCATAAATTAATTTCATAAATAAATTCAACTTGTGAATTTATTTTATACAAGATTACTCACTAACTTGCGTATGATGTAATTTATTTAAGATACGCAAAATAATACAGACTATCATTGTATTACTCCAATGCAAATACGTACATGAATTTTAGTGCTCGTCAAACTGTTCAGTCTTTAACAGGTATATACTGTGACAATTCGAAACCTGTAGTTTCCTGAATATGCCTGCATAGAATGTAAGTGTATGTCTATCGTCACGGTAAGAGAAATATAAACACCTGTCTAAAGTAGACACGGTTAATTACGTGTAAAGAAATTCGTAACTTAATTTTGTTACAAAAAAAATTAAAAATAATTTCAAAAATTGAAGGTGGAAAGTAAGACAATTAATTACTAAAATCAGACTGTCACAACCGTAATACACTTGTAACTTGTAAAGCGTGTTTCGTTGAATCAGATTCACCCCCTTAGTGCAACTCTCTTCCCCTGTTGAAACCGGTTGAGAAAGATAGCCTTAGCTATTGTTAAAGAGAACAATACTTAAGCGTAATCCTCGCATTCCCACGCATACAACTACCTTGTCATTGTTTACTAAATATACTAGGGTGACCTACATTCCAGCGAACAGCTGATCGTTTAAATAGAAACTAATGCAAATGTTTAATAATCACTGTTAATAAATGTTTAACATGAACTAAACTGTGTAGGCGATAATTGTGTATAGTATAGTAGAGCAAGTATTTTCACCGTGACAACAATTAAATAATATAGTGACTTAAATTTCAAATAAATAAATGACTTAGTTAACCCTCCATTGTTAGGTAAAGTATTAAAACCCCATGCCCCAAATCAGTAAACTTTTAAACTGAGCAAAACTGAAAACAAAGTAAATAAAGTGTCCTAAATAAATATGGTAATTCGATAGGAAATAATTCTAAGTAAGTTTCTTAAATCTCCCCTAAAGTAAATAATAAATAAATAAAGAAAAAGGGTAAGTTTCTTAGAAAGAGACCAAAAGCGAAAATAATAATAAGCGAATAATAATTGCTTTAAATAATAAGGCTGAATAAATCTTAATTTAAACTAAATTGTGTAAAGTGTAGCAGTAAATAAGGGAAAAGAAAATAATAATAAAAGTATAGTTGACTAGTGTAAACACCCGGTCGTGGCCTGTTTGAGAAAAATAAAGCGTGTTGAGAAATGTAGTAAGCAGCCACCCTCCCCCTATTGTTATGAAATGGTAGCATCGCTAAACTAAGTAAACCACCGCGTGTATAATACAATGCGTCCAGTGTTTGTCCCCTCCTACATAGTTAGTAACAGCTGATCATTTAAAGAGAGAATAAAAACTATCTTTGTGAAATTCCGCTTCTCTCAGTAGCGTAAGAAATTAGGATTAGAAATAATCTAAAGTGGAGTATGGGATCCGCTTTAGGTTATATTAGAGGTAATTTTATGATATATAAAAGAATTATATATGTAACGTAACATAGTCACAACGGCGCCGACTGAAAAGGGTAATGATGGTGCAAAAAAGTGTGCCAAGGTAATCATTAGAGAGTGCTGAAAGCTAACTTGTGTAGTTAGAGTAAGCCGATGTCAGTCGGGCCACGGTATTGTGAGTTACGGGAAAGTAGGGAAATTAGTATTAAGAATTAAAATTTGAGTTAGCATTTTAAGAAACGAGACAAAGGGAATTTCACGAATGAGAACAAGACAAGAAATAAAGTTAAAGTGAGATAGAGAAAACAAACCGTGTACTAAATTAAACTTCACACAGTAACGGCAAGCATACTCCCAGTACCCCACTTTTGAATTTTCCTTACTAAAATTCCCAATGTCGATTTTAAGCGGCGGAGTATGTGACGATTTAATTGGTAATAAAAAAATTTAATAATAAAAAATTAGAAAGCAAATAAGTAGTTTTTAAATCGCACAATTAAACCTAATACCCCTGTACTAACTCAGAATAAGTACGAGATTTAAATGGAAAAAGATCTAACTAAACAAGTAATAAAAAATCGTATTGTTAATAGTTAATAATATTACAGTTAACCCTTTAGTAAATCATCATGCGTTGACCTGTTTAATTCCGGACACAACGTGCTTAGCGAACCGTCTGTAACTTAGAAATATTTGAAAATCTTAATGTAAGTAATTAATAATTTGAAGGCACAAATAGTAGTTAAAAATAATTCCTGTAAACTAAATAAGTCTAAATAATTTGTTTCATCTTGCTATAAGAATGTCTATTTAAATAAAAGTCGGAACTATATTATGGCGGAGTACTCGCTCCATTTCGTTGTTACGTACCAGTCGTATCAAGTTAAGAGTTACGATGCGGCGTTCAGACAGTACACACCTCCAAACGAGGGCTCTTCAAACGTGTGTTATGTAAACTTTAAAATAACGGTTAACTACCACAAAAAACGTGGGGAGCTAGTGATTTTTAATGTATATGATGTAGAAAAAGTTTGTTCAAGAAATGTAGTAATATAAGAAAAATTACCAACACGTAAACAAGGTGACGTCTCTACTTAAGATGTAAACTCCAGTACAACTCTACATGTGAATATGTGACCTGCCAAATTGCACATACGGACGTCTACAACCCATACGACGCTGACCAGGACCAGCGTGGATCAACCCAACTTCATGCAGCATTACATCAATCTACTCACTAATACGGCTATTAGATATTCACCAGAGACACGACACAGATGACTACCCCGACTACCAGAATTCCGAAGAGTCACACCCGAGGACGAGGACAGCAAAGCTTATTTTAGAGGTGACTCGATAGCTTGGCTATCGAGAATTAATTACATTTGAAACATAACTTTTATAGATGAAAGAGACTTTTCAAAGACAATAATTTTCTCTAAGCAATAAATAAAACCAAAGAAATGTAAATTGTAGTAGTGAAAATCATACGTTGTAACGTTAATATTGAAATGTAAATTATAATCCCTTTAATAAATAATACCATTCTTCAAATGGTTAATGTAATCTTGCAAGCTCTTAGATGAGCATAGTATAATTCAGACGTGTTTACTATATTTAAAGCAGACTCGGATCCGAGGTAAATTACATGATCTATATGATCCCTTGTTTTACAGAAAACCCTTTTTAAATTTTTATGTTATGGGATCTTTTTGTATAAATTGTTAATAAAGAGATGTCATCTTATTACACTTTGAAGTGAGTGCATAAATCAGTGGAATACTTGTGTCCTAATAATTAGCGTAAATATTAGTGTTGTTTGTGTTGAGTTTAATTTCAGTTCGTTACAACGTAGGCAGCCTGTATAATTGGCTAGCGTCAATTATGATGGATTCCCTGGATTTGTACACGTAGCCCGGAACGTTAAAAAGATGCGCCACTCTGCTGTTTTATATAAAAGGTTTGTAAGCATCGTGACGCAAACAAAGATAATTAAAAATAATTGTTAAGTAGTAAAAGAGATAACTCTCTGCTGATCTATGCACTCAGTTACTGTATTTCATGTTAATATTAATTTTCATAAATTAATTTCATAAATAAATTCACCTTGTGAATTTATTTTATACAAGATTACTCACTAACTTGCGTATGATGTAATTTATTTAAGATACGCAAAATAATACAGACTATCATTGTATTACTCCAATGCAAGTACGTACATGAATTTTAGTGCTCGTCCAACTGTTCAGTCTTTAACAGGTATATACTGTGACAATTCGAAACCTGTAGTTTCCTGAATATGCCTGCATAGAATGTAAGTGTATGTCTGTCGTCACGGTAAGAGAAATATAAACACCTGTCTAAAGTAGACACGGTTAATTACGTGTAAAGAAATTCGTAACTTAATTTTGTTACAAAAAAAATTAAAAATAATTTCAAAAATTAAAGGTGGAAAGTAAGACAATTAATTACTAAACTCAGACTGTCACAACCGTAATACACTTGTAACTTGTAAAGCGTGTTTCGTTGAACCAGATTCACCCCCTTAGTGCAACTCTCTTCCCCTGTTGAAACCGGTTGAGAAAGATAGCCTTAGCTATTGTTAAAGAGAACAATACTTAAGCGTAATCCTCGCATTCCCACGCATACAACTACCTTGTCATTGTTTACTAAATATACTAGGGTGACCTACATTCCAGCGAACAGCTGATCGTTTAAATAGAAACTAATGCAAATGTTTAATAATCACTGTTAATAAATGTTTAACATGAACTAAACTGTGTAGGCGATAATTGTGTATAGTATAGTAGAGCAAGTATTTTCACCGTGACAACAATTAAATAATATAGTGACTTAAATTTCAAATAAATAAATGACTTAGTTAACCCTCCATTGTTAGGTAAAGTATTAAAACCCCATGCCCCAAATCAGTAAACTTTTAAACTGAGCAAAACTGAAAACAAAGTAAATAAAGTGTCCTAAATAAATATGGTAATTCGATAGGAAATAATTCTAAGTAAGTTTCTTAAATCTCCCCTAAAGTAAATAATAAATAAATAAAGAAAAAGGGTAAGTTTCTTAGAAAGAGACCAAAAGCGAAAATAATAATAAGCGAATAATAATTGCTTTAAATAATAAGGCTGAATAAATCTTAATTTAAACTAAATTGTGTAAAGTGTAGCAGTAAATAAGGGAAAAGAAAATAATAATAAAAGTATAGTTGACTAGTGTAAACACCCGGTCGTGGCCTGTTTGAGAAAAATAAAGCGTGTTGAGAAATGTAGTAAGCAGCCACCCTCCCCCTATTGTTATGAAATGGTAGCATCGCTAAACTAAGTAAACCACCGCGTGTATAATACAATGCGTCCAGTGTTTGTCCCCTCCTACATAGTTAGTAACAGCTGATCATTTAAAGAGAGAATAAAAACTATCTTTGTGAAATTCCGCTTCTCTCAGTAGCGTAAGAAATTAGGATTAGAAATAATCTAAAGTGGAGTATGGGATCCGCTTTAGGTTATATTAGAGGTAATTTTATGATATATAAAAGAATTATATATGTAACGTAACATAGTCACAACGGCGCCGACTGAAAAGGGTAATGATGGTGCAAAAAAGTGTGCCAAGGTAATCATTAGAGAGTGCTGAAAGCTAACTTGTGTAGTTAGAGTAAGCCGATGTCAGTCGGGCCACGGTATTGTGAGTTACGGGAAAGTAGGGAAATTAGTATTAAGAATTAAAATTTGAGTTAGCATTTTAAGAAACGAGACAAAGGGAATTTCACGAATGAGAACAAGACAAGAAATAAAGTTAAAGTGAGATAGAGAAAACAAACCGTGTACTAAATTAAACTTCACACAGTAACGGCAAGCATACTCCCAGTACCCCACTTTTGAATTTTCCTTACTAAAATTCCCAATGTCGATTTTAAGCGGCGGAGTATGTGACGATTTAATTGGTAATAAGAAAATTTAATAATAAAAAATTAGAAAGCAAATAAGTAGTTTTTAAATCGCACAATTAAACCTAATACCCCTGTACTAACTCAGAATAAGTACGAGATTTAAATGGAAAAAGATCTAACTAAACAAGTAATAAAAAATCGTATTGTTAATAGTTAATAATATTACAGTTAACCCTTTAGTAAATCATCATGCGTTGACCTGTTTAATTCCGGACACAACGTGCTTAGCGAACCGTCTGTAACTTAGAAATATTTGAAAATCTTAATGTAAGTAATTAATAATTTGAAGGCACAAATAGTAGTTAAAAATAATTCCTGTAAACTAAATAAGTCTAAATAATTTGTTTCATCTTGCTATAAGAATGTCTATTTAAATAAAAGTCGGAACTATATTATGGCGGAGTACTCGCTCCATTTCGTTGTTACGTACCAGTCGTATCAAGTTAAGAGTTACGATGCGGCGTTCAGACAGTACACACCTCCAAACGAGGGCTCTTCAAACGTGTGTTATGTAAACTTTAAAATAACGGTTAACTACCACAAAAAACGTGGGGAGCTAGTGATTTTTAATGTATATGATGTAGAAAAAGTTTGTTCAAGAAATGTAGTAATATAAGAAAAATTACCAACACGTAAACAAGGTGACGTCTCTACTTAAGATGTAAACTCCAGTACAACTCTACATGTGAATATGTGACCTGCCAAATTGCACATACGGACGTCTACAACCCATACGACGCTGACCAGGACCAGCGTGGATCAACCCAACTTCATGCAGCATTACATCAATCTACTCACTAATACGGCTATTAGATATTCACCAGAGACACGACACAGATGACTACCCCGACTACCAGAATTCCGAAGAGTCACACCCGAGGACGAGGACAGCAAAGCTTATTTTAGAGGTGACTCGATAGCTTGGCTATCGAGAATTAATTACATTTGAAACATAACTTTTATAGATGAAAGAGACTTTTCAAAGACAATAATTTTCTCTAAGCAATAAATAAAACCAAAGAAATGTAAATTGTAGTAGTGAAAATCATACGTTGTAACGTTAATATTGAAATGTAAATTATAATCCCTTTAATAAATAATACCATTCTTCAAATGGTTAATGTAATCTTGCAAGCTCTTAGATGAGCATAGTATAATTCAGACGTGTTTACTATATTTAAAGCAGACTCGGATCCGAGGTAAATTACATGATCTATATGATCCCTTGTTTTACAGAAAACCCTTTTTAAATTTTTATGTTATGGGATCTTTTTGTATAAATTGTTAATAAAGAGATGTCATCTTATTACACTTTGAAGTGAGTGCATAAATCAGTGGAATACTTGTGTCCTAATAATTAGCGTAAATATTAGTGTTGTTTGTGTTGAGTTTAATTTCAGTTCGTTACAACGTAGGCAGCCTGTATAATTGGCTAGCGTCAATTATGATGGATTCCCTGGATTTGTACACGTAGCCCGGAACGTTAAAAAGATGCGCCACTCTGCTGTTTTATATAAAAGGTTTGTAAGCATCGTGACGCAAACAAAGATAATTAAAAATAATTGTTAAGTAGTAAAAGAGATAACTCTCTGCTGATCTATGCACTCAGTTACTGTATTTCATGTTAATATTAATTTTCATAAATTAATTTCATAAATAAATTCACCTTGTGAATTTATTTTATACAAGATTACTCACTAACTTGCGTATGATGTAATTTATTTAAGATACGCAAAATAATACAGACTATCATTGTATTACTCCAATGCAAGTACGTACATGAATTTTAGTGCTCGTCCAACTGTTCAGTCTTTAACAGGTATATACTGTGACAATTCGAAACCTGTAGTTTCCTGAATATGCCTGCATAGAATGTAAGTGTATGTCTGTCGTCACGGTAAGAGAAATATAAACACCTGTCTAAAGTAGACACGGTTAATTACGTGTAAAGAAATTCGTAACTTAATTTTGTTACAAAAAAAATTAAAAATAATTTCCAAAATTAAAGGTGGAAAGTAAGACAATTAATTACTAAACTCAGACTGTCACAACCGTAATACACTTGTAACTTGTAAAGCGTGTTTCGTTGAACCAGATTCACCCCCTTAGTGCAACTCTCTTCCCCTGTTGAAACCGGTTGAGAAAGATAGCCTTAGCTATTGTTAAAGAGAACAATAATTAAGCGTAATCCTCGCATTCCCAGGCATACAACTACCTTGTCATTGTTTACTAAATATACTAGGGTGACCTACATTCCAGCGAACAGCTGATCGTTTAAATAGAAACTAATGCAAATTTTTAATAATCACTGTTAATAAATGTTTAACATGAACTAAACTGTGTAGGCGATAATTGTGTATAGTATAGTAGAGCAAGTATTTTCACTGTGACAACAATTAAATAATATAGTGACTTAAATTTCAAATAAATAAATGACTTAGTTAACCCTCCATTGTTAGGTAAAGTATTAAAACCACATGCCCCAAATCAGTAAACTTTTAAACTGAGCAAAACTGAAAACAAAGTAAATAAAGTGTCCTAAATAAATATGGTAATTCGATAGGAAATAATTCTGAGTAAGTTTCTTAAATCTCCCCTAAAGTAAATAATAAATAAATAAAGAAAAAGGGTAAGTTTCTTAGAAAGAGACCAAAAGCGAAAATAATAATAAGCGAATAATAATTGCTTTAAATAATAAGGCTGAATAAATCTTAATTTAAACTAAATTGTGTAAAGTGTAGCAGTAAATAAGGGAAAAGAAAATAATAATAAAGTATAGTTGACTAGTGTAAACACCCGGTCGTGGCCTGTTTGAGAAAAATAAAGCGTGTTGAGAAATGTAGTAAGCAGCCACCCTCCCCCTATTGTTATGAAATGGTAGCATCGCTAAACTAAGTAAACCACCGCGTGTATAATACAATGCGTCCAGTGTTTGTCCCCTCCTACATAGTTAGTAACAGCTGATCATTTAAAGAGAGAATAAAAACTATCTTTGTGAAATTCCGCTTCTCTCAGTAGCGTAAGAAATTAGGATTAGAAATAATCTAAAGTGGAGTATGGGATCCGCTTTAGGTTATATTAGAGGTAATTTTATGATATATAAAAGAATTATATATGTAACGTAACATAGTCACAACGGCGCCGACTGAAAAGGGTAATGATGGTGCAAAAAAGTGTGCCAAGGTAATCATTAGAGAGTGCTGAAAGCTAACTTGTGTAGTTAGAGTAAGCCGATGTCAGTCGGGCCACGGTATTGTGAGTTACGGGAAAGTAGGGAAATTAGTATTAAGAATTAAAATTTGAGTTAGCATTTTAAGAAACGAGACAAAGGGAATTTCACGAATGAGAACAAGACAAGAAATAAAGTTAAAGTGAGATAGAGAAAACAAACCGTGTACTAAATTAAACTTCACACAGTAACGGCAAGCATACTCCCAGTACCCCACTTTTGAATTTTCCTTACTAAAATTCCCAATGTCGATTTTAAGCGGCGGAGTATGTGACGATTTAATTGGTAATAAGAAAATTTAATAATAAAAAATTAGAAAGCAAATAAGTAGTTTTTAAATCGCACAATTAAACCTAATACCCCTGTACTAACTCAGAATAAGTACGAGATTTAAATGGAAAAAGATCTAACTAAACAAGTAATAAAAAATCGTATTGTTAATAGTTAATAATATTACAGTTAACCCTTTAGTAAATCATCATGCGTTGACCTGTTTAATTCCGGACACAACGTGCTTAGCGAACCGTCTGTAACTTAGAAATATTTGAAAATCTTAATGTAAGTAATTAATAATTTGAAGGCACAAATAGTAGTTAAAAATAATTCCTGTAAACTAAATAAGTCTAAATAATTTGTTTCATCTTGCTATAAGAATGTCTATTTAAATAAAAGTCGGAACTATATTATGGCGGAGTACTCGCTCCATTTCGTTGTTACGTACCAGTCGTATCAAGTTAAGAGTTACGATGCGGCGTTCAGACAGTACACACCTCCAAACGAGGGCTCTTCAAACGTGTGTTATGTAAACTTTAAAATAACGGTTAACTACCACAAAAAACGTGGGGAGCTAGTGATTTTTAATGTATATGATGTAGAAAAAGTTTGTTCAAGAAATGTAGTAATATAAGAAAAATTACCAACACGTAAACAAGGTGACGTCTCTACTTAAGATGTAAACTCCAGTACAACTCTACATGTGAATATGTGACCTGCCAAATTACACATACGGACGTCTACAACCCATACGACGCTGACCAGGACCAGCGTGGATCAACCCAACTTCATGCAGCATTACATCAATCTACTCACTAATACGGCTATTAGATATTCACCAGAGACACGACACAGATGACTACCCCGACTACCAGAATTCCGAAGAGTCACACCCGAGGACGAGGACAGCAAAGCTTATTTTAGAGGTGACTCGATAGCTTGGCTATCGAGAATTAATTACATTTGAAACATAACTTTTATAGATGAAAGAGACTTTTCAAAGACAATAATTTTCTCTAAGCAATAAATAAAACCAAAGAAATGTAAACTGTAGTAGTGAAAATCATACGTTGTAACGTTAATATTGAAATGTAAATTATAATCCCTTTAATAAATAATACCATTCTTCAAATGGTTAATGTAATCTTGCAAGCTCTTAGATGAGCATAGTATAATTCAGACGTCTTTACTATATTTAAAGCAGACTCGGATCCGAGGTAAATTACATGATCTATATGATCCCTTGTTTTACAGAAAACCCTTTTTAAATTTTTATGTTATGGGATCTTTTTGTATAAATTGTTAATAAAGAGATGTCATCTTATTACACTTTGAAGTGAGTGCATAAATCAGTGGAATACTTGTGTCCTAATAATTAGCGTAAATATTATTGTTGTTTGTGTTGAGTTTAATTTCAGTTCGTTACAACGTAGGCAGCCTGTATAATTGGCTAGCGTCAATTATGATGGATTCCCTGGATTTGTAACGTAGCCCGGAACGTTACAAAGATGCGCCACTCTGCTGTTTTATATAAAAGGTTTGTAAGCATCGTGACACAAACAAAGATAATTAAAAATAATTGTTAAGTAGTAAAAGAGATAACTCTCTGCTGATCTATGCACTCAGTTACTGTATTTCATGTTAATATTAATTTTCATAAATTAATTTCATAAATAAATTCACCTTGTGAATTTATTTTATACAAGATTACTCACTAACTTGCGTATGATGTAATTTATTTAAGATACGCAAAATAATACAGACTATCATTGTATTACTCCAATGCAAGTACGTACATGAATTTTAGTGCTCGTCAAACTGTTCAGTCTTTAACAGGTATATACTGTGACAATTCGAAACCTGTAGTTTCCTGAATATGCCTGCATAGAATGTAAGTGTATGTCTGTCGTCACGGTAAGAGAAATATAAACACCTGTCTAAAGTAGACACGGTTAATTACGTGTAAAGAAATTCGTAACTTAATTTTGTTACAAAAAAAATTAAAAATAATTTCCAAAATTAAAGGTGGAAAGTAAGACAATTAATTACTAAACTCAGACTGTCACAACCGTAATACACTTGTAACTTGTAAAGCGTGTTTCGTTGAATCAGATTCACCCCCTTAGTGCAACTCTCTTCCCCTGTTGAAACCGGTTGAGAAAGATTGCCTTAGCTATTGTTAAAGAGAACAATACTTAAGCGTAATCCTCGCATTCCCACGCATACAACTACCTTGTCATTGTTTACTAAATATACTAGGGTGACCTACATTCCAGCGAACAGCTGATCGTTTAAATAGAAACTAATGCAAATTTTTAATAATCACTGTTAATAAATGTTTAACATGAACTAAACTGTGTAGGCGATAATTGTGTATAGTATAGTAGAGCAAGTATTTTCACCGTGACAACAATTAAATAATATAGTGACTTAAATTTCAAATAAATAAATGACTTAGTTAACCCTCCATTGTTAGGTAAAGTATTAAAACCCCATGCCCCAAATCAGTAAACTTTTAAACTGAGCAAAACTGAAAACAAAGTAAATAAAGTGTCCTAAATAAATATGGTAATTCGATAGGAAATAATTCTAAGTAAGTTTCTTAAATCTCCCCTAAAGTAAATAATAAATAAATAAAGAAAAAGGGTAAGTTTCTTAGAAAGAGACCAAAAGCGAAAATAATAATAAGCGAATAATAATTGCTTTAAATAATAAGGCTGAATAAATCTTAATTTAAACTAAATTGTGTAAAGTGTAGCAGTAAATAAGGGAAAAGAAAATAATAATAAAAGTATAGTTGACTAGTGTAAACACCCGGTCGTGGCCTGTTTGAGAAAAATAAAGCGTGTTGAGAAATGTAGTAAGCAGCCACCCTCCCCCTATTGTTATGAAATGGTAGCATCGCTAAACTAAGTAAACCACCGCGTGTATAATACAATGCGTCCAGTGTTTGTCCCCTCCTACATAGTTAGTAACAGCTGATCATTTAAAGAGAGAATAAAAACTATCTTTGTGAAATTCCGCTTCTCTCAGTAGCGTAAGAAATTAGGATTAGAAATAATCTAAAGTGGAGTATGGGATCCGCTTTAGGTTATATTAGAGGTAATTTTATGATATATAAAAGAATTATATATGTAACGTAACATAGTCACAACGGCGCTGACTGAAAAGGGTAATGATGGTGCAAAAAAGTGTGCCAAGGTAATCATTAGAGAGTGCTGAAAGCTAAGTTGTGTAGTTAGAGTAAGCCGATGTCAGTCGGGCCACGGTATTGTGAGTTACGGGAAAGTAGGGAAATTAGTATTAAGAATTAAAATTTGAGTTAGCATTTTAAGAAACGAGACAAAGGGAATTTCACGAATGAGAACAAGACAAGAAATAAAGTTAAAGTGAGATAGAGAAAACAAACCGTGTACTAAATTAAACTTCACACAGTAACGGCAAGCATACTCCCAGTACTCCACTTTTGAATTTTCCTTACTAAAATTCCCAATGTCGATTTTAAGCGGCGGAGTATGTGACGATTTAATTGGTAATAAAAAAATTTAATAATAAAAAATTAGAAAGCAAATAAGTAGTTTTTAAATCGCAAAATTAAACCTAATACCCCTGTACTAACTCAGAATAAGTACGAGATTTAAATGGAAAAAGATCTAACTAAACAAGTAATAAAAAATCGTATTGTTAATAGTTAATGATATTACAGTTAACCCTTTAGTAAATCATCATGCGTTGACATGTTTAATTCCGGACACAACGTGCTTAGCGAACCGTCTGTAACTTAGAAATATTTGAAAATCTTAATGTAAGTAATTAATAATTTGAAGGCACAAATAGTAGTTAAAAATAATTCCTGTAAACTAAATAAGTCTAAATAATTTGTTTCATCTTGCTATAAGAATGTCTATTTAAATAAAAGTCGGAACTATATTATGGCGGAGTACTCGCTCCATTTCGTTGTTACGTACCAGTCGTATCAAGTTAAGAGTTACGATGCGGCGTTCAGACAGTACACACCTCCAAACGAGGGCTCTTCAAACGTGTGTTATGCAAACTTTAAAATAACGGTTAACTACCACAAAAAACGTGGGGAGCTAGTGATTTTTAATGTATATGATGTAGAAAAAGTTTGTTCAAGAAATGTAGTAATATAAGAAAAATTACCAACACGTAAACAAGGTGACGTCTCTACTTAAGATGTAAACTCCAGTACAACTCTACATGTGAATATGTGACCTGCCAAATTACACATACGGACGTCTACAACCCATACGACGCTGACCAGGACCAGCGTGGATCAACCCAACTTCATGCAGCATTACATCAATCTACTCACTAATACGGCTATTAGATATTCACCAGAGACACGACACAGATGACTACCCCGACTACCAGAATTCCGAAGAGTCACACCCGAGGACGAGGACAGCAAAGCTTATTTTAGAGGTGACTCGATAGCTTGGCTATCGAGAATTAATTACATTTGAAACATAACTTTTATAGATGAAAGAGACTTTTCAAAGACAATAATTTTCTCTAAGCAATAAATAAAACCAAAGAAATGTAAACTGTAGTAGTGAAAATCATACGTTGTAACGTTAATATTGAAATGTAAATTATAATCCCTTTAATAAATAATACCATTCTTCAAATGGTTAATGTAATCTTGCAAGCTCTTAGATGAGCATAGTATAATTCAGACGTCTTTACTATATTTAAAGCAGACTCGGATCCGAGGTAAATTACATGATCTATATGATCCCTTGTTTTACAGAAAACCCTTTTTAAATTTTTATGTTGTGGGATCTTTTTGTATAAATTGTTAATAAAGAGATGTCATCTTATTACACTTTGAAGTGAGTGCATAAATCAGTGGAATACTTGTGTCCTAATAATTAGCGTAAATATTATTGTTGTTTGTGTTGAGTTTAATTTCAGTTCGTTACAACGTAGGCAGCCTGTATAATTGGCTAGCGTCAATTATGATGGATTCCCTGGATTTGTAACGTAGCCCGGAACGTTACAAAGATGCGCCACTCTGCTGTTTTATATAAAAGGTTTGTAAGCATCGTGACGCAAACAAAGATACGTCACTCTGATAATTAAAAATAATTGTTAAGTAGTAAAAGAGATAACTCTCTGCTGATCTATGCACTCAGTTACTGTATTTCATGTTAATATTAATTTTCATAAATTAATTTCATAAATAAATTCACCTTGTGAATTTATTTTATACAAGATTACTCACTAACTTGCGTATGATGTAATTTATTTAAGATACGCAAAATAATACAGACTATCATTGTATTACTCCAATGCAAGTACGTACATGAATTTTAGTGCTCGTCAAACTCTTCAGTCTTTAACAGGTATATACTGTGACAATTCGAAACCTGTAGTTTCCTGAATATGCCTGCATAGAATGTAAGTGTATGTCTGTCGTCACGGTAAGAGAAATATAAACACCTGTCTAAAGTAGACCCGGTTAATTACGTGTAAAGAAATTCGTAACTTAATTTTGTTACAAAAAAAATTAAAAATAATTTCCAAAATTAAAGGTGGAAAGTAAGACAATTAATTACTAAACTCAGACTGTCACAACCGTAATACACTTGTAACTTGTAAAGCGTGTTTCGTTGAATCAGATTCACCCCCTTAGTGCAACTCTCTTCCCCTGTTGAAACCGGTTGAGAAAGATAGCCTTAGCTATTGTTAAAGACAACAATACTTAAGCGTAATCCTCGCATTCCCATGCATACAACTACCTTGTCATTGTTTACTAAATATACTAGGGTGACCTACATTCCAGCGAACAGCTGATCGTTTAAATAGAAACTAATGCAAATGTTTAATAATCACTGTTAATAAATGTTTAACATGAACTAAACTGTGTAGGCGATAATTGTGTATAGTATAGTAGAGCAAGTATTTTCACCGTGACAACAATTAAATAATATAGTGACTTAAATTTCAAATAAATAAATGACTTAGTTAACCCTCCATTGTTAGGTAAAGTATTAAAACCCCATGCCCCAAATCAGTAAACTTTTAAACTGAGCAAAACTGAAAACAAAGTAAATAAAGTGTCCTAAATAAATATGGTAATTCGATAGGAAATAATTCTAAGTAAGTTTCTTAAATCTCCCCTAAAGTAAATAATAAATAAATAAAGAAAAAGGGTAAGTTTCTTAGAAAGAGACCAAAAGCGAAAATAATAATAAGCGAATAATAATTGCTTTAAATAATAAGGCTGAATAAATCTTAATTTAAACTAAATTGTGTAAAGTGTAGCAGTAAATAAGGGAAAAGAAAATAATAATAAAAGTATAGTTGACTAGTGTAAACACCCGGTCGTGGCCTGTTTGAGAAAAATAAAGCGTGTTGAGAAATGTAGTAAGCAGCCACCCTCCCCCTATTGTTATGAAATGGTAGCATCGCTAACCTAAGTAAACCACCGCGTGAATAATACAATGCGTCCAGTGTTTGTCCCCTCCTACATAGTTAGTAACAGCTGATCATTTAAAGAGAGAATAAAAACTATCTTTGTGAAATTCCGCTTCTCTCAGTAGCGTAAGAAATTAGGATTAGAAATAATCTAAAGTGGAGTATGGGATCCGCTTTAGGTTATATTAGAGGTAATTTTATGATATATAAAAGAATTATATATGTAACGTAACATAGTCACAACGGCGCCGACTGAAAAGGGTAATGATGGTGCAAAAAAGTGTGCCAAGGTAATCATTAGAGAGTGCTGAAAGCTAACTTGTGTAGTTAGAGTAAGCCGATGTCAGTCGGGCCACGGTATTGTGAGTTACGGGAAAGTAGGGAAATTAGTATTAAGAATTAAAATTTGAGTTAGCATTTTAAGAAACGAGACAAAGGGAATTTCACGAATGAGAACAAGACAAGAAATAAAGTTAAAGTGAGATAGAGAAAACAAACCGTGTACTAAATTAAACTTCACACAGTAACGGCAAGCATACTCCCAGTACCCCACTTTTGAATTTTCCTTACTAAAATTCCCAATGTCGATTTTAAGCGGCGGAGTATGTGACGATTTAATTGGTAATAAAAAAATTTAATAATAAAAAATTAGAAAGCAAATAAGTAGTTTTTAAATCGCACAATTAAACCTAATACCCCTGTACTAACTCAGAATAATTACGAGATTTAAATGGAAAAAGATCTAACTAAACAAGTAATAAAAAATCGTATTGTTAATAGTTAATAATATTACAGTTAACCCTTTAGTAAATCATCATGCGTTGACCTTTTTAATTCCGGACACAACGTGCTTAGCGAACCGTCTGTAACTTAGAAATATTTGAAAATCTTAATGTAAGTAATTAATAATTTGAAGGCACAAATAGTAGTTAAAAATAATTCCTGTAAACTAAATAAGTCTAAATAATTTGTTTCATCTTGCTATAAGAATGTCTATTTAAATAAAAGTCGGAACTATATTATGGCGGAGTACTCGCTCCATTTCGTTGTTACGTACCAGTCGTATCAAATTAAGAGTTACGATGCGGCGTTCAGACAGTACACACCTCCAAACGAGGGCTCTTCAAACGTGTGTTATGTAAACTTTAAAATAACGGTTAACTACCACAAAAAACGTGGGGAGCTAGTGATTTTTAATGTATATGATGTAGAAAAAGTTTGTTCAAGAAATGTAGTAATATAAGAAAAATTACCAACACGTAAACAAGGTGACGTCTCTACTTAAGATGTAAACTCCAGTACAACTCTACATGTGAATATGTGACCTGCCAAATTGCACATACGGACGTCTACAACCCATACGACGCTGACCAGGACCAGCGTGGGTCAACCCAACTTCATGCAGCATTACATCAATCTACTCACTAATACGGCTATTAGATATTCACCAGAGACACGACACAGATGACTACCCCGACTACCAGAATTCCGAAGAGTCACACCCGAGGACGAGGACAAAGCTTATTTTAGAGGTGACTCGATAGCTTGGCTATCGAGAATTAATTACATTTGAAACATAACTTTTATAGATGAAAGAGACTTTTCAAAGACAATAATTTTCTCTAAGTAATAAATAAAACCAAAGAAATGTAAACTGTAGTAGTGAAAATCATACGTTGTAACGTTAATATTGAAATGTAAATTATAATCCCTTTAATAAATAATACCATTCTTCAAATGGTTAATGTAATCTTGCAAGCTCTTAGATGAGCATAGTATAATTCAGACGTCTTTACTATATTTAAAGCAGACTCGGATCCGAGGTAAATTACATGATCTATATGATCCCTTGTTTTACAGAAAACCCTTTTTAAATTTTTATGTTATGGGATCTTTTTGTATAAATTGTTAATAAAGAGATGTCATCTTATTACACTTTGAAGTGAGTGCATAAATCAGTGGAATACTTGTGTCCTAATAATTAGCGTAAATATTATTGTTGTTTGTGTTGAGTTTAATTTCAGTTCGTTACAACGTAGGCAGCCTGTATAATTGGCTAGCGTCAATTATGATGGATTCCCTGGATTTGTAACGTAGCCCGGAACGTTACAAAGATGCGCCACTCTGCTGTTTTATATAAAAGGTTTGTAAGCATCGTGACGCAAACAAAGATACGTCACTCTGATAATTAAAAATAATTGTTAAGTAGTAAAAGAGATAACTCTCTGCTGATCTATGCACTCAGTTACTGTATTTCATGTTAATATTAATTTTCATAAATTAATTTCATAAATAAATTCACCTTGTGAATTTATTTTATACAAGATTACTCACTAACTTGCGTATGATGTAATTTATTTAAGATACGCAAAATAATACAGACTATCATTGTATTACTCCAATGCAAGTACGTACATGAATTTTAGTGCTCGTCAAACTGTTCAGTCTTTAACAGGTATATACTGTGACAATTCGAAACCTGTAGTTTCCTGAATATGCCTGCATAGAATGTAAGTGTATGTCTGTCGTCACGGTAAGAGAAATATAAACACCTGTCTAAAGTAGACACGGTTAATTACGTGTAAAGAAATTCGTAACTTAATTTTGTTACAAAAAAAATTAAAAATAATTTCCAAAATTAAAGGTGGAAAGTAAGACAATTAATTACTAAACTCAGACTGTCACAACCGTAATACACTTGTAACTTGTAAAGCGTGTTTCGTTGAATCAGATTCACCCCCTTAGTGCAACTCTCTTCCCCTGTTGAAACCGGTTGAGAAAGATTGCCTTAGCTATTGTTAAAGAGAACAATACTTAAGCGTAATCCTCGCATTCCCACGCATACAACTACCTTGTCATTGTTTACTAAATATACTAGGGTGACCTACATTCCAGCGAACAGCTGATCGTTTAAATAGAAACTAATGCAAATGTTTAATAATCACTGTTAATAAATGTTTAACATGAACTAAACTGTGTAGGCGATAATTGTGTATAGTATAGTAGAGCAAGTATTTTCACCGTGACAACAATTAAATAATATAGTGACTTAAATTTCAAATAAATAAATGACTTAGTTAACCCTCCATTGTTAGGTAAAGTATTAAAACCCCATGCCCCAAATCAGTAAACTTTTAAACTGAGCAAAACTGAAAACAAAGTAAATAAAGTGTCCTAAATAAATATGGTAATTCGATAGGAAATAATTCTAAGTAAGTTTCTTAAATCTCCCCTAAAGTAAATAATAAATAAATAAAGAAAAAGGGTAAGTTTCTTAGAAAGAGACCAAAAGCGAAAATAATAATAAGCGAATAATAATTGCTTTAAATAATAAGGCTGAATAAATCTTAATTTAAACTAAATTGTGTAAAGTGTAGCAGTAAATAAGGGAAAAGAAAATAATAATAAAAGTATAGTTGACTAGTGTAAACACCCGGTCGTGGCCTGTTTGAGAAAAATAAAGCGTGTTGAGAAATGTAGTAAGCAGCCACCCTCCCCCTATTGTTATGAAATGGTAGCATCGCTAAACTAAGTAAACCACCGCGTGTATAATACAATGCGTCCAGTGTTTGTCCCCTCCTACATAGTTAGTAACAGCTGATCATTTAAAGAGAGAATAAAAACTATCTTTGTGAAATTCCGCTTCTCTCAGTAGCGTAAGAAATTAGGATTAGAAATAATCTAAAGTGGAGTATGGGATCCGCTTTAGGTTATATTAGAGGTAATTTTATGATATATAAAAGAATTATATATGTAACGTAACATAGTCACAACGGCGCTGACTGAAAAGGGTAATGATGGTGCAAAAAAGTGTGCCAAGGTAATCATTAGAGAGTGCTGAAAGCTAAGTTGTGTAGTTAGAGTAAGCCGATGTCAGTCGGGCCACGGTATTGTGAGTTACGGGAAAGTAGGGAAATTAGTATTAAGAATTAAAATTTGAGTTAGCATTTTAAGAAACGAGACAAAGGGAATTTCACGAATGAGAACAAGACAAGAAATAAAGTTAAAGTGAGATAGAGAAAACAAACCGTGTACTAAATTAAACTTCACACAGTAACGGCAAGCATACTCCCAGTACCCCACTTTTGAATTTTCCTTACTAAAATTCCCAATGTCGATTTTAAGCGGCGGAGTATGTGACGATTTAATTGGTAATAAAAAAATTTAATAATAAAAAATTAGAAAGCAAATAAGTAGTTTTTAAATCGCACAATTAAACCTAATACCCCTGTACTAACTCAGAATAAGTACGAGATTTAAATGGAAAAAGATCTAACTAAACAAGTAATAAAAAATCGTATTGTTAATAGTTAATAATATTACAGTTAACCCTTTAGTAAATCATCATGCATTGACCTGTTTAATTCCGGACACAACGTGCTAAGCGAACCGTCTGTAACTTAGAAATATTTGAAAATCTTAATGTAAGTAATTAATAATTTGAAGGCACAAATAGTAGTTAAAAATAATTCCTGTAAGCTAAATAAGTCTAAATAATTTGTTTCATCTTGCTATAAGAATGTCTATTTAAATAAAAGTCGGAACTATATTATGGCGGAGTACTCGCTCCATTTCGTTGTTACGTACCAGTCGTATCAAGTTAAGAGTTACGATGCGGCGTTCAGACAGTACACACCTCCAAACGAGGGCTCTTCAAACGTGTGTTATGTAAACTTTAAAATAACGGTTAACTACCACAAAAAACGTGGGGAGCTAGTGATTTTTAATGTATATGATGTAGAAAAAGTTTGTTCAAGAAATGTAGTAATATAAGAAAAATTACCAACACGTAAACAAGGTGACGTCTCTACTTAAGATGTAAACTCCAGTACAACTCTACATGTGAATATGTGACCTGCCAAATTACACATACGGACGTCTACAACCCATACGACGCTGACCAGGACCAGCGTGGATCAACCCAACTTCATGCAGCATTACATCAATCTACTCACTAATACGGCTATTAGATATTCACCAGAGACACGACACAGATGACTACCCCGACTACCAGAATTCCGAAGAGTCACACCCGAGGACGAGGACAGCAAAGCTTATTTTAGAGGTGACTCGATAGCTTGGCTATCGAGAATTAATTACATTTGAAACATAACTTTTATAGATGAAAGAGACTTTTCAAAGACAATAATTTTCTCTAAGCAATAAATAAAACCAAAGAAATGTAAACTGTAGTAGTGAAAATCATACGTTGTAACGTTAATATTGAAATGTAAATTATAATCCCTTTAATAAATAATACCATTCTTCAAATGGTTAATGTAATCTTGCAAGCTCTTAGATGAGCATAGTATAATTCAGACGTGTTTACTATATTTAAAGCAGACTCGGATCCGAGGTAAATTACATGATCTATATGATCCCTTGTTCTACAGAAAACCCTTTTTAAATTTTTATGTTATGGGATCTTTTTGTATAAATTGTTAATAAAGAGATGTCATCTTATTACACTTTGAAGTGAGTGCATAAATCAGTGGAATACTTGTGTCCTAATAATTAGCGTAAATATTATTGTTGTTTGTGTTGAGTTTAATTTCAGTTCGTTACAACGTAGGCAGCCTGTATAATTGGCTAGCGTCAATTATGATGGATTCCCTGGATTTGTAACGTAGCCCGGAACGTTACAAAGATGCGCCACTCTGCTGTTTTATATAAAAGGTTTGTAAGCATCGTGACGCAAACAAAGATACGTCACTCTGATAATTAAAAATAATTGTTAAGTAGTAAAAGAGATAACTCTCTGCTGATCTATGCACTCAGTTACTGTATTTCATGTTAATATTAATTTTCATAAATTAATTTCATAAATAAATTCACCTTGTGAATTTATTTTATACAAGATTACTCACTAACTTGCGTATGATGTAATTTATTTAAGATACGCAAAATAATACAGACTATCATTGTATTACTCCAATGCAAGTACGTACATGAATTTTAGTGCTCGTCAAACTGTTCAGTCTTTAACAGGTATATACTGTGACAATTCGAAACCTGTAGTTTCCTGAATATGCCTGCATAGAATGTAAGTGTATGTCTGTCGTCACGGTAAGAGAAATATAAACACCTGTCTAAAGTAGACACGGTTAATTACGTGTAAAGAAATTCGTAACTTAATTTTGTTACAAAAAAAATTAAAAATAATTTCCAAAATTAAAGGTGGAAAGTAAGACAATTAATTACTAAACTCAGACTGTCACAACCGTAATACACTTGTAACTTGTAAAGCGTGTTTCGTTGAATCAGATTCACCCCCTTAGTGCAACTCTCTTCCCCTGTTGAAACCGGTTGAGAAAGATTGCCTTAGCTATTGTTAAAGAGAACAATACTTAAGCGTAATCCTCGCATTCCCACGCATACAACTACCTTGTCATTGTTTACTAAATATACTAGGGTGACCTACATTCCAGCGAACAGCTGATCGTTTAAATAGAAACTAATGCAAATGTTTAATAATCACTGTTAATAAATGTTTAACATGAACTAAACTGTGTAGGCGATAATTGTGTATAGTATAGTAGAGCAAGTATTTTCACCGTGACAACAATTAAATAATATAGTGACTTAAATTTCAAATAAATAAATGACTTAGTTAACCCTCCATTGTTAGGTAAAGTATTAAAACCCCATGCCCCAAATCAGTAAACTTTTAAACTGAGCAAAACTGAAAACAAAGTAAATAAAGTGTCCTAAATAAATATGGTAATTCGATAGGAAATAATTCTAAGTAAGTTTCTTAAATCTCCCCTAAAGTAAATAATAAATAAATAAAGAAAAAGGGTAAGTTTCTTAGAAAGAGACCAAAAGCGAAAATAATAATAAGCGAATAATAATTGCTTTAAATAATAAGGCTGAATAAATCTTAATTTAAACTAAATTGTGTAAAGTGTAGCAGTAAATAAGGGAAAAGAAAATAATAATAAAAGTATAGTTGACTAGTGTAAACACCCGGTCGTGGCCTGTTTGAGAAAAATAAAGCGTGTTGAGAAATGTAGTAAGCAGCCACCCTCCCCCTATTGTTATGAAATGGTAGCATCGCTAAACTAAGTAAACCACCGCGTGTATAATACAATGCGTCCAGTGTTTGTCCCCTCCTACATAGTTAGTAACAGCTGATCATTTAAAGAGAGAATAAAAACTATCTTTGTGAAATTCCGCTTCTCTCAGTAGCGTAAGAAATTAGGATTAGAAATAATCTAAAGTGGAGTATGGGATCCGCTTTAGGTTATATTAGAGGTAATTTTATGATATATAAAAGAATTATATATGTAACGTAACATAGTCACAACGGCGCTGACTGAAAAGGGTAATGATGGTGCAAAAAAGTGTGCCAAGGTAACAATTAGAGAGTGCTGAAAGCTAAGTTGTGTAGTTAGAGTAAGCCGATGTCAGTCGGGCCACGGTATTGTGAGTTACGGGAAAGTAGGGAAATTAGTATTAAGAATTAAAATTTGAGTTAGCATTTTAAGAAACGAGACAAAGGGAATTTCACGAATGAGAACAAGACAAGAAATAAAGTTAAAGTGAGATAGAGAAAACAAACCGTGTACTAAATTAAACTTCACACAGTAACGGCAAGCATACTCCCAGTACCCCACTTTTGAATTTTCCTTACTAAAATTCCCAATGTCGATTTTAAGCGGCGGAGTATGTGACGATTTAATTGGTAATAAAAAAATTTAATAATAAAAAATTAGAAAGCAAATAAGTAGTTTTTAAATCGCACAATTAAACCTAATACCCCTGTACTAACTCAGAATAAGTACGAGATTTAAATGGAAAAAGATCTAACTAAACAAGTAATAAAAAATCGTATTGTTAATAGTTAATAATATTACAGTTAACCCTTTAGTAAATCATCATGCGTTGACCTGTTTAATTCCGGACACAACGTGCTTAGCGAACCGTCTGTAACTTAGAAATATTTGAAAATCTTAATGTAAGTAATTAATAATTTGAAGGCACAAATAGTAGTTAAAAATAATTCCTGTAAACTAAATAAGTCTAAATAATTTGTTTCATCTTGCTATAAGAATGTCTATTTAAATAAAAGTCGGAACTATATTATGGCGGAGTACTCGCTCCATTTCGTTGTTACGTACCAGTCGTATCAAGTTAAGAGTTACGATGCGGCGTTCAGACAGTACACACCTCCAAACGAGGGCTCTTCAAACGTGTGTTATGTAAACTTTAAAATAACGGTTAACTACCACAAAAAACGTGGGGAGCTAGTGATTTTTAATGTATATGATGTAGAAAAAGTTTGTTCAAGAAATGTAGTAATATAAGAAAAATTACCAACACGTAAACAAGGTGACGTCTCTACTTAAGATGTAAACTCCAGTACAACTCTACATGTGAATATGTGACCTGCCAAATTACACATACGGACGTCTACAACCCATACGACGCTGACCAGGACCAGCGTGGATCAACCCAACTTCATGCAGCATTACATCAATCTACTCACTAATACGGCTATTAGATATTCACCAGAGACACGACACAGATGACTACCCCGACTACCAGAATTCCGAAGAGTCACACCCGAGGACGAGGACAGCAAAGCTTATTTTAGAGGTGACTCGATAGCTTGGCTATCGAGAATTAATTACATTTGAAACATAACTTTTATAGATGAAAGAGACTTTTCAAAGACAATAATTTTCTCTAAGCAATAAATAAAACCAAAGAAATGTAAACTGTAGTAGTGAAAATCATACGTTGTAACGTTAATATTGAAATGTAAATTATAATCCCTTTAATAAATAATACCATTCTTCAAATGGTTAATGTAATCTTGCAAGCTCTTAGATGAGCATAGTATAATTCAGACGTCTTTACTATATTTAAAGCAGACTCGGATCCGAGGTAAATTACATGATCTATATGATCCCTTGTTTTACAGAAAACCCTTTTTAAATTTTTATGTTGTGGGATCTTTTTGTATAAATTGTTAATAAAGAGATGTCATCTTATTACACTTTGAAGTGAGTGCATAAATCAGTGGAATACTTGTGTCCTAATAATTAGCGTAAATATTATTGTTGTTTGTGTTGAGTTTAATTTCAGTTCGTTACAACGTAGGCAGCCTGTATAATTGGCTAGCGTCAATTATGATGGATTCCCTGGATTTGTAACGTAGCCCGGAACGTTACAAAGATGCGCCACTCTGCTGTTTTATATAAAAGGTTTGTAAGCATCGTGACGCAAACAAAGATACGTCACTCTGATAATTAAAAATAATTGTTAAGTAGTAAAAGAGATAACTCTCTGCTGATCTATGCACTCAGTTACTGTATTTCATGTTAATATTAATTTTCATAAATTAATTTCATAAATAAATTCACCTTGTGAATTTATTTTATACAAGATTACTCACTAACTTGCGTATGATGTAATTTATTTAAGATACGCAAAATAATACAGACTATCATTGTATTACTCCAATGCAAGTACGTACATGAATTTTAGTGCTCGTCAAACTGTTCAGTCTTTAACAGGTATATACTGTGACAATTCGAAACCTGTAGTTTCCTGAATATGCCTGCATAGAATGTAAGTGTATGTCTGTCGTCACGGTAAGAGAAATATAAACACCTGTCTAAAGTAGACCCGGTTAATTACGTGTAAAGAAATTCGTAACTTAATTTTGTTACAAAAAAAATTAAAAATAATTTCCAAAATTAAAGGTGGAAAGTAAGACAATTAATTACTAAACTCAGACTGTCACAACCGTAATACACTTGTAACTTGTAAAGCGTGTTTCGTTGAATCAGATTCACCCCCTTAGTGCAACTCTCTTCCCCTGTTGAAACCGGTTGAGAAAGATAGCCTTAGCTATTCTTAAAGAGAACAATACTTAAGCGTAATCCTCGCATTCCCATGCATACAACTACCTTGTCATTGTTTACTAAATATACTAGGGTGACCTACATTCCAGCGAACAGCTGATCGTTTAAATAGAAACTAATGCAAATGTTTAATAATCACTGTTAATAATTGTTTAACATGAACTAAACTGTGTAGGCGATAATTGTGTATAGTATAGTAGAGCAAGTATTTTCACCGTGACAACAATTAAATAATATAGTGACTTAAATTTCAAATAAATAAATGACTTAGTTAACCCTCCATTGTAAGGTAAAGTATTAAAACCCCATGCCCCAAATCAGTAAACTTTTAAACTGAGCAAAACTGAAAACAAAGTAAATAAAGTGTCCTAAATAAATATGGTAATTCGATAGGAAATAATTCTAAGTAAGTTTCTTAAATCTCCCCTAAAGTAAATAATAAATAAATAAAGAAAAAGGGTAAGTTTCTTAGAAAGAGACCAAAAGCGAAAATAATAATAAGCGAATAATAATTGCTTTAAATAATAAGGCTGAATAAATCTTAATTTAAACTAAATTGTGTAAAGTGTAGCAGTAAATAAGGGAAAAGAAAATAATAATAAAAGTATAGTTGACTAGTGTAAACACCCGGTCGTGGCCTGTTTGAGAAAAATAAAGCGTGTTGAGAAATGTAGTAAGCAGCCACCCTCCCCCTATTGTTATGAAATGGTAGCATCGCTAAACTAAGTAAACCACCGCGTGTATAATACAATGCGTCCAGTGTTTGTCCCCTCCTACATAGTTAGTAACAGCTGATCATTTAAAGAGAGAATAAAAACTATCTTTGTGAAATTCCGCTTCTCTCAGTAGCGTAAGAAATTAGGATTAGAAATAATCTAAAGTGGAGTATGGGATCCGCTTTAGGTTATATTAGAGGTAATTTTATGATATATAAAAGAATTATATATGTAACGTAACATAGTCACAACGGCGCCGACTGAAAAGGGTAATGATGGTGCAAAAAAGTGTGCCAAGGTAATCACTAGAGAGTGCTGAAAGCTAACTTGTGTAGTTAGAGTAAGCCGATGTCAGTCGGGCCACGGTATTGTGAGTTACGGGAAAGTAGGGAAATTAGTATTAAGAATTAAAATTTGAGTTAGCATTTTAAGAAACGAGACAAAGGGAATTTCACGAATGAGAACAAGACAAGAAATAAAGTTAAAGTGAGATAGAGAAAACAAACCGTGTACTAAATTAAACTTCACACAGTAACGGCAAGCATACTCCCAGTACCCCACTTTTGAATTTTCCTTACTAAAATTCCCAATGTCGATTTTAAGCGGCGGAGTATGTGACGATTTAATTGGTAATAAAAAAATTTAATAATAAAAAATTAGAAAGCAAATAAGTAGTTTTTAAATCGCACAATTAAACCTAATACCCCTGTACTAACTCAGAATAAGTACGAGATTTAAATGGAAAAAGATCTAACTAAACAAGTAATAAAAAATCGTATTGTTAATAGTTAATAATATTACAGTTAACCCTTTAGTAAATCATCATGCGTTGACCTGTTTAATTCCGGACACAACGTGCTTAGCGAACCGTCTGTAACTTAGAAATATTTGAAAATCTTAATGTAAGTAATTAATAATTTGAAGGCACAAATAGTAGTTAAAAATAATTCCTGTAAACTAAATAAGTCTAAATAATTTGTTTCATCTTGCTATAAGAATGTCTATTTAAATAAAAGTCGGAACTATATTATGGCGGAGTACTCGCTCCATTTCGTTGTTACGTACCAGTCGTATCAAATTAAGAGTTACGATGCGGCGTTCAGACAGTACACACCTCCAAACGAGGGCTCTTCAAACGTGTGTTATGTAAACTTTAAAATAACGGTTAACTACCACAAAAAACGTGGGGAGCTAGTGATTTTTAATGTATATGATGTAGAAAAAGTTTGTTCAAGAAATGTAGTAATATAAGAAAAATTACCAACACGTAAACAAGGTGACGTCTCTACTTAAGATGTAAACTCCAGTACAACTCTACATGTGAATATGTGACCTGCCAAATTGCACATACGGACGTCTACAACCCATACGACGCTGACCAGGACCAGCGTGGATCAACCCAACTTCATGCAGCATTACATCAATCTACTCACTAATACGGCTATTAGATATTCACCAGAGACACGACACAGATGACTACCCCGACTACCAGAATTCCGAAGAGTCACACCCGAGGACGAGGACAGCAAAGCTTATTTTAGAAGTGACTCGATAGCTTGGCTATCGAGAATTAATTACATTTGAAACATAACTTTTATAGATGAAAGAGACTTTTCAAAGACAATAATTTTCTCTAAGCAATAAATAAAACCAAAGAAATGTAAACTGTAGTAGTGAAAATCATACGTTGTAACGTTAATATTGAAATGTAAATTATAATCCCTTTAATAAATAATACCATTCTTCAAATGGTTAATGTAATCTTGCAAGCTCTTAGATGAGCATAGTATAATTCAGACGTCTTTACTATATTTAAAGCAGACTCGGATCCGAGGTAAATTACATGATCTATATGATCCCTTGTTTTACAGAAAACCCTTTTTAAATTTTTATGTTGTGGGATCTTTTTGTATAAATTGTTAATAAAGAGATGTCATCTTATTACACTTTGAAGTGAGTGCATAAATCAGTGGAATACTTGTGTCCTAATAATTAGCGTAAATATTATTGTTGTTTGTGTTGAGTTTAATTTCAGTTCGTTACAACGTAGGCAGCCTGTATAATTGGCTAGCGTCAATTATGATGGATTCCCTGGATTTGTAACGTAGCCCGGAACGTTACAAAGATGCGCCACTCTGCTGTTTTATATAAAAGGTTTGTAAGCATCGTGACGCAAACAAAGATACGTCACTCTGATAATTAAAAATAATTGTTAAGTAGTAAAAGAGATAACTCTCTGCTGATCTATGCACTCAGTTACTGTATTTCATGTTAATATTAATTTTCATAAATTAATTTCATAAATAAATTCACCTTGTGAATTTATTTTATACAAGATTACTCACTAACTTGCGTATGATGTAATTTATTTAAGATACGCAAAATAATACAGACTATCATTGTATTACTCCAATGCAAGTACGTACATGAATTTTAGTGCTCGTCAAACTGTTCAGTCTTTAACAGGTATATACTGTGACAATTCGAAACCTGTAGTTTCCTGAATATGCCTGCATAGAATGTAAGTGTATGTCTGTCGTCACGGTAAGAGAAATATAAACACCTGTCTAAAGTAGACCCGGTTAATTACGTGTAAAGAAATTCGTAACTTAATTTTGTTACAAAAAAAATTAAAAATAATTTCCAAAATTAAAGGTGGAAAGTAAGACAATTAATTACTAAACTCAGACTGTCACAACCGTAATACACTTGTAACTTGTAAAGCGTGTTTCGTTGAATCAGATTCACCCCCTTAGTGCAACTCTCTTCCCCTGTTGAAACCGGTTGAGAAAGATAGCCTTAGCTATTCTTAAAGAGAACAATACTTAAGCGTAATCCTCGCATTCCCATGCATACAACTACCTTGTCATTGTTTACTAAATATACTAGGGTGACCTACATTCCAGCGAACAGCTGATCGTTTAAATAGAAACTAATGCAAATGTTTAATAATCACTGTTAATAAATGTTTAACATGAACTAAACTGTGTAGGCGGTAATTGTGTATAGTATAGTAGAGCAAGTATTTTCACCGTGACAACAATTAAATAATATAGTGACTTAAATTTCAAATAAATAAATGACTTAGTTAACCCTCCATTGTTAGGTAAAGTATTAAAACCCCATGCCCCAAATCAGTAAACTTTTAAACTGAGCAAAACTGAAAACAAAGTAAATAAAGTGTCCTAAATAAATATGGTAATTCGATAGGAAATAATTCTAAGTAAGTTTCTTAAATCTCCCCTAAAGTAAATAATAAATAAATAAAGAAAAAGGGTAAGTTTCTTAGAAAGAGACCAAAAGCGAAAATAATAATAAGCGAATAATAATTGCTTTAAATAATAAGGCTGAATAAATCTTAATTTAAACTAAATTGTGTAAAGTGTAGCAGTAAATAAGGGAAAAGAAAATAATAATAAAAGTATAGTTGAATAGTGTAAACACCCGGTCGTGGCCTGTTTGAGAAAAATAAAGCGTGTTGAGAAATGTAGTAAGCAGCCACCCTCCCCCTATTGTTATGAAATGGTAGCATCGCTAAACTAAGTAAACCACCGCGTGTATAATACAATGCGTCCAGTGTTTGTCCCCTCCTACATAGTTAGTAACAGCTGATCATTTAAAGAGAGAATAAAAACTATCTTTGTGAAATTCCGCTTCTCTCAGTAGCGTAAGAAATTAGGATTAGAAATAATCTAAAGTGGAGTATGGGATCCGCTTTAGGTTATATTAGAGGTAATTTTATGATATATAAAAGAATTATATATGTAACGTAACATAGTCACAACGGCGCCGACTGAAAAGGGTAATGATGGTGCAAAAAAGTGTGCCAAGGTAATCACTAGAGAGTGCTGAAAGCTAACTTGTGTAGTTAGAGTAAGCCGATGTCAGTCGGGCCACGGTATTGTGAGTTACGGGAAAGTAGGGAAATTAGTATTAAGAATTAAAATTTGAGTTAGCATTTTAAGAAACGAGACAAAGGGAATTTCACGAATGAGAACAAGACAAGAAATAAAGTTAAAGTGAGATAGAGAAAACAAACCGTGTACTAAATTAAACTTCACACAGTAACGGCAAGCATACTCCCAGTACCCCACTTTTGAATTTTCCTTACTAAAATTCCCAATGTCGATTTTAAGCGGCGGAGTATGTGACGATTTAATTGGTAATAAAAAAATTTAATAATAAAAAATTAGAAAGCAAATAAGTAGTTTTCAAATCGCACAATTAAACCTAATACCCCTGTACTAACTCAGAATAAGTACGAGATTTAAATGGAAAAAGATCTAACTAAACAAGTAATAAAAAATCGTATTGTTAATAGTTAATAATATTACAGTTAACCCTTTAGTAAATCATCATGCGTTGACCTGTTTAATTCCGGACACAACGTGCTTAGCGAACCGTCTGTAACTTAGAAATATTTGAAAATCTTAATGTAAGTAATTAATAATTTGAAGGCACAAATAGTAGTTAAAAATAATTCCTGTAAACTAAATAAGTCTAAATAATTTGTTTCATCTTGCTATAAGAATGTCTATTTAAATAAAAGTCGGAACTATATTATGGCGGAGTACTCGCTCCATTTCGTTGTTACGTACCAGTCGTATCAAATTAAGAGTTACGATGCGGCGTTCAGACAGTACACACCTCCAAACGAGGGCTCTTCAAACGTGTGTTATGTAAACTTTAAAATAACGGTTAACTACCACAAAAAACGTGGGGAGCTAGTGATTTTTAATGTATATGATGTAGAAAAAGTTTGTTCAAGAAATGTAGTAATATAAGAAAAATTACCAACACGTAAACAAGGTGACGTCTCTACTTAAGATGTAAACTCCAGTACAACTCTACATGTGAATATGTGACCTGCCAAATTGCACATACGGACGTCTACAACCCATACGACGCTGACCAGGACCAGCGTGGATCAACCCAACTTCATGCAGCATTACATCAATCTACTCACTAATACGGCTATTAGATATTCACCAGAGACACGACACAGATGACTACCCCGACTACCAGAATTCCGAAGAGTCACACCCGAGGACGAGGACAGCAAAGCTTATTTTAGAAGTGACTCGTAATGTAATCTTGCAAGCTCTTAGATGAGCATAGTATAATTCAGACGTCTTTACTATATTTAAAGCAGACTCGGATCCGAGGTAAATTACATGATCTATATGATCCCTTGTTTTACAGAAAACCCTTTTTAAATTTTTATGTTGTGGGATCTTTTTGTATAAATTGTTAATAAAGAGATGTCATCTTATTACACTTTGAAGTGAGTGCATAAATCAGTGGAATACTTGTGTCCTAATAATTAGCGTAAATATTATTGTTGTTTGTGTTGAGTTTAATTTCAGTTCGTTACAACGTAGGCAGCCTGTATAATTGGCTAGCGTCAATTATGATGGATTCCCTGGATTTGTAACGTAGCCCGGAACGTTACAAAGATGCGCCACTCTGCTGTTTTATATAAAAGGTTTGTAAGCATCGTGACGCAAACAAAGATACGTCACTCTGATAATTAAAAATAATTGTTAAGTAGTAAAAGAGATAACTCTCTGCTGATCTATGCACTCAGTTACTGTATTTCATGTTAATATTAATTTTCATAAATTAATTTCATAAATAAATTCACCTTGTGAATTTATTTTATACAAGATTACTCACTAACTTGCGTATGATGTAATTTATTTAAGATACGCAAAATAATACAGACTATCATTGTATTACTCCAATGCAAGTACGTACATGAATTTTAGTGCTCGTCAAACTGTTCAGTCTTTAACAGGTATATACTGTGACAATTCGAAACCTGTAGTTTCCTGAATATGCCTGCATAGAATGTAAGTGTATGTCTGTCGTCACGGTAAGAGAAATATAAACACCTGTCTAAAGTAGACCCGGTTAATTACGTGTAAAGAAATTCGTAACTTAATTTTGTTACAAAAAAAATTAAAAATAATTTCCAAAATTAAAGGTGGAAAGTAAGACAATTAATTACTAAACTCAGACTGTCACAACCGTAATACACTTGTAACTTGTAAAGCGTGTTTCGTTGAATCAGATTCACCCCCTTAGTGCAACTCTCTTCCCCTGTTGAAACCGGTTGAGAAAGATAGCCTTAGCTATTCTTAAAGAGAACAATACTTAAGCGTAATCCTCGCATTCCCACGCATACAACTACCTTGTCATTGTTTACTAAATATACTAGGGTGACCTACATTCCAGCGAACAGCTGATCGTTTAAATAGAAACTAATGCAAATGTTTAATAATCACTGTTAATAAATGTTTAACATGAACTAAACTGTGTAGGCGGTAATTGTGTATAGTATAGTAGAGCAAGTATTTTCACCGTGACAACAATTAAATAATATAGTGACTTAAATTTCAAATAAATAAATGACTTAGTTAACCCTCCATTGTTAGGTAAAGTATTAAAACCCCATGCCCCAAATCAGTAAACTTTTAAACTGAGCAAAACTGAAAACAAAGTAAATAAAGTGTCCTAAATAAATATGGTAATTCGATAGGAAATAATTCTAAGTAAGTTTCTTAAATCTCCCCTAAAGTAAATAATAAATAAATAAAGAAAAAGGGTAAGTTTCTTAGAAAGAGACCAAAAGCGAAAATAATAATAAGCGAATAATAATTGCTTTAAATAATAAGGCTGAATAAATCTTAATTTAAACTAAATTGTGTAAAGTGTAGCAGTAAATAAGGGAAAAGAAAATAATAATAAAAGTATAGTTGAATAGTGTAAACACCCGGTCGTGGCCTGTTTGAGAAAAATAAAGCGTGTTGAGAAATGTAGTAAGCAGCCACCCTCCCCCTATTGTTATGAAATGGTAGCATCGCTAAACTAAGTAAACCACCGCGTGTATAATACAATGCGTCCAGTGTTTGTCCCCTCCTACATAGTTAGTAACAGCTGATCATTTAAAGAGAGAATAAAAACTATCTTTGTGAAATTCCGCTTCTCTCAGTAGCGTAAGAAATTAGGATTAGAAATAATCTAAAGTGGAGTATGGGATCCGCTTTAGGTTATATTAGAGGTAATTTTATGATATATAAAAGAATTATATATGTAACGTAACATAGTCACAACGGCGCCGACTGAAAAGGGTAATGATGGTGCAAAAAAGTGTGCCAAGGTAATCATTAGAGAGTGCTGAAAGCTAACTTGTGTAGTTAGAGTAAGCCGATGTCAGTCGGGCCACGGTATTGTGAGTTACGGGAAAGTAGGGAAATTAGTATTAAGAATTAAAATTTGAGTTAGCATTTTAAGAAACGAGACAAAGGGAATTTCACGAATGAGAACAAGACAAGAAATAAAGTTAAAGTGAGATAGAGAAAACAAACCGTGTACTAAATTAAACTTCACACAGTAACGGCAAGCATACTCCCAGTACCCCACTTTTGAATTTTCCTTACTAAAATTCCCAATGTCGATTTTAAGCGGCGGAGTATGTGACGATTTAATTGGTAATAAAAAAATTTAATAATAAAAAATTAGAAAGCAAATAAGTAGTTTTTAAATCGCACAATTAAACCTAATACCCCTGTACTAACTCAGAATAAGTACGAGATTTAAATGGAAAAAGATCTAACTAAACAAGTAATAAAAAATCGTATTGTTAATAGTTAATAATATTACAGTTAACCCTTTAGTAAATCATCATGCGTTGACCTGTTTAATTCCGGACACAACGTGCTTAGCGAACCGTCTGTAACTTAGAAATATTTGAAAATCTTAATGTAAGTAATTAATAATTTGAAGGCACAAATAGTAGTTAAAAATAATTCCTGTAAACTAAATAAGTCTAAATAATTTGTTTCATCTTGCTATAAGAATGTCTATTTAAATAAAAGTCGGAACTATATTATGGCGGAGTACTCGCTCTATTTCGTTGTTACGTACCAGTCGTATCAAGTTAAGAGTTACGATGCGGTGTTCAGACAGTACACACCTCCAAACGAGGGCTCTTCAAACGTGTGTTATGTAAACTTTAAAATAACGGTTAACTACCACAAAAAACGTGGGGAGCTAGTGATTTTTAATGTATATGATGTAGAAAAAGTCTGTTCAAGAAATGTAGTAATATAAGAAAAATTACCAACACGTAAACAAGGTGACGTCTCTACTTAAGATGTAAACTCCAGTACAACTCTACATGTGAATATGTGACCTGCCAAATTGCACATACGGACGTCTACAACCCATACGACGCTGACCAGGACCAGCGTGGATCAACCCAACTTCATGCAGCATTACATCAATCTACTCACTAATACGGCTATTAGATATTCACCAGAGACACGACACAGATGACTACCCCGACTACCAGAATTCCGAAGAGTCACACCCGAGGACGAGGACAGCAAAGCTTATTTTAGAGGTGACTCGATAGCTTGGCTATCGAGAATTAATTACATTTGAAACATAACTTTTATAGATGAAAGAGACTTTTCAAAGACAATAATTTTCTCTAAGCAATAAATAAAACCAAAGAAATGTAAACTGTAGTAGTGAAAATCATACGTTGTAACGTTAATATTGAAATGTAAATTATAATCCCTTTAATAAATAATACCATTCTTCAAATGGTTAATGTAATCTTGCAAGCTCTTAGATGAGCATAGTATAATTCAGACGTCTTTACTATATTTAAAGCAGACTCGGATCCGAGGTAAATTACATGATCTATATGATCCCTTGTTTTACAGAAAACCCTTTTTAAATTTTTATGTTATGGGATCTTTTTGTATAAATTGTTAATAAAGAGATGTCATCTTATTACACTTTGAAGTGAGTGCATAAATCAGTGGAATACTTGTGTCCTAATAATTAGCGTAAATATTATTGTTGTTTGTGTTGAGTTTAATTTCAGTTCGTTACAACGTAGGCAGCCTGTATAATTGGCTAGCGTCAATTATGATGGATTCCCTGGATTTGTAACGTAGCCCGGAACGTTACAAAGATGCGCCACTCTGCTGTTTTATATAAAAGGTTTGTAAGCATCGTGACGCAAACAAAGATACGTCACTCTGATAATTAAAAATAATTGTTAAGTAGTAAAAGAGATAACTCTCTGCTGATCTATGCACTCAGTTACTGTATTTCATGTTAATATTAATTTTCATAAATTAATTTCATAAATAAATTCACCTTGTGAATTTATTTTATACAAGATTACTCACTAACTTGCGTATGATGTAATTTATTTAAGATACACAAAATAATACAGACTATCATTGTATTACTCCAATGCAAGTACGTACATGAATTTTAGTGCTCGTCAAACTGTTCAGTCTTTAACAGGTATATACTGTGACAATTCGAAACCTGTAGTTTCCTGAATATGCCTGCATAGAATGTAAGTGTATGTCTGTCGTCACGGTAAGAGAAATATAAACACCTGTCTAGAGTAGACACGGTTAATTACGTGTAAAGAAATTCGTAACTTAATTTTGTTACAAAAAAAATTAAAAATAATTTCAAAAATTAAAGGTGGAAAGTAAGACAATTAATTACTAAACTCAGACTGTCACAACCGTAATACACTTGTAACTTGTAAAGCGTGTTTCGTTGAATCAGATTCACCCCCTTAGTGCAACTCTCTTCCCCTGTTGAAACCGGTTGAGAAAGATAGCCTTAGCTATTGTTAAAGAGAACAATACTTAAGCGTAATCCTCGCATTCCCACGCATACAACTACCTTGTCATTGTTTACTAAATATACTAGGGTGACCTACATTCCAGCGAACAGCTGATCGTTTAAATAGAAACTAATGCAAATTTTTAATAATCACTGTTAATAAATGTTTAACATGAACTAAACTGTGTAGGCGATAATTGTGTATAGTATAGTAGAGCAAGTATTTTCACCGTGACAACAATTAAATAATATAGTGACTTAAATTTCAAATAAATAAATGACTTAGTTAACCCTCCATTGTTAGGTAAAGTATTAAAACCCCATGCCCCAAATCAGTAAACTTTTAAACTGAGCAAAACTGAAAACAAAGTAAATAAAGTGTCCTAAATAAATATGGTAATTCGATAGGAAATAATTCTAAGTAAGTTTCTTAAATCTCCCCTAAAGTAAATAATAAATAAATAAAGAAAAAGGGTAAGTTTCTTAGAAAGAGACCAAAAGCGAAAATAATAATAAGCGAATAATAATTGCTTTAAATAATAAGGCTGAATAAATCTTAATTTAAACTAAATTGTGTAAAGTGTAGCAGTAAATAAGGGAAAAGAAAATAATAATAAAAGTATAGTTGACTAGTGTAAACACCCGGTCGTGGCCTGTTTGAGAAAAATAAAGCGTGTTGAGAAATGTAGTAAGCAGCCACCCTCCCCCTATTGTTATGAAATGGTAGCATCGCTAAACTAAGTAAACCACCGCGTGTATAATACAATGCGTCCAGTGTTTGTCCCCTCCTACATAGTTAGTAACAGCTGATCATTTAAAGAGAGAATAAAAACTATCTTTGTGAAATTCCGCTTCTCTCAGTAGCGTAAGAAATTAGGATTAGAAATAATCTAAAGTGGAGTATGGGATCCGCTTTAGGTTATATTAGAGGTAATTTTATGATATATAAAAGAATTATATATGTAACGTAACATAGTCACAACGGCGCCGACTGAAAAGGGTAATGATGGTGCAAAAAAGTGTGACAAGGTAATCATTAGAGAGTGCTGAAAGCTAACTTGTGTAGTTAGAGTAAGCCGATGTCAGTCGGGCCACGGTATTGTGAGTTACGGGAAAGTAGGGAAATTAGTATTAAGAATTAAAATTTGAGTTAGCATTTTAAGAAACGAGACAAAGGGAATTTCACGAATGAGAACAAGACAAGAAATAAAGTTAAAGTGAGATAGAGAAAACAAACCGTGTACTAAATTAAACTTCACACAGTAACGGCAAGCATACTCCCAGTACCCCACTTTTGAATTTTCCTTACTAAAATTCCCAATGTCGATTTTAAGCGGCGGAGTATGTGACGATTTAATTGGTAATAAAAAAATTTAATAATAAAAAATTAGAAAGCAAATAAGTAGTTTTTAAATCGCACAATTAAACCTAATACCCCTGTACTAACTCAGAATAAGTACGAGATTTAAATGGAAAAAGATCTAACTAAACAAGTAATAAAAAATCGTATTGTTAATAGTTAATAATATTACAGTTAACCCTTTAGTAAATCATCATGCGTTGACCTGTTTAATTCCGGACACAACGTGCTTAGCGAACCGTCTGTAACTTAGAAATATTTGAAAATCTTAATGTAAGTAATTAATAATTTGAAGGCACAAATAGTAGTTAAAAATAATTCCTGTAAACTAAATAAGTCTAAATAATTTGTTTCATCTTGCTATAAGAATGTCTATTTAAATAAAAGTCGGAACTATATTATGGCGGAGTACTCGCTCCATTTCGTTGTTACGTACCAGTCGTATCAAGTTAAGAGTTACGATGCGGCGTTCAGACAGTACACACCTCCAAACGAGGGCTCTTCAAACGTGTGTTATGTAAACTTTAAAATAACGGTTAACTACCACAAAAAACGTGGGGAGCTAGTGATTTTTAATGTATATGATGTAGAAAAAGTTTGTTCAAGAAATGTAGTAATATAAGAAAAATTACCAACACGTAAACAAGGTGACGTCTCTACTTAAGATGTAAACTCCAGTACAACTCTACATGTGAATATGTGACCTGCCAAATTGCACATACGGACGTCTACAACCCATACGACGCTGACCAGGACCAGCGTGGATCAACCCAACTTCATGCAGCATTACATCAATCTACTCACTAATACGGCTATTAGATATTCACCAGAGACACGACACAGATGACTACCCCGACTACCAGAATTCCGAAGAGTCACACCCGAGGACGAGGACAGCAAAGCTTATTTTAGAGGTGACTCGATAGCTTGGCTATCGAGAATTAATTACATTTGAAACATAACTTTTATAGATGAAAGAGACTTTTCAAAGACAATAATTTTCTCTAAGCAATAAATAAAACCAAAGAAATGTAAACTGTAGTAGTGAAAATCATACGTTGTAACGTTAATATTGAAATGAAAATTATAATCCCTTTAATAAATAATACCATTCTTCAAATGGTTAATGTAATCTTGCAAGCTCTTAGATGAGCATAGTATAATTCAGACGTGTTTACTATATTTAAAGCAGACTCGGATCCGAGGTAAATTACATGATCTATATGATCCCTTGTTTTACAGAAAACCCTTTTTAAATTTTTATGTTATGGGATCTTTTTGTATAAATTGTTAATAAAGAGATGTCATCTTATTACACTTTGAAGTGAGTGCATAAATCAGTGGAATACTTGTGTCCTAATAATTAGCGTAAATATTATTGTTGTTTGTGTTGAGTTTAATTTCAGTTCGTTACAACGTAGGCAGCCTGTATAATTGGCTAGCGTCAATTATGATGGATTCCCTGGATTTGTAACGTAGCCCGGAACGTTACAAAGATGCGCCACTCTGCTGTTTTATATAAAAGGTTTGTAAGCATCGTGACACAAACAAAGATAATTAAAAATAATTGTTAAGTAGTAAAAGAGATAACTCTCTGCTGATCTATGCACTCAGTTACTGTATTTCATGTTAATATTAATTTTCATAAATTAATTTCATAAATAAATTCACCTTGTGAATTTATTTTATACAAGATTACTCACTAACTTGCGTATGATGTAATTTATTTAAGATACGCAAAATAATACAGACTATCATTGTATTACTCCAATGCAAGTACGTACATGAATTTTAGTGCTCGTCAAACTGTTCAGTCTTTAACAGGTATATACTGTGACAATTCGAAACCTGTAGTTTCCTGAATATGCCTGCATAGAATGTAAGTGTATGTCTGTCGTCACGGTAAGAGAAATATAAACACCTGTCTAAAGTAGACACGGTTAATTACGTGTAAAGAAATTCGTAACTTAATTTTGTTACAAAAAAAATTAAAAATAATTTCAAAAATTAAAGGTGGAAAGTAAGACAATTAATTACTAAACTCAGACTGTCACAACCGTAATACACTTGTAACTTGTAAAGCGTGTTTCGTTGAATCAGATTCACCCCCTTAGTGCAACTCTCTTCCCCTGTTGAAACCGGTTGAGAAAGATAGCCTTAGCTATTGTTAAAGAGAACAATACTTAAGCGTAATCCTCGCATTCCCACGCATACAACTACCTTGTCATTGTTTACTAAATATACTAGGGTGACCTACATTCCAGCGAACAGCTGATCGTTTAAATAGAAACTAATGCAAATTTTTAATAATCACTGTTAATAAATGTTTAACATGAACTAAACTGTGTAGGCGATAATTGTGTATAGTATAGTAGAGCAAGTATTTTCACCGTGACAACAATTAAATAATATAGTGACTTAAATTTCAAATAAATAAATGACTTAGTTAACCCTCCATTGTTAGGTAAAGTATTAAAACCCCATGCCCCAAATCAGTAAACTTTTAAACTGAGCAAAACTGAAAACAAAGTAAATAAAGTGTCCTAAATAAATATGGTAATTCGATAGGAAATAATTCTAAGTAAGTTTCTTAAATCTCCCCTAAAGTAAATAATAAATAAATAAAGAAAAAGGGTAAGTTTCTTAGAAAGAGACCAAAAGCGAAAATAATAATAAGCGAATAATAATTGCTTTAAATAATAAGGCTGAATAAATCTTAATTTAAACTAAATTGTGTAAAGTGTAGCAGTAAATAAGGGAAAAGAAAATAATAATAAAAGTATAGTTGACTAGTGTAAACACCCGGTCGTGGCCTGTTTGAGAAAAATAAAGCGTGTTGAGAAATGTAGTAAGCAGCCACCCTCCCCCTATTGTTATGAAATGGTAGCATCGCTAAACTAAGTAAACCACCGCGTGTATAATACAATGCGTCCAGTGTTTGTCCCCTCCTACATAGTTAGTAACAGCTGATCATTTAAAGAGAGAATAAAAACTATCTTTGTGAAATTCCGCTTCTCTCAGTAGCGTAAGAAATTAGGATTAGAAATAATCTAAAGTGGAGTATGGGATCCGCTTTAGGTTATATTAGAGGTAATTTTATGATATATAAAAGAATTATATATGTAACGTAACATAGTCACAACGGCGCCGACTGAAAAGGGTAATGATGGTGCAAAAAAGTGTGCCAAGGTAATCATTAGAGAGTGCTGAAAGCTAACTTGTGTAGTTAGAGTAAGCCGATGTCAGTCGGGCCACGGTATTGTGAGTTACGGGAAAGTAGGGAAATTAGTATTAAGAATTAAAATTTGAGTTAGCATTTTAAGAAACGAGACAAAGGGAATTTCACGAATGAGAACAAGACAAGAAATAAAGTTAAAGTGAGATAGAGAAAACAAACCGTGTACTAAATTAAACTTCACACAGTAACGGCAAGCATACTCCCAGTACCCCACTTTTGAATTTTCCTTACTAAAATTCCCAATGTCGATTTTAAGCGGCGGAGTATGTGACGATTTAATTGGTAATAAAAAAATTTAATAATAAAAAATTAGAAAGCAAATAAGTAGTTTTTAAATCGCACAATTAAACCTAATACCCCTGTACTAACTCAGAATAAGTACGAGATTTAAATGGAAAAAGATCTAACTAAACAAGTAATAAAAAATCGTATTGTTAATAGTTAATAATATTACAGTTAACCCTTTAGTAAATCATCATGCGTTGACCTGTTTAATTCCGGACACAACGTGCTTAGCGAACCGTCTGTAACTTAGAAATATTTGAAAATCTTAATGTAAGTAATTAATAATTTGAAGGCACAAATAGTAGTTAAAAATAATTCCTGTAAACTAAATAAGTCTAAATAATTTGTTTCATCTTGCTATAAGAATGTCTATTTAAATAAAAGTCGGAACTATATTATGGCGGAGTACTCGCTCCATTTCGTTGTTACGTACCAGTCGTATCAAGTTAAGAGTTACGATGCGGCGTTCAGACAGTACACACCTCCAAACGAGGGCTCTTCAAACGTGTGTTATGTAAACTTTAAAATAACGGTTAACTACCACAAAAAACGTGGGGAGCTAGTGATTTTTAATGTATATGATGTAGAAAAAGTTTGTTCAAGAAATGTAGTAATATAAGAAAAATTACCAACACGTAAACAAGGTGACGTCTCTACTTAAGATGTAAACTCCAGTACAACTCTACATGTGAATATGTGACCTGCCAAATTGCACATACGGACGTCTACAACCCATACGACGCTGACCAGGACCAGCGTGGATCAACCCAACTTCATGCAGCATTACATCAATCTACTCACTAATACGGCTATTAGATATTCACCAGAGACACGACACAGATGACTACCCCGACTACCAGAATTCCGAAGAGTCACACCCGAGGACGAGGACAGCAAAGCTTATTTTAGAGGTGACTCGATAGCTTGGCTATCGAGAATTAATTACATTTGAAACATAACTTTTATAGATGAAAGAGACTTTTCAAAGACAATAATTTTCTCTAAGCAATAAATAAAACCAAAGAAATGTAAACTGTAGTAGTGAAAATCATACGTTGTAACGTTAATATTGAAATGAAAATTATAATCCCTTTAATAAATAATACCATTCTTCAAATGGTTAATGTAATCTTGCAAGCTCTTAGATGAGCATAGTATAATTCAGACGTGTTTACTATATTTAAAGCAGACTCGGATCCGAGGTAAATTACATGATCTATATGATCCCTTGTTTTACAGAAAACCCTTTTTAAATTTTTATGTTATGGGATCTTTTTGTATAAATTGTTAATAAAGAGATGTCATCTTATTACACTTTGAAGTGAGTGCATAAATCAGTGGAATACTTGTGTCCTAATAATTAGCGTAAATATTATTGTTGTTTGTGTTGAGTTTAATTTCAGTTCGTTACAACGTAGGCAGCCTGTATAATTGGCTAGCGTCAATTATGATGGATTCCCTGGATTTGTAACGTAGCCCGGAACGTTACAAAGATGCGCCACTCTGCTGTTTTATATAAAAGGTTTGTAAGCATCGTGACACAAACAAAGATAATTAAAAATAATTGTTAAGTAGTAAAAGAGATAACTCTCTGCTGATCTATGCACTCAGTTACTGTATTTCATGTTAATATTAATTTTCATAAATTAATTTCATAAATAAATTCACCTTGTGAATTTATTTTATACAAGATTACTCACTAACTTGCGTATGATGTAATTTATTTAAGATACGCAAAATAATACAGACTATCATTGTATTACTCCAATGCAAGTACGTACATGAATTTTAGTGCTCGTCAAACTGTTCAGTCTTTAACAGGTATATACTGTGACAATTCGAAACCTGTAGTTTCCTGAATATGCCTGCATAGAATGTAAGTGTATGTCTGTCGTCACGGTAAGAGAAATATAAACACCTGTCTAAAGTAGACACGGTTAATTACGTGTAAAGAAATTCGTAACTTAATTTTGTTACAAAAAAAATTAAAAATAATTTCAAAAATTAAAGGTGGAAAGTAAGACAATTAATTACTAAACTCAGACTGTCACAACCGTAATACACTTGTAACTTGTAAAGCGTGTTTCGTTGAATCAGATTCACCCCCTTAGTGCAACTCTCTTCCCCTGTTGAAACCGGTTGAGAAAGATAGCCTTAGCTATTGTTAAAGAGAACAATACTTAAGCGTAATCCTCGCATTCCCACGCATACAACTACCTTGTCATTGTTTACTAAATATACTAGGGTGACCTACATTCCAGCGAACAGCTGATCGTTTAAATAGAAACTAATGCAAATTTTTAATAATCACTGTTAATAAATGTTTAACATGAACTAAACTGTGTAGGCGATAATTGTGTATAGTATAGTAGAGCAAGTATTTTCACCGTGACAACAATTAAATAATATAGTGACTTAAATTTCAAATAAATAAATGACTTAGTTAACCCTCCATTGTTAGGTAAAGTATTAAAACCCCATGCCCCAAATCAGTAAACTTTTAAACTGAGCAAAACTGAAAACAAAGTAAATAAAGTGTCCTAAATAAATATGGTAATTCGATAGGAAATAATTCTAAGTAAGTTTCTTAAATCTCCCCTAAAGTAAATAATAAATAAATAAAGAAAAAGGGTAAGTTTCTTAGAAAGAGACCAAAAGCGAAAATAATAATAAGCGAATAATAATTGCTTTAAATAATAAGGCTGAATAAATCTTAATTTAAACTAAATTGTGTAAAGTGTAGCAGTAAATAAGGGAAAAGAAAATAATAATAAAAGTATAGTTGACTAGTGTAAACACCCGGTCGTGGCCTGTTTGAGAAAAATAAAGCGTGTTGAGAAATGTAGTAAGCAGCCACCCTCCCCCTATTGTTATGAAATGGTAGCATCGCTAAACTAAGTAAACCACCGCGTGTATAATACAATGCGTCCAGTGTTTGTCCCCTCCTACATAGTTAGTAACAGCTGATCATTTAAAGAGAGAATAAAAACTATCTTTGTGAAATTCCGCTTCTCTCAGTAGCGTAAGAAATTAGGATTAGAAATAATCTAAAGTGGAGTATGGGATCCGCTTTAGGTTATATTAGAGGTAATTTTATGATATATAAAAGAATTATATATGTAACGTAACATAGTCACAACGGCGCCGACTGAAAAGGGTAATGATGGTGCAAAAAAGTGTGCCAAGGTAATCATTAGAGAGTGCTGAAAGCTAACTTGTGTAGTTAGAGTAAGCCGATGTCAGTCGGGCCACGGTATTGTGAGTTACGGGAAAGTAGGGAAATTAGTATTAAGAATTAAAATTTGAGTTAGCATTTTAAGAAACGAGACAAAGGGAATTTCACGAATGAGAACAAGACAAGAAATAAAGTTAAAGTGAGATAGAGAAAACAAACCGTGTACTAAATTAAACTTCACACAGTAACGGCAAGCATACTCCCAGTACCCCACTTTTGAATTTTCCTTACTAAAATTCCCAATGTCGATTTTAAGCGGCGGAGTATGTGACGATTTAATTGGTAATAAAAAAATTTAATAATAAAAAATTAGAAAGCAAATAAGTAGTTTTTAAATCGCACAATTAAACCTAATACCCCTGTACTAACTCAGAATAAGTACGAGATTTAAATGGAAAAAGATCTAACTAAACAAGTAATAAAAAATCGTATTGTTAATAGTTAATAATATTACAGTTAACCCTTTAGTAAATCATCATGCGTTGACCTGTTTAATTCCGGACACAACGTGCTTAGCGAACCGTCTGTAACTTAGAAATATTTGAAAATCTTAATGTAAGTAATTAATAATTTGAAGGCACAAATAGTAGTTAAAAATAATTCCTGTAAACTAAATAAGTCTAAATAATTTGTTTCATCTTGCTATAAGAATGTCTATTTAAATAAAAGTCGGAACTATATTATGGCGGAGTACTCGCTCCATTTCGTTGTTACGTACCAGTCGTATCAAGTTAAGAGTTACGATGCGGCGTTCAGACAGTACACACCTCCAAACGAGGGCTCTTCAAACGTGTGTTATGTAAACTTTAAAATAACGGTTAACTACCACAAAAAACGTGGGGAGCTAGTGATTTTTAATGTATATGATGTAGAAAAAGTTTGTTCAAGAAATGTAGTAATATAAGAAAAATTACCAACACGTAAACAAGGTGACGTCTCTACTTAAGATGTAAACTCCAGTACAACTCTACATGTGAATATGTGACCTGCCAAATTGCACATACGGACGTCTACAACCCATACGACGCTGACCAGGACCAGCGTGGATCAACCCAACTTCATGCAGCATTACATCAATCTACTCACTAATACGGCTATTAGATATTCACCAGAGACACGACACAGATGACTACCCCGACTACCAGAATTCCGAAGAGTCACACCCGAGGACGAGGACAGCAAAGCTTATTTTAGAGGTGACTCGATAGCTTGGCTATCGAGAATTAATTACATTTGAAACATAACTTTTATAGATGAAAGAGACTTTTCAAAGACAATAATTTTCTCTAAGCAATAAATAAAACCAAAGAAATGTAAACTGTAGTAGTGAAAATCATACGTTGTAACGTTAATATTGAAATGAAAATTATAATCCCTTTAATAAATAATACCATTCTTCAAATGGTTAATGTAATCTTGCAAGCTCTTAGATGAGCATAGTATAATTCAGACGTGTTTACTATATTTAAAGCAGACTCGGATCCGAGGTAAATTACATGATCTATATGATCCCTTGTTTTACAGAAAACCCTTTTTAAATTTTTATGTTATGGGATCTTTTTGTATAAATTGTTAATAAAGAGATGTCATCTTATTACACTTTGAAGTGAGTGCATAAATCAGTGGAATACTTGTGTCCTAATAATTAGCGTAAATATTATTGTTGTTTGTGTTGAGTTTAATTTCAGTTCGTTACAACGTAGGCAGCCTGTATAATTGGCTAGCGTCAATTATGATGGATTCCCTGGATTTGTAACGTAGCCCGGAACGTTACAAAGATGCGCCACTCTGCTGTTTTATATAAAAGGTTTGTAAGCATCGTGACACAAACAAAGATAATTAAAAATAATTGTTAAGTAGTAAAAGAGATAACTCTCTGCTGATCTATGCACTCAGTTACTGTATTTCATGTTAATATTAATTTTCATAAATTAATTTCATAAATAAATTCACCTTGTGAATTTATTTTATACAAGATTACTCACTAACTTGCGTATGATGTAATTTATTTAAGATACGCAAAATAATACAGACTATCATTGTATTACTCCAATGCAAGTACGTACATGAATTTTAGTGCTCGTCAAACTGTTCAGTCTTTAACAGGTATATACTGTGACAATTCGAAACCTGTAGTTTCCTGAATATGCCTGCATAGAATGTAAGTGTATGTCTGTCGTCACGGTAAGAGAAATATAAACACCTGTCTAAAGTAGACACGGTTAATTACGTGTAAAGAAATTCGTAACTTAATTTTGTTACAAAAAAAATTAAAAATAATTTCAAAAATTAAAGGTGGAAAGTAAGACAATTAATTACTAAACTCAGACTGTCACAACCGTAATACACTTGTAACTTGTAAAGCGTGTTTCGTTGAATCAGATTCACCCCCTTAGTGCAACTCTCTTCCCCTGTTGAAACCGGTTGAGAAAGATAGCCTTAGCTATTGTTAAAGAGAACAATACTTAAGCGTAATCCTCGCATTCCCACGCATACAACTACCTTGTCATTGTTTACTAAATATACTAGGGTGACCTACATTCCAGCGAACAGCTGATCGTTTAAATAGAAACTAATGCAAATTTTTAATAATCACTGTTAATAAATGTTTAACATGAACTAAACTGTGTAGGCGATAATTGTGTATAGTATAGTAGAGCAAGTATTTTCACCGTGACAACAATTAAATAATATAGTGACTTAAATTTCAAATAAATAAATGACTTAGTTAACCCTCCATTGTTAGGTAAAGTATTAAAACCCCATGCCCCAAATCAGTAAACTTTTAAACTGAGCAAAACTGAAAACAAAGTAAATAAAGTGTCCTAAATAAATATGGTAATTCGATAGGAAATAATTCTAAGTAAGTTTCTTAAATCTCCCCTAAAGTAAATAATAAATAAATAAAGAAAAAGGGTAAGTTTCTTAGAAAGAGACCAAAAGCGAAAATAATAATAAGCGAATAATAATTGCTTTAAATAATAAGGCTGAATAAATCTTAATTTAAACTAAATTGTGTAAAGTGTAGCAGTAAATAAGGGAAAAGAAAATAATAATAAAAGTATAGTTGACTAGTGTAAACACCCGGTCGTGGCCTGTTTGAGAAAAATAAAGCGTGTTGAGAAATGTAGTAAGCAGCCACCCTCCCCCTATTGTTATGAAATGGTAGCATCGCTAAACTAAGTAAACCACCGCGTGTATAATACAATGCGTCCAGTGTTTGTCCCCTCCTACATAGTTAGTAACAGCTGATCATTTAAAGAGAGAATAAAAACTATCTTTGTGAAATTCCGCTTCTCTCAGTAGCGTAAGAAATTAGGATTAGAAATAATCTAAAGTGGAGTATGGGATCCGCTTTAGGTTATATTAGAGGTAATTTTATGATATATAAAAGAATTATATATGTAACGTAACATAGTCACAACGGCGCCGACTGAAAAGGGTAATGATGGTGCAAAAAAGTGTGCCAAGGTAATCATTAGAGAGTGCTGAAAGCTAACTTGTGTAGTTAGAGTAAGCCGATGTCAGTCGGGCCACGGTATTGTGAGTTACGGGAAAGTAGGGAAATTAGTATTAAGAATTAAAATTTGAGTTAGCATTTTAAGAAACGAGACAAAGGGAATTTCACGAATGAGAACAAGACAAGAAATAAAGTTAAAGTGAGATAGAGAAAACAAACCGTGTACTAAATTAAACTTCACACAGTAACGGCAAGCATACTCCCAGTACCCCACTTTTGAATTTTCCTTACTAAAATTCCCAATGTCGATTTTAAGCGGCGGAGTATGTGACGATTTAATTGGTAATAAAAAAATTTAATAATAAAAAATTAGAAAGCAAATAAGTAGTTTTTAAATCGCACAATTAAACCTAATACCCCTGTACTAACTCAGAATAAGTACGAGATTTAAATGGAAAAAGATCTAACTAAACAAGTAATAAAAAATCGTATTGTTAATAGTTAATAATATTACAGTTAACCCTTTAGTAAATCATCATGCGTTGACCTGTTTAATTCCGGACACAACGTGCTTAGCGAACCGTCTGTAACTTAGAAATATTTGAAAATCTTAATGTAAGTAATTAATAATTTGAAGGCACAAATAGTAGTTAAAAATAATTCCTGTAAACTAAATAAGTCTAAATAATTTGTTTCATCTTGCTATAAGAATGTCTATTTAAATAAAAGTCGGAACTATATTATGGCGGAGTACTCGCTCCATTTCGTTGTTACGTACCAGTCGTATCAAGTTAAGAGTTACGATGCGGCGTTCAGACAGTACACACCTCCAAACGAGGGCTCTTCAAACGTGTGTTATGTAAACTTTAAAATAACGGTTAACTACCACAAAAAACGTGGGGAGCTAGTGATTTTTAATGTATATGATGTAGAAAAAGTTTGTTCAAGAAATGTAGTAATATAAGAAAAATTACCAACACGTAAACAAGGTGACGTCTCTACTTAAGATGTAAACTCCAGTACAACTCTACATGTGAATATGTGACCTGCCAAATTGCACATACGGACGTCTACAACCCATACGACGCTGACCAGGACCAGCGTGGATCAACCCAACTTCATGCAGCATTACATCAATCTACTCACTAATACGGCTATTAGATATTCACCAGAGACACGACACAGATGACTACCCCGACTACCAGAATTCCGAAGAGTCACACCCGAGGACGAGGACAGCAAAGCTTATTTTAGAGGTGACTCGATAGCTTGGCTATCGAGAATTAATTACATTTGAAACATAACTTTTATAGATGAAAGAGACTTTTCAAAGACAATAATTTTCTCTAAGCAATAAATAAAACCAAAGAAATGTAAACTGTAGTAGTGAAAATCATACGTTGTAACGTTAATATTGAAATGAAAATTATAATCCCTTTAATAAATAATACCATTCTTCAAATGGTTAATGTAATCTTGCAAGCTCTTAGATGAGCATAGTATAATTCAGACGTGTTTACTATATTTAAAGCAGACTCGGATCCGAGGTAAATTACATGATCTATATGATCCCTTGTTTTACAGAAAACCCTTTTTAAATTTTTATGTTATGGGATCTTTTTGTATAAATTGTTAATAAAGAGATGTCATCTTATTACACTTTGAAGTGAGTGCATAAATCAGTGGAATACTTGTGTCCTAATAATTAGCGTAAATATTATTGTTGTTTGTGTTGAGTTTAATTTCAGTTCGTTACAACGTAGGCAGCCTGTATAATTGGCTAGCGTCAATTATGATGGATTCCCTGGATTTGTAACGTAGCCCGGAACGTTACAAAGATGCGCCACTCTGCTGTTTTATATAAAAGGTTTGTAAGCATCGTGACACAAACAAAGATAATTAAAAATAATTGTTAAGTAGTAAAAGAGATAACTCTCTGCTGATCTATGCACTCAGTTACTGTATTTCATGTTAATATTAATTTTCATAAATTAATTTCATAAATAAATTCACCTTGTGAATTTATTTTATACAAGATTACTCACTAACTTGCGTATGATGTAATTTATTTAAGATACGCAAAATAATACAGACTATCATTGTATTACTCCAATGCAAGTACGTACATGAATTTTAGTGCTCGTCAAACTGTTCAGTCTTTAACAGGTATATACTGTGACAATTCGAAACCTGTAGTTTCCTGAATATGCCTGCATAGAATGTAAGTGTATGTCTGTCGTCACGGTAAGAGAAATATAAACACCTGTCTAAAGTAGACACGGTTAATTACGTGTAAAGAAATTCGTAACTTAATTTTGTTACAAAAAAAATTAAAAATAATTTCAAAAATTAAAGGTGGAAAGTAAGACAATTAATTACTAAACTCAGACTGTCACAACCGTAATACACTTGTAACTTGTAAAGCGTGTTTCGTTGAATCAGATTCACCCCCTTAGTGCAACTCTCTTCCCCTGTTGAAACCGGTTGAGAAAGATAGCCTTAGCTATTGTTAAAGAGAACAATACTTAAGCGTAATCCTCGCATTCCCACGCATACAACTACCTTGTCATTGTTTACTAAATATACTAGGGTGACCTACATTCCAGCGAACAGCTGATCGTTTAAATAGAAACTAATGCAAATTTTTAATAATCACTGTTAATAAATGTTTAACATGAACTAAACTGTGTAGGCGATAATTGTGTATAGTATAGTAGAGCAAGTATTTTCACCGTGACAACAATTAAATAATATAGTGACTTAAATTTCAAATAAATAAATGACTTAGTTAACCCTCCATTGTTAGGTAAAGTATTAAAACCCCATGCCCCAAATCAGTAAACTTTTAAACTGAGCAAAACTGAAAACAAAGTAAATAAAGTGTCCTAAATAAATATGGTAATTCGATAGGAAATAATTCTAAGTAAGTTTCTTAAATCTCCCCTAAAGTAAATAATAAATAAATAAAGAAAAAGGGTAAGTTTCTTAGAAAGAGACCAAAAGCGAAAATAATAATAAGCGAATAATAATTGCTTTAAATAATAAGGCTGAATAAATCTTAATTTAAACTAAATTGTGTAAAGTGTAGCAGTAAATAAGGGAAAAGAAAATAATAATAAAAGTATATTTGACTAGTGTAAACACCCGGTCGTGGCCTGTTTGAGAAAAATAAAGCGTGTTGAGAAATGTAGTAAGCAGCCACCCTCCCCCTATTGTTATGAAATGGTAGCATCGCTAAACTAAGTAAACCACCGCGTGTATAATACAATGCGTCCAGTGTTTGTCCCCTCCTACATAGTTAGTAACAGCTGATCATTTAAAGAGAGAATAAAAACTATCTTTGTGAAATTCCGCTTCTCTCAGTAGCGTAAGAAATTAGGATTAGAAATAATCTAAAGTGGAGTATGGGATCCGCTTTAGGTTATATTAGAGGTAATTTTATGATATATAAAAGAATTATATATGTAACGTAACATAGTCACAACGGCGCCGACTGAAAAGGGTAATGATGGTGCAAAAAAGTGTGCCAAGGTAATCATTAGAGAGTGCTGAAAGCTAACTTGTGTAGTTAGAGTAAGCCGATGTCAGTCGGGCCACGGTATTGTGAGTTACGGGAAAGTAGGGAAATTAGTATTAAGAATTAAAATTTGAGTTAGCATTTTAAGAAACGAGACAAAGGGAATTTCACGAATGAGAACAAGACAAGAAATAAAGTTAAAGTGAGATAGAGAAAACAAACCGTGTACTAAATTAAACTTCACACAGTAACGGCAAGCATACTCCCAGTACCCCACTTTTGAATTTTCCTTACTAAAATTCCCAATGTCGATTTTAAGCGGCGGAGTATGTGACGATTTAATTGGTAATAAAAAAATTTAATAATAAAAAATTAGAAAGCAAATAAGTAGTTTTTAAATCGCACAATTAAACCTAATACCCCTGTACTAACTCAGAATAAGTACGAGATTTAAATGGAAAAAGATCTAACTAAACAAGTAATAAAAAATCGTATTGTTAATAGTTAATAATATTACAGTTAACCCTTTAGTAAATCATCATGCGTTGACCTGTTTAATTCCGGACACAACGTGCTTAGCGAACCGTCTGTAACTTAGAAATATTTGAAAATCTTAATGTAAGTAATTAATAATTTGAAGGCACAAATAGTAGTTAAAAATAATTCCTGTAAACTAAATAAGTCTAAATAATTTGTTTCATCTTGCTATAAGAATGTCTATTTAAATAAAAGTCGGACCTATATTATGGCGGAGTACTCGCTCCATTTCGTTGTTACGTACCAGTCGTATCAAGTTAAGAGTTACGATGCGGCGTTCAGACAGTACACACCTCCAAACGAGGGCTCTTCAAACGTGTGTTATGTAAACTTTAAAATAACGGTTAACTACCACAAAAAACGTGGGGAGCTAGTGATTTTTAATGTATATGATGTAGAAAAAGTTTGTTCAAGAAATGTAGTAATATAAGAAAAATTACCAACACGTAAACAAGGTGACGTCTCTACTTAAGATGTAAACTCCAGTACAACTCTACATGTGAATATGTGACCTGCCAAATTGCACATACGGACGTCTACAACCCATACGACGCTGACCAGGACCAGCGTGGATCAACCCAACTTCATGCAGCATTACATCAATCTACTCACTAATACGGCTATTAGATATTCACCAGAGACACGACACAGATGACTACCCCGACTACCAGAATTCCGAAGAGTCACACCCGAGGACGAGGACAGCAAAGCTTATTTTAGAGGTGACTCGATAGCTTGGCTATCGAGAATTAATTACATTTGAAACATAACTTTTATAGATGAAAGAGACTTTTCAAAGACAATAATTTTCTCTAAGCAATAAATAAAACCAAAGAAATGTAAACTGTAGTAGTGAAAATCATACGTTGTAACGTTAATATTGAAATGAAAATTATAATCCCTTTAATAAATAATACCATTCTTCAAATGGTTAATGTAATCTTGCAAGCTCTTAGATGAGCATAGTATAATTCAGACGTGTTTACTATATTTAAAGCAGACTCGGATCCGAGGTAAATTACATGATCTATATGATCCCTTGTTTTACAGAAAACCCTTTTTAAATTTTTATGTTATGGGATCTTTTTGTATAAATTGTTAATAAAGAGATGTCATCTTATTACACTTTGAAGTGAGTGCATAAATCAGTGGAATACTTGTGTCCTAATAATTAGCGTAAATATTATTGTTGTTTGTGTTGAGTTTAATTTCAGTTCGTTACAACGTAGGCAGCCTGTATAATTGGCTAGCGTCAATTATGATGGATTCCCTGGATTTGTAACGTAGCCCGGAACGTTACAAAGATGCGCCACTCTGCTGTTTTATATAAAAGGTTTGTAAGCATCGTGACACAAACAAAGATAATTAAAAATAATTGTTAAGTAGTAAAAGAGATAACTCTCTGCTGATCTATGCACTCAGTTACTGTATTTCATGTTAATATTAATTTTCATAAATTAATTTCATAAATAAATTCACCTTGTGAATTTATTTTATACAAGATTACTCACTAACTTGCGTATAATGTAATTTATTTAAGATACGCAAAATAATACAGACTATCATTGTATTACTCCAATGCAAGTACGTACATGAATTTTAGTGCTCGTCAAACTGTTCAGTCTTTAACAGGTATATACTGTGACAATTCGAAACCTGTAGTTTCCTGAATATGCCTGCATAGAATGTAAGTGTATGTCTGTCGTCACGGTAAGAGAAATATAAACACCTGTCTAAAGTAGACACGGTTAGTTACGTGTAAAGAAATTCGTAACTTAATTTTGTTACAAAAAAAATTAAAAATAATTTCAAAAATTAAAGGTGGAAAGTAAGACAATTAATTACTAAACTCAGACTGTCACAACCGTAATACACTTGTAACTTGTAAAGCGTGTTTCGTTGAATCAGATTCACCCCCTTAGTGCAACTCTCTTCCCCTGTTGAAACCGGTTGAGAAAGATAGCCTTAGCTATTGTTAAAGAGAACAATACTTAAGCGTAATCCTCGCATTCCCACGCATACAACTACCTTGTCATTGTTTACTAAATATACTAGGGTGACCTACATTCCAGCGAACAGCTGATCGTTTAAATAGAAACTAATGCAAATTTTTAATAATCACTGTTAATAAATGTTTAACATGAACTAAAGTGTGTAGGCGATAATTGTGTATAGTATAGTAGAGCAAGTATTTTCACCGTGACAACAATTAAATAATATAGTGACTTAAATTTCAAATAAATAAATGACTTAGTTAACCCTCCATTGTTAGGTAAAGTATTAAAACCCCATGCCCCAAATCAGTAAACTTTTAAACTGAGCAAAACTGAAAACAAAGTAAATAAAGTGTCCTAAATAAATATGGTAATTCGATAGGAAATAATTCTAAGTAAGTTTCTTAAATCTCCCCTAAAGTAAATAATAAATAAATAAAGAAAAAGGGTAAGTTTCTTAGAAAGAGACCAAAAGCGAAAATAATAATAAGCGAATAATAATTGCTTTAAATAATAAGGCTGAATAAATCTTAATTTAAACTAAATTGTGTAAAGTGTAGCAGTAAATAAGGGAAAAGAAAATAATAATAAAAGTATAGTTGACTAGTGTAAACACCCGGTCGTGGCCTGTTTGAGAAAAATAAAGCGTGTTGAGAAATGTAGTAAGCAGCCACCCTCCCCCTATTGTTATGAAATGGTAGCATCGCTAAACTAAGTAAACCACCGCGTGTATAATACAATGCGTCCAGTGTTTGTCCCCTCCTACATAGTTAGTAACAGCTGATCATTTAAAGAGAGAATAAAAACTATCTTTGTGAAATTCCGCTTCTCTCAGTAGCGTAAGAAATTAGGATTAGAAATAATCTAAAGTGGAGTATGGGATCCGCTTTAGGTTATATTAGAGGTAATTTTATGATATATAAAAGAATTATATATGTAACGTAACATAGTCACAACGGCGCCGACTGAAAAGGGTAATGATGGTGCAAAAAAGTGTGCCAAGGTAATCATTAGAGAGTGCTGAAAGCTAAGTTGTGTAGTTAGAGTAAGCCGATGTCAGTCGGGCCACGGTATTGTGAGTTACGGGAAAGTAGGGAAATTAGTATTAAGAATTAAAATTTGAGTTAGCATTTTAAGAAACGAGACAAAGGGAATTTCACGAATGAGAACAAGACAAGAAATAAAGTTAAAGTGAGATAGAGAAAACAAACCGTGTACTAAATTAAACTTCACACAGTAACGGCAAGCATACTCCCAGTACCCCACTTTTGAATTTTCCTTACTAAAATTCCCAATGTCGATTTTAAGCGGCGGAGTATGTGATGATTTAATTGGTAATAAAAAAATTTAATAATAAAAAATTAGAAAGCAAATAAGTAGTTTTTAAATCGCACAATTAAACCTAATACCCCTGTACTAACTCAGAATAAGTACGAGATTTAAATGGAAAAAGATCTAACTAAACAAGTAATAAAAAATCGTATTGTTAATAGTTAATAATATTACAGTTAACCCTTTAGTAAATCATCATGCGTTGACCTGTTTAATTCCGGACACAACGTGCTTAGCGAACCGTCTGTAACTTAGAAATATTTGAAAATCTTAATGTAAGTAATTAATAATTTGAAGGCACAAATAGTAGTTAAAAATAATTCCTGTAAACTAAATAAGTCTAAATAATTTGTTTCATCTTGCTATAAGAATGTCTATTTAAATAAAAGTCGGAACTATATTATGGCGGAGTACTCGCTCCATTTCGTTGTTACGTACCAGTCGTATCAAGTTAAGAGTTACGATGCGGCGTTCAGACAGTACACACCTCCAAACGAGGGCTCTTCAAACGTGTGTTATGTAAACTTTAAAATAACGGTTAACTACCACAAAAAACGTGGGGAGCTAGTGATTTTTAATGTATATGATGTAGAAAAAGTTTGTTCAAGAAATGTAGTAATATAAGAAAAATTACCAACACGTAAACAAGGTGACGTCTCTACTTAAGATGTAAACTCCAGTACAACTCTACATGTGAATATGTGACCTGCCAAATTGCACATACGGACGTCTACAACCCATACGACGCTGACCAGGACCAGCGTGGATCAACCCAACTTCATGCAGCATTACATCAATCTACTCACTAATACGGCTATTAGATATTCACCAGAGACACGACACAGATGACTACCCCGACTACCAGAATTCCGAAGAGTCACACCCGAGGACGAGGACAGCAAAGCTTATTTTAGAGGTGACTCGATAGCTTGGCTATCGAGAATTAATTACATTTGAAACATAACTTTTATAGATGAAAGAGACTTTTCAAAGACAATAATTTTCTCTAAGCAATAAATAAAACCAAAGAAATGTAAACTGTAGTAGTGAAAATCATACGTTGTAACGTTAATATTGAAATGAAAATTATAATCCCTTTAATAAATAATACCATTCTTCAAATGGTTAATGTAATCTTGCAAGCTCTTAGATGAGCATAGTATAATTCAGACGTGTTTACTATATTTAAAGCAGACTCGGATCCGAGGTAAATTACATGATCTATATGATCCCTTGTTTTACAGAAAACCCTTTTTAAATTTTTATGTTATGGGATCTTTTTGTATAAATTGTTAATAAAGAGATGTCATCTTATTACACTTTGAAGTGAGTGCATAAATCAGTGGAATACTTGTGTCCTAATAATTAGCGTAAATATTATTGTTGTTTGTGTTGAGTTTAATTTCAGTTCGTTACAACATAGGCAGCCTGTATAATTGGCTAGCGTCAATTATGATGGATTCCCTGGATTTGTAACGTAGCCCGGAACGTTACAAAGATGCGCCACTCTGCTGTTTTATATAAAAGGTTTGTAAGCATCGTGACACAAACAAAGATAATTAAAAATAATTGTTAAGTAGTAAAAGAGATAACTCTCTGCTGATCTATGCACTCAGTTACTGTATTTCATGTTAATATTAATTTTCATAAATTAATTTCATAAATAAATTCACCTTGTGAATTTATTTTATACAAGATTACTCACTAACTTGCGTATAATGTAATTTATTTAAGATACGCAAAATAATACAGACTATCATTGTATTACTCCAATGCAAGTACGTACATGAATTTTAGTGCTCGTCAAACTGTTCAGTCTTTAACAGGTATATACTGTGACAATTCGAAACCTGTAGTTTCCTGAATATGCCTGCATAGAATGTAAGTGTATGTCTGTCGTCACGGTAAGAGAAATATAAACACCTGTCTAAAGTAGACACGGTTAATTACGTGTAAAGAAATTCGTAACTTAATTTTGTTACAAAAAAAATTAAAAATAATTTCAAAAATTAAAGGTGGAAAGTAAGACAATTAATTACTAAACTCAGACTGTCACAACCGTAATACACTTGTAACTTGTAAAGCGTGTTTCGTTGAATCAGATTCACCCCCTTAGTGCAACTCTCTTCCCCTGTTGAAACCGGTTGAGAAAGATAGCCTTAGCTATTGTTAAAGAGAACAATACTTAAGCGTAATCCTCGCATTCCCACGCATACAACTACCTTGTCATTGTTTACTAAATATACTAGGGTGACCTACATTCCAGCGAACAGCTGATCGTTTAAATAGAAACTAATGCAAATTTTTAATAATCACTGTTAATAAATGTTTAACATGAACTAAACTGTGTAGGCGATAATTGTGTATAGTATAGTAGAGCAAGTATTTTCACCGTGACAACAATTAAATAATATAGTGACTTAAATTTCAAATAAATAAATGACTTAGTTAACCCTCCATTGTTAGGTAAAGTATTAAAACCCCATGCCCCAAATCAGTAAACTTTTAAACTGAGCAAAACTGAAAACAAAGTAAATAAAGTGTCCTAAATAAATATGGTAATTCGATAGGAAATAATTCTAAGTAAGTTTCTTAAATCTCCCCTAAAGTAAATAATAAATAAAGAAAGAAAAAGGGTAAGTTTCTTAGAAAGAGACCAAAAGCGAAAATAATAATAAGCGAATAATAATTGCTTTAAATAATAAGGCTGAATAAATCTTAATTTAAACTAAATTGTGTAAAGTGTAGCAGTAAATAAGGGAAAAGAAAATAATAATAAAAGTATAGTTGACTAGTGTAAACACCCGGTCGTGGCCTGTTTGAGAAAAATAAAGCGTGTTGAGAAATGTAGTAAGCAGCCACCCTCCCCCTATTGTTATGAAATGGTAGCATCGCTAAACTAAGTAAACCACCGCGTGTATAATACAATGCGTCCAGTGTTTGTCCCCTCCTACATAGTTAGTAACAGCTGATCATTTAAAGAGAGAATAAAAACTATCTTTGTGAAATTCCGCTTCTCTCAGTAGCGTAAGAAATTAGGATTAGAAATAATCTAAAGTGGAGTATGGGATCCGCTTTAGGTTATATTAGAGGTAATTTTATGATATATAAAAGAATTATATATGTAACGTAACATAGTCACAACGGCGCCGACTGAAAAGGGTAATGATGGTGCAAAAAAGTGTGCCAAGGTAATCATTAGAGAGTGCTGAAAGCTAACTTGTGTAGTTAGAGTAAGCCGATGTCAGTCGGGCCACGGTATTGTGAGTTACGGGAAAGTAGGAAAATTAGTATTAAGAATTAAAATTTGAGTTAGCATTTTAAGAAACGAGACAAAGGGAATTTCACGAATGAGAACAAGACAAGAAATAAAGTTAAAGTGAGATAGAGAAAACAAACCGTGTACTAAATTAAACTTCACACAGTAACGGCAAGCATACTCCCAGTACCCCACTTTTGAATTTTCCTTACTAAAATTCCCAATGTCGATTTTAAGCGGCGGAGTATGTGACGATTTAATTGGTAATAAAAAAATTTAATAATAAAAAATTAGAAAGCAAATAAGTAGTTTTTAAATCGCACAATTAAACCTAATACCCCTGTACTAACTCAGAATAAGTACGAGATTTAAATGGAAAAAGATCTAACTAAACAAGTAATAAAAAATCGTATTGTTAATAGTTAATAATATTACAGTTAACCCTTTAGTAAATCATCATGCGTTGACCTGTTTAATTCCGGACACAACGTGCTTAGCGAACCGTCTGTAACTTAGAAATATTTGAAAATCTTAATGTAAGTAATTAATAATTTGAAGGCACAAATAGTAGTTAAAAATAATTCCTGTAAACTAAATAAGTCTAAATAATTTGTTTCATCTTGCTATAAGAATGTCTATTTAAATAAAAGTCGGAACTATATTATGGCGGAGTACTCGCTCCATTTCGTTGTTACGTACCAGTCGTATCAAGTTAAGAGTTACGATGCGGCGTTCAGACAGTACACACCTCCAAACGAGGGCTCTTCAAACGTGTGTTATGTAAACTTTAAAATAACGGTTAACTACCACAAAAAACGTGGGGAGCTAGTGATTTTTAATGTATATGATGTAGAAAAAGTTTGTTCAAGAAATGTAGTAATATAAGAAAAATTACCAACACGTAAACAAGGTGACGTCTCTACTTAAGATGTAAACTCCAGTACAACTCTACATGTGAATATGTGACCTGCCAAATTACACATACGGACGTCTACAACCCATACGACGCTGACCAGGACCAGCGTGGATCAACCCAACTTCATGCAGCATTACATCAATCTACTCACTAATACGGCTATTAGATATTCACCAGAGACACGACACAGATGACTACCCCGACTACCAGAATTCCGAAGAGTCACACCCGAGGACGAGGACAGCAAAGCTTATTTTAGAGGTGACTCGATAGCTTGGCTATCGAGAATTAATTACATTTGAAACATAACTTTTATAGATGAAAGAGACTTTTCAAAGACAATAATTTTCTCTAAGCAATAAATAAAACCAAAGAAATGTAAACTGTAGTAGTGAAAATCATACGTTGTAACGTTAATATTGAAATGTAAATTATAATCCCTTTAATAAATAATACCATTCTTCAAATGGTTAATGTAATCTTGCAAGCTCTTAGATGAGCATAGTATAATTCAGACGTCTTTACTATATTTAAAGCAGACTCGGATCCGAGGTAAATTACATGATCTATATGATCCCTTGTTTTACAGAAAACCCTTTTTAAATTTTTATGTTATGGGATCTTTTTGTATAAATTGTTAATAAAGAGATGTCATCTTATTACACTTTGAAGTGAGTGCATAAATCAGTGGAATACTTGTGTCCTAATAATTAGCGTAAATATTATTGTTGTTTGTGTTGAGTTTAATTTCAGTTCGTTACAACGTAGGCAGCCTGTATAATTGGCTAGCGTCAATTATGATGGATTCCCTGGATTTGTAACGTAGCCCGGAACGTTACAAAGATGCGCCACTCTGCTGTTTTATATAAAAGGTTTGTAAGCATCGTGACGGAAACAAATATACGTCACTCTGATAATTAAAAATAATTGTTAAGTAGTAAAAGAGATAACTCTCTGCTGATCTATGCACTCAGTTACTGTATTTCATGTTAATATTAATTTTCATAAATTAATTTCATAAATAAATTCACCTTGTGAATTTATTTTATACAAGATTACTCACTAACTTGCGTATGATGTAATTTATTTAAGATACGCAAAATAATACAGACTATCATTGTATTACTCCAATGCAAGTACGTACATGAATTTTAGTGCTCGTCAAACTGTTCAGTCTTAAACAGGTATATACTGTGACAATTCGAAACCTCTAGTTTCCTGAATATGCCTGCATAGAATGTAAGTGTATGTCTGTCGTCACGGTAAGAGAAATATAAACACCTGTCTAAAGTAGACCCGGTTAATTACGTGTAAAGAAATTCGTAACTTAATTTTGTTACAAAAAAAATTAAAAATAATTTCAAAAATTAAAGGTGGAAAGTAAGACAATTAATTACTAAACTCAGACTGTCACAACCGTAATACACTTGTAACTTGTAAAGCGTGTTTCGTTGAATCAGATTCACCCCCTTAGTGCAACTCTCTTCCCCTGTTGAAACCGGTTGAGAAAGATAGCCTTAGCTATTGTTAAAGAGAACAATACTTAAGCGTAATCCTCGCATTCCCACGCATACAACTACCTTGTCATTGTTTACTAAATATACTAGGGTGACCTACATTCCAGCGAACAGCTGATCGTTTAAATAGAAACTAATGCAAATTTTTAATAATCACTGTTAATAAATGTTTAACATGAACTAAACTGTGTAGGCGATAATTGTGTATAGTATAGTAGAGCAAGTATTTTCACCGTGACAACAATTAAATAATATAGTGACTTAAATTTCAAATAAATAAATGACTTAGTTAACCCTCCATTGTTAGGTAAAGTATTAAAACCCCATGCCCCAAATCAGTAAACTTTTAAACTGAGCAAAACTGAAAACAAAGTAAATAAAGTGTCCTAAATAAATATGGTAATTCGATAGGAAATAATTCTAAGTAAGTTTCTTAAATCTCCCCTAAAGTAAATAATAAATAAATAAAGAAAAAGGGTAAGTTTCTTAGAAAGAGACCAAAAGCGAAAATAATAATAAGCGAATAATAATTGCTTTAAATAATAAGGCTGAATAAATCTTAATTTAAACTAAATTGTGTAAAGTGTAGCAGTAAATAAGGGAAAAGAAAATAATAATAAAAGTATAGTTGACTAGTGTAAACACCCGGTCGTGGCCTGTTTGAGAAAAATAAAGCGTGTTGAGAAATGTAGTAAGCAGCCACCCTCCCCCTATTGTTATGAAATGGTAGCATCGCTAAACTAAGTAAACCACCGCGTGTATAATACAATGCGTCCAGTGTTTGTCCCCTCCTACATAGTTAGTAACAGCTGATCATTTAAAGAGAGAATAAAAACTATCTTTGTGAAATTCCGCTTCTCTCAGTAGCGTAAGAAATTAGGATTAGAAATAATCTAAAGTGGAGTATGGGATCCGCTTTAGGTTATATTAGAGGTAATTTTATGATATATAAAAGAATTATATATGTAACGTAACATAGTCACAACGGCGCCGACTGAAAAGGGTAATGATGGTGCAAAAAAGTGTGCCAAGGTAATCATTAGAGAGTGCTGAAAGCTAAGTTGTGTAGTTAGAGTAAGCCGATGTCAGTCGGGCCACGGTATTGTGAGTTACGGGAAAGTAGGGAAATTAGTATTAAGAATTAAAATTTGAGTTAGCATTTTAAGAAACGAGACAAAGGGAATTTCACGAATGAGAACAAGACAAGAAATAAAGTTAAAGTGAGATAGAGAAAACAAACCGTGTACTAAATTAAACTTCACACAGTAACGGCAAGCATACTCCCAGTACCCCACTTTTGAATTTTCCTTACTAAAATTCCCAATGTCGATTTTAAGCGGCGGAGTATGTGATGATTTAATTGGTAATAAAAAAATTTAATAATAAAAAATTAGAAAGCAAATAAGTAGTTTTTAAATCGCACAATTAAACCTAATACCCCTGTACTAACTCAGAATAAGTACGAGATTTAAATGGAAAAAGATCTAACTAAACAAGTAATAAAAAATCGTATTGTTAATAGTTAATAATATTACAGTTAACCCTTTAGTAAATCATCATGCGTTGACCTGTTTAATTCCGGACACAACGTGCTTAGCGAACCGTCTGTAACTTAGAAATATTTGAAAATCTTAATGTAAGTAATTAATAATTTGAAGGCACAAATAGTAGTTAAAAATAATTCCTGTAAACTAAATAAGTCTAAATAATTTGTTTCATCTTGCTATAAGAATGTCTATTTAAATAAAAGTCGGAACTATATTATGGCGGAGTACTCGCTCCATTTCGTTGTTACGTACCAGTCGTATCAAGTTAAGAGTTACGATGCGGCGTTCAGACAGTACACACCTCCAAACGAGGGCTCTTCAAACGTGTGTTATGTAAACTTTAAAATAACGGTTAACTACCACAAAAAACGTGGGGAGCTAGTGATTTTTAATGTATATGATGTAGAAAAAGTTTGTTCAAGAAATGTAGTAATATAAGAAAAATTACCAACACGTAAACAAGGTGACGTCTCTACTTAAGATGTAAACTCCAGTACAACTCTACATGTGAATATGTGACCTGCCAAATTGCACATACGGACGTCTACAACCCATACGACGCTGACCAGGACCAGCGTGGATCAACCCAACTTCATGCAGCATTACATCAATCTACTCACTAATACGGCTATTAGATATTCACCAGAGACACGACACAGATGACTACCCCGACTACCAGAATTCCGAAGAGTCACACCCGAGGACGAGGACAGCAAAGCTTATTTTAGAGGTGACTCGATAGCTTGGCTATCGAGAATTAATTACATTTGAAACATAACTTTTATAGATGAAAGAGACTTTTCAAAGACAATAATTTTCTCTAAGCAATAAATAAAACCAAAGAAATGTAAACTGTAGTAGTGAAAATCATACGTTGTAACGTTAATATTGAAATGAAAATTATAATCCCTTTAATAAATAATACCATTCTTCAAATGGTTAATGTAATCTTGCAAGCTCTTAGATGAGCATAGTATAATTCAGACGTGTTTACTATATTTAAAGCAGACTCGGATCCGAGGTAAATTACATGATCTATATGATCCCTTGTTTTACAGAAAACCCTTTTTAAATTTTTATGTTATGGGATCTTTTTGTATAAATTGTTAATAAAGAGATGTCATCTTATTACACTTTGAAGTGAGTGCATAAATCAGTGGAATACTTGTGTCCTAATAATTAGCGTAAATATTATTGTTGTTTGTGTTGAGTTTAATTTCAGTTCGTTACAACATAGGCAGCCTGTATAATTGGCTAGCGTCAATTATGATGGATTCCCTGGATTTGTAACGTAGCCCGGAACGTTACAAAGATGCGCCACTCTGCTGTTTTATATAAAAGGTTTGTAAGCATCGTGACACAAACAAAGATAATTAAAAATAATTGTTAAGTAGTAAAAGAGATAACTCTCTGCTGATCTATGCACTCAGTTACTGTATTTCATGTTAATATTAATTTTCATAAATTAATTTCATAAATAAATTCACCTTGTGAATTTATTTTATACAAGATTACTCACTAACTTGCGTATAATGTAATTTATTTAAGATACGCAAAATAATACAGACTATCATTGTATTACTCCAATGCAAGTACGTACATGAATTTTAGTGCTCGTCAAACTGTTCAGTCTTTAACAGGTATATACTGTGACAATTCGAAACCTGTAGTTTCCTGAATATGCCTGCATAGAATGTAAGTGTATGTCTGTCGTCACGGTAAGAGAAATATAAACACCTGTCTAAAGTAGACACGGTTAATTACGTGTAAAGAAATTCGTAACTTAATTTTGTTACAAAAAAAATTAAAAATAATTTCAAAAATTAAAGGTGGAAAGTAAGACAATTAATTACTAAACTCAGACTGTCACAACCGTAATACACTTGTAACTTGTAAAGCGTGTTTCGTTGAATCAGATTCACCCCCTTAGTGCAACTCTCTTCCCCTGTTGAAACCGGTTGAGAAAGATAGCCTTAGCTATTGTTAAAGAGAACAATACTTAAGCGTAATCCTCGCATTCCCACGCATACAACTACCTTGTCATTGTTTACTAAATATACTAGGGTGACCTACATTCCAGCGAACAGCTGATCGTTTAAATAGAAACTAATGCAAATTTTTAATAATCACTGTTAATAAATGTTTAACATGAACTAAACTGTGTAGGCGATAATTGTGTATAGTATAGTAGAGCAAGTATTTTCACCGTGACAACAATTAAATAATATAGTGACTTAAATTTCAAATAAATAAATGACTTAGTTAACCCTCCATTGTTAGGTAAAGTATTAAAACCCCATGCCCCAAATCAGTAAACTTTTAAACTGAGCAAAACTGAAAACAAAGTAAATAAAGTGTCCTAAATAAATATGGTAATTCGATAGGAAATAATTCTAAGTAAGTTTCTTAAATCTCCCCTAAAGTAAATAATAAATAAAGAAAGAAAAAGGGTAAGTTTCTTAGAAAGAGACCAAAAGCGAAAATAATAATAAGCGAATAATAATTGCTTTAAATAATAAGGCTGAATAAATCTTAATTTAAACTAAATTGTGTAAAGTGTAGCAGTAAATAAGGGAAAAGAAAATAATAATAAAAGTATAGTTGACTAGTGTAAACACCCGGTCGTGGCCTGTTTGAGAAAAATAAAGCGTGTTGAGAAATGTAGTAAGCAGCCACCCTCCCCCTATTGTTATGAAATGGTAGCATCGCTAAACTAAGTAAACCACCGCGTGTATAATACAATGCGTCCAGTGTTTGTCCCCTCCTACATAGTTAGTAACAGCTGATCATTTAAAGAGAGAATAAAAACTATCTTTGTGAAATTCCGCTTCTCTCAGTAGCGTAAGAAATTAGGATTAGAAATAATCTAAAGTGGAGTATGGGATCCGCTTTAGGTTATATTAGAGGTAATTTTATGATATATAAAAGAATTATATATGTAACGTAACATAGTCACAACGGCGCCGACTGAAAAGGGTAATGATGGTGCAAAAAAGTGTGCCAAGGTAATCATTAGAGAGTGCTGAAAGCTAACTTGTGTAGTTAGAGTAAGCCGATGTCAGTCGGGCCACGGTATTGTGAGTTACGGGAAAGTAGGAAAATTAGTATTAAGAATTAAAATTTGAGTTAGCATTTTAAGAAACGAGACAAAGGGAATTTCACGAATGAGAACAAGACAAGACATAAAGTTAAAGTGAGATAGAGAAAACAAACCGTGTACTAAATTAAACTTCACACAGTAACGGCAAGCATACTCCCAGTACCCCACTTTTGAATTTTCCTTACTAAAATTCCCAATGTCGATTTTAAGCGGCGGAGTATGTGACGATTTAATTGGTAATAAAAAAATTTAATAATAAAAAATTAGAAAGCAAATAAGTAGTTTTTAAATCGCACAATTAAACCTAATACCCCTGTACTAACTCAGAATAAGTACGAGATTTAAATGGAAAAAGATCTAACTAAACAAGTAATAAAAAATCGTATTGTTAATAGTTAATAATATTACAGTTAACCCTTTAGTAAATCATCATGCGTTGACCTGTTTAATTCCGGACACAACGTGCTTAGCGAACCGTCTGTAACTTAGAAATATTTGAAAATCTTAATGTAAGTAATTAATAATTTGAAGGCACAAATAGTAGTTAAAAATAATTCCTGTAAACTAAATAAGTCTAAATAATTTGTTTCATCTTGCTATAAGAATGTCTATTTAAATAAAAGTCGGAACTATATTATGGCGGAGTACTCGCTCCATTTCGTTGTTACGTACCAGTCGTATCAAGTTAAGAGTTACGATGCGGCGTTCAGACAGTACACACCTCCAAACGAGGGCTCTTCAAACGTGTGTTATGTAAACTTTAAAATAACGGTTAACTACCACAAAAAACGTGGGGAGCTAGTGATTTTTAATGTATATGATGTAGAAAAAGTTTGTTCAAGAAATGTAGTAATATAAGAAAAATTACCAACACGTAAACAAGGTGACGTCTCTACTTAAGATGTAAACTCCAGTACAACTCTACATGTGAATATGTGACCTGCCAAATTACACATACGGACGTCTACAACCCATACGACGCTGACCAGGACCAGCGTGGATCAACCCAACTTCATGCAGCATTACATCAATCTACTCACTAATACGGCTATTAGATATTCACCAGAGACACGACACAGATGACTACCCCGACTACCAGAATTCCGAAGAGTCACACCCGAGGACGAGGACAGCAAAGCTTATTTTAGAGGTGACTCGATAGCTTGGCTATCGAGAATTAATTACATTTGAAACATAACTTTTATAGATGAAAGAGACTTTTCAAAGACAATAATTTTCTCTAAGCAATAAATAAAACCAAAGAAATGTAAACTGTAGTAGTGAAAATCATACGTTGTAACGTTAATATTGAAATGTAAATTATAATCCCTTTAATAAATAATACCATTCTTCAAATGGTTAATGTAATCTTGCAAGCTCTTAGATGAGCATAGTATAATTCAGACGTCTTTACTATATTTAAAGCAGACTCGGATCCGAGGTAAATTACATGATCTATATGATCCCTTGTTTTACAGAAAACCCTTTTTAAATTTTTATGTTATGGGATCTTTTTGTATAAATTGTTAATAAAGAGATGTCATCTTATTACACTTTGAAGTGAGTGCATAAATCAGTGGAATACTTGTGTCCTAATAATTAGCGTAAATATTATTGTTGTTTGTGTTGAGTTTAATTTCAGTTCGTTACAACGTAGGCAGCCTGTATAATTGGCTAGCGTCAATTATGATGGATTCCCTGGATTTGTAACGTAGCCCGGAACGTTACAAAGATGCGCCACTCTGCTGTTTTATATAAAAGGTTTGTAAGCATCGTGACGCAAACAAAGATACGTCACTCTGATAATTAAAAATAATTGTTAAGTAGTAAAAGAGATAACTCTCTGCTGATCTATGCACTCAGTTACTGTATTTCATGTTAATATTAATTTTCATAAATTAATTTCATAAATAAATTCACCTTGTGAATTTATTTTATACAAGATTACTCACTAACTTGCGTATGATGTAATTTATTTAAGATACGCAAAATAATACAGACTATCATTGTATTACTCCAATGCAAGTACGTACATGAATTTTAGTGCTCGTCAAACTGTTCAGTCTTAAACAGGTATATACTGTGACAATTCGAAACCTCTAGTTTCCTGAATATGCCTGCATAGAATGTAAGTGTATGTCTGTCGTCACGGTAAGAGAAATATAAACACCTGTCTAAAGTAGACCCGGTTAATTACGTGTAAAGAAATTCGTAACTTAATTTTGTTACAAAAAAAATTAAAAATAATTTCCAAAATTAAAGGTGGAAAGTAAGACAATTAATTACTAAACTCAGACTGTCACAACCGTAATACACTTGTAACTTGTAAAGCGTGTTTCGTTGAATCAGATTCACCCCCTTAGTGCAACTCTCTTCCCCTGTTGAAACCGGTTGAGAAAGATAGCCTTAGCTATTGTTAAAGAGAACAATACTTAAGCGTAATCCTCGCATTCCCACGCATACAACTACCTTGTCATTGTTTACTAAATATACTAGGGTGACCTACATTCCAGCGAACAGCTGATCGTTTAAATAGAAACTAATGCAAATTTTTAATAATCACTGTTAATAAATGTTTAACATGAACTAAACTGTGTAGGCGATAATTGTGTATAGTATAGTAGAGCAAGTATTTTCACCGTGACAACAATTAAATAATATAGTGACTTAAATTTCAAATAAATAAATGACTTAGTTAACCCTCCATTGTTAGGTAAAGTATTAAAACCCCATGCCCCAAATCAGTAAACTTTTAAACTGAGCAAAACTGAAAACAAAGTAAATAAAGTGTCCTAAATAATGGTAATTCGATAGGAAATAATTCTAAGTAAGTTTCTTAAATCTCCCCTAAAGTAAATAATAAATAAATAAAGAAAAAGGGTAAGTTTCTTAGAAAGAGACCAAAAGCGAAAATAATAATAAGCGAATAATAATTGCTTTAAATAATAAGGCTGAATAAATCTTAATTTAAACTAAATTGTGTAAAGTGTAGCAGTAAATAAGGGAAAAGAAAATAATAATAAAAGTATAGTTGACTAGTGTAAACACCCGGTCGTGGCCTGTTTGAGAAAAATAAAGCGTGTTGAGAAATGTAGTAAGCAGCCACCCTCCCCCTATTGTTATGAAATGGTAGCATCGCTAAACTAAGTAAACCACCGCGTGTATAATACAATGCGTCCAGTGTTTGTCCCCTCCTACATAGTTAGTAACAGCTGATCATTTAAAGAGAGAATAAAAACTATCTTTGTGAAATTCCGCTTCTCTCAGTAGCGTAAGAAATTAGGATTAGAAATAATCTAAAGTGGAGTATGGGATCCGCTTTAGGTTATATTAGAGGTAATTTTATGATATAAAAAAGAATTATATATGTAACGTAACATAGTCACAACGGCGCCGACTGAAAAGGGTAATGATGGTGCAAAAAAGTGTGCCAAGGTAATCATTAGAGAGTGCTGAAAGCTAAGTTGTGTAGTTAGAGTAAGCCGATGTCAGTCGGGCCACGGTATTGTGAGTTACGGGAAAGTAGGGAAATTAGTATTAAGAATTAAAATTTAAGTTAGCTTTTTAAGGAACAAGACAAAGGGAATTTCACGAATGAGAACAAGACAAGAAATAAAGTTAAAGTGAGATAGAGAAAACAAACCGTGTACTAAATTAAACTTCACACAGTAACGGCAAGCATACTCCCAGTACCCCACTTTTGAATTTTCCTTACTAAAATTCCCAATGTCGATTTTAAGCGGCGGAGTATGTGACGATTTAATTGGTAATAAAAAAATTTAATAATAAAAAATTAGAAAGCAAATAAGTAGTTTTTAAATCGCACAATTAAACCTAATACCCCTGTACTAATTCAGAATAAGTACGAGATTTAAATGGAAAAAGATCTAACTAAACAAGTAATAAAAAATCGTATTGTTAATAGTTAATAATATTACAGTTAACCCTTTAGTAAATAATCATGCGTTGACCTGTTTAATTCCGGACACAACGTGCTTAGCGAACCGTCTGTAACTTAGAAATATTTGAAAATCGTAATGTAAGTAATTAATAATTTGAAGGCACAAATAGTAGTTAAAAATAATTCCTGTAAACTAAATAAGTCTAAATAATTTGTTTCATCTTGCTATAAGAATGTCTATTTAAATAAAAGTCGGAACTATATTATGGCGGAGTACTCGCTGCATTTCGTTGTTACGTACCAGTCGTATCAAGTTAAGAGTTACGATGCGGCGTTCAGACAGTACACACCTCCAAACGAGGGCTCTTCAAAAGTGTGTTATGTAAACTTTAAAATAACGGTTAACTACCACAAAAAACGTGGGGAGCTAGTGATTTTTAATGTATATGATGTAGAAAAAGTTTGTTCAAGAAATGTAGTAATATAAGAAAAATTACCAACACGTAAACAAGGTGACGTCTCTACTTAAGATGTAAACTCCAGTACAACTCTACATGTGAATATGTGACCTGCCAAATTGCACATACGGACGTCTACAACCCATACGACGCTGACCAGGACCAGCGTGGATCAACCCAACTTCATGCAGCATTACATCAATCTACTCACTAATACGGCTATTAGATATTCACCAGAGACACGACACAGATGACTACCCCGACTACCAGAATTCCGAAGAGTCACACCCGAGGACGAGGACAGCAAAGCTTATTTTAGAGGTGACTCGATAGCTTGGCTATCGAGAATTAATTACATTTGAAACATAACTTTTATAGATGAAAGAGACTTTTCAAAGACAATAATTTTCTCTAAGCAATAAATAAAACCAAAGAAATGTAAACTGTAGTAGTGAAAATCATACGTTGTAACGTTAATATTGAAATGTAAATTATAATCCCTTTAATAAATAATACCATTCTTCAAATGGTTAATGTAATCTTGCAAGCTCTTAGATGAGCACAGTATAATTCAGACATCTTTACTATATTTAAAGCAGACTCGGATCCGAGGTAAATTACATGATCTATATGATCCCTTGTTTTACAGAAAACCCTTTTTAAATTTTTATGTTATGGGATCTTTTTGTATAAATTGTTAATAAAGAGATGTCATCTTATTACACTTTGAAGTGAGTGCATAAATCAGTGGAATACTTGTGTCCTAATAATTAGCGTAAATATTATTGTTGTTTGTGTTGAGTTTAATTTCAGTTCGTTACAACGTAGGCAGCCTGTATAATTGGCTAGCGTCAATTATGATGGATTCCCTGGATTTGTAACGTAGCCCGGAACGTTACAAAGATGCGCCACTCTGCTGTTTTATATAAAAGGTTTGTAAGCATCGTGACACAAACAAAGATAATTAAAAATAATTGTTAAGTAGTAAAAGAGATAACTCTCTGCTGATCTATGCACTCAGTTACTGTATTTCATGTTAATATTAATTTTCATAAATTAATTTCATAAATAAATTCACCTTGTGAATTTATTTTATACAAGATTACTCACTAACTTGCGTATGATGTAATTTATTTAAGATACGCAAAATAATACAGACTACCATTGTATTACTCCAATGCAAGTACGTACATGAATTTTAGTGCTTGTCAAACTGTTCAGTCTTTAACAGGTATATACTGTGACAATTCGAAACCTGTAGTTTCCTGAATATGCCTGCATAGAATGTAAGTGTATGTCTGTCGTCACGGTAAGAGAAATATAAACACCTGTCTAAAGTAGACCCGGTTAATTACGTGTAAAGAAATTCGTAACTTAATTTTGTTACAAAAAAAATTAAAAATAATTTCCAAAATTAAAGGTGGAAAGTAAGACAATTAATTACTAAACTCAGACTGTCACAACCGTAATACACTTGTAACTTGTAAAGCGTGTTTCGTTGAATCAGATTCACCCCCTTAGTGCAACTCTCTTCCCCTGTTGAAACCGGTTGAGAAAGATAGCCTTAGCTATTGTTAAAGAGAACAATACTTAAGCGTAATCCTCGCATTCCCATGCATACAACTACCTTGTCATTGTTTACTAAATATACTAGGGTGACCTACATTCCAGCGAACAGCTGATCGTTTAAATAGAAACTAATGCAAATGTTTAATAATCACTGTTAATAAATGTTTAACATGAACTAAACTGTGTAGGCGATAATTGTGTATAGTATAGTAGAGCAAGAATTTTCACCGTGACAACAATTAAATAATATAGTGACTTAAATTTCAAATAAATAAATGACTTAGTTAACCCTCCATTGTTAGGTAAAGTATTAAAACCCCATGCCCCAAATCAGTAAACTTTTAAACTGAGCAAAACTGAAAACAAAGTAAATAAAGTGTCCTAAATAAATATGGTAATTCGATAGGAAATAATTCTAAGTAAGTTTCTTAAATCTCCCCCAAAGTAAATAATAAATAAATAAAGAAAAAGGTAAGTTTCTTAGAAAGAGACCAAAAGCGAAAATAATAATAAGTGAATAATAATTGCTTTAAATAATAAAGCTGAATAAATCTTAATTTAAACTAAATTGTGTAAAGTGTAGCAGTAAATAAGGGAAAAGAAAATAATAATAAAAGTATAGATGAATAGTGTAAACACCCGGTCGTGGCCTGTTTGAGAAAAATAAAGCGTGTTGAGAAATGTAGTAAGCAGCCACCCTCCCCCTATTGTTATGAAATGGTAGCATCGCTAAACTAAGTAAACCACCGCGTGTATAATACAATGCGTCCAGTGTTTGTCCCCTCCTACATAGTTAGTAACAGCTGATCATTTAAAGAGAGAATAAAAATTATCTTTGTGAAATTCCGCTTCTCTCAGTAGCGTAAGAAATTAGGATTAGAAATAATCTAAAGTGGAGTATGGGATCCGCTTTAGGTTATATTAGAGGTAATTTTATGATATATAAAAGAATTATATATGTAACGTAACATAGTCACAACGGCGCCGACTGAAAAGGGTAATGATGGTGCAAAAAAGTGTGCCAAGGTAATCATTAGAGAGTGCTGAAAGCTAAGTTGTGTAGTTAGAGTAAGCCGATGTCAGTCGGGCCAGGATATTGTGAGTTACGGGATAGTAGGGAAATTAGTATTAAGAACTAAAATATAAGTTAGCATTTTAAAAAACGAGACAAAGGGAATTTCACGAATGAGAACAAGACAAGAAATAAAGTTAAAGAGAGATAGATAAAACAAACCGTGTACTAAATTAAACTTCACACAGTAACGGCAAGCATACTCCCAGTACCCCACTTTTGAATTTTCCTTACTAAAATTCCCAATGTCGATTTTAAGCGGCGGAGTATGTGACGATTTAATTGGTAATAAAAAAATTTAATAATAAAAAATTAGAAAGCAAATAAGTAGTTTTTAAATCGCACAATTAAACCTAATACCCCTGTACTAACTCAGAATAAGTACGAGATTTAAATGGAAAAAGATCTAACTAAACAAGTAATAAAAAATCGTATTGTTAATAGTTAATAATATTACAGTTAACCCTTTAGTAAATCATCATGTGTTGACCTGTTTCATTCCGGACACAACGTGCTTAGCGAACCATCTGTAACTTAGAAATATTTGAAAATCGTAATGTAAGTAATTAATAATTTGAAGGCACAAATAGTAGTTAAAAATAATTCCTGTAAACTAAATAAGTCTAAATAATTTGTTTCATCTTGCTATAAGAATGTCTATTTAAATAAAAGTCGGAACTATATTATGGCGGAGTACTCGCTCCGTTTCGTTGTTATGTACCAGTCGTATCAAGTTAAGAGTTACGATGCGGCGTTCAGACAGTATACACCTCCAAATGAGGGCTCTTCAAAAGTGTGTTATGTAAACTTTAAAATAACGGTTAACTACCAAAAAAAACGTGGGGAGCTAGTGATTTTTAATGTATATGATGTAGAAAAAGTTTGTTCAAGAAATGTAGTAATATAAGAAAAATTACCAACACGTAAACAAGGTGACGTCTCTACTTAAGATGTAAACTCCAGTACAACTCTACATGTGAATATGTGACCTGCCAAATTGCACATACGGACGTCTACAACCCATACGACGCTGACCAGGACCGGCGTGGATCAACCCAAATTCATGCAGCATTACATCAATCTACTCACTAATACGGCTATTAGATATTCACCAGAGACACGACACAGATGACTACCCCGACTACCAGAATTCCGAAGAGTCACACCCCAGGACGAGGTGTATAAATACAAACTGATTTACATTTTTATTAGTTGTTCATAGCTCATACTTACCAATATTTCGATCTTCCTAAGGGTCTCCGAGTTCTTTCATAAGCGAGGTCAGAAACAGTGTGAGGTTACGAAATAATTATTCTAACACATTTTGTTTGAAGAGAAATTACTTAATCTTTATTGTTTCATTTACTATGTTCTGTCTCAACTTATTCATTATTCATTTTTTGTATGTTTACAAACCATCTTTTTTTTTTGTTAGTGGACTTTTTAACTGGAATACAGCTTCCTTGAAATATGTTATATGTTAACTTAGTTACTACATCTTACCTTATTCTATATCAGACCTAAACAGCCCAGCCTGCATTTTTTACACACACACACACACACACACACACACACACACACACACACACACACACACACACACACACACACACACACACACACACACACACACACACAGAATATTAATAAGCCCTTAACATTTTTTAAAATACCCCTCCCTGCCGGCACGTGGTTATCGCTCGAGCGCTTCACTTCTCATTTTTTGGATTTGGCAATGACTGGGGTGTCCGTAAATAAACGTAGCTGTTCTTCACTGAATTACTATACACTTCACTGCCACATATTCATTGTTAACTCACGGTTTACTGTTAAATTATTAAAATTTGATGAAGAGCCCCTTGGCTCTGTACCTGGCCAGGTACGGTCTACTATCAGACTGCCCAGATCGGCATAGCATTCGCTGCTAACTTGATTGCGTCTTTTTTGTGGAAACCAAGGCCTCATAGTTCTTCGTCGCTTGTAGTTCCTATTCAACCCATGCAAGTGTTTGTTTGCTGTTCGTACCAGGTATTCGCGCAGCACTGGCTGACGTCACGAGATAGGTGTGACTTAGGTTTTACATCCAGCACCTTGGGACGTGTGCTCCGAATTTGTTACTCTTAGCCATCTTTGGTGTTTCATAACTCGGCGTGGGTCCGCGCACATGGTTGTGTGACGCGCTCTGAAGTACTTCCACACATTCACAAAGTTCTTAGAAACTGAGGCTGGGTGCATTCCTGGTTAGCGATTGCACAATTGTGGACACGTATTATGCCTTTGTTAAAACACTGTTCTTACCATACAACACATGGCCTGGTTACAGTTGGAAATTAAATTTATAAATATTTTCTATAAACCCCAAAATTTTAAAATAAATAAAATCCCATGTATTTGTCACGTTACAGTACCCCCCCAATGAGAGATCTTCTGTCGAAATAGAAGAAATCTCATTGCTAAAACCCCTAAGAGGACCGGTGAGGAACTGGTGCCAACACCCCCCTTTTGCTCTTATACCTCATGGGTAAACGACCCCCCTGGCTCGGCGACTATGGACGCATCTGAACGAGATCACTGGACTTCTCTGTGCGAGATCCCAACACCGAAAAATCGAACAGATACGCACCACAGCGCGCCTCACCTTCTAACATGTTTCCCCAAAAATCCAAATCCCTGGCTTATATCATGCCAGATCCTCAACCGATATGTTCACCCTTATATGCAAACTGGGCTGCCTTTAGCAGTTACTGGGCTCACACACACACTTATACTACATACTGTAAACATTGATATACTCTTAGCTGTACCATTTCATTTAAGTTAAAATCCAAAAAATCAAACTAAAATCCTTTATCTAAAAAATTCTCTTCATTAGTTTTTGTTATTAGAAAATACACAAATTGAACATTTCTTAAAATAAGAACATCCTTAACCTAACATGTGATTATACATATGCCCTAACAATACAATTCAATAAAAACACTAATAATACACAAACAATGATATCATCATAGCTCAAAAATATCAATTAGATGGCAGGCGGGAAATAAAAAAAAAAATTTTTTTTTTCAAATTTTAAATTCAAAAAAATATAAGTTTATTAAAATATATTCCTTTTTTCAATAATGAAATTATTTAAAATTATTCCAATTAATTAAAAGCAAAATTGGCTTTACTTCCTAGCTAAACATATCTAGTATAGGACCTCACCCATCAGCTGATCAAAACTGGGTCAAGTCAAGAACCTTGACCTACATAAATTATACACAAATTACATCTGAAAATACACTGAACATCTGTAAAATTCTACCTTTAAACCATAAAAACATAATAAAATAAAATATTTAAAATTAACAAAATATTATTATAAATAACAATCAAATTGATATTTAAATTATTCAAAATAAACACTTTCTAACTTTACATTTTCTTCAAACTCTATCAAAATTTGTCACTGGTTTCAATCAAAATTTTACATTCTTACTATAAATCTCTTTACTTAATCATCTCAATTTCCTTTACTTTGGGTGATTTAATTTTTTATGCTAGCTTGATTTGCCACTTGGCAGGTATACACATATAATCTTCCTCACTCTGACTCTAACACCACTAACAACTTCAACTAACAGGACACCCATCTCTATCAAAACATCTATCAAACAATCTCTACCCCGAACTTACTATTAAACTCAATTCGCCACATTCTCTCGATATATAAAAAAAAATATTCTCTAACCCCTTGTACTTAGGATAAGTGTTCCCCCCCCAAAAAAGCTCATTCCCTTATGTTGGTTCCTGGATTCTACCTAAGGTAACCCTTTCCGGCGCCAAACGGTCCCTTCCCGTCCCAACCCTTTTGTTGCGGACTCCTACATTACACTATCCCCTCTTACAAAATTACTATCCCCAAATCTCATTCTTATTACCTCACTTCAACTACAACAAAATAATATCATCATTTATTTATTACCACAAAATATCAATCAAAACTCTACATATACTCCCCACCACTACTTGTGTCAACATCAGTACTTCTCAAATTCTATTACATTACCTCACAACAACATTACATTAATTCAAAACAATATTTTTCTCTCTACTACCATTTTAACTTCAACTTGGACTGATCTATATGTCCCAAAAAATATTAATCACCCAAACTTTACCTTTTTTATTAACTAGCACAAATTATTTAAAATCTTAACTTTGTCAAATTACTTCCATCATCATTTGAAATAGCATCTTTAACCCATTAAACATTATATTTGACATTAACTACCTTGAACATTTATAAACAATTTAACAGTGACATTTTACTACTGATCAGCTGACATTCCTAGCAAGGTGAATAACCTCACTGCAAACACATTTCAATATTTTTCATATTATATGAAACACATATTTTATTAATTCTTATACCTAACATACTACAATAAAATAACACATTGTTAAAACAAAATGAACACAGTATACTGAATGTATGAACCCCTATTCACCAAAGCATAATACAAGCGTTTAATTAGAGCAAAATTGATTTATCATTTTTATGTTATGAAATTTAAATTCGTTACTCATCTGAGCAACCTCCCGATCCACACACACTATTGTATTTTATGTTGGACTGTAGCGCCCATTTGCGTTCACAAAGACTGCATAGTTGGAGGAATTGAACATCTCCGTGTCTTTGCTTCGGCTTTACATTTTAAAGATTTTGGATATCGACATACCCTCGTTTTATAATTATAAGCCCTTAAAACGGGTCTACCACCTGGCTATGCTGTCCCTCCGCGGACAGAGTGGCAGCCGCTGTTTCATAGTTCCGGGGATTTCCCCTAAGTTCACCCCCCTATTAATTTCTAATATCAACCAATTGCAAGCCAGCTATGGTCAAGGGACTTGATATGGCCATAGCTGACCGCTATCCAAAGCCACGATTAGTGCTGGTAAGGCAGTAATCGCCCGAAAAGTCGGGGAAATCAAACTTCACTTTAATGCCTGTTCTATTCACCATTATTCTGTACGGCACGAAAGTCTATCATGGCACAAATTAAATTTGTACAAAAAAGGTGTGCCGTACATTTTCGCCACGTTGGCCTCCGATGGAGGTAACACTCACTGTTACCCCCAACCCATTCCACTATCTACTGGGGCACAGGCCACCCCAGCAATAGCACCTTAATAACTAAATAATAAAAAATCAAAACTTTCTACCATTTGCAGTTTCTGCACTCCATGATTATATCACTTCTATGCGCACCAATCTACCCCCCAAAATTACCCTTTAATCTTGTATAATAACAAGTTCTTTTATTTATTTTTAAAAATTTTCACATAGACACTTCTGCAAGTCCAAGCTTTCACCTTTCACTAACATTTTCTTTATGACAAAATAGTAAGTACCACAATGGATCATCTTATACGGTTACATCAAAATAAAATACATTTGTGTTGTTTTCTGAGGGAAAACAATTCCTTGCAAATTTAAGTATTCAAATTTCATACTTTTGGTCGTTTCATTTCACAATTTCTAAAACAAAACTAAAATAGTTCGTGAAGAGAGAAAAAAACATATACTACCTTTCCACGAAACTATGGGTCCCCCTCCCCGTTCAAATGTGGTGTAAGTTTTCAAATTTTGACCAATTTTGGTGGAGCCGGACCATCGTTGCGTTCACCGCCCGAAGGAAGATCCTCCAACCATGGCCCGCCTCCGAGTTCCGAAAACCACGGCCAAGACTGGTAAGATCGTGACCGCCCAAAAATGGGGGAGAGTCCCTTCTGCAAACATATAAAATCAAATTAAATTTCATCCACACATTTATATTAATAATAAACATTGTTAAAAATCCTATGATGACCAATACAATTTCAAATTTGTTGCATTGTGTGTCCCTACTATCTCCCTTGTCTCTCTGTTCTGTAATACATATGAATTCTTCATCTTAACTTCTATTACCTCATACGGTCCTTCATAGAGTAAGAAAAACTTCTTGATCTCCTTGTCCTGAGCGCTCGACAAATCATGTCTCCTCACCAATACCAATTGCCCTACTTCGTATTTCATCCACTTACCTTTTGCATCGTGCCTACGTTTTCTTTGTTCTCCTTTACTTAATAAGCTCTCATTTGCCAACCTGATCTTTATACTCACATCCGCTTTCTCACTCTCAGGTGGGTAATCAAACAACTGTTCCAAAATTCTCGGGGGGCGTGTTCCTTTTATCAACTCGTGAGGTGTATAGCCGGTGGACTCGTGGGTGGTACTGTTCAGCCAAGTCTCTACTCTTCGGACGTACAACGGCCACTCGCTGTGTTTAGCATGACAATAGGCTCTAAAGATCCTGCCTATCTCTCTCATTACACGCTCAGCCTGGTTGGACTGGGGATGATACACAGCCGTATGTTTCGTGATGATTCCTTCCCATCCTAGGGTCTGACGCCATTTCCCACTGATGAACTGTGGCCCATGATCTGATAAAATTACTTTCGGCTTACCCACGTGAATCATGTAGTCCTTTGTCACCTTTTCACTCAATACCTGACTGGTAGCTCTTTTAACACTATACAATCTCACATATTTAGAAAAAGTATCAAGCATCACAAAAACATACATCACTCCGCCTCTACCCTTCGGCAATGGCCCAAACAAATCTACCGCAACTAAATCGAAAGGTCTATTCACTTTTATAAAATTCATCTCCCCTTCTACTCTATAATTTACTACCTTCGATTTCTGACACAAATCACAACCCCTTAACAATTTTCTAACCCTCCTTTCCATATTTTTAAAAACACACGACTCTTTCAAAACATTAACACACTTCTTCGCCCCGAAATGACCATATCTTAAATGACAATCCCAAATGATTTTATCAGCTAACCCCTCTGGCACAACTAATTTCCAATCACGCTCACCCCCTACTACTTTCTTAAACAATAACCCCTGATAAATCTGAACATGCTGACTATACTCTGAGCCCGCTAATTCTGTTTCTAGACTATCCATAATCTTACCTGACTTACCATCTGCTCGTTGCATGGTTCTGATGTCCTTTAACTCTTCACCAAAAATTCTGTCTTCTCTGCTAATCTGAAAAATTTCAATTTCCTTTAAATCCCTACCTGTCTTATTGTCTAACATGTCTACCCTGGAAAGAGTGTCAGGTATCTTGTTGTCTGTCCCCTTGATGTACTCCCACTCGAAATTATACTCCTGTAAAACAAGTATCCACCTGGTCAGACGGCTATGAGCGAGTTTACATGTATTTAAGAAGGATAATGCCTTGTGATCGGTGCGGATCACCGCCCTGTTTCCCAAGATGTAAGTGCGAAATTTGCCGATGGCGAACACAATACTTAATAGTTCCTTTTCGGTGGTAGTGTAGTTCTTCTCTGCCATCAACAAGGATCTGCTTGGAAATGCGATGGTTAAGTGTTCTTTCTCTTCGTCCTCTTGGTAGAGTTCCGCACCTACGGCCACATTACTAGCATCTGTCTGTAAGAAAAATATTTTATTAAAATCAGGGTGGTTCATCATTATCATTTTGCTAAATTTCTGTTTAATTTCGTTGAACGCCTCTCGTTCCACTAATCCCCATCTCCACTGTTTATTTTTCTGGAGTACTGCACTCAATCTTGCTGTTACATGTGCGTAGTTCCTCTGAAATTTTCGATAAAAATTACACAATCCCAGAAAACTCTGTAGCTGCTTGATGTTCTTTGGCTCAGGGAAGCGCATGATGGAGTCCACTTTATCCAGATTTGCTGAGATTCCTTCTGGTGTGATTATAAATCCTAAAAAATTTATTTGTGTTTGTAGAAATTTTGACTTGTCCCAATTTACAGTAAGTCCTCCTTCCTTTAATTTGGCTAACACATATCCTAAATGATCTAAATGGTCCTCAAAAGTTCTCGACGCAATTAAAATATCATCTACATATACCGTTAAAAAATCTAAATCTTTGGGTTTTAAAATTTGGTCTAGGCATTTTATGAAGCTGGCTACGCTGGTATTCAATCCAAATGGTAATCTTCGAAATTGGTAGTTCTTGCCGTTAAACAGGAAAGCTGTATATTTCCTACTCACCTCCGCCAATGGTACCTGCCAATATCCTGCTGTTAGATCCAATGACGTCATATATCTCACCCCGCTGAATTTCTGAAATATTTCATTGATCGACTCTGGTGATTCACGGTCTGGTATTATTATCTGGTTGATTCTCCTAGCATCTAAACATAACTTAACTCTGCCATCTTTTTTAATTACTACAACTAATGGGTTCGAGTAGTGTGATACTGACCTTTCTATTATTCCTCCTTCCATCATCCTGTCCAGTTCCTCTTGCACCGCTCGTCTTTTGGAATAAGGCACGGGATAACTTCGCTGCATGAAAGGTGTGTGTTCCCGTATCTGCAATGTACATTCATAATCCTTTGCCCTTCCTGGAATATTGGCAAACACTCCCTTAAACTTCTCTATCACTTGCCACAACGCCGCACGCTGATCTGCTTGTCTCAACGCCGCACGCTGGTCACTCCTTACCACCGCACCTCCACTACAAGATTCATCCGCCCTTATCTCCCATACTGCATTATTAATATTACTCATTTCATCTGCAAAATCATCAATATACTCACTCTCTCTACATAAATTTACTCTAGTATCTATATCACTCTCGCCTACTCTCTTTTGTAGTATTTTTACCCCCGTTGTTCTAACTTTATCTATTATTTGTTCAAAATTAACCTTTACAGACCAATCACCCCCGTCTAACTCTACTATTTTCTCTTTAAAATTTACAACAGCTTTGTTTCTTTGCAGGAAATCATTACCCAATATAATGTTTAAACTTAACCCTTTAACTACCAAAAATGTGTTCTCAAATTCTATGTCATTTATCAAAAAACTCAAGTGTATCTGTTTTGTTATTCTCTTACTGCGTACGCCTGTAACTCCTATTACTGTAACCCCTGCTACTGGTAAAATTGGAATATTCTTTTTAATTTCTCTTAACTCTCCTAAAATGTTTTCTGCAATAACGGAAATCTCACTACCTGTGTCTACAAGTGTTCTATAATACTTATTGGCTACATTTACCTGTATTTCTGTGAGTCCCGCTCTCACCTCGATCGCATTGTTTTCTTCCTCTAATAAATCGGCAACTATATCTGTTCTAATTACGTTACTCTTGACATCTTCCAACGGTTGGACCTCACTTGCTTCCCTGTACAGTGGTCTGGTCCGTGCTACCACTGTCTGCTCTAGTTTTCCGGTGGTTGTCTATGATTGCTTGTGGTGGGTCCCTGGTGATCCCGCAGCGATCCCTGGTGATAATTGTTTGCTCCTCTGTTTTGTTGTCTAAACTGCTTGGTTTCGTTTCTCCTCCTCTGGTCTTCTCTTGGTAAACTACATTTATAACACTGTTGTCTGCTGGCGTAATTCTCCCATTTGCACCTGGAACAACTCCACTCACCTGATTGGTTTACACTATCTCTATGCATATTATTATTATATCCACGATAATTATTATTCTTATTTTGATTATACTCAACATGATGACTGTTATTATTCTGTTGTGTTCGCCTACCCACTTCTCGATCTCTAATGCTCTGTAGTATATCTAGTATTCTCTCCAGCTCGTTCATATCTTCAATTTCTTTTGTCATTAAAGTAGTTTGCACATCTCTCGGTAAGTGTTTACTTACATGTCTAACAAACGATGTAAATGGTATCTGCGGCTCTAAATACTTAGCTTCATTATATAACTTAGTCACGTATATCGTTATGTTATTATTATTAGGGTGTCCTATAAAATCGCCCGTTCCCATTATACGGCTTCTTAGTAGTTCTTGTTCATCTTCTGTCCAATATTTCCCTTTAAATGCTTTTTCGAATGTCTCATAACAGTCCCATTTTGACCGATGTGCTTCCGCCCACACTATTTAACTACCCCTAAAACATTTAATTATTTTGGTTAATTGCACCTCCCAATTACTATTGTTGAAACGGTTGTATTCCCGGGTTTGGTTTATAAATCTCATTGGATGTATTGTTCGGTTTTCATAGCTAAAAGTTTCTAACTCAATTTCGTTATATAAATCTCTAGTTATTATAACCCTTTCAGTAACTCCGTTTTTTTTTTGTTAATTTCCCCCCGTAACTCATTCTTTACACTCATTAAATTATTCTCAATTACAGTACATTTATCATATATATTACTACTAGTTTGTACACTGAATTCATCTATTTCTCTAAGCTTACTTTGTATGGTACTTATTTTACAGTTGGTACTATCTGCATGCTCTGAAATAGCTTTATTTACTGTTTCTATATTTTCTGCTACACTTATTACATTTGACTCAAAATTTTCTAACTGATTTTGTAAAACGGTTGTTTTAATGTCTACTTGGTTATTTATTTCAAAATTGGTTTTCATCTCTATCTGCTTATCTACTGTAGCTAAACATTTATTTTCTATCTCTTTACTTTGTGTCTCTATTTGGTTTTGAACAGTGTTAATTACTGTTTCATTGATTGTATTGATTCTGTCATCTAAATCATTTATTTTAGCATTGTATTTCTCATTGACTATTTCTACTACCTGTTCTTGAATATTTCTACAACGTACATCTATTTCATTGATTCGTCTATCAAAATTAATATTCTGTTTTCTGATTTCATTTTTTACTTCATTAAAATCATTTTTCTGTTCGTTAAAAAGTGTTTGCATCATTTTCATTATTTGATTTTCTTCAGCCCTGTTAGTCAGGATTGGCGTTGAGTGAATAATTTCTCCACTCATAATTTGTGACTCAGTTACGCTTGTCTGGCTTTCAATTGTACTGTCAGTTAGGCTGACATTCTCGTTATCTACCATTTTTAAAAATTTGTTTAAATATTTCTTTCAAAAAATTATTCCGTGTAATAAATATTACACAATCTTATTATATATAAAAATATTGAACTATTTTCTACCATGTGTAGTTACAACATAACCTTATTTTTACGTTTTATATACTCTTTCGATGCCCACTCTGTTTCTGAATTCTGGCTTATTTATATAAATATTTTATATAATGTCCCTGTTCGGGCACCATTTGTATAAATACAAACTGATTTACATTTTTATTAGTTGTTATAGCTCGTACTTACCAATATTTCGATCTTCCTAAGGGTCCCAGAGTTCTTTCATAAGCGAGGTCAGAAACAGTGTGAGGTTACGAAATAATTATTCTAACACATTTTGTTTGAAGAGAAATTACTTAATCTTTATTGTTTCATTTACTATGTTCTGTCTCAACTTATTCATTATTCATTTTTTGTATGTTTACAAACCATCTTTTATTGTTAGTGGACTTTTTAACTGGAATACAGCTTCCTTGAAATATGTTATATGTTAACTTAGTTACTACATCTTACCTTATTCTATATCAGACCTAAACAGCCCAGCCTGCATTTTTTACACACACACACACACACACACACACACACACACACACACACACACACACACACACACACACACACACACACACACACACACACACACACACACACACAGAATATTAATAAGCCCTTAACATTTTTTAAAATACCCCTCCCTGCCGGCACGTGGTTATCGCTCGAGCGCTTCACTTCTCATTTTTTGGATTTGGCAATCACTGGGGTGTCCGTAAATAAACGTAGCTGTTCTTCACTGAATTACTATACACTTCACTGCCACATATTCATTGTTAACTCACGGTTTACTGGCCAGGTACGGTCTACTATCAGACTGCCCAGATCGGCATAGCATTCGCCACTAACTTAATTGCGTCTTTTTTGTGGAAACCAAGGCCTCATAGTTCTTCGTCGCTTGTAGTTCCCATTCAACCCATGCAAGTGTTTGTTTGCTGTTCGTACCAGATATTCGCGCAGCACTGGCTGACGTCACGAGATAGGTGTGACTTAGGTTTTACATCCGGCACCTTGGGACGTGTGCTCCGAATTTGTTACTCTTAGCCATCTTTGGTGTTTCATAACTCGGCGTGGGTCCGCGCGCATGGTTGTGTGATGCGCTCAGAAGTACTTCCACACATTCACAAAGTTCTTAGAAACTGAGGCTGGGTGCATTCCTGGTTAGCGATTGCACAACTGTGGACACGTATTATGCCTTTGTTAAAACACTGTTCTTACCATACAACACATGGCCTAGTTACAGTTGGAAATTAAATTTATAAATATTTTCTATAAACCCCAAAATTTTAAAATAAATAAAATCCCATGTATTTATCACATTACAGAGGACAGCAAAGCTTATTTTAGAGGTGACTCGATAGCTTGGCTATCGAGAATTAATTACATTTGAAACATAAGTTTTATAGATGAAAGAGACTTTTCAAAGACAATAATTTTCTCTAAGCAATAAATAAAACCAAAGAAATGTAAACTGTAGTAGTGAAAATCATACGTTGTAACGTTAATATTGAAATGTAAATTATAATCCCTTTAATAAATAATACCATTCTTCAAATGGTTAATGTAATCTTGCAAGCTCTTAGATGAGCATAGTATAATTCAGACGTCTTTACTATATTTAAAGCAGACTCGGATCCGAGGTAAATTACATGATCTATATGATCCCTTGTTTTACAGAAAACCCTTTTTAATTATTTCAGTATACATTTTTATGTTATGGGATCTTTTTATATAAATTGTTAATAAAGAGTTGTCATCTTATTACACTTTGAAGTGAGTGCATAAATCAGTGGAATACCTTCCCATTGAGTCCTAATAATTAGCGTAAATATTATTGTTGTTTGTGTTGAGTTTAATTTCAGTTCGTTACAACGTAGGCAGCCTGTATAATTGGCTAGCGTCAATTATGATGGATTCCCTGGATTTGTAACGTAGCCCGGAATGTTACAAAGATGCGCCACTCTGCTGTTTTATATAAAAGGTTTGTAAGCATCGTGACGCAAACAAAGATACGTCACTCTGATAATTAAAAATAATTGTTAAGTAGTAAAAGAGATAATAGCGTAAATATTATTGTTGTTTGTGTTGAGTTTAATTTCAGTTCGTTACAACGTAGGCAGCCTGTATAATTGGCTAGCGTCAATTATGATGGGTTCCCTGGATTTGTAACGTAGCCCGGAACGTTACAGCCTGAAAGCAGACATTATGAAGCAGTCAGTATGGCACACAAATTGATCTATATATGCGACAGTTGAGTTTGAGTATGTAATATAAATTTTGTGTCCTAAAATACTGAATATAGGTTGATCTCTTTTGCATCATAGAAGGAACGAGGATATTGATGCGATTTAAACATTGTATCATTGCACCAGAAGACTGAAGGTCACAGAAGGAGATGGTGTGAACACTTGAATCCCATGCCTGATATCTGTCTACCTGTGGGTGCCTTGGGTTATTGCCCTACTGGGAAGAGAGATGTCGGTAGACCAAGGAGGAGATGGGTTCTGGATCAGGTCTAAGGCCTAGTCCTTGGAGTGGTGAAGATGAAGAAATTTTTATAATGATAATATAAAATGTGACCTTCATACAAGGCAGCTAAAGTTTTTGAGTTTAGATGATAGCCAACAAAATTGTTCTTGACTCATTCCATGTGAAATCTTGTAGATTTGAATAAGTTGTGTATATGTTCATTTCATTTTTGCTGATTTGTTTCCCTATAAAAGACAAGCATAATAAACCCAAGTGTACAGTGTACAAAATTGTGTCTTGTTTCCTTATTTAATGGTTGCAGTTTTCTATAATTTCCCTGACTCTGACATTGAACACTGAGTCATAGCAAAATCAGTGGTTGTAGAAACACAAACATCTCTTGAACTAAAAGAGATGAAAAAAGTTATTCAAAAGAGTCTACATGAGAGAAATTGCTATTCATTTGTTTTATATAAATTTTCAGGAATTATATTTTAGAGATAAAATGAAAGTCTAAAATTAGTTCACGAATTTGTGAAAAATGTAATTTTCAGATTTGACTGTAGTATAAATTTGACCTTGAACCCTTATCATAAATTACCTGCATTGAGACTAAAGTCAATACGTGTAAGTATGTATGTTAAATATGCCTAAGTTATCCTCTTTTAATTTTTCTGTCTCTTGTAATTAAGTAACTACTATAGCTAGATTACAATATCGGTATGGAGAACCATACATGACTTCCATATTCTAAGATTTATATTTAAAATCATTTTCAGCCAAACAGCCAGGCTGTGTCTTACCTGCCTTTTTATTGCTGTATTAAATGAAAAATATTATATTACATTAAATGAAAAAATTATAATTTTATTGCCTGGCAACAAAATTATTTTATTTTTAACAATTACCATTGTTTCAAAAAGTTTAAATAAATTTTCAAGTACTTTACTCTTGTTAAAACGTAAAAGGTTGCAGGTAAACTACCCCTTCCCCTTAACCGATCTTCACCAAAATCGAAAGTCATTGAGACCTCTACAATTCAGGGACGTATGCAAAAAATTATTTGATTCTGTTTGAATTTGCGGCTGTTATCGTTCGCCATAGAAAATACGCATGATAAAAAAACGTTGCAGGTAAACTACCCCTTCCCCTTAACCGATCTTCACCAAAAACAATAGGTCTTGAGTACTCTACAAATCAGGGCTGTATGCAAAACATTATTTGATTCTGTTTGAATTTGCGGCTGTTATCGTTTGCCATAGAAAATACCCTTGTTAAAAAAACGTTGCAGGTAAACTTCCCCTTTCCCTCAACCGATCTTCACCAAAAACAATAGGTCTTGAGAACTCTACAATTTAGGGCTGTATGCAAATAATCTTTTGATTCTGTTTGAATTTGCGGCTGTTATCGTTTGCCATAGGAAATACCCTTGTTAAAACATAAAACGTTACTGGTAAACTACCCCTTTCCCTTAACCGATCTTCACCAAAATCAACAGATCTTGAGAACTCTACAATTCAGGGCTGTATGCGAAACATTATTTGATTCTGTTTGAATTTGCGGCTGTTATCGTTTGCCAAACAAACAAAATTACCCTTGCTAAAAAAAAACCGTTGCAGGAAACTACCCCTTTCCCTCAACCGATCTTCACCAAACACAATAGGTCGCGAGTACTCTGCAAATCAGGGCTGCATGCAAAAAATTATTTGATTCTGTTTGAATTTGCGGCTGTTATCGTTTGCCATAGAAAATACGCTTGATAAAAAAACGTTGCAAGTAAACTACCCCTTCCCCTTAACCGATCTTCACCAAAAACAATAGGTCTTGAGTACTCTACAAATCAGGGCTGTATGCAAAACATTATTTGATTCTGTTTGAATTATGGCTGTTATCGTTTGCCATAGAAAATACCCTTGTTAAAAAACCGTTGCAGGTAAACTACCCCTTTCCCTCAACCGATCTTCACCAAAAACAATAGGTCGCGAGTACTCTGCAAATCAGGGCTGCATGCAAAAAATTATTTGATTCTGTTTGAATTTGCGGCAGTTATCGTTTGCCATAGAAAAATAATCTGCAGACAGACAGACAGACAGACACACAGACAGACAGACAGACAGACAGACAGACACACACACAGACACTTTTCGGAAAACGACTTTTTTCATTTTTTGAGTGTAGTAGAATCAGAATCTGCAATAATCTCGAACACGATTTTTTTTGCCATCACCATACTTCCATTCCTTAAGGAATATGGAAGTAAATATCGGTATGGAGAACCATACATGACTTCCATATTCTAAGATTTATATTTAAAATCATTTTCAGCCAAACAGCCAGGCTGTGTCTTACCTGCCTTTTTATTGCTGTATTAAATGAAAAATATTATATTACATTAAAATGAAAAAATTATAATTTTATTGCCTGGCAACAAAATTATTTTATTTTTAACAATTACCATTGTTTCAAAAAGTTTAAATAAATTTTCAAGTACTTTACTCTTGTTAAAACGTAAAAGGTTGCAGGTAAACTACCCCTTCCCCTTAACCGATCTTCACCAAAATCGAAAGTCATTGAGACCTCTACAATTCAGGGACGTATGCAAAAAATTATTTGATTCTGTTTGAATTTGCGGCTGTTATCGTTTGCCATAGAAAATACGCTTGATAAAAAAACGTTGCAGGTAAACTACCCCTTCCCCTTAACCGATCTTCACCAAAAACAATAGGTCTTGAGTACTCTACAAATCAGGGCTGTATGCAAAACATTATTTGATTCTGTTTGAATTTGCGGCTGTTATCGTTTGCCATAGAAAATAAAACGTAAAAGGTTGCAGGTAAACTACCCCTTCCCCTTAACCGATCTTCACCAAAAACAATAGGTCTTGAGTACTCTACAAATCAGGACTGTATGCAAAACATTATTTGATTCTGTTTGAATTTGCGGCTGTTATCGTTTGCCATATAAAATACCCTTGTTAAAAAAACGTTGCAGGTAAACTACCCCTTTCCCTCAACCGATCTTCACCAAAAACAATAGGTCTTGAGAAATCTACAATTCAGGGCTGTATGCGAAACATTATTTGATTCTGTTTGAATTTGCGGCTGTTATCGTTTGCCAAAAAAAAAAAATTTCCCTTGATAAAAAAAAAAGCCGTTGCAGGTAAACTACCCCTTCCCCTCAACCGATCTTCACCAAAAACAATAGGTCGCGAGTACTCTACAAATCAGGGCTGTATGCAAACAATTATTTGATTCTGTTTGAATTTGCGGCAGTTGTCGTTTGCCATAGAAAATACGCATGATAAAAAACGTTGCTGGTAAACTACCCCTTCCCCTCAACCGATCTTCACCAAAAACAATAGGTCTTGAGTATTCTACAAATCAGGGCTGTATGCAGAAAATTATTTGATTCTGTTTGAATTTGCGGCTGTTATCGTTTGCCATAGAAAATACCCTTGTTAAAAAAACGTTGTAGGTAAACTACCCCTTTCCCTTAACCGATCTTCACCAAAAACAAAAGGTATTGAGAACTCTACAATTTAGGGCTGTATGCAAATAATCTTTTCATTCTGTTTGAATTTGCGGCTGTTATCGTTTGCCATAGGAAATACCCTTGTTAAAACATAAAACGTTACAGGTAAACTACCCCTTTCCCATAACCGATCTTCACCAAAAACAATAGGTCTTGAGAACTCTACAATTCAGGGCTGTATGCGAAACATTATTTGATTCTGTTTGAATTTGCGGCTGTTATCGTTTGCCAAACAAACAAAATTTCCCTTGCTAAAAAAAAACCGTTGCAGGTAAACTACCCCTTTCCCTCAACCGATCTTCACCAAAAACAATAGGTCGCGAGAACTCTGCAAAACCGGGCTGTATGCAAAAAATTATTTGATTCTGTTTGAATTTGCGGCAGTTATCGTTTGCCATAGAAAAAAAAATCTACAGACAGACAGACACACAGACACACAGACAGACAGACACACAGACACTTTTCGGAAAACGACTTTTTTTCATGTTTTGAGTGTAGTAGAATCAGAATCTGCAATAATCTCGAACACGATTTTTTTTGCCATCACCATACTTCCATTCCTTAAGGAATATGGAAGTAAAAAGAAGTCAAATTTCAGAACATTATATGTGGTGGGGAGCTGTAAAATGTCTCAAACTGTCAGAAAGTCAAGTTATAGGTTAAAAAAATAAAGAGTGTGGTAGTGTCCTATAAAACAGGATATCATCAACCGTGGCTCTACAACCCTTGGTGGGTCTTGGCATGCTCCAAGAGTCGATTCCATTTCTCCCTATTACATCCCTTGGCTTTCCAGTTTCTTATGTTCAGCTTTCCGAGGTCTTCCTCTATCTGGTCTTTGAATCTATAGCAAAATTGAAAGTTAAGGGCATGGGAATGCGTGAAACGCTTATGCTTAGAGGGGAATGGTGATGTGGTGGGAGTCGCTCTGAGGTGTAAGAAGAGAATTGTTATGAGCAAGTGCAGCCAACATATGAATCTTATTTCGAATAGTAACCAAAACTTGTGTAAAAGGTTTGCGTTTCACTTTCCACAGATCTCTCTCTCTCTCTCTCTCTCTCTCTCTCTGTGACATATCAAATGTTATATAAACCTATCTTGGTGATCAGTTTTTTAGTCTGCAAATGTCTGCTGTTGAGACGTACTACCAGCTCTCAACGGAATGGAATAGAATGTGCAAACTATGCACTTGTGCACTTCTGCTCCTTAATTACACTTGACTATCACTGCAGTTTATCATAAAGGGACGGCTTCTTTGTATTAGCTTACTTGTGAAAATCTTTTAATCCTAGATAACAAAAATCTGTTTCAAGAAGAAGGAAAATCATGTTATTTTAAAACAGTATTTTAAGAAATAATGTCTATTGTAACTGTAGAAATAAACAAGAAGAAGACACTTACCCCACTTATTACGATCTTACGACTTACCTTAATAGAAGATTCCCAAAGTTCCTAGGGCCGCCACTACATTTTTAGGAGTAAATGTAGAAACCATTTCACTCTTCCCAAGGAAATAATTTATAAAATAAACAAAATTCCCTTATATAAGAACCCCAGGGCCGTGTAGACGAACTCGTCGATACAGAGAATAGGTTAGGGTAAAATGGCATATTAATTAACTAACACATGATTATGACAAAAAAATCTTATTTTATTGTAATAATGAACCTATTTCTTTTCTTTGTTGGATTATGATAACAAAATTATTAAACAAAAATCATAAGACACAATGATAGTACAAAAATTGTTAGACCAGATTAGTAAACAAAAATTATTACCACTCAAATCATTAGACAAAATTTCTTTAAACACAACTCATTAGACAAAATTTCTTATAATGCAAATCATTAGACAAAACTTCTTATAACGCAAATCAGTACCTTTGTGATGAAATTTCCCCTTCCCCTTTTCACACACACACTCTCTCTCTCTCTCTTTTTTCTCCTATTACTGAGATCTCATTTTAGTTCAATACATTTTGTTTAAAAGTTAAAATATAAATTGACGTCAAGTTTTAATTAATGCTGGGCAATTAATTTAGTTCTTTACAATTACTTATCTGCCACGTGGTCTCCCAGTTGATGTCCCACCGAACGCAATTCACTATAGCACCATTGAAATGTCCTAAAATTCCATATTTGAGTCTCCCTTCTTAGTTTTAGTTTAGTTGACACTGATCTGTTATCATTTTTAACATTTTCACTACTTTTATACAAAAACTCGGTATGCCTACCATAAATGCCCGCGTAGGCCCACCTACGCTATCACAATGCCACCGTCCGCTTCAACTGTGAGTCCTAGACTGACTATGCATCGCCCGCATGGCCACGCTAATTCACTTTACTGCCTTTGGAACTGGTTTCAGGCGGATTCCTACACCTCATCTCGCCTTTTGGATTGACATCATTTGCTTCCCACGTGTTCATAACGAAGTCTGGCTGCCACCACATCTCAACTCTGATTCACTTTTTCGTCATACACAGATGCAGGAGTGCATTCCTTACCTTATATGGACATCATCTGCCCCACCCTCAATTCTACACTCCTAACTAGCTATGCTTTATTACAATAAATATCTTTTAGAAAATTGTTATACAAAATTTGTCCTGTTACAAGACCCCCCCCCACGATGTGAGTCAGAAAACATAAAAACTCTCATTGCCTAAACCTAGGAGGACCAGTGAGGATATGGCGCCATGACCCCCCTTACTTCCTGATTAAAATTTGGGTACTTACCCACCTTATCCAGTGGCTGTGGCCATACCTGCATGACTTTACTGGACTTCCTTCATCAGGATCCCAACACCGTAAAGCCAGACAGGCACTTGGCGACCCTGCCCTGATGCTCTGGCCAGGACAGGTCCACCTCCACAGTTCCACACAGATTCTGTGACAACAACGCAAAAACATTAGCTAATGGCCTTCCATTAATCCATATCTTTCCACTGATTTGGGTTCCTCCTAGCAGTACTGATTTGCATTTACCAAAGTACTGATTTGTTTATCTACAATCCAAAGTTCTATACAAGAAACATATTACCATTCAAAAGGATACTCTTATTTCTAACATAACACACATTATTTACCTCAAGTAATATATCAACATACATAAATATGTGACCATGTCAAAATAAAATTGTAAATCATATCAAAAAACAAAAAGATACTTGAAATTCAATTTTCTAAAAGAATGCAACAACTATTCTTGAAATAACAACTCTCGTCTACATTTAAAATTGCCTTACCATACTTTTAAATTAAAAAAATAATAATTTGTTGATACATGAGTTGTGCAATGCGATGCACTGCTGAATCCATTTTAATCTCCATTACCTCATTACAGGCCATATAACAGATGTTTTATAACTACTCACAAATACATCATATTAAAATGCCATTTCAACTTTTAATTTCACATCATAACTTCAGCTCTGATTTTCTATTAAATGCTTCAATTATCAAATTTTAATTATTATAAAATACTCAAATCTAAAAAAAAATTTCCCGAATTTATTACCAAAATTCACATTTTAAAACATTTCAAATTAATTTCATTCCATAATAAAATATATAATTACATAATGTCAATTATTATTAACAATCAATTATCATTATTGTAATAAACTCAATCAAAATTATAAACATTACTACACAACATACAATATACACACAACACAGTGTATCCTCAGATACCTTATCATAACAATAACATAACCTAATACATAACACATTTAACCCCAATACAAATTTATATACAATATGCTGCACATAAAATATCTTTGTTCTCCAAAAATCATTATATTATCAAGCCAAGTATTAAACCATTAAAATCAAATAATTAAATGTCCATCATTAACATGTGTCTAACCCCCATCATCATAAATTAGTCTTATACTGTACATGCACGTTTCATTTTTGTTTAAATCCATTATATTACCTCTTTCAATATAATGACCATTTAAATTCTCATATTCTACCATGATACTATAATAACCCACAGGATAATTCCATAATTATCATATCATATACCTTGTCAACATCGTGTATAGTCAAATCGCCCTTGGGATTATTTGTCACAACCAGGTAAGTTACAATGTCATCACCATCTACTGCTACAAAAGTTACCCCAGTCTCATTACCAGGTAAGTCATCAATATCATCATCATCATCTGCTGCTGCACCAGTTTCATCACAAGGTAAGATATCTAAATATCTAAAATCTCCATCAACTCTTTATAATCTCTATTAACATCAAACATTTCTCTCTCTCTATTTCTCCATCTCTCATCACAATACCTATCACAACCCCCCTGAACAACCTCACTCCATGCAAAGGGCACCACAAAATTACTAAAACACATCCTGGCTTTACCAAGTATATCATAACAAACAATTAGGGGACCCCTTGGAGACACCATGTCTCCCACATCCCACATAACTTCTGGAGGAACCTTTGTCCTGTAAAACCACATGTGGAGTCTTTACTTCACTTATACCACAGGGAAAATTTCCCCTCTGCACCTCATGTTCACCTAACCTCACTTCATGCTCTCTCTCAAACTCATCAACAACTACTACCCCATCACTAATTTCTACTCTTACTACAATCTCATCATCACTACCATTTATCAATATTTTACTCTCTAATACCACATTTCCAATTATATCACCATTATTATTCGTCATATCGTTATTATAGTTATCACTTATACTAACATCATCACTTACCTTATCGTTACCTGGATCATTACCTGGTCATCTTTATTCTCGTTAAGTTTACTTGTATCTCTTTTCCACTCTTTTTAATTTTCTCAACAATATTATCACAACGTTTGATCATTTGTTTTTGTGACTCACTTATATCATTTAAATGCTTATCAAACTGTTTTACTAAATTAACATTTTGTTGTTTCATTTCATTAGACATTACATTTTGTTGTTCTTTCATTTTTTCATTAATATCATTTTCGAACTTAACATTTTGCTCTTTTATTTCATTAATATCACCCCACAAATGTTGTTATAATATTGTTATACAAATTTTGTCCTGTTACACTATTAAGAACACATTTTAACCCCACAAATATTACAACCTGTAAAAGTAACAAATGAAAGACAAAGAGATTATGTTAAAGTTATAACATGTCACATTGAATATTTTAATAATTTTTGTATGTCAATATTCTTCTTCATTTTATTATTATTCAAAGCGAAAATGCGCTAGCTCACACACACACGCGCGCGCATATGTTTTATATCATAGAACTACTATTTCTATTATTAATTATTTCTGTACTGTTTGTTTTATACTTATTTATTTTTATTGTAAAGATAAGCAAGACGTTAATAAATAAAACCTTCAGACTCTCAAGTACGTGGGAGCATGAATAGTTTTGTTTTAAAAAAAAAAAACTTAATTTTGATTCATTTGCTGTATTTTGATGCTCACGCCCATCTTTATCAAACTTTTCCTATAAGAAGGCGGAGTTTCCCGTCTTTGCTATTGTTTCCTTCATTGTTTAAAAGAGAAGTATCCATTTTAATAAATTGGGTTATTGAGTGATAACACAAATTACAAAAATATATAATTGTAGAAATAGAAATTAAATGACAAAATTAAATAACAATTAAATGAACTGTATAACAATGACATAAATAATAATAAACTGAGATAATCATAACAAAAGCAAGATAAAGTATGTAACACACTAATTAACAGCGTAACTGAAATGTGATACGCACGTTGGCAACACCTTCGCTCGGATAACAGCTGCTTCTCCGTTACCCTCCCGTCATTCACAGTTTCAAAGTGGATTTGTTCATGAAGAAACTGGTCTCTGCACAGGTGGCTTTAGCTTTCAACTTTGCAATACTTTGGGGTCTTCCCCTTTTTCTACTACCCATTGATAGAAAATGTTTTGTAGGCTGTCCTTCCTCCATTCTCTCGTATGTGTCCAATTCACCTTAGCCTGTGTATTTTGATTAGCCTGACAATGTCCGGCTCTTTGTAAAGAGGCCTATAAAACCGGTACTGTGTGATATTTTAAAGTAATATCAGTAAATGTAGTCATCTGTCATTTAATACACAGAGCAAGTTTTGCTTTTGTGTTTAATTAGTACTAGGATTTCAATTTGTTGAACTCTTTTAATTTGAATTAAAACAATATTTATTGATATGTTGTCTGTTTTAGTCACTTCCCTTGTCGTATGTTAATACAGCGATTAAAGAAGAATTTACTGCAGATGGTGAGCATAGCTTTCCTGTGGAAGAGGTAACTAAAATGATCAGCAAACTTATTTTATACTTTTACTCACATTTAAATATGTATTTGACTATGAAGAAAACTGTGCATTTCATGTTTTTTAATTTTCCGTACAAGTATATTCTTTATTGTTAATGTTTGCATAAACTACGTGTGTGTGATAATTATAATCTACAAAATGCATTTAGTTAACTTGAAAAATGTAGTTAGTTAAATTAAAAGATGTTGAGAGTAGAGTTTTATGTTTGCTTATAAGATTTCTCATGCTTTACTAAGTAACTTCACCATTATATTTGAATTGTACATTTAAAAGTGAAATGCCATTGGGTGGACAGGATGACAGTTTTCTTGGTTTTCTTTGGAGGAAGTATGATTTCATGAGTGTAGTGATGCCTAATTTCAAATATCTAAATTCTTAGCAAGAAAATAATATTGTAGATATCTATTTGAAATCATAAAAGCATAATCTAAATCAGTTGAAAAGACTAAGTATAAATAATCTGTGTTGAGTTTATGAAGAATTAACATGTTTGAATATGCAGTAATAATTAATACTTGAAAACGTGTTGTTAATTATTAACAATGCATGTTATACTTCAGAAAGGAATGTTGAAACAGAGTTTATATAATATTCTGTTCTATAAATTTCATATTTTGTATAATATTCTCCATCTACGATTATTCCTGTTATTTATCTGTAATGTGAATCTCCAAATACAAGTGTTGTATATAATATATTAACAGCATATATGCTGTTGATATACCACAATTTCTGTTTGCTGTACAAGAGGATAAGAATTGTATTAGAGAATCTGGTAGTGATAGAAATAAGGAAATTTTCAGTGCACAGAATGTATTTTGTATCTCATGTTTATAATTTTGTTGTATTCCTTGAGAATTTAACAGTTCTGTTATGATGGTCAGGAAGGCCCCAATACCTATTGTAGAAGCTCAGAAAATCTGTAAGGACAAAGACCAGGGTGAGAACCATTTCATTGTCCCTATTAAAACAACCTGTTAATACTTACAACACTATCTTCCCTTAAAGAAATTCACCCATGACCATTAGACGAACCCACTGAGTTCAGATTAAGTTTAGGTAACTTTCAAAATAACTCGTATACATTTTGCATGGATGTGCGTGTGAACAGTCAATTCTAGCCATGTTTATGCAAATGTGGGGGCGTCAAAATTTTGAAAAAATCTGAAGTCCCTACAGGGTATCAAATTAAATGGAATTTTATCCAAAATATGAATTTAACCTCATTTTTTAAATTTCACAATTTTTTGCGTTGGCAGCCAAAAAATGGGTGAACATTTTGATTAAAAGTTATGTGGCATATCAAATTGACGGAAATTTTAACCAAAATCTAAATGTAGTGTGAAGTTTTGAAAAGGTCAAACTTTTTTGGCCGTTGAGATCACAAGTTTGGAAAGTATTAACAATCCACTTGGTTGTCAGACTAAAGGGAATTTTAACACAATCCAATAAAAAAAATTGTTAGCATTTATTGTATGACTTCTCTAAAATTGTGACTTTACTAAACAAAATAGGGTAAACAGAATTGTAATTTTTATGATCCATGAAAAATTATTTAATATCAAAATTTATCCAATAATAAATGTACTCTATAAAAAGTGATAATTAAGTTCTACAGCTCAGTGAGCATTCTAGTATAACTTGTCTTGTGATTGAGAAGTCCTTGTGGAGTAATTTTCTGAAAATATTTTTCAGTGCACTTCAGATGGAAACAACATTAGAACTAAAGACACTAATGAAGGGAATGTTTGTAACTCACCATATGGGCAAATAGATATGTCAAGTTTACTGAAAACTTGTGGCTCCTCAGAAGTGTACAGATATGATAAATGTAATAAGCAATTTAGACCATCAGAAATTATGCCTAGTCATGAATTATTGTGTAGTAGTTTAAATATATACCAGTGTGGCATTTGTAACAAAAAAAAACATTCATTAATAAGAAAAATGTCTTAACTCATTTATCAGTTTGTAAAGCAGTAAAATCTACACATCAGTGTGATATCTGTAACGAAGTGTTCTCTTATAAGAGTCAGTTGTCAGCTCATAACTTAATTCACACTGGAATAAAGAGTTATAAATGTGAAATCTGTAATAAATCGTTTGCAAGGAAGTGTAGTTTGTCAACACACTTATTAACTCACAGTAAAATAAAGAATTACCAGTGTCAAATCTGTAGTAAACAGTTCAAACAAAAGGGTAGTTTGTCAAGACACATGGTTTATCATCACAGAGGAGTAAAGAGATATCGGTGTCAAATCTGTAACAAAAACTTTAAAACAAAGGGTAATTTGTTAAAACATAATTTAACCCTTTTGGTGCCAACAGCAGCTTTTGTGTGGGGTTATCCTAGTAGCAGGGTGATTTCTCACTAAACAACGTATGTTCACTCAAAATTCAATAAATATAATTTAATATTAAAGATAAAGAGGTGACATTTTTAACTTACCTAAAATAAATATGCATATTCCATATGCTGATGTTATTTCTTCATTTATAATCTTGAAATTTATTTAAACAATTTTTTATTTAAGAAATTTATTTTATTATGCACAAAATAAAGTTTCGCCTTTCACATTGAAAATCTGTACTAAAACACTGCTTCTGGTGCTGATAATTGTCACAAAGTCTATTCTATTCTTAACACAACTATATACAATTTTGCAATACCAGTCAAAAAATAATTAGTAAAAAACAGATTCAAAAAGTTGATTGGGTTTTAACATTGGAGGGTACATGTTTTGGACCTGTGAATTTGTGGGATCTGAAACATCATTTTTGTGGCTTACCACTTCCTTCCACTAAAATTTTTTGGTAGAATGTGTCATGCATTCTTTTCTTGTTAGCTTATAAATGTGACTGTTATTATTCTGTAGTTCGGTATTACAATAAAAATCACTGTTGTCACTTGATAAATCACTTTTGCTGTCACTACAATTTATCAGTTGTTGAATTTCTTCTTCTAGAAGGCACACATTACTTAGTTTTGATGACATATTATGAAAATAACACTGAAAACACAAAAACATGCACTAAACAAAGACTAGTACGCACGTGGGACAAAGGAACTTACTTGAAAAAGTGTAAACAATGGCCTATTCAATTTCGTGTTCAACCACAGCCTCTTTGGCAAAAACATAAAAAAGTTTTGTAGTGTATAAAGGAATAATGTGTCTTTGCAATGGTATAGGAAGCAAGTGACAATGCTGTCTGTTGACAAGTGACCGAGTTAAAAGACATTTATTTGCGGGCTGATTCAGTCCCGTACATGTGGCTGAGATGACTGGCCCATGGCACTGATAAGGGTCAATCCACATCTGGGTAAATAATTATCAGTGTGGAATCGCTAACAAACAGTTCACACAACAGAGAAGTGTATTAAGTCATACAGTAATTTAATGTCTAGTGTAGAATTATCAGTTTGAAATCTGTAATAAAGTCTTCTATCAAAAGAATTTAGCAAAACAACTCAATTTGCAATGGGTTAAAGAGTTCTCAGAGTGTGAAATCTGAAACCAGGAGTTTATAGAAAAGTCATTTGTTGTACAGTCACATGGTAATTCGCAGTCGAGTAAAAACTTTAAAAACTGATCTCTCATAAGTGTAGTTTGTCAGAAGATAACTTAATTCATAGTGGAATTGAGAAATGTCAGTGTGGTGTCTGTAACTGAATGTTTACAAATTAAATTGTCCACAAATCATTCAAAGGGGAATATGCAAATATAGTATGATGTGTGCAACTATACTTTCTCTGATGAGAGGAATTCATCAAATAACGTATTCATTCACATGGAATAAAGAAGTACCTGTGTGATGTAATTTTTGCATAAGAGTGTTTTGTTAGTGGAACAGCAGTGAATACTTGAACAAATTCAGATTTGATCGCTGACGATGCTGTCTGAGCTATATATAATTTCCCACTATTTTAGGATTTAAAATGAAATAGTTAACAAAATTGCCACCTTTATAACAAACACTTCCTGAATTTTAATGTGTCAAAAAACTGTTCGCAATAATATAACAAAATGTTTGCATTATTCTGTTATAAACCTGTCTGCAACATGTTGAGTTTACATTCAGTTGAGTTATTTGTTATATGCCAGTCTAGTGTTAAGAGACTGGTGTAATTGTAATTATTACAATGTACATTTTAAAGTGTAGTTTTGTTAGTATTTTTTATAATAAAGTTCGGTTTTATGCAGTATTGTTTGTAGTCTATTTTTCTTGTGGATATGTATTGGCAAGTAATGAATGGTTTCCTCAAATTGTTTATAATCAAAGCTTTCCATCAAATAAAAAGTTAATTTCAAAGTAGTACCTCTACTGTGTATATTTCATTGATTGTGAGTGTGAACCATTTAGGATAACACTCATCCTAAATGAGCGATAAGAAATTTTGTAAAATTGTTAATTAAATTCAAATACTGTTAAATATATATATATATATATATAATATTTACTATATTTCTTGTCATATGACTTTGTGTTGCGTTCAATTGATTTACGCGTTTTCAACATGTTTTGTCTTCAGAATAAAAAATCACTGGTTGTTACACATTAAAATTGCAAATATTAAAAACAGTTCTACACATATCCACATTACATAAGTGTGCACTTGAGTGGGTCCAATTGGACACTGTCTGTTAGTAGCTATTTATTAAACAGTGTTGCAGTTATTCGGCTCCCCTTTGGCAAATGCAACAACTGTTTACACTAATTTAAAGATAGTAAAATTTAAATAGTCATGCGACCGAAAATTACCTGTTGATCGGTCAAAGTTTCTCTGACGTCACTCCATTTCCTTTACTAACGAAGCCGTTCGCTCCATTAGATCACTTCAGTTGAACACCAGACCGCCCTTGTGAGCAGAGCCGTCCGTTCAGCACATTAAATAAGAAGCCTCGATTACTGATGTAACTATGATTTTTTGGGTTGTCATAAATCAATGCTAGTGGCGAATAATTTTTGTATATTACGTTTGTAAAAAAGAAGAAAACTTGTAATTTCTGTAAAAAGATTGTTATTCATAACCAACCATGACGTACCTTGTTTGTAATAGTCAGCCTCGACTAAAACCAATTTTTAGTCAGTCAATTTAAAAAAAAAAGTAAAGATATGTAAAGTTCAATGTCAGTACTTGCTGTATATATAATTCGAAGTTGTAATTTTGTAATTGTGCATTGTATGAATGAATGTGCGTGATAACTAAACTGTGTGGGTGCGTAAAGTATACTAAAAGATGGGGAACTTTTAGTTCAAAGCTTGGTTCAACGTACGGGAGTGAAAATACAAGAATACGGAGCCGATGTAGTTTTTTCTTCACACGTTCTTCCAGCATGGACACAGCAGCGATCCATGGCATGAGCTGAGGGACACGCACCTGTTGCGACCAGCTACAGCAGGCTGTGAGCGAACCTCTCCAGATTGCCAATTATTTACTTCCCTGATCTGTCCCGTTACACATTTATTGTACATAACCAATCATATAGCCTGGTAGCCTACTGTATAAGTTTTATTTTATTTTAGACTGTCTCATTTAATGAAATAATAAACATTTTGTATTCTTCTGATAATCTGACCTTTTTTGCATTCCGACCATACCCCCAGTCCCACAGGTGACGGATTAGCGAGGTTCTACTGTGGTTTAACCCTTTGAGTTGTCGGTTTTACGAGCTCAGACTAGGCCTACAGCCTAAGATTTTACCTGTTTTATATAATTGTTTTTGCTTCATTGAAATGTGTGCAAGTATATTCAGTTTTCTTTAGCACATATATGTCACCAAATATTTTCTACAAACTATGACATGAAAAAACTACAGCCAAAAGTAGTAAAGGTTGAAAAATAGTGATGCACTACTCTTTTTTTGTCTTATTTACACTCAATTGTAAAATTTGGTTAAATTTTGCAAAATCTGATAGACAAAAAAATTATTTTAATTCATAAAGATTGAAATGCACTTCTAATTACTGTCAACTTTGATTCTTTACGCCTACTCACTTCAAATGGTTTTTGTTGGTCTTCAATTTATTACGTACAAGAAAATTAATAACTTGCTACCTTCTTCAAACTTAAACTGTCTGTACCATATACACAAAGTTCAGGTTACGCTCTGCATGTTATTTTGTTTGATGGTCTGGCAAACACCGTAGAGGACACGCATCTATCACATCATAAATCTCAATGCAAACTGGTGTTTCTTCTAACTTTGTTTAAACACATAAATTTCAGGCCTTGCATTGGTTAAAAATACAAGGCCGCTCCTCTGACATGCAGTTTAAAATATTCTTCACAGATCAGAAATAGTTTGTAAATGCTATTTTAATGTCCAACAAACTAAAAAAATATAGCTAATTTTATGTCTCATTAAATTTCATTTATATAGAACTTCGAAATACCAACATATTGCTCTAAGACACGAGTTCCCTGCATTTTAAGAATTATTCCATGTAACATTATTTTCTAAACATCTAAAAAAAGCACTTTTACAAACACAAAAACACCATACAGATGAATACTGTTATCAGACTCTACAGTACCTGCAGTTACTATACTTTTTAACGATGAAAAACATGTTTGAATTGGGATCCAAGTCACTTATTGAAAAAAAATACCCTTCGTGTTGCGTTTAATTGATTTACATGTTCCAAAACATATGTTTCATCTTCAGAATAAAAAATCACTCAAAGTGAGGTCGTTAAACATTAAAATTGCAAATATTACAATATGTTTTATTGAACACACACCAAAGCACAATTTGAAGGGTCAGACAACACTATCCAACTACGCACGTCATTTAATACATGAAAATCGTACATATATAAGCTTTAATTCCAACTTGAAACCCATATATGTTTGTAATAAAGGCATTCAGAAGAATTTGAGATATACATAGCATACAATGACGTACACAGTTGTGACTTTGTGCTAAACAATCATTTAAACTTTAAATCAAACCCGCTCTACGATACCGCAATACACCTGTTGTGCCACGTTACACTGCTGAGCCCCAAAAAACGCAACACACAGAATACACCAAAAATAATCATAATACTTATTACTATTTATGTCTCTCTGGACATTACAACCTACTTCTGAAATAGCCTTAAAGTTTAAGATAATTCCCAAAAGGGGGAGGTGTTTGTAAAAAAATTTTCAGTACCACCAGTTAGTGAGCAGAGTCGAGCTTGACCTGTTTATTTCAAAATAAAATGAGCCTCAAAATTTTATGTAATCATAAGTCAGTCAGCAAAAGTTAATTCCTGAGTTAATTTAACCCAAAATAAACTAAATATTGAAAAGATTAAATACTGAATAAGTAGTTTGCTAAAATTCTATAATTGTATAAATTACATACTAGCTAAACTGATTACTGAATATGGAACAATTGCATAAATCAATACTAGTTTACAGTTAATGGTGTTTAGCGTACAAGCTATGATCTGTTCATGAAAATTCTAACGCTGTTCTGCATCACAAAATATTTGTAAGAAAAGTTTTAGTTCATATCACATAAGGTGAGGAAACTGGTTTATCTCTCTTTTCATTAGTAATTGTACTGTAACTTCCACTGAAAGTTGTTAACGGTTAAGTGTTACTTTACAAAAAAGTGTAACGGGACAGATTAGGGGGATAAATAATTTTAATAAATGCCAACTCAAACATTGTACAACCTTTGGGGAACCTTGTTTTTTTAACCAAAGTGAATACCAGGTTATTGTGAAACACCAGTCTGTGTTTGCGTCTGGAGTCAGTCTGGCTAGACGCGTTACACAACCTGACAGCTTGTGCCGTCCGTGAATAACGGATAACGCCAATGTCACCAGGCAGAATAAATTATAAAAATTCCCGGGCTGAGCATCTGGACAAACCAGCCAATCAGAGAAGGCGCTATAAAACACATACGTTGGCGTGCAGCCAGACCAATGCCCAACACCTTGAGTCAGTTGATTAGCAGTCATCAAGCAGTACACAGCAGCTCAACACAAATCATCAAACAGTGCAGACGTAATTTAACCGTAGCCTCGGGCAAGATTTTTGGTAGGCCGAAAACATTAAAGTAGGCCTACCAAAGAGTATAAAATGTAATAGCAGTTTTTAAAATGGTAAAGAGAACAACAGTGATGATGATATAGCAGTTTGATTTGGTCTGTGTGGGTGTCTTAACCAAAAGTGTGAAATGACTTGTGGTGTACCGTTATGGATACTGACTACAGATAATCATCAGTGAAAAGACCAATTGGCCAATAGTTTATAAGTAAAACATTAATAGTAAATTAATGAGCTCAATAAAAGGGGGTTAAAAAGAAAAATAGATAGAGAGAGAGAGAGAGTAGGAGAAAAGTACTGGTTGGTGGTAAAAGATTTCTATAATAAATTAAAGTATAATAGTTTTTGTGGTATACCGTTTTTGTATTATTATATACTGAAGAGAAAAAGATTAATGTGATAAAATAAAATCATATTTGTTTAGTAATATAACTATGTGTTAGAGTAGTTATTACGTCATAACCATTTCCTAGTTTTCTGTGCTGAAAAACTCGTATAACGTTCCGGGGAATTTTCTGAAGTAAGGGGAAGTCAGATTGCTAAATAATCACAGTGTTTTTAATTAAGGTAAAGTGTAAAGGTCTCCATATCTATCCTTTCAAAGATATAGGTGGCGGCCCTGATGTTTTTTGGTGTTTAAAAGGTAAGTAACGGGATTATGACGGTAAGTAATATTCTGGCAGCAGTGAGGTTTATTATTTTATTATGGTAAAAGGTTAATACCGTTACAAAAGCACTGTGTGTATGTGTGGGAACCTACACATATATAAACGCAAAATACAAAACAAAATCAGAACAAATACAAAATAAATAAAAATGTGACACTTTATGAAATCTGACAACTGAAAACACTAAAAGAAATTATACACACATCTTTTCTTAATAACACCAATATAATCTATGAAAACCCAACAGGAACCTACAGCAGCAACCAACGAGGATCCCTATGAAAACCCAACAGGAACCTACAGCAGCAACCAACGAGGATCCCGCTGTCTCACAAGACTTTAAAAAATATCAACATAGTCAACACTTTGAATAATTGTTTATTTTGTATTCCTCCAGTAGTTTTTTCTAGTAAAACTGCTTACTTTATTACTACTTACCATTATTATCAAACTACCATTAGGCACTCAAATAAATTTGGTTTTAAACTTAGATAACATATAAACTACTCTGAACATCAAGTACAAACTTTACACATTTTAATCCACATTATCTTAATTTCTTGAAATCCATAATTAACCCTTTCAGTGGCACATTTTGATATAATCACAGGAAAAATCTGAAAACTAGCATATAGTCTATATACAGTATATTTAACTAAATTTTTTGAAACTTCTATGTGGGTGTATAAATAATTAAATGCGTCACGTCCACTACAGTGGATGCTGCCACTCAAAGACATAAATGTTTATTAAAACAATATTACAAATATATTTATAAAAAATTAAAATCTTTAATGATACATTGTACAAAACATTATAAAATACAGAACTACTATAATTGAATTACTTTAAGTGTGAAAATTTTTTAAACACGTTTTACTCCTTTTTATACACAAATGAACTTTGCACTTTGAACAATAAAACTGAGTTTTATCTTTGCAGTCTGGTAAATGCATCTTGTAGCATTTGGCTTATGTGATTGAATATAATGATTCGAATATCACTTTTGGAATTGGTGTCATTTCTTCTTTCATCATTTTTTGTACCATGTGTTTTTTTATGTCTGTGCTACTGGGTCTGCCTCATTTTCGTTTATTACCTCACAAAATTAGTGCTTCTGTAGATTGACAGAAATTAACCGTCTATTGTTTTTTTGCAAAATTTAGTTCATTCGAATCCCTCTTATACTCAAGTCAATTATTTACACATGCTAAATCGACTGCGTGAGTGATCATTCATAGGGTCCGTTTTCTGGACTTGATGAATATCCTGTAAATACTTACAAGGAAGTCACTTAGCTTGGGTACACCACCCATACTCATAACGTTCAATCATGACTGGTCGTTTTACGTGAATATCTGTTCTTTTCTTTGTTTAACCCACCTTTTACACATACCTTCCTGTCCTTTTCCTATGAAATTTGAACACATGGAAACACATCACACCATTTAGTTAGTACCACATCACCATCTCTGCTAATGACATTCTCACTATAACCCCTTCCATGTAGTTTCATCTTATTATCTGACTTAAAGGGTAGATTTTTAAACCAGTTCAATCGAAATGTTCCAGCAGCATAAATTCCACGCCTATTTAAATATTGAAACAAGTTATAACTACTAAAATAGTTGTCAAAGAACAAGTGATCATTTGTATTTTTTATTCTTTGAGACAACTGCATAACCAATGACGCAGTATGCCAAAATGAAAAAAAAATTCACATGGCATCATGTATTTCCTCATCACTAGAAACGTCCAGGACTGAAAAGTTGCCATTGTCTATCAAAGCAAGGATTTCCTCATCACTAAGGAAAACATTTTTACTCATTATAAACACTGTTTGGTATCTAACTTACAAAACAGCACTGTCTGAGAAAATTAACAAACACACCCACTGAGAGGCAGTGTCCACCAAAATGGACATCGTAATTTCAAAAATTTCCTGTCAATAATTTTCAAAATTATTACATTTTAATAACACTAATCCAATTATTTTACCCTTCCTAAAAAGGAAAAATAAGATAAGTAGCTTGTAGGAAATTATTCTATTAAAAAAAACGTTGAGAAAAGAAGACCTCATGATCCTCTTGCAATACGGTTATGGCTGCACTGATTTAGTTTCAAACCATTCTTAACAAGCAGCAAAGAGAGCCGTACCAACTACTGCATTAGGTATACAAGCATTGTGTATAGTTATGTAAATAAAAAAATTGATACTAGAAAGCAGCATAGGCTGAAAAAAAATTATGAAATACCAGTGTCCACTGACAGCGAAAGGGTTAATGTTTTCATATAGACTGTCTATAGACATTTATTCTAATAATATCAATGAAAACACATGCTTATATCACAAATTTTGAATTATTAAAAGAAGTATATATTTATACAGTAGAACTTGGCTAATTCGAACTTTTACCGTGGTCCCTTGAATATCCTATGTAAAACCGTGCAAAAACATCGTCTGTAATTCAAAATTTTTTTGGTTAATTCGAAATAAAAATTTTGCTCAAACTACAAAAAATCGCCTGCAGTATGGGCTAGACCACATAACAATAGAGACACGACTGGAAACAGACAAGCAGGCATCACTCTTTGTGTCAAATTCGTGGAACTGGCGCCAGTATCTCGTGTAGCGGTACCGTCCACCATTGTCCCTTGTGTTTCACGCCTCGTCAGTCAGCCACCCTCACTGTTGCTTTCAGTTCAGTCTTCCTGCATTCGTGGAAGGGTTAAGTCTTTTTGAGTTTCTACTGTGCGAGCTGTGTCATGTAGCGAGAGACCGTTCCTTTCTTTATACAGTACTGTATATGCAGACTGGTGTGTTTTAGTGATGCTTATTGTGCAGTTTTATTGTGTTGTGTGTTCATCATGGCCCTTTCAAAACCAACACGGACCCAATACAAATCATTGACATTTGCCGAAAAAGTTGCCGTTATTCGGGAAGTGGAAAAGGGACAAAAAAGAAATCTGAAATTGCTAAGGAATTCGGGATACCGCTGAAATACACTGTCAACGTATCTAAAAAATAAAGAGAAGATTTTGAATAATGTGTGTAAAGCCAATGACAAAGATAGGAAAAGAGCACAAGGACCAGAAAATCCTGATGTGGATGAATGTGTAGTGAAGCGGTTTAAGCAACCAAGGGACAAAAAAATTCTAGTGGGTGAGCCCCTCTTCAGAGCCAAAGCTGAGAAATTCGCATCTAGCTTAGGGAAAAATGATTTTAAGGCCAGCACTGGTTGGCTTGATGGTTTTAAAGAAAGGAATGGCACGTCTTTCAAAACTGTTTATAGGGAAAGTGGATCTGTTGACGTTGAAGCTGCAAATTCATGGAAAGACGATTTGTTGCAAATGATTTTTGATAGAGACGCTAAAGACATTTTTAACATAGACGAGACGGGCTTATTCTTCAACTGCACCCCCGACAAAACACTTGCTTTTAAAGGAGAAAGTTGTAGTGGCAGCAAACACAGCAAGGAGCGCATTGATAGGGAAGTCAGCCAACCCACGTTGTTTCAAAAATGTAAAAACAAAACCAGTTGAATATAAATCAAACAATAAAGCTTGGATGACAGGTGAAATTTTTGAAAGATGGCTTTTGAAAATCATCAGGAAATTTTGGAATCAAAACAGAAGAATTGTCTTGTTTATTGACAACTGTACAGCGCACAACACTATTCCTGTGATGGATGGAAAATGTAAAGGTTGTGTTTTTCCCCCCAAACATGACTTCAGTAGTTCAGCCTATGGGCCAAGGTGTAATAAAAAATTTTAAGCATTTTTACAGACGGCTTGTGGTCCAAAACATTCTATCAGGTGCTTATTTAGATAAGCACGAAAATACTATCAAGATTAACATCCTTCAAGCTGCCCGCATGTGCAATACTGCTTGGGCCCAAGTTATGCAAAAAACAATTGCTAATTGCTTGCGTAAAGGTGGTTTCTGCCACATTGAAGGTGAAGAGGAGAATAAAATTGCTAGAGAAGTCGTACCCACTGCGGATAACTGGGAAGATGTTGGACATGACATAGGCATTCGTTACGAAGAGTTTGTAAACATGGATGAAGACTTGGCGGTGTCCGGTGAACAGACAGATGCGGAGATCGTGGCTGATGTTATGAACAAAAGAAATGATGGTGCATCTTTAGATGAAGAAGGGACCAGCTAGAACTTCCAGAGATACCGATTCCAACGGCTTCACAGGCATCAAATTACATTCAAGACTTGAGACAGTTTGTTGAAGGACAGCAGTACGTAAGTGATGCTATTTTCCAAGCACTTAATAAACTTGAAAGAGTTTACTACAACTCAGAGTATTAACTGCAAAATGCAATCAAAAGTTTCTACTTTTTAAAAAAACTGTAAATGCTATATTTTGTACTGAAATGTGTTTATACGTTTGTAATAGATATGTATAAGGAAATTGTTTAATAAAATAACATATTGCTTTACTTAATTTCGGTTTTTGATTTGATTTTTCTACCTTTATTAAAACTTTCCTAATTCGAATTTTTTACTGGTTCCCTTCAGCTTCGAATTAGCCAAGTTCTACTGTATACAGATTTATTAATTACAACAACAATCAGAAATAACAATAATTTCTATAAGATAAATAAATCTGTACAATAGTATAATTTGTATCTTTATCAGCAATGCTTTTCTTGTATCAACTGGATTGAAATCTTGTTTAGTTTAACAAACAATTATGGGTGACAATATTCATACTGAAATGGTTTTATAAGGTTGTGCATAGACATCACACCAATGTGAATTAATTCACTGTACGTCAATCTACTTTCACAAATAAATGTTTTATCACAGATGCCATAGTGGATTTTGTCATTTTATTACAGATGTTACCATTGTGAATTACATTTAGTAGAGACATATTTTTTTTACGTATGAGTCACTGTGGACTACGTTTGATTCAATTGGTTCCTCACTTCTTCTTCTCTCTCTTCCTCCTGTCCCACATCTTCATTCTTGATTGATGTCTCTCCCTCCTTTCATCAGTCTAGATAGCACCTGTCATCTTCTTGGGGTTTTCCTGAAAATCTTGGGCATTTTATAAATTCTTTTTGAGTGACAAGCATTCTTCAATGTCTTTTTGAGTAATCTGGATTTCTTCTATGTCCTTTTCTGTTTCTTTGAACCACGTATTAGACATTTTGAGCTTTTTGAAATAGTTAAAAAGCTTCCCTGTTAGTCTGTCAGGATTCATTCTTTGAACATGTCCGTTGAAAGTAATTCTTTTTCTAATTATGTCTGTAATTTTCTCAACATGTGTGTACAGCTCATTATTGTGGCGTCTTCTGTACTGTTCTCCATCTTTTATAGATACCAAGATTTTTCTTGGTATTTTCCTTTCTGTGACTTCCAGTTCTTCCATTATAATTTTCTTGTTCAAAGTCAGACACTCAGCTACATAAAGTGCTTCCAGGCAAATTCCTGTTGAATAATGTCTAAGTTTGGCATTAATTGGTATTGATTTCTTGTTACATGTCTTTGGTTAAATGGTAAGCAACTTTCATCTTATTAACTCGTGCTTTAATGCCTTCTTTCTCTGAGACATTGTGGTCAATAACTTCTCCAAGATACTTGACTTTGTCAGAGATATATTATTATTATTATTACTTTATACTATTGTGAATTAATTCAAATTATGATGTAACAGATATCTTTTTTTTTGAGTGAAGATTGTATTGCAGATATCATTTTGGCATGTCTTTGTATATTAACAAATGATGGGACAAACTGCTGCATAAAGTGAAGGCTGTATTACACATATCTCATTTACATACAGCCCCATGATGAACTAATTTATGTGCTATCAAAATACTTTTCTTAGTATATCCTAAATTACATACATCACACTGGTATTTCTTGACACCACTATGAATTAACTTGTGCTGTATCAAATCATATTTTCGACCAAAGGCTTTATCACAGACGTCACACTGGAAATTCTTTACACCACTATGAATTAACTTATGCGATAACAAAGTGCTTGACTGAGTAAAGGATTTATCACAGACATCACACTGGTACTTCTTTATACCACTGTGAATTAATTTATGACATGACAAACTATACACTTGTGTGAAGACTTTATTACAGATATCGCACCGCGGCTTTTCACCCTTATGAGTTGATTTATGTGTTATAAAAGAAGTCTTAGAAGTGAATGTTTGGTTACAAATAATGCACTGATATTTCTTCTTTCTCCTGATGTGCAGTAATTTATGCTCTGGCAAACTACATGGTTTTTTACAAATACTGCATTCGATGCTACTATGCTTTGATAATTTATGTTTCGACAAGATACTAAAGTTTGCAAAGTATATATTGCAGACATCGCACTTGCATATCTGTGACAAATTGGAATAAATTTCAGGTAAACCAGATTGTTCATTTGGTCCACTTTTTCTGCAAAAACCATCTCTCTGGATATTGTTCTCTGTGTATGTTATACTTTCTACAGTAGTTGCATCTGATGCATGCTGAAAAACAAGTACACACTTTTTAAAAACTCTACTCATTCAAAAGCTATTCTAAAAATAAATTACAAATTTTCAACACATAAACTCCACTAATATTAAATATAAGTATATCAATACCGGCTCAAAACAAAGTTTTTTATTGGTAAAAATGTAAAAGTTTTACCTTATACCCTGAACCAGTTTTCGCTTATTATAAGCTTCATCAGAGGCTGTCACTGGGAGCGCTGTCCGTCTTGTTCTTGGCGACGGCCCCAACTTTTGAAGGATCGATGTTGTGTGTGTGGGATGTTCGACATCCTAAACGAACAGACACAATTCAAATCACATGCATTATTCGAACATATCACACTCCACACACATAACATCGATCCTTCAAAAGTTGATGCCATCACCAAGAACAAGATGGACAGCACTCCCAGTGGCAGCCTCTGACGAAGCTCATAATATGCAAAAACTGGTTCAGGCTACAAGGTAAAACTTTTGTTTTTACCAATAAAAAACTTTGTGTTCCGAGTCGGTAGTGATATACTTATATTTAGTTAATCAACGGACATGTCATGGACAACAAAATCCAAGAATCCACTAATATTATCTTAAAGTTTTGAAACCCATAATTAACGTTTCGATAAGAACTGTTTGTACAGATTTTCATTGTAATCATAATAAAGTTTATGTGCACATCCTGAATTATTAAAATAAGTATGTATTATACATACGAAATATAATAATAATAGAAAATATATATTATGAAATGTAATATAATATATACGAAATATATTATACAAAATACATATGTTCTGACCTTCAGCAAGACTTGATATTGGAGGAAGACATGGGAAATATTTCATATGCAGAGGAACATAAGTATTTAGGGGTGATAATTACGGCCAGTGGGAAGCAAGACAAAGAAATACAATCCAGAATTAATTTGGGAAAGATAGCTATATCTACATTAAATGGAATCATGTGGGATAAGCAAATTACAGCAGAAACTTAAACCAAAATATTCGAAACCATTGCTAGAAGTATCATGACTTACGGCTGAGAAGTTTGTACTACTAATAAACACACAAAAACAAAATTAATGACAGCAGAGATGGACTTTTGGAGACGTTCGGCAAGAGTACCCAGATGTGAGAAAATTCATTCAATTGATGATTTTATCCAAACAAAAAAATTACAATGGTATGGACACATGAAAAGAATGGGACAGGAAAGATTGCCAAGGACAGTTAAGGAATGGACTCCACCAGGAAGAAGGAAAAGAGGAAGACCACCTATCACCTGGATAGAAGAAATTCAGACTATATTGAGGGAACAAGAAATTGAAGAAGATCTTTGGATGGACAAGCAGCAGTGGAAGATGAAAATTCAATTACTTCTATAATCTTTGGTTCTGGGAAATGTGTAAACATTGTATATCCGGAATAATAATAATGTATTATACATACTTACATTTTAGAAATCGGAAATTACAATAATTCCTATGAGCTATTTTGTTAACGAGGGAACTAGATGTTTAGCTTGTGGTGCGGCATACAGAATTTTGCTAACAAGCAAAGTCAGTTTAGTCATACAAAACTTGCAAAGTTATACATCTGTTAAACTATAGCTTAATACTTTCATTCACTTGTGCATATGGAGAGAGCAAAGGGCAACGCTTTCACTGTATAAGAGACAATGCCGAACAGAAGATGATATTTGATGATATATTTTATATATTCAACTGATTGGAGATATACACAGAAAGGGAAAAGGCACTTATTCTATATTTCATAGTTTGGAAAAAGCATTTGACATAGTGTTCATGGGAAAACTTTATGAATATACTAAAACCTTTTCAGTATAAGTGTGTATTTGTATAGTTGCAGAGTTGGAGCGCTATCAATAGGAACAATCAGTGGCGGCTGGTGTTATGGTTGCAGCGTTGCACAACCACCAATATAGAATAACTGAACTACAAAATAATATGCGAAAACATTAGGCAGCTAAAAGTGTCAAAAATTTAAACGGAGAGCATATTAGATCCTACGCGTTTTTGTTCGTGTACAATTCAAATGTGGCACGCAGGTTGGTGTTTGTAGGCCGCTTGCAACTTGAACAGTAAATGGCAGAGCTTACTACACAAACATATGGGAGAACGTGCATTACTCTTCACAGTTGCCCTATGTTCCATATGTAAGTTTGGTGGTTTGTAAAGTTTCCACAATGCTCCACTACTAGCGTAGTAGTGCAACTTTAGTTGTGTCATGAAACACAACCTTTGTTTTAGCACAGCCTTCTTGATTTCTAAGTTGCGTCAGGTTTAATGTTTTCGTTGGTTCAAGGTAAACGTTATCCATTGTTTGACGTTATAAAATTATAGCAATAATTTTGTATAACTGTGATTATGATAGTTTAATGTCTTTTAACTCCTCTCCCATCCACCGTCCAGTCAACCTACTACTGCAACTGCAAAAATTTTGAACCACCAGCTGCCACTGAGAGCAATGCCTAAATTTACGTTAATAGCTTCCCAAGCCAACTTGTGATGGTACAATCATGGTACATTTATAATTAACTTTAAATATGGTAAATAGAACATAACTATTGTATTTTTCTATTTTTGTCATACTAAACCCAACCTTAAACACCCGATACGAATATACAGTGAGTGGAGTGTATAACAATATTTGTCAGGATTTGAACCAATTCATAGCAAAAACTGTGAAACATCACAAAAAACAGTGTGCAGTTATTGCGATAAGAGAGCCGAACCTTAATTACGTCAGAGGCAGAGAATGTGTTGACATCAACAACGACGCTGTCAACAGTTTTAACAATGGGATGGTGACGTAGGTTCACCCCACTTCCGCAAAATCTAACAAAGACTTGTGGTCATTTCGTCGGCAGCAGTGATCAACGCCGGCCGGCAACCCATTCACTCACGAGTGAATTTTAACTTTTTAGACCACTGTAGGTGGTTAATAAACAATATAAATATATTCAAAATGTACTAAGGAAAGTTAGACAGTTCGGCTTTGTGTAGGCATCCTCGGCCGATGAATCGTCCATAAAGATCTGTGTATAGAATCGGTCCCACGACGGTGGGTTACGTAGGTCGACACGACAGTGCCCCGTCAGACGCCGTAAAATTATACCGATTGTGCCGATGTCGGGACGATGCTAGAAGTGCGAGGAGGCCGACACGAAATGGGTGAGAGCGTTCCTTGTGTATTTTAAATCCTTATTTCATTATTTCCCAGTATAAAATTTTGTTGCAGAAATCAATTATTTAAAATTTCAATTATTTATAAGGAGCTCCAACATTAATAATAAAAAATTGTACCATGAGTGTGAAAGAGAGAGAGAGGTTGCGTGTGTGTTGTGTAATTCCTAAGTGCTGGGTTGAGCAACTATACATATAGTATTATATTATAATTAATAAGGATATAGTCACTGTCACCGGACAAAAGGCTTGCCGCATGACAACTGGCCATTTGTCATGCGGCAAGCCTTTTGTCCGGTGACATCACGTAAGTACATTTATTTGCATTAAGCTTTTGGAGGGGTTAGAGTTGGTTTCAAAACTGTTCTGTAAGAAGTAGATCAAATAAAAAGGGTATGTCATTGGTAAAAAGTATAACAGATGTTTTATTATTTCAAGCAATTTCCGTTTTTCATGACTTCGCGTAACGGATTCCTGGCCTATAATATATGTATACAAAGATGGCGCCCAAGTTTATTAACATAACCATAAGTGGAAGATACAAAATATCGTACACATAAAATCAACATAAACGTAAGATCACAGATGGTCGCCTGCGAACAGGGACATTATGTAGTATTATTTATATATATTATTACATAGTGTACGCCTAGAAAGAAAACGGAAAAAATTGCTTGAGGTAATAGACACTAAAAATTGTAATACGTAAACATAACCCAATAGTTAGGTTATACCATTGTATGCATGCGTGTATTGCAAAATTGCTAACATGAGTACCAGTGACAATATTGTAATAGAAACCAGTACATCTGAGATAAATTTAACTAGTGAAATGGAGGTTCAATTAAACCCAATTAGTCAGACTGATGAGGCAAATACGCCTGGGTCTGCAGAGATAACGAAAACTGACACATCCATTTCAACTATATCAGATAGTAATAAGGATGAAACTAATGCAATGATGCAATTACTATTAAAATTAGACAAAAAACTAGATGAGCAGAATAACGAAATTAAAGAAATTCAAATTAGTTTTAATAACAAATTTGATAAACAAAGTGACAAATTCGATAAATTTGATATCCAGTTCAATAAACTAAAGAATGAAATAAAAGGTCAAAACTTTCACTTAGAAGAGCGAATTAACACAGTAGAGACACGTTGTGATAACATACAGAAAACTACACTAGCAATTGTTGATGATAAGTTCAGTAGTGCAATTAATGATTTAGACACTAAAATTGATCTAGTTTATGACACAGTAAATAACACGATTAAAAGTCAATTAGAATCACAAAGTACAGAAATACAACAGAAATGTTTAAATTTGGTAGAAAATCAATTAGAAGTTAAAACCAATATTGAAGTAAGCAAACAGGTAGCAGTGAAAACCAATATTTTACAAAATCATTTAGAAAACATTGAAATAAATGTGGTAGATATCACCAAGAATTTAGAAACTATAGATAATACCATAACTGAACATGAGAAAAGTACCAAGAGTAGATTTAATTTGTTACAAAGTAAGATTAAAGAAATTGATGACTTAACTGTACAAAACAGTATGGATGTGCATGATAAATATGATATGATTGCAAATAATTTGACCAGTGTAAAAAATGAATTACGGGGAGAAATAAATAAAAATATTTCAAGCATAAATGATAGGGTAGTAGTAACTAGAGATTTCTATAATGAAATAGAACTAGAGAATTTTAGCCATGAAAACAGAGTAATACATCCAATGCGTTTTCTAAATCAAACCAGGGATTATAATTATTTTAGTAGTAGTAGCAGCTGGGAAGTGAAATTGAATAAAATCATTAAATGTTTCAAGGGTAACTCAGTCATATGGGCTGAAGCTCATAGGTTAGAATGGGATTGTTATACTACTTTTGAGAAAGCTTTTAAGGGTAAATATTGGACAGAGGAAGAGCAGGAGACTTTAAGAAGCCGTATTATGGGAACGGGTAATTTCATGGGACGTAACTTTAGTAATAATAACATTACTATCTATGTAACTAAATTGTACAACGAAGCCAAATATTTAGAGCCACCCATACCTTTTAAGTCATTTGTTAGGTATGTTAGTAAGCACTTACCTAGGGAAGTGCAGGTCACTCTGATGACTAAAGAAATAGAAAATCTTGATGAACTGGAAAGGGTATTAGATATACTACAAAGCATAAATGATCGTGAAATGGGTAGACGCCCCATTCAACCAAATGTATCTAACCATAACAATCATACCAATGAGTTTAATCGGCCAAGGCCTTATTATAATAATACTGGTAATAAATATAATTTTCGAAATAATTTACAGCAACCAGGCGGTTGGAGTTGTTCTAGTTGCAGGAAGGAAAATCGTGCTCACATGCAGCACTGTTATTTCTGCAAAACGCCAAGGAGTAACCAAACAAAGCAATTCGTACCTGCGAGCAGAGGAGCCCCTAGTAACCGAGGAGCACCATATCACCATCAGGGACCAACACGAGAACACCCTGTACCATCTACGAGTCATAATAGGACACAGCCGGAAAACTGAAGTCAACAGTGGTAAATAGGACCCGACCACTGTTCAGGGAAACTCATGAGGTCCGACCCATCGAGAACATACAGTCAAATGTAATAAAAGCAGATATCGTTGCCGATTTATTGGAGGAGGAGAGTAACACGACATTGGAGGTGAGAGCTGGACTCACGGAAATACAGGTAACAATAGAGAATAGAAATTTTAAAACACTTGTTGATACAGGGAGCGAAATTTCAGTAATAGCCGAGAACATTTTAAGTGAATTGAAAGAATTTAATAAGAATATTCCAGTTTTACCTGTAGCAGGGGTTACAGTAATAGGAGTCACGGGGGTACGTAGTAAAAGGGTGACAAAACAGATACATTTAAGTTTCTCAATTGGAGATATGAATTTTGATAATACATTTTTGGTAGTCAAGGGGTTAAGTTTAGACATCATTTTGGGAAATGATTTTTTACAAAGAAATAAAGCTGTAATAAATTTTAAAGAAAAGGTTTTGGAGTTAGATGGGGGTGAGCGGTCTGTGAAAATTAATTTTGAAAATGTGATAAATAAAGTTAGAACAACTGGTGTGAAATTGTTACAGAAACAAGTAGTTGAGAATAACTTAGATACTAAAATAAATTTTTGTATAGAGGGTGAGTATTTAGAAGATGTTGATAATGAAATGAGCAATATTAATAATGAAGTATGGGAGATAAGGGCGGATGAATTCTGTAGTGGGGGTGAGGTGATATTTGTGATGGTACAATCATGGTACATTTATAATTAACTTTAAATATGGTAAATAGAACATAACTATTGTATTTTTCTATTTTTGTCATACTAAACCCAACCTTAAACACCCGATACGAATATACAGTGAGTGGAGTGTATAACAATATTTGTCAGGATTTGAACCAATTCATAGCAAAAACTGTGAAACATCACAAAAAACAGTGTGCAGTTATTGCGATAAGAGAGCCGAACCTTAATTACGTCAGAGGCGGAGAATGTGTTGACATCAACAACGACGCTGTCAACAGTTTTAACAATGGGATGGTGACGTAGGTTCACCCCACTTCCGCAAAATCTAACAAAGACTTGTGGTCACTTCGTCGGCAGCAGTGATCAACGCCGGCCGGCAACCCATTCACTAACGAGTGAATTTTAACTTTTTAGACCACTGTAGGTGGTTAATAAACAATATAAATATATTCAAAATGTACTAAGGAAAGTTAGACAGTTCGGCTTTGTGTAGGCGTCCTCGGCCGATGAATCGTCCATAAAGATCTGTGTATAGAATCGGTCCCACGACGGTGGGTTACGTAGGTCGACACGACAGTGCCCCGTCAGACGCCGTAAAATTATACCGATTGTGCCGATGTCGGGACGATGCTAGAAGTGCGAGGAGGCCGACACGAAATGGGTGAGAGCGTTCCTTGTGTATTTTAAATCCTTATTTCATTATTTCCCAGTATAAAATTTTGTTGCAGAAATCAATTATTTAAAATTTCAATTATTTATAAGGAGCTCCAACATTAATAATAAAAAATTGTACCATGAGTGTGAAAGAGAGAGAGAGAGGTTGCGTGTGTGTTGTGTAATTCCTAAGTGCTGGGTTGAGCAACTATACATATAGTACTATATTATAATTAATAAGGATATAGTCACGTAAGTACATTTATTTGCATTAAGCTTTTGGAGGGGTTAGAGTTGGTTTCAAAACTGTTCTGTAAGAAGTAGATCAAATAAAAAGGGTATGTCATTGGTAAAATATCGGTATGGAGAACCATACATGACTTCCATATTCTAAGATTTATATTTAAAATCATTTTCAGCCAAACAGCCAGGCTGTGTCTTACCTGCCTTTTTATTGCTGTATTAAATGAAAAATATTATATTACATTAAAATGAAAAAATTATAATTTTATTGCCTGGCAACAAAATTATTTTATTTTTAACAATTACCATTGTTTCAAAAAGTTTAAATAAATTTTCAAGTACTTTACTCTTGTTAAAACATAAAACGTTGCAGGTAAACTACCCCTTCCCCTTAACCGATCTTCACCAAAATCGAAAGTCATTGAGACCTCTACAATTCAGGAACGTATGCAAAAAATTATTTGATTCTGTTTGAATTTGCGGCTGTTATCGTTTGCCATAGAAAATACGCTTGATAAAAAAACGTTGCAGGTAAACTACCCCTTCCCCTTAACCGATCTTCACCAAAAACAATAGGTCTTGAGTACTCTACACATCAGGGCTGTATGCAAAACATTATTTGATTCTGTTTGAATTTGCAGCTGTTATCGTTTGCCATAGAAAATACCCTTGTTAAAAAAACGTTGCAGGTAAACTACCCCTTTCCCTCAACCGATCTTCACCAAAAACAATAGGTCTTGAGAACTCTACAATTTAGGGCTGTATGCAAATAATTATTTGATTCTGTTTGAATTTGCGGCTGTTATCGTTTGCTATAGGAAATACCCTTGTTAAAACATAAAACGTTACAGGTAAACTACCCCTTTCCCTTAACCGATCTTCACCAAAATCAACAGATCTTGAGAACTCTACAATTCAGGGCTGTATACGAAACATTATTTGATTCTGTTTGAATTTGCGGCTGTTATCGTTTGCCAAACAAACAAAATTACCCTTGCTAAAAAAAAACCGTTGCTGGTAAACTACCCCTTTCCCTCACCCGACCTTCACCAAAAACAATAGGTCGCGAGTACTCTGCAAATCAGGGCTGTATGCAAAAAATTATTTGATTCTGTTTGAATTTGCGGCAGTTATCGTTTGCCATAGAAAAAAAATCTACAGACAGACAGACAGACAGACACACACACAGACACTTTTCGGAAAACGGACTTTTTTTCATGTTTTGAGTGTAGTAGAATCAGAATCTGCAATAATCTCGAACACGATTTTTTTTGCTATCACCATACTTCCATTCCTTAAGGAATATGGAAGTAAAAGTATAACAGATGTTTTATTATTTCACGCAATTTCCGTTTTTCATGACTTCGCGTAACGGATTCCTGGCCTATAATATATGTATACAAAGATGGCACCCGAGTTTATTAACATAACCATAAGTGGAAGATACAAAATATCGTACACATAAAATCAACATAAACGTAAGATCACAAACTATTTCAAAAGAGAAAAGTATTTTATGTATCTAGTCTCATTACCTTCCAGAGTAACCATATACTGAAATTGAAAAAGAATTACTTTCTTAAGAAAAAAGTTAACTATATAAGTTATCAACTATAAAGTACATAGTAAAATATTAATCACAATTACGTAAAAATATTTCAGAATATGATATTCAATTATATGCTTTCAAAGTTCTCTCTTATAATATAATTTTAAATGTTAATTAAGAAGAAGTATATTCATTTTCAGCTTTTGTGGTTTATCATTTGTGGTCATAAAATAAGGCTGCCATGGATCTGGCCTTGACTTGGAGGTGTAAGACTGTAAGAAAATTCCTGACTCTAAAATTCTATACCCTATAATCTGCTTTGACGATCCAAACCAATGACAAAACCCAAAATCCAAGTGATTGAAGCACTTCTATCGTACTTGTATTGAAGTATAAATATGAGGTATTGAAGAATTTTTAAGAGAATTCCTAGATGGTAGAATAAGAAATTTTTGGAGTACTACAGTTGCTTTAACTTCTTAAAATAAAATGAAAAGAGGATACTTACTTCTTAACCACCATAAAATATTAACAGCAGTTAAGAATCTTGTTAGAAAATTAAGTCATAAAATTTCAAAATTACACAATTTTATACAAATGCTTTTCAAATGTTTTGTCTTATATTTAAATAAAAAAATTATATTCAATATATCGATCAACTACAAGGGCATATTTATAGGGGGGAGGCTAATGGGATCGGACCTCACCAGAGGGTCAAAATTTGACAAGAAATTTTGTTAATCTCTTCACTTTTAAGCTGTTTTATTAATTTCTCAGTCTGTATGCTAATACAGTAGTAACCCTTTTTTATATACAGGTCTACAAACAAGTTTATTACACAGCATATCTGAGTATATTTGAAATATAGGAAAATCAAGTCAATACATATCTTATAAACCATGTTTCAATAGCGCTTATTTTTACTGTGTTGTTATTTATTGGGATTGATTTGAGTATATTACTATATTTTTTCAGCCACTTTAAAGAGAATAATATTGATTAGTCTTAACTTTTTTTTTATATGAAACCGACTCGACCGGATCCCCCTCCCAGACCAAATTCTAGATTTGGTACGGATTTACTACAGTATAATTTAACAAATATATAAATCATGTTGCAAACCAAGTGTAGTTAATTATTTGTAACTGCAAACCATCATCCTTTACATGTCTATAAATGATAAAGATTGATTAACATACTTTCCGCTATTGGTCAGCTTGATCTGACCCCAAGCATTGACAAGCTCTACTCTACAACTATACCCCACACACTGTTTTAGAGTGTGTTATCAAAACAAAAACAAAAATTACTCTTATCCAACACATACCACTTCATTAATATCTTGACAGTATAAATTTGCCACAATTACTTCCTCCTTTATGACCGAGTGTACATCTGCCTCTTCTGCCATGTTTTCCAAATTTATTGGAAGCACAGAAGCTGAGTGCTGAAAATAAAAAAGTTAACACAAGATAATTATATATATCTATCTACGAGGGCTATTCAGAAAGTAAGTTCTGACAGGGTATTAAAGGTAACTAAGAAGATATTTAAAACAATTGTATTGCTATTTGAAGCACACACCTTAAACTACTTTTCTATATATTTTTTGTCATTTTTGAAACGTTCATAGCAAGGCACCAGGCATTGTATACCTTTGCCACAGAATTTCCCGTCTGTGATTTGAACCATGTATTGAACAGCTTGTTTGACATTGTTGGCCACCAAGGAAGGATTTATCATGCTTGAAAAGGTGATATTCGCGTGTTGTGAAGTCTGGGTTGTAAGGCGGATGATCAAATTGTTGCCATCAAAACTTTGTGAGATGTTGCATTGCATTGCAGCGGCAATGTGTGTGCAGTGTCATGATTTATCCCGGGTAAACATCCTATGTTGTTTACTCTGGATTGGAGTAAGCAAAAACGTCATATACATCTTGGTGCCATTGAATCGCTCACTGCTTCTTCTCCATAAATATCGAAAATCTAACAGTGAATTTCAATTGTTTTAATGCCTTTTAACCAATTCACATACTTACTTTCACACGTGGCGGGCGTCTTGAATTTCTTCGACATTATAAACACGTCTTACTCAGTGCACAGTTGTTTACAAATGGCGTTGTTAGCTTGCCAACAGATCAACAAACTGGCTGCTCAAACACAATGCATGACAACATTGATACCGTAGCAGTATTTAAAAAATGGAACTTACTTTCTGGAAGACCCTCGTACATTGTACATTGGGAGAGGGGGGGAGTATATATATATATCATATTTACTCAGTACATGACTTACAAATTTCGATACATGTTAAAATATTAAGTCCTCTTAGATTTGAGTACAAAAGGGACTTACAAATTTCGATACATGTTAAAATATTAAGTCCTCTTAGATTTGAGTACAAAAGGGTTGAATTTACAGTATGCATTCTGAATGCATACAATCAAAAGGACAATAGTTGACACTTACTTGAATGTTATATTCTCAGCATGTTTCATTAGACTATGGCGCATCTATACCATATGCGCACAAGTTTTTTTAAGTTATACCTTTTCATTAAAGAATTTTATTTTCTGTTTTACCATTAAGGTGTCCTGCAGTCTTAAAAGATCTGGTACAGCTTGACTGTTCATGAAAAAAATCTGAAATGGAACTATAACAAAAATACAAAAATGTAAGTTAATGAGGACAATAAATCGCTTAGAAATAACAAAGTGTAATGCATATTGTGTACTGGCTTGTCTAAACGTCAAGTTGTTTTGACTGATTCTCAAAATATCTGACCCTATCTATTGTTTTTTGTTATATCTATTTGTTGGTACTTATGCCTAATGTTGTGCTGTTGAGATGTCATTAATTTTAAATTACATGAACAAGTTTATCAACAGGACTCACACAAATTGTGCTGACAAAAAGAAGGAATGATTATTTTAATGGTGGTTAACCATGCAAAGAGACACACAACTATGACACAAGTTGTGCTCGTATGACAGAAGCCAATGGTTATGTTAATGCTGGCTAACCAATGCTAACGGGCACAACTATGACACTAGTTGTACTGATTTAACAGAAGATAATGGTTATATTTACGATGGTTAACCACACACTTTAAAACCAATTTGAAGCATGTATTGTAACTGACAATACAAGTCACTTCATTACATAGTGGTGATTATAGTTTTACTTCAGAATGGAATATTAAAAACCTGAAGTTTTTATACATATAAATCTTTTGTGTCTACCAAATTTTGTCAATTAATTGCTTTCAGTATATGAATTATTTTAAATGACGAAGGCTGCTGATTTATGTTTTTCATCGTGTGTAATAGAAACACTAACATTTTTAGTTCACAATTCTGCAACTAGATCACAGCAGTGTTTATTTTTATTTATGTATGCTTTTGTCCTCTGTCACGTGTTTTGTCAACTTGTGTTCAGTAATATAATCTGAATAGCATTTGTGACCAAAAAGTATCTGAGAAAAAGTGAGACTTTAGAGCTTGCAAACAGTGGCAGTGATAGTATTTTCTCAGACAGTAGTGTAGACTAATTTTCCAAAAACAAAAGCAACGATACAGAAGTCTGGCATGAATGTGATAGTACAAAATTATCATGTAAGCTTTTATTTATATTTTTTTAACCTATTCATTGACTTTATTTCATGTTTATTCATAGATATGGTCTGAAACAAGTGTTTTCATTACATTTATAGTTACAATTATATTTATTGTAATACAAATTATAATATTAGTGGTTTAGTGTCTGTATATTGTAAACTGTTATTATGTAAGTACAATGAGACTGCAACCTTTTTTTTTTGCAAAAACCTGAGATTTTCAGATTGACACAGAAAAATTGTACAGCAAATTTTAAACAAGAGTTTCAGTTATATAAAGTGTTTTAGGAAATGTTCAAATTTACACAGGTGTATACAGTTTTTATGAATTACACTGCTTGACAGTAGAATACAGGCCTTGGAAATGATGTTCTTAGGAGGAGTTAAAAGTTGTTCTAAACTTGACTGTATAAAGAATGAGGCCATAAGAGAAAAGTTACAAGTTTTTAACTTGAATAATTAGCTTGCTGGTACATCCTCTTCATTCACTTATTAATATTTATATAAATATTGAATGAAAAGTTAGAAGATTACAAAAAACAGTGGAAAGAACACATGGAAAGAATCTCAGATTCCAGACTTGCCAAACAAGCCTGGAAATACAAACCTATAGGACACAGGTGTGTGGGTAGACCCAGGAAGAGATGCCTGGAGCGGAATAGTATTGAGAGTTGACAATGAATGAACAGTAAAGTTTCACTGTGTATTTTTTTAATGGTTTTAGAACTCTGTGTTAACTCTCTGTGTGGGTATTTAATATTATGAAAGCATAACTAATATTTCTAGTTATACATTAACCCTTTGGGGACCGGCGTTAATTACAATGGTAAGTGTGAAAAAACACGGCTGATTTTGTAGTAGTTGTGATTTTTCTTCATCCTTTGCCACATCTGATACTTGGGTATAAATGGTGTACTTTTTTTTAAAGGCATAAGTTGGTTATACAGAATATAGTATAATATAATCTATTAATTACTTTCTACATAAAAATATTAATAAATTATTAAATGATAATCTGGTTTTGGGGCGACAACATTGTATTCAACTTAGTCCTCATCTTACAAAAAAAATCTCTGGCACACCAAAATGCCTAAGTTAAGTCACTTATATATTGGTCTAACTGTACGCAAAAAAGGAATACTCTGTTTCTAACAGAAGCAAAGATAATAACATAAATTTATGTACTATATGTGGCAAAAAATAAGCTACTTTTGTAAGTTTTTTAGATGTATATACACTTCATAAAAGCTAGAAACTAAAGTGATATAGTCACTTATTTTTAAATGTTGATAAATATTCGGCTTTTCTAAGCATATCTTAAGTTACTTCTGTAAGTTATTTTTGTAAGTAATAATTGTATATAATTTCAAAGAAACTGATGAACTTGATAATTATTCTGTATGCTTGAATCATCCTTTTTAAAATTGTTTGCATAACATAACTTGACAAGTTTCAAAACAAATGTTTTCAGTAAGACCCTGTAACAGGACAAAGCAAGAGGGTTTTTAATTTTATAATTTTGATTTTAACCATTTGTGTGTAACTTTTTGTAACACCCTATGGCTGCACCTTGAGCCGGACGAGGTACGACTTGGTACAAGAATGTTGGTTATCAGCGGAGTGTGTGTTAGAAATTCTGAGAATCGACCACGTGGGAAAGTAAAAGAGATTCCATAGCCGAACATGCGATGGAAACAACCAATCACAGAACGAGTTGATGGCAGCGGCCAATGCCTAACGCCTGGCATATAGGCAACCACGCGCACGAGGTTTGCACAGTTCGTCACCACTAGTCAAACAGTGCAGTCGAAAGTCCAGCACCGTCTCAGTAAAAAAGCGTTGGGAGGCCAGCGCGTGTAAGTGCGCGCGGCCTACCCCAAAGTTATGTAAAAGGAATTAACGAAGTGTTATAAACAATTGTAGTGACATGACATAAAGAGTATACGCAAATATCTAGTAATTGGAACAATGTTAGTTGTGACAAAGTGAAAGTGAGGTAAGCAAGATGGTGGGACTCAGTGGATAACACGTGGAGGTACGATAGTAAATAACTATTTCGGTGGGGAGTGAAATGAACCTATAAATAATAAAGAGCTCTTAAAAAACACGTGGGGTAGTACAAAGCTGTAATGAGTGAGTGTGTGTGTGTGTGTGTGTGGGGGAAAAAGGAGAAATTAAAGCTAAGTACTGGTTTGTAAGTAGGGGTTAGTATAGTAAGGTGTCCTAGAATAAGAGAGTAGTAAAGCACATATAAAAAGTTAAAAGAAAGAAAGAAAGAGTTTTAAATTTTTGTCATGATAAATAAGATTTGTTCATAGCATAAAAAATGTGTTAAGTGTGTTTATTACGTTACACCCATAACCCGAGTTCTGCATCAAGAATTCGTCTAAAACGAAACCTGTGAATTTTCTGAGTTAAGGGCATTAAATGATCTAAATTAATTAAGGGTAAGTATCATGGTTTCGATATATAACCTAAAACATCGTGGCGACCCTTTGAGCGAGTTTGGAATCTTCTGGGAAGTTTTTATCAAAAAGGTAAGTATAACGGAATCGGGGTAAGTAAAATTATGGTGCGTAAAAAGATAAAAAGTTTGTTTCTTTACAACCCATTAAAAGACACAAATTTAATTACTTTATTACTAACTCCTTTTATAATACATTAAAAATTCATACTGTAACCCTAAAATATTGATGGAGTCTGTGGTGCCAAATGAAACCACTTGCATAAGACCAAATTTTAACACAATTTTTGGAAATACATACAAATATATTTCACCATAAAATCTTTTAAACACCACACTAAATAAATGTAGACACATATTTATTCAATAATAGCACTTATAGAAAACCTATAATAACAACAAAGTAAACATAACCAACCCAAATGCTGATAGCAAAACATCAACACACAAAACACTGCCATTTCAATACCATGTAAATGTTAAAGAAAGACAAAGTACCACTATCTGATGGTCGAATTGTAAACTACAAATGTTTGTTTTACATTTGACATATTGGCAGCCTTTAGAATCGATTCCTGTAAAAAACAGTGGCAATTTTAAATGACATCCTATATATCAGATGTCGGTCTTTTTCAGCAAAAATCAAGACATCCGATATATTGGGCATCAATCTTCAAATATTTGGGGTTGTACATAACTGTACAAAATGATATAGAGAAAGATATAGATGCTAGGATTTTGGTAGAGAATAGCAGTCATTATAGCCTCTACTCAGCAATAAACATGTTAACAATTAATAATTTAATGCACTTTCACTTGTGAAAAAACTTACTTTTTGTTATATCCTCATACGCACGTTTCGGAGTAGTTTGCTCCTTCATCAGTGAGGTATAAATGCAGAAAGTGTCAAGGCATTGGTATTCTGTAACGGTTTTTTGGTGATTGGTTGTGTGTGGGGGTGTGTGTAGATAGAAGGGGGTTGGCACGAGATTCTAAATTGTGTCCGTTGGGTATTATTGTGTCGAATAGTGTGTTGGATTTAAACTGTAGTTGTTCATTGAGTATGTTGTTTGGTTGTGTTTGTATATTTCGTATTGTTCTGCGGTGTTGAGTTTGCGACTTTTGGGCATGTAGTGTAAAATTTCAAGATTGTTTTTTATGTTGGTGTAACTGTGGTTTTCTGTTTGGATGTGTGTGGCAAAAAGTCGATTGTTTTACATGCCCAAAAGTCGCAAACTCAACACCGCAGAACAATACAAAATATGCAAACACAACAAAACACAACCAAACAACATACTCAATGAACAATTTACAATTTAAATGCAACACACTATTCGACACAATAATACACAACGGACACAATTCAGAATCTCGCGCCAACCCCCTTCCATCTACACACACCCCCACACACAACTAATCCCCAATAAACCGTTACAGAATACCAACGGCTTGATGCTTTCTGCATTTATACCTCACTGATGAAGGAGCAAACTACTCCGAAACGTGCGTATGAGGATATAACAAAAAGTAAGTTTTTTCACGAGTGAAAGTGCATTAAATTATTAATTGTTAAAGTGCTGTGAAAGAAGTGATGATCATTCAAAATAATAAACATGCATCAAGAAAACTGAAAGAAATAATTTACAGACCAATCTTGAAGCCAGTTGTTATGTATGGCTCAGACTCATGAGCAATGTCTAGTAATAAAGAAAACAGAATTATTTTGTAAAACCTTGCAAAGAATCTATGGAATAGTAAAGAAGGGGGATAATTGGAGGATTACGACTAACCAAGAATGAAGAAATCTGTACGACTCAGATTTGGTGGAAAAGATTAAATGACTTGGCCATGTTCAAAGGGTGGAGGGTGGAAGAGTTTCAAAAAATGATTTTTTGCTGTGCAACCTGGTGGGAGACAGCTGAGGGAAAGGCCATGAATAAGACGGCTGGATAAAGTGGAGAATGACATCAGACAATTGGGAGTAAGAAGGTGGAAACAACGGGCACAATACAGTGAAGAGTGGAAAGTCATTGCAGAGGCCAAGGTCCAGCAAGGACCATAGCAACTTGCAATGAATGAATGGATGACATGTCTCACTTCACTTTTGAGAAATGTTCTGGTAATGTTTTATCTGTTATTCATTGATTATATCTGCTTTACATATAGTTAAAAGAAAAAAGTGAACATCACTAATGACAGGTGAAACAAATTAGCCCCTGAAATATGTTTTACCATGTACTGTGAATACCTCTTGTCATGGTATGTCATTCATAGTGACTTTCGACAGTAATTTATTTAATACAGCACGGAAACATGCTAATTTAGACAGAATAAAATTCAAAAATTTATAACAGTTTACTGTTTAAAGGACACTCTCACATTACAAGAATATACTTGTAGTCTTTCACTCTGTGTTTGTGAAAATATATTTTATTTCCTCACTACTATAAAAAAACAAAAAAAAACTCACTAACAAATATCAGTCCTTCACAGCTGACATAAAAACAATATAAAGCACAACGTACCTCATCTTCATGTTCATAATTTGTCAGTTCATCAGAAGGTTCTTGCTTGACAGTAACATCTGTTTTATGTGGCTCGGGTAGAATATACTCATCCTTCAAACCCGCTTCTGTTACCGATAACGCGACCTGGAAATTAAGACACAAGTTAGTGGCTTAAGTTCTGGCTTATCTATAGTAAAATAATTTGTAATTTATAAATTACATGTTCCAATTGTTATATTTATTAAAGATTTGTCATTATAAAGGAATATAAAAGCACAAATAATATATAAAGCAATCATACAAACACACTTCAGTAAAGTCTGAATTTTATTTCATACATAAAATAGTACATATTTTTAAAAAACAATTGGGAACATAGTACACCAGGTAAATACACAAAATCGGTCATTCTGTATCTGAAGTCTCCTTCCAGTATGGACTGCAGCAAATGTGTGGTCACACAGACTTGAGGATAACTGTATTGTAATACAGCTGAAATGTCATCTTACAAGACATATGTGACATGGTCCATACTGGAAGAAAACTTCAAGTAGAGTGGACACTAGCCGCGGAAGCCAATGTGAGAATAAAGTCGGCCGGTAAAGAGTACTGGCAATACAACAGTCAGAGACAACATGTGTTTATCCAACAGTGTCACAGCTAACTGAATAGTCCAATACGTTAATGAATGTCCCCATGTTTATTTAATTAATGGTTCATTGAATAAGGTAGATTTCAAAAGAATTGAGTAACATTTGATGATTACGAGGGCTATACAGAAAGAAAGTTCCGATAGGGTATTAAAGGAAACTAAGAACATATTTACAAAAAATGTGTATTGCTATTTGAAGTGCACACCTTAAACTATGTTTCTATATAGTTTTTGTCATTTTTGAAACACTTTTCAAAGTGCCATCACAAGGCACCTTTGTTGTACAAATTTTCCACCTGCGATTTAAAGCATGGCTTATTAACAGCTTGCTCAACATCATTGGCCATCTGATGATTGGAAAGGTAACATTCGCTTGGTGTGAGGTCTGGGTTGTAAGCGGATGATCAAATTATTGCCAGCCAAACTTTGTGAGGAGATGTTGTGTTGCAGTGGCAGTGTGTGTGCAGTGCCATGATTCATCATAATGTCCCAGATAAGCATCCTGTGTCGCTTACTCTGCATCGGACTAAGCAAAAAAGTCGTATCCATCCTCGTACCATTGCTTCTTCTCCAAAAATATTGAAAATCTGACGGTGAATTTCAATTGTTTTAATGCCTTTCGCATTCAAGAACCGAATCATATATCTACTTTCACATGTGGCGGGTGTCTCGAATTTCTTCGACATTATAAACACGTCCAACAAAGCTTACTCAGTGCACAGTTGTTTACAAATAGAGTTGTTGGCTTGCCAACGAATCAATAAACTGGCCATGCATGCGCAACAGCTTGATAGCATCGATACTGCAGCAATATTTAAAAACGGAACTTACTTTCTGAATAACACTCGTATTTTAAGCATATTCGACTTGCTTGATAAAATAAAGTTTGGATGTTAGTTAAACACTTGGTATTTTCACCAAGCTACAGTCCATGGCTTTACTACCCACACCACACGACTGGAGCTGTTCAATCAGGTTAGGCTTCAGAATTGGGTATTATAGCGCACGAAAAATCATGCAATTCTAAAAATAAAAAAAAAATAAAAAGAGCGTATTCAAAGTTTCAAATATAACTTATAATAAGCAATAATAATTAACTGAATGCAGCAACAGATATGTAGATGAGCATAATATATATTGTCTCCAATTGTTGTTGCCTCCTCTCCTCAAAGTAAATTCTGCTTTTGACCACATTTCTCATGAGGAATACAAATTCATATCTCCTTTAGTCTTCAACACTAAAGGTGTGTGTGTGTGTATATGTGTGTGAGTGTTTACAATGAAAAATAAATGAAATTAAATTTAAATAACAACTGCTGTCAATTCTTCACGATAGGTGTAAAATGGCTATCCAGCACACAGTACCTCATCTTCATTTTGATAATTTGTCAATTCTTCAGACGGTTCTTGCTTGACGGCAACATCTGTAAAAAATACTTTATATGGTTCATGTAGAATGCGTTCTTCCTTTGTGCCAGCTTCTGTTACTGATGAAGCAACCTGCAAATTAGGTCACAAGTTAGTACTTCAGATCTGTCTGGTTGTAAAATGGTTTATTATAAGTTTTTAAATGATTTAGGCCTATTGTAACACTGTAATGTTTACTTGTGAGTTGTAATCATAAATAAATATAAAAACATAAAGAATACGTAAAGTAATTAAACACATACATTTCAGTACGGAAAGGTCTAAATATCACTGCCCACATACCACATACATACTTTTTAAACATTACGTGTACACTATTTACTTTTACCAAGTAAATAAGCAAAGTTGGGCGTGGCAGTCTGCTCAACGAACCGTACATTCTGTCTTGACAGTGTGATTATATTGAATTTTTATTATTTGCCACAGTTAACATATATTGTGGGTGAATGTCACCTAGGGAAGTTCTGAGATAGAAGCTCATGCACGTCTCCACACTCCACAATGCTGGTCGGTTGACAGTTTGAAGGAGGAGAATACACTGTGAATTGCAACACTTTCTGGAGAGAAGTCACCAGGAGAAATTTGAAAGTGCGATGTATCAGGAAATTTTGGAGAACTAAATGAATTGAAAAGCTTTGATAAATGAACAGCTTGTAGAAAGTATGATAGGAAAAGCAAATTAATGGAGAAGCATTACTCGAAAGGAGACAATGGTCGTTGTATGGTATACTTTCGGAGCCACAAAACTTTTATTAACATTATTTTGTTAATTAACAGTAACTAATCAACCTACATCTTGAATTGGATGATTTGCTTTGGCTGTTAATACAAAGTTGGCAGTTCATTCGTTTGGGTTTATTGTGCTGGTACAGCTTTGCTTTGCCATCCAAAGACAAGCTTTAGTGCCATACCACTGGAATTATATTAAAACTACATGTAAAACTACTCTTTGTCTCTCAGTCACAAAGGTTTATCAGTAAAATGTAAAGTTTTACAGTAAATCCATCATCATTTTTGTTAAGAAAAAGATACTATTTCGGTTTTAAAACTTTCATGTCGGCACATGTTTGTAAATTGTACAAATTCCAGGAGTTGTACAATTTTTATGTATTTACAACTTTGATGTAATACTGTGTCAGAAATGGGTGTTTGCAAAACATAAAGTTTTGCTACATGACCAAACGCTGCACTTTGTGTTCTATTATTTAATTTACTGATCACCTAATAATAAATCAAATACAGTAAATACTTTATAAATGCAATGGGCATGAGTAATTGACTACTGAAGAATCTGGCAGAGGTTGCTTTGTTCCCGTCTATAATAATACCCTCATATGGATTATTGGGGCTATGCTTCTTCTTCATACCATCACAGTGTACCATTTTTCACTTCAATGAAACAATGCAATCATCATCATCGGTTCTTCTGCTGTATAGCAGGTTTTCTTTATGAACTCCTCCACTGTTCTCTGTCTTCTGCCAGTTCGTGGTAATGTAGTTTTCTACCTTGATGTTGTCCATCAACTGTTGTCTCTTTCTTCCTCTTTTTCTTTTTCCGCTAACCATGCCTTCTAGACTGTCTTTTATAATAGAATTTCTTCTTAAAGAGTGTCCTATCCAGTTCTTCTTTCTCTTCCTTATTGTTTTTAATATTTCTCTTTTCTCTCCCACTCTTCTTAACACTTCCTCATTCCGTACTCTGTCTTCCCATTTAACTCCTTCCATTCTTCTCCACATCCACATTTCAAAAGCTTCAATCCTTTTTTCATCTTCCTTCCTTAAAGTCCACGTCTCCACTCCATACAATGCCACACTCCATATATAACCCTTTGCTAACCTTTTCCTTAGTTCTTTGTTTAATGGCCCGTTTAACAAATTTTTCTTTATTGAAAAACAATGAAAAAAAAACTGAAAACTAAAAATTGTTCTGAGGTATTTATAGTAATACTGTGCAATAAACATATATGAGGAAATGATATGTAATTATATTTTTCTGTACTTAGGATTTTGTTTTACTTTAAACCGCAGGCACTGATTTCACTTTACAAGTTGTGTATTACCCTAACCTAATATTATATTGTAATAAAACCTCATAAAAAGACGGATTTTTGAGGCTATGCTTCTTCATACCATCACAGTGTACTATTTTTTGACTTCAATGAAACAATGCAAAAAAAAAAAAAATCAAACTGAAAACTGTAAAAATTGTTCTGACATCGATTTCACTTTACAAGTTGTGTATTATCCTAACCTATTATTATATTGTAATGTGACACTTGTGTGTTTTGTGTAAGTCAGTTTTTAGTATTAATCATAATTTCCTCCTCCTCCTATGGCACTACAGCCCAAAGTCAAGCCTTGGCCTCCTCTATCCTGACCCTCCACCTATCTCTATCAGTAGTAAGAGGAATTCCATCCTTGCATATCATAATTTACTTTTGGTAAAGTTATGTTTTGCTGTTATTAACTTAAACTATGGTACACACTTTTGCATTTGAAAGGTTGAAGTAATTCTGAGGTGTTATTACTTTACTCAGACTAATATTATTACACAGTTTGAAAGAGGCAATTGTGGTATAGGCCTACATTAGGTATAGCAAGAAGTGAATACATACGAATATCAGAAGATAGCAACAAGAAATAATACCCTATTACAGGAAATATAAAGTACTAAAAATATTATAAACATGGGGTAGTTCCTCAGAGAGATATGACAGAGATTAAGTAAACACAGTGATAATAAAGAATGAATTCACTGCTTATTAACAGAGTCACTTCGGTGTATAATAGAGATTCTGCCTGTTTACACCAATTTGAATATTGCTCAGATAGTGACTCTGATGATTCTTATCATTTATAAACATCTGTACAATCCCATATGTTATAAGTAACATAGGCTACATAATGTAAAATTAAAGTGATATAATAATAATAGTAATTTACAATTACTGCAATTTGCTTATATTCTGTCTTATTAAGATGTAATTTGTACAGAGTTAGGTTTTGATCAATTGAGTATGTACACTGATGTGGTATTTTGTTCATTTAGGGACACGATTTAAGTTTAATAACTGGGTGTAATTAAATTTAATCAGATTTAATTTTATTCTGATGCAGTTTACATTTGGAAATATGTAGTTTGAGACAGGATTGCCAATAATTTAGAACCACCAGATATTTAGAACTACCGGCACAAAATGAAAGACACTATGTTTACAATAATACTGTGACTGTGTTTTTTATTGTATCTTACTGTAGCTGTTATCTAAGAACATATGGTTAACAGTTTGCTCATTGAATTCAATGTATATGATAACGTACTCTGTTCGTTAATACTTTCATCAAAATACCTACGAAAATTAACGTATACAGTAAATAATTGTTGAATGCTACTATACTAATACTTTTTTCTTCTAATACTACGTCAACTAGGGACTGTATAGAACAATGACAAATACTGTATGTGGTTAACTATAGGGTTAATTATCGGCTCTGATTAAAACATTGGTAGTTTACAGATAAAGTGCAAACAACCGAGGTAGGCAAGGTTATAACTTGACCTACCCTAATTGGACTACAAACACTATCAAGTTTACATAATACCTAAACATTATAACATAATACTGAAAATATATGAAACATTTAGTGTAGAATAAATCTACCTGTTTCTTGTCTTCCTCCATATTTTACACCGTATTCACAGCGATGGTTTGGCTTGATACCAATTTTACACACACAGAAAAATTGGTTACAATAGGAACAACGACCTCTAGAAATTAATCACGTTAGTAGGGCAGTCCTTAAAAGTCAGTACATCACAGAAAAATTATTAAAATAACCACAAAGTGTTTGCAAATGTGCGAAATATGAAAGCTTTGTCGTTTGTTGAGGTTATGGTTGTGGCGTTCTGTATAAGGACGTTCAAGTTTAACGTAGAACGTTTGTAACAGTCGCCGGAATTAAAAAAAAGTACTCCTTGTTCTCAAGAAATGTTAAAACAGTGTAAAAATATAGAAAACCCAATTAAGCAACAGGACGAGGAAGTATGACTTTTTCCTACCCGACATGTGTGATAGACACTTCCCCGAACACTTCCTTTTTTTACACCCCGACAAAATGTGTCCTAACAGACATTTGTTCTAATGCAGTCTGTCGGTTATGATACTTGTCAATTAAGACAAAAGTCCATGATTGAAAATAATGTAGGATATCCGTCAGTTGATACACAACAGTCACAGAAGACCGCCAGTTTTCCTAAAATAGTAGCGATAATAGGATATGCGTCCGCACACCACACGAATATACAGGCGGCCGTAGTGTGTGCGTGTGTATGTGGACGCGCGTGAGTGTTACGCATTCTAACCGCGAAATTCTTGCAGATTGTTGTGTGCACAGCGTCAAGTATTTTCATAGAATCAGTAATTTGAATTACCAGGTTATAATATGTACTAGACAGGTATAATAGAAAAATGCAGGGTACTTGAGTTTCAGCCCGACAGATATCCTAACAGACTTTTATATTACTTTATGATGTCTATCGGTTAGGATATCTGTCAATTATGACAAGAGTGCAGTAGAGGTGGGCTAAACCGTTATTTTAAAATAATAGGTATGAAAATACCGTTCCAAAAAAATAACAGTACCTGTTATTAGCCCCTATATATAATTATTGCGACAATACAAGCATATGCTGTAATGTGCATTTATTAAATAAAATAAATATGTAGATTAATTTTAGTAATATGTAATAGGCAAGCAGGTGTGAAGTTGAAAGCTAAATTAGACGCAGGAATGAAGATGCATGATCACGCGATTATTGCTGAGAGAGTGTACAGTAGTAAATAGTGTGTGTGCGTGGAGCTTGTTCAAGCCTGAAAGTTTGAAACCTCACCCCAAATAGATAGGAAATAGAATTATAGTTTTATTTAATTATAAGCAAACCGTAAATGTTAGAAAGATTGCAAAGACTTCTAAATATGCGTAAAAATCATGCAATTGTGCAGTGCGGAAACGGTGTGATTATGACGTTCAGTGCGAATTCTATGCGATTTTAAGGACATAGTAATTACACTAATTATGCGATCACTATGGTAATTACATATAATATGTGTAATTAAATCAGACAATGTTAGATCACTTTGAAATCCGTATCAGACATTGCAATTGGCAGAAATGTGCGAATATGTGAAATTGGACGATAGTGGGGGAACTGACGCCATGGACAGTTTCTGACATGCAGAATCCTGAGCCGACAGGTGTGGTTTTTTTGTTGAATATAAATACGGGCCCAGGAGAGCCAAATTTTACTCTCAATCAGTCTTCAGAAGCAGCGGGACGCTATGTCCGTTAGCGACGCGATTTTTAAAAAATAAACTGTAAAGTCGGATGGACAATACGTTCATCCGAGTATCAAACAGTAACTCTTAGTTTGATTATTTTAAATACAATTATCGAACATACACCACCAGTCTACAACCACAAATGTTCAGCACTCTAGACAACTGGCGAGGTCACATCAAGCAGAGGAACGATATGCAGAGCAATCAAGGCGTCTGCTAGGACAACAGCAGCTGATGCAGAGCGACATATCATTCTACAGCAATCAGAGAGGACCAGAAGGAACGAGTAACTGAAGGACGACAAGTGGAACCGGAGAACGTGCAGGGAAATCCATTAGAAGAGGACCTACTGATCACCGGAGGACAGGGGTACAATCTACAGAATTGAGGTTACAAATAACTAATTTATAATTAATAAATGAAAGAATAAAGACATTGAAAAGACATTTTAAAATTTTAAAATAAAGAAAATTTGTGTCAAATGTAGATAGAGATAATAGAATATAATTTAAATTTAGTAAGAATTTTCTTTGATGATGAACAATTAAGTTAATTTAAATCATTGCTTGGATGATTATCGATTAATGTAATAAATTTAAATTTTCATTTATAGCGTGTAAAGTAATCAGTGAGTAATATTACACGCAATGTATAAAGTAACGTAGTTGGAAGTATAGAAGAAGACTAACAATTCTATTAGTCAATTTAAAATTTTTAAAGCATTAAGATGTATGCAATGCATAGAGTAATGTAATAAAGAAAAAGTATAAATAAAGCAAAGAAAACAAGACTGCAAATAAAGCACACAGTCAGACTGAGCGGTCGAGAAATTTTAGAGTAACAAATAAATGTTTAACATATATTTAGTTAATATACTATATAAGATTTATTTTATAATGAATGTACTGCAAACAAAGAAACGTTTAAACAAATGATAATGAATATTTTATGGCGAAATAAATGCTATTTTTAAAACACTTATGATTTCTTTTGAATAAATTAAATGAAAACATGTTACAATTTAAAAATGACTACTCTTATTATGATTACACCCAAACCCCAGTAATTGATACCTTCTAACAGTAATGTTAGATACATGTTAGCACAGCACAAATTAAATTACATTAAATAATCAATTCGTGTTGTTGTATTATACATAACTTATATTATTCCTTTGTAAGTAACTCGTTGAGTTTCCTGCAGGTTCACATAGGTACACCTATTAATGTATTAATAAACCTACTTGCAGTGTATTTATTTGAAGATATTACATAACCTATATTATATAATTTGTTATAAGAAATAAATTTAAACTAAAAGTATTAACAGTGTTACTTTACACTGTGACTTTATTAAACTATTACTGTTTAAAAGAAAATAAGAAACAATAGAATTTATAGGCCTATCTCTCTTTGAATACTATAATTTAAGTTTTCACTACGAGTAAACAAACTAACATTGGTTAGACAAATCAGTTGCGAAAGTCAGGCAATGAAATTTAGAATAGCACAACAAATAATGTGAAAAAAAAACAGCAGAAATATGTAATAAAAACATAACAGTAAGCTACAAGAGTGAATGAGAATAAATATGATTTAAACCGATTACCCTTATAAAAACACAACCTAAACCGTTTGCGGTAAAATTTCATTAGATAGGCCTATCTCCTCTTATCTTACTTTATTTTCTTATCAGGTAGTACTCGAAAAGAATGCGGAAGACCGAAGTGGTACGCGGGTCCCGAAAGGTTGGGAACCACTACTAGTAGATCAACTGTGCAACTGACAGATCCTGGCAAAAGCACAAGTTGGGCAAATAATGAAAACTTCCAGCCATATCATAAATCAATCATGAATGTTTTACAGTTTCCAAGAAATTCAGATAAACATGTAGCTTTCTCTTCTTATTACCTTGTTTTATTGATGGCCTTCTAATAAGTTTAGTAAATTCTTATCTTCATCAGATCGTGTATTTATCTAAATACAACTATTACATTAACGAATCGGAACACAAAGTTTTTTATGAGTAAAAACATAAAGTTTTACCTTACAACCTGAACCGGTTTTCACTTTTAAAAAAGGAACCTCTGAAGAAGCTTTTTAAAAGTGAAAACCGGTTCAGGTTGTAAGGTAAAACTTTATGTTTTTACTCATAAAAAAGTTTGTGTTCCGAGTCGTTAATGTAATAGTTGTATTTAGTTAAGTAACGGACACGTCATGGACAACGAAATCCGTGTATTTATCTTAGGATGCAGTTTGACCATTTACACCTAAATGTGTTATCTCTTATGGAGTTTATTTTTATTTCTTTACTAAGTGGAAACTACTATTAGTCAAATTATAAGTAATGTGATAGAGACAAAAATTCAAAATCAGCAGTTTAGATAAAAGAAACAAATTTATGAAAACACGTTGTTTTTAGGGTAGCCTTATGAGATCAATAAAGAGTTAATGAACAGAACTAGATAAAGTGGATAAATGTCCGTTACAACAATCTCATCATTTACGTGAGATGTACAGTGAAGTTAAAATCACATTAACAAAAGTATAATGTATAGCACAACAAATTTTGTGAAAAAAACATCAAAAACATAATAACAACAAGAGTTATAATAAAAACATACGCTACAAGAGTGAATGAGAATTAACATGATTTAAACTGATTACCCTTATAAAAACATAACCTAAACAGTGTAAAGAAAATGTTTGTGGGGTTGTAATAATTTAATGTATATAATGTTATTTAGTGTTAATCGTGTCAAAATGTAACTTCTCTTATCATTTACGGGTAAACCGTATTTCGCTCTGCTGCGTTCAAATGTTGCCGCCTCGCCACTTGATTGGCGCACGGCTTTCTGCAGTGTTGACTCGGCTAGCGTCTTGCTTTAACGCCTTCACTTCAATAATTCTTAGTTGTTATTATAAGTTAACTGAATCAAACATACAGAATTGCAGATTGAGAACATTTATTAACCTTTTAGAATATTTCAATTACTTTATAGTACATCAAATTCGTTTTCTGCACCGGCTATTACACTTGTTCGGTTGGTACTTGCTCAGTTCAGTGTTTGTATACAAGTCTTTAACGTTAGTTTATAGTTACATATTATTTTTCTCAGGGGTGTTAAAAAGTCCTTTCGGCTACAGAAATATATACTTACGGCTAACACACACAAAGTTATAACAATTCTTAATACTAATTACATAAACAAATTAATATATCATTGTATTCAATTAAGTAATTACCAATGAAAACTTGTAAAGAAATTTTGGGTTAGGTTTCGTTTGTCAAATTTAGTTATCAAAAGGTTCGTCAGTTATTTATTATATTTTACTTTTAATAATTGCTAATTGATTAAAGTTTAAATAGTGAATTTAATAAAGCATTTATTTCTGAATCGGAATAGTGATCAGTGAAGTGAAATAGTAATTTATTAATTCAGACCAAAAAATTGTGAATTCGATTATGGGATAATGTTTATACTCATCGGTTTTCCTGCTGAAGATCCTGATGTCGTCTTCTTCTATGGATAACTCCTGGGCTGTCGTCTTCTTATACTCTCCAGAAGTTTATTTCCCTCGTCTCGATGTTTCTCCTCGCTGACTCAGGCCTCGTATTCCTTCGGTTGTCGTCCGTCTTCTTCTATTATGATGTTCCAATGATCTTCATTTGGTGTCCGTTGTCGTATCTCTTCTTCACTGCGTCGTTCCGTCTTCTTCAGATAATTATGGTTTGTTAATTACTTTTTATTAAACGAAATATTGTTCAGGATTCCCTGGACTATGGTAATTATCTCCATCTGGTTTAATTTAGGTTCGAATTTACTTTAATAATAAAAATTTTAATACGAGAGCTCCTCGAGCCACTCTCTAGCGTTGGTCAATGAACATTACTGAAAATCTAACGGTTTTTTGGCAATAAAATTCTTGTTGCTATGGTTACCTAATAAATTATGCTAATTTTCATTGGTTATTAACTTAAGTCATTGTTATGATTTAACGTCTTTTTTAGTCTAATTTTACCAAAATATCTTCAAATGAAGATTACTATCTTATACTAATAGCTAGAGTTATTACCTAAGTACCATTCTTCCTAATTTTTCATGATGATCATTTTGATATCCCTCATGCCCACATTTGAATAGCTAATTACGTTTTTACTATTTTCCATATTTATATTTTACATATATTTTATTCGAAATTAGTTGTTATACATATTTTTTGGTACTAGGAATACTCACTTAATCGGTTTAACCATTTGGCATATTCTGCCTTAACTTTGGATTATTATTTATTCTCAAAATTACTAAATTTATATTCAACAGTTTGGCCTAGAGCCTAGATTTTATTCTACTCCCACCTAACATTTCTTAATAACATATCTGGTAATTCTAATACAATTTTATAAACAAAACAAACAATAAACATCAGTATTCCTAACTCTAATTCTTATTATGAAAGATTCCTTGTCAGGTTCTAGCCTGAAATAACTTTTAACTACCTTTTCTTTTCTCTACTGTTATCTTGCTTATCCTATAATTTACTACATTCTATGGTTTTGAACAATAATAAAACTCTTACAATACTACTGATAAACTGTTCCTTACATGATATGTCTTATCTACTAATCCCTTCACTTAAATACAGTGTCTGTCCTTCTTAATTTACTACTCATTCTAGTAACTTAATTCTTACCTTATTATATAATTCTGACATCCTATTACCTAAATTTATAAAATCACAATTAGTTTAATCTTACTTACTAAGGTACATTTTATCAAACATTGTTTATCTGTTTATTATAGTTTGCTTATATAATATTTTATTCTACACCCCCACTGCACTTTTCCTTTCATTAGAAGGTTTCTCTAATTATTATCATTCTCACTTTGTTCCATTATATGCTATACCTAGCACTTCACCATTTATTTAATTTTACACACATTTTTAACTTACTCACTTGTTTATTCACACGATTTGTCTGATTATTTTATATCACTGTGTGATTATGGTCATGAATAACTAATTTACTTCCAAATCACTCTGATCACTTTTAGTTATTACTTAAATATTGCTTTTGTTTGGCTCAAAGCATTGTTTATTGTCTTTGGCTATTATCATTACTATTAGTTTGGGGTATGGTTAGTTTCTAACTCCCTACCTTATATTATATAAGTACATTCTTTTATCAATAAGATATATGTGATATTATTACCTTCCATTAATCTTATTATCCTAGTTAAATCTCATATACTACAAATATCAGTTCATTATTTAATTTACAATATACTGGTCATTATTTGGGATTATTTGATTGCAATTAGGTCTCGGCTGCTTCTTCATTGTCTCTTGGTTCCTTTGGTTTTTTTATCCGATCTACTGTGTCAGGTCATTGTCAGGTTAATAGTCATTTGTCATTTATTGGGTTACTGGGTTATTGATCTCTAAGTTTATAAGTTTTTGCCTCTTACTCTTATCTTCAGCTTTTTATTTTATAATTAAATACAATTGAATCTTCACTACCTTATGTCATGTTACATAATGCATCGCCACCAAAATTGATTATTTCGAAACAAAGATTATTAGATTTTTTCTGAAATCATCAATATAGTTTATTTTCTCAAGTTGTTATGATTCAGGAATTCATCCATCGCTACTTCTTCTGTATTCATTCTTTATTAAGTCATGGTTCATAATATGATAATTGGTATTATTTTCTTTCTTTATTATTCCCTTTTATGTTCTATTTCCCTAAAATTTTTCTTCTCTCTCCTTCATATAAATTGGTACTAGTCAGAGGGCACGTGTGGCTCTATTACTCTGCTATCCATTTATACACATTTTGAGTTCAGAGGCCTTGCCTATCTGCTCAATAACATAAATAATTGTTGGACGTATCTCAACATAAAATCATCACATAATAATATTCATAATAATTATAATAATAGTCGTTCATTTCCGACTCACATAATATTAATACAATAAAACACTTTTGGGATTAATTATTCTCTCCTTTATACATCTCATGACTTTTTCATTTCAATAACTTATTTGGATTCCTTTGTTTAAGCTTATGGCGATATTTAATAGGCATTTTGCATTGTTTTATTAGCTTATTTTATATGGTAGTGATTCTATTTGTCATCACTTTTAATGCTCATTGATATTTAAAATTAACATTGTAGCTGGTTTTGGCTCACTTAGATTTTTCCATTGATTGTTCAGTTAATCTGCCAGTGTTATTTTTTATTTTATTATTTTGTCTCTTCTTTTGTGAAACATTAATTTTTATTTATCCCCTTTTTGTGATAGGGTTGGTTAATGATGTTATGTAGCGTCATCATTATTTGTGTAACATTTAATTATTTTATATCTCAATTTTCATGATATTTCATTATACATATTTTCAAAATTACTTGTGTTTACACATTTTGTTTCACACTTGGTCGTAAGTTTAGCCTTACTTTGTTTTGAACTTAGCTTATCTTTCTTCTAAATTCCCTTTCATTTATAATAATCATAGTTCCAATCAAATACTTATTGTAAGTTGTGCTTACATTTATTTTTGAATTTTGATAATTTTTACTTTCAAAATTCTCTTTAATTTTCTGACACTGGTTCATAATACTTTTTTAAAGAAGACTGGTTATAAGTCCCTTTTATTTTTTTAGTTGTGATTTCACTTATGACATAGGTATTATTTTTGTTATCTTTCAATATGAGATAGGGTATTTATTTTACTATACAATGGACCCTGTTATATACACTCCTTTTTTCTTGTAGGTTAATCTTTTCATTTATATACATTAATTGGTTTGCATGGTCGGTTTACTTAAAATCAGTCCCATTTTGGATAGTATTTTGACTTAGTTTTATCCGTTTCCGGTACTGGCCGCTGTTCGGGCTGCTCTGCCAATATGGTTTTCCGGAGGATTCCGTAGGTTATAAGCAGTGTTAAATCTCTCTATTGGATCGTCACAGTACGGATCATATTCATATGGTTCTATTTCATCTTCGTTCCGTCTGTTCCTTCCCTCGGCATTCCTGGAACTTGGATTAGGTTCATTGTTTTCCATGAACTTGGTCATCCCCGGCCTCAGCCAGGATATGGTTTATTCGAACATACTGGACTCCCTGGTCATTGTTTGGCTGATTTATTGCGGGCGCGTCTCCCCTTCGTTCCCTGCTTCTCCTATCTTCTTCCGGACTCCTGCTCCTTCTTCTGTAACCACGTCTTCTGTCGTTTTGTGCATTGACATAATTTACCTGTCGCCTGTGTGGTTGATTCGGTCCCGACTGGTTATTATTATGGTACTGATTATTTGGTCTATTATAACCACCTCCATTTTGGTTATTTCCCCTGTTGTAAGGATGGTTTACATTGTTATTATTATTGGGGTAATTCTGATTATGGTTTCTTGGGTAATTATTATTGTTGTTTTGGTTATGGAACCCTCGATAATTATTGGGGTTGGATGGCGGATGATTGGCCGGGGTGTGGTTTCCTTGTGGCCCACTTGGTTGATTCCTGTTGTCATAATTCCTGTAGTTTGGTGAGTTCTTCTGTCTGTTCAAGACATAATGTTTCTCCCGCTCATACTCTCCCAATAATGCGGCCATCTCTTGTATAGTTTTAATTCGTCCACTTAAACGGCTTTTTGTGATCTCACCGTCGTAGTGATATGCCAATTGCGTCACTAGGCATTCTTCCGGAATGTTGGGTTCGAGGTTCCTTGCTATGCTTACCTTACCTAAAAAGTAAGCAGTTGGTGACTGTCCTAGGTAAGGGTCGAATCTGCCATTGCTTATGTTGTTTCTCACCACGTGCTGAGTCGCCTCCGACCAGTATTTGTCTTTGAATAATTTCTTGAACTCACTGAAATTATTTATATCTGGTCTCACCGCCGTCCACCAATTATCATGGACTTCTTTGAACATGTCATCTATCATGCTCTTGATTACCGTCCACCTTGTCTCTCTGGTTCGGGCTAAGTTCTCCTCCACTCGTTCTATAAACTCAATTGGGTTGCGTTTATAGTTTTTAAAGTTTATTGTCTCTCTGTTTTCGCTACATAATACATGTGAGGTCATGACTGGTCGATCCTTCAATGCGTTGATCTCCTCCTGTAGGCGTAACTCTCTAGCCCTAAATTCAGCTATTTTCCCTTCTTGGGCGGTTGTGGTGTCCTTCACTTCACTCACTGATGCGTCCAATCTGCTATAGTTCTCTTCTACTCTGGTTTGTACCTGTTCTAACTTGTTGTTGGTTTCTTTTTGGAGTCCTTCAACCCTCCTCTTACCTTCGCCTTCCACTTCATTCACCTTGATCAAAATTTCTTCTCGGACTTGCATCACTACTTCGCTGGTTTTCTCTATCTTCTCTTCCGTTTCCATTACAGTTTGTTTCAGTTCTTCTCTGTACTCCGTCAACTGTTGCTGTAATGTATCTTGGTTATATTCAATTTTGTCATTTAACGTTTCAATGTCCTCCTTCATGAGTCTCAAGGTTTCACTGGTTTTCTCATTACTCTTCTCTATTTTTTCTCCTATCAACTTATTCTCCTCCTTCATCTTCCGTTCTAAAGTTTCGATATTCTTTTTGTTACTCTCCTCATTCCTGTCGAATTTTTCGTTCATGGACTCGAACTTCTTATTCAGTTCTTCTTTAGTGCTGTCCAATTTCTTCTCCATCTTCTCTTCCTGCTTCTTGAAATTATCTTCAAACTTCTTGTCCAATTTTTCATCTATTTTCTCCTCCTGCTTCTTAAAATTTTCGTTTAATTCTCCCTTCATTAATTCCCATAATAGCATTAAGTTCGGGTCACATCTGGTCTCCTCCTGCTGTGTGGGTTTATCTATTTCCATGGGAGTTAATAATTCTTCCACATCTTCCACTGAAGTTATTTCCTTTTCCTCCATTCTGGCACCTTTCTCGATCTCCTTTTCTAATCTCCTTGCTTCCTCTTCCTCCTCCTTTTCGCGTAGCTTCGTCTGGAATCTCGTCCCGATTTTTGCCGGTTCCATTTCCGTAGTCGCCGCTAGAATCTGTAGAGTTTAAAGGTATGTTTCCTTAACTATTCTAGCCCTACTAGTTGGCGCGCCACTTTGTAAAGAAAATGTTTGTGGGGTTGTAATAATTTAATGTATATAATGTTATTTAGTGTTAATCGTGTCAAAATGTAACTTCTCTTATCATTTATGGGTAAACCGTATTTCGCTCTGCTGCGTTCAAATGTTGCCGCCTCGCCACTTGATTGGCGCACGGCTTTCTGCAGTGTTGACTCGGCTAGCGTCTTGCTTTAACGCCTTCACTTCAATAATTCTTAGTTGTTATTATAAGTTAACTGAATCAAACATACAGAATTGCAGATTGAGAACATTTATTAACCTTTTAGAATATTTCAATTACTTTATAGTACATCAAATTCGTTTTCTGCACCGGCTATTACACTTGTTCGGTTGGTACTTGCTCAGTTCAGTGTTTGTATACAAGTCTTTAACGTTAGTTTATAGTTACATATTATTTTTCTCAGGGGTGTTAAAAAGTCCTTTCGGCTACAGAAATATATACTTACGGCTAACACACACAAAGTTATAATAATTCTTAATACTAATTACATAAACAAATTAATATATCATTGTATTCAATTAAGTAATTACCAATGAAAACTTGTAAAGAAATTTTGGGTTAGGTTTCGTTTGTCAAATTTAGTTATCAAAAGGTTCGTCAATTATTTATTATATTTTACTTTTAATAATTGCTAATTGATTAAAGTTTAAATAGTGAATTTAATAAAGCATTTATTTCTGAATCGGAATAGTGATCAGTGAAGTGAAATAGTAATTTATTAATTCAGACCAAAAAATTGTGAATTCGATTATGGGATAATGTTTATACTCATCGGTTTTCCTGCTGAAGATCCTGATGTCGTCTTCTTCTATGGATAACTCCTGGGCTGTCGTCTTCTTATACTCTCCAGAAGTTTATTTCCCTCGTCTCGATGTTTCTCCTCGCTGACTCAGGCCTCGTATTCCTTCGGTTGTCGTCCGTCTTCTTCTATTATGATGTTCCAATGATCTTCATTTGGTGTCCGTTGTCGTATCTCTTCTTCACTGCGTCGTTCCGTCTTCTTCAGATAATTATGGTTTGTTAATTACTTTTTATTAAACGAAATATTGTTCAGGATTCCCTGGACTATGGTAATTATCTCCATCTGGTTTAATTTAGGTTCGAATTTACTTTAATAATAAAAATTTTAATACGAGAGCTCCTCGAGCCACTCTCTAGCGTTGGTCAATGAACATTACTGAAAATCTAACGGTTTTTTGGCAATAAAATTCTTGTTGCTATGGTTACCTAATAAATTATGCTAATTTTCATTGGTTATTAACTTAAGTCATTGTTATGATTTAACGTCTTTTTTAGTCTAATTTTACCAAAATATCTTCAAATGAAGATTACTATCTTATACTAATAGCTAGAGTTATTACCTAAGTACCATTCTTCCTAATTTTTCATGATGATCATTTTGATATCCCTCATGCCCACATTTGAATAGCTAATTACGTTTTTACTATTTTCCATATTTATATTTTACATATATTTTATTCGAAATTAGTTGTTATACATATTTTTTGGTACTAGGAATACTCACTTAATCGGTTTAACCATTTGGCATATTCTGCCTTAACTTTGGATTATTATTTATTCTCAAAATTACTAAATTTATATTCAACAGTTTGGCCTAGAGCCTAGATTTTATTCTACTCCCACCTAACATTTCTTAATAACATATCTGGTAATTCTAATACAATTTTATAAACAAAACAAACAATAAACATCAGTATTCCTAACTCTAATTCTTATTATGAAAGATTCCTTGTCAGGTTCTAGCCTGAAATAACTTTTAACTACCTTTTCTTTTCTCTACTGTTATCTTGCTTATCCTATAATTTACTACATTCTATGGTTTTGAACAATAATAAAACTCTTACAATACTACTGATAAACTGTTCCTTACATGATATGTCTTATCTACTAATCCCTTCACTTAAATACAGTGTCTGTCCTTCTTAATTTACTACTCATTCTAGTAACTTAATTCTTACCTTATTATATAATTCTGACATCCTATTACCTAAATTTATAAAATCACAATTAGTTTAATCTTACTTACTAAGGTACATTTTATCAAACATTGTTTATCTGTTTATTATAGTTTGCTTATATAATATTTTATTCTACACCCCCACTGCACTTTTCCTTTCATTAGAAGGTTTCTCTAATTATTATCATTCTCACTTTGTTCCATTATATGCTATACCTAGCACTTCACCATTTATTTAATTTTACACACATTTTTAACTTACTCACTTGTTTATTCACACGATTTGTCTGATTATTTTATATCACTGTGTGATTATGGTCATGAATAACTAATTTACTTCCAAATCACTCTGATCACTTTTAGTTATTACTTAAATATTGCTTTTGTTTGGCTCAAAGCATTGTTTATTGTCTTTGGCTATTATCATTACTATTAGTTTGGGGTATGGTTAGTTTCTAACTCCCTACCTTATATTATATAAGTACATTCTTTTATCAATAAGATATATGTGATATTATTACCTTCCATTAATCTTATTATCCTAGTTAAATCTCATATACTACAAATATCAGTTCATTATTTAATTTACAATATACTGGTCATTATTTGGGATTATTTGATTGCAATTAGGTCTCGGCTGCTTCTTCATTGTCTCTTGGTTCCTTTGGTTTTTTTATCCGATCTACTGTGTCAGGTCATTGTCAGGTTAATAGTCATTTGTCATTTATTGGGTTACTGGGTTATTGATCTCTAAGTTTATAAGTTTTTGCCTCTTACTCTTATCTTCAGCTTTTTATTTTATAATTAAATACAATTGAATCTTCACTACCTTATGTCATGTTACAACAGTTTGCAGTAAAATTTCATTAGATATCTGCTCTTAGCGGCCTATCAACTATTATCAGCCACTCTGTAGGTTATAACACAATATAATTTGCTTTTCAAAATTTAATAAGTTGGTGACTACTATAATATATATAATTTAAATATAACTATTTCATTAACGACTCGGAACACAAAGTTTTTTATGAGTAAAAACATAAAGTTTTACCTTACAACCTGAACCGGTTTTCACTTTTAAAAAGCTTCTTCAGAGGTTCCTTTTTTAAAAGTGAAAACCGGTTCAGGTTGTAAGGTAAAACTTTATGTTTTTATTCATAAAAAACTTTGTGTTCCGAGTCGTTAATGAAATAGTTGTATTTAGTTAAGTAACGGACATGTCATGGATAACGAAATCCAAGAATATATAATTTATTATAATCTGTATTATACATCTGCATAACACACGAGAATAAATGTAACATCAGTATGAATTTTGTTCATTTATTAAAAACAGCTTCGTCTCTTTGCGCAGAATGAAGTATTCAGGACCAAAAAATGGCTTCGTACTAGTTCGTACTCGAAATACTCCTGATATTAGTTGTTCCTAAAATACTAGTTGTTCCTTGTGTACCTAGTGTTCCTCGTGATGCGCCTAGTATTTGGCGATACTTGTTATTTGTGTATTCGTTAGTTGCGTACGGGCGTCCCTCGACTCGGAACAGCGAGGCCGCGAATAACAGGTATTTCAACTTTTTAGTCACTGTTACATGCGTTCCACAAACATATCGTTCCAAAATACCTGTTATAGGTATCTCGCCCCACCTCTAGAATGCAGTCTTGTCATATAGAAGCCCTGACAGCCATTCTACAGTGGTAGGCTACGCCTAATCCGCTTAAAATTATTCCCACTTACAAGACGAGTGTACAGAAAGTGACTAAGACACGTGACTAAAGTGGAAAGAGGGGAGACAATGCTATAACAGTTCTCCATGTCTCTCACACACTACATTTCTCTCTCTCTCTGTTCTCATCAGCCTTGTTGTTCACACTATGAAACAGTGTACAAGACTGTCATTTGCGAGATCTTCATAATGGGATGTTAGTTCCCTGTGCATCTATAAGGGACTGTTGAAAATCTATTGTCAGAACTATACCATACTAATTACTGTGGATTGTAGTCTGATGTGTAGCATAGCATAACATAGTCTTCACGAGCGCTGCAATGAAAACAGAGAAAACTTAATTTTATGGCATAAAAAGCAGGAAGATTGTATTGAGCATATCATCATCAGTTTAAGATGCCACAGCAGCGTGTTAAACATTAGAACCTATAGGGGACTATCTATGGAATCTGATCATTATCCAGTGGTGTTGAGTGCCTGTGTGCACTGAAGTCTCTGTTTACCTGCTCTCTCTCTCTCTCAGATCCACCCTGAAATAGGCTACGCAACTCCCGCATTCTGGTCCCTGCTTCGGCTCTACTTTATTGCGCGCTTGATATCGTTCCAATCCCGAATCCTCCGTTACATCTTCAATTCTTCCTTGTACGTGCGAAATGACGCTATCAGGCGAGGGTTGAAAGTTCCTCCCATCGATGAGTTTGTCCGCTCTCTTGGCCTCAAACTGCGTTCACACAAGGCTCTACCTAGTCCTATCTTCATCTCTGCCGCCCACCTCCACGAAGACATAAGTGCCCTGCTCGATGACCTTCTCATAAGCAATCCTCTGCCCCACACCACCTCCCTTGCGTCACTTGACCAGCAATCCCTTTCCCTTTAACAATCAATAAATCAAAAGTATACAAATAATTCTTTCTTTTCAAGATATAAGAAAATAATACCGTACTATTCTTAACCATTTCCCTTCCCTCTTCATCTGTTTCAATCCACGAAAAAAAAGCCGTTGCGGATCGCTCTGCGGTCCGGCACCTTAATAAGAGCCTCCATCCCTCCAAACTCTCAGGACTCATCCCTAAACAAGCGCATGGCTGCTCAGGGTAACTGTTGAAACCTCCCTCAATTTTGTGTAAGAGTTTTGTAATTTTTTTTTTTTAAGGTAAGTAACTTAATATTTAAGACTAGGCACTCAACCTAGAGGAAGCATAAAATGTGCTGGAACCCAAGCTACCATTTGAAACGTGTCTACTGGTTGTGGTGACAGGACTTGCAGAATGAAATACTCATATAACAATAACAAGTTTCTTATTTATTGGTGTCTGTTTCTTTTACACATTTATAAAATTATAAATTTGAGATTGTAAAACAATTATACTCTTTAAAGCTGTTATTAATTCCTTCAGTTTCAACACATACAAATAGTTAATCTATTGAATGGAATTCAGTTATTAAATCTCATGAATACTTAATAATTGCTGATAGTAAGATGGGTTAATTTTTCTTTTACATACACTAGTCTGCATACAGCAATGTATATCTACACAATAATTGAGTACACTTGAATCTGATTGTTGAACACTCTGAGGTTGCAACTCATACAGACATTTAAGTTGACTAACATGCTTAGAGATATGCAAATTTAACGTGACACCAATTATTTATAAGATATTATAGAATTATCTCATTGAGATCTCTTAAGTACCAATGCATTGGATCTGCCAGCTCATTTAACAATTCACACATGTGCTACTATACAGTTATACATTATTAACCCCCTTAAGAAAAATATACACATACAGTACATACATATACCACAACACATTAACATACACATACTACTCACAATTAATTCAAGTAACTTTACTTCCCAGGAAAGTGACCAGTTACCAGGAAAGTGAAACCCCTTTCCTGGTAACACCACATCAATATCTCCCCAAAGTGTAACATCAATTCATCCAAAAAATAACCCAATGTCCCATGTAAAGTACTATAACAGCAATTCATAATGAACACAGCTCCAGTGTCGGTGTGCTCAGGAAGAAATCATCAAGACAGAATTAAGAATTCATTAATCTCGTTTTAAGATTCATATTCCCCAAAATGTGTGGGTTAATCATCTGTCCCACTAGATCATATAAGATTGAACGCTATATAAGGGGACCCGTATCACCCACTCATACCCAGCTATATTTAAACAGTGTATATGTGACTGAATTTAATATATATATATATATATATATATATATATATATATATGTGTGTGTGTGTAAATATTCCTCCTTTACATGAGTTTATCAAAAATATATGAATAAAGTAAAATCACAATTAATTCAGTATGGGATCCTATCTTACAAAAGTAGACTACAGTTTCACACATGCCTGATGCATGTTCACACCAAACTTTACAGGTTAATGTTTTATGATTTTACAATTTATAAGTCTGTTTTCACATAGTTTCTGCAGATTAGACTGGAGGAAAGTAGTAGATGTCAGAAGAAATGGTATATACAGAAAGATCCCACCTGAGTTTTCCAACTTTAGTTTTATCCGGGCATGTGGTTCAGATACACAGGTGATGACAGTAGGGTTACTTCAGGAGCTGCATCCTCATCTGGGGGGGTGTTCGTGACTGGCGGCGTCGAGGAGCTAGATGCTTTTCTCTGCACGAGAGGATAACAGATGGACGGTCATCCTCCGACACCCCTTCATCGGCTGGTCCGAGTACCCTGGGACACTTTAAAACTAGGCTTCCATGCTAGTAGAAGTACGAATACAGAAAAAAATCAGGCCGCCAGTCCGAATTGATTCAGTCGAGTGCAAGATGAGGAATGAGGCAGACTCAACAGTGTTTTCTAACCACCAAAACTCACCCAGTCATTGTGCAGCCAAAATCAGCTGTGCGGGAATGACATGATATCGTCGCCGCACCTGACAAATAGTCTGACTCACTCACTTTACGACGACGCGCGATCACTAAGCAGTGGCAGTCGCGCGAGTTTTAAATGCGGTAGAGAACGCGCCGATTTTAAAAGCTGAACACAGTTCAGCACACTGTAGAATCAGGCAGTCATTGGGTTTGTCCGGACACTGCAACCACTGGGGCACGTCCAACTGCTCCCCTACGATTGGATTGGATTAGCAAAATTCATTCTATCTAATTCATTCTATACACATTTCCAGACTTGTTTGGCTAGTTTTAAATCTGACATTGTTTCTAAGTGTTCTTTCCACCGTTGTTTGTAATCTTTTAATTTTTCATTCAAGTTAGAAACTTGTAACTCTTCTCTTATGGGCTCATTCTTTATACGACCAAGTTTAGAACACCGTTTAACTCGTCTTATGAACACAATTTCTAAGGCCTGTATTTTACTGTGTTGTTTCTTGGTTGTTGTCTATAATTCACACCCATAGGTACAGGTACAGGAACTGCCATAACTTTGTAGAACTTTAACTCAACCATATTTTTAGAATCAAGGTACCTCGAGATACAAAGTTAAAGTTCTACAAAGTCATGGCAGTCCCTGTACTGTCCTATAGGTGTGAATTATGGACAATAACCAAGAAAAAAGACAATAAAATATAGGCTTCGGAAATGGCGTTCTTAGGACGAGTTAAAAGGTATTCTAAACTTGACCGTATAAGGAAAGAGCCCATAAGAGAAGAGTTACAAGTTTCTAACTTGAATGAAAAATTAAAAGATTACAAACAGCTGTGGAAAGAACACTTAGAAAGAATGATAGATTCAAAACTAGCCAAACAAGTCTGGGAATACAAACCTATAGGACACAGGAAGAGATGGCTGGAGGATTTTTGAAGGCGGAACAGGCAGCACATAGCCTATGCGATGATGTGAAGATGATGATTTGGGTAGGTTACCTCTGAACCACCAATCTTGTAACTGTTTCATGATGTTGCATCTCTACGTTTTAACGAATGCTTTCTCAAAATCGAAGAATACTGCAACCACGTTTTTCTTCTATGAAGCTGGTTGTACTGCATCTGGCCAGATAAAGCAGTTGATCAATAGTAGAATAGCCTCTACGGTACCCACATTGGTATGCGGTCAGAAGGCTGTATTTTTGAAGAGACCAGGTGAGCCGGCTGTTTACTATCCTCTCCAATAACTTTCCTAGACAGAACGTCAACGATACGGTAGTTTTCCGCTTTGAGGGGTTCCTTTTTCGGTCTTCAGAAGCAGGATGACTATCGCGTTTCTCCTTCGGTTTGGGTACTCCTCTTGCGTCCATATGGTGTTGTAGAGTCCCAGTAGTGTAGGTCATAGCTACAACCGGCAGTTGACGTATAATAATGTAAGGACTATCGTCCGGTCCCGCCGCATTGTCGCCGGCAGCGTGGACAGCGGACTTTAATTCCCTTATCATGAAACGTACGTTGTAGGTTCTGTATCCTTCAGTTTTGAAGTCAAGGTCATGTTCGACTACAGTTTTTCATGTGAGGAAATCGAGAGGATAACTTTCTGTACTACTGACCTCGGCATTTCACGTAGCCAAGGGGTCAGCAATTTTATCGGGGTTGCAAATCAATTCACCATCGTGCTCTATGCAAGTGATAGGTTTAAACACTGAGTACCAGCGATTGTTCTGATCTTCCGTACTTCTAACACTGGGATCGACCTTATTACGGTCGATACGTATCTTCTCCCAGCTTGATCGATTTGCAGCTGTCGGAAAGATGCCCACCAGTGTGTTGAAAAGAATGGAGACTGTGTTGTAGTCTATATAGAAAAATGACACTATTTAAGTCACTACTCTTACGTTCTTTTTGAATAAATAATAAGTTATAATTTAAATTAGTTCACATCTCGTATTTAAAAATTTCAGCACATAGTTTCGGATGTGTATTACAAGAAGTCATTAATACTTTCGACAAAATTCGAGCACTTAAAACCTTGGCTGCACTCATCACTCCCAGCTGCGTTCATGAGACCGAAAGGATCGAAAGAGCGGCAACAACTTTCCAGTAGTCAGGATGATCAGTTGAAAAACAAGTAGACACATTTATTTTGAACATTTTTATTAGAATTATTGTAATTTATATTTAACAGAACTTCATAAATAATGTTCAGTCTATAAAAGCAATACAAGTAGTTTATCGTCTGTTATTTTATTTACAGATATGTACACACGTTACATTAGAATCAATGGAGTATTTATAAGACATGAATCAAATCACGTTATGTTATATCACAATTATTCGAATTATTTATATTTAACTCTGTCAATTAATTTATACATGCCTTATCAAATTCAAATCAATAAACGTTCACACTGTAATTGTGTTTTCTGAAAATTTCCATTGCTCCTGCAGATCAAGGAAAGAGTAAATCCAGACATGTACTGTGACACTTCGATGCCCGCGGCTATCAAGACGTTCGCTGCAACTCAAATCCTTGTATTTCCCAGTCTTTCTCTCATATAAGTCTTATCAGTGATGAAAGTTGTTCCCGTTTGTGGTGTCTTCTGTCACAGAAATAAAAACGCAAAACTCTGTCGTAGCCTGAGCCGTCAATCTTCAGCAAGATTGTCACCAGCAGTAGTGCCGTGTTACATGTTACCGCCATAGGATCGATGACTTTTGCAGGCTGGGCTGTGGCCTGCTGCTGGCCGTGGGTTCATTACTTTGTCTGTAAAAATTGTATCTCGGACTCGGTTGCGACAATATGTTATGAATTTTTATTTGTTTCATCGTATACAGTGGTGTCAGTTACTCAAGTATTTAACGGTTTCAATGTCTATTGTAGTAGTCAGGCTATCTTAGGTGATCGCCATGTAGAAGGCATAGAACATAAACAATAACATATGGCTGTGGCGTCTGTTGGCTGCACTGTTGTCGGACATGACACTGCTGGCCAATACCGGCGACACTCCGGCTCTGCGGTTGTTGGTGACTGAAGCGCCGCCTTCTTCCGAGCACGTCTGCAACAACACGCATTAAATGATAAGATTCATTATTATAAGAAATCGAAACAAATTGCGGAATATATGTTGATTGTGGGAGGGAGCAGGAAGAGCAGTGAAGATTGGAAACGAAGTGGTGACAAATTTACAAATGAAAAGAATATAGGCTATACATCTCTTTCTTTAGTTTACTAATATGACCTTTCTACGAGAGATTACTGTTTATTATTAAATCAAGATATTTCATTTGTTAATTTCGTTCAATCAATCACCAAGCATCTACAGTCAAATTATTTCTTACACGATAGAATAAAGAACATGAGAATTCAAACTTTTCTCTTAAACTGAAAATCAAATATTTTGTTTTTTCGCTTAAAATCATGAAATTGTAATTTAACCAACACTTTAATTCATTAGAACATTGAAGCTTTCACGATCGGAGTTATTTTCAGTAAAATTATTTTCCGGGTGTAACTGCGGCAGTCATCTTCAGTGGTCTTCTGTTCTGCTGCTCTGGCGACTAAATGACGTCGCGATTGATGCGTTGCGTTGCGATCAGGTAGTGGGGCGTCTTTGCACCCATGGCTGAATTGCAGATTCCGGGACGTGCCCGATGATTGGCAGGTGATAACAGTCCTGTTAGATAGGGGCCCAATACTGGGGAAGAACACACCAACGCGGTTAACCGCAGAGGCGCCGAACTTTTGGAACAATTTGTTTATTAACAATTTATTGCTTAGTAGCAGTACTAATAGTTCTGAGGTAGGGGAAGGAAGAGATCGCTGCAGAAGCAAAGAGAGTTTTGGCGAGCGACCGGACAAATGCGGCAAGAGAAGGAACTCGAAGGCTCCACGAATGACATCATTCCTTACGAACCAAGGAAACCCCGAGAAGGAACGGAGGGTTCTGGACTGGAATTGTTCCAGCTTACACTTGTTAGTGGTCGACAAAAGCGACCACCAGGCGGGGGTAGCATAGGTCAACACTGACCGGAGAAACAAGAGATAGATGGTTACTTTAGTGTGCAAAGCCTGTCGCGATCTCAAACCGTCGCAAAGCGTCCGGGTATGGGGTGCTATCTGATTGGCCGAGAGCTTGGCCAATCTCGTTGCTCGCCTGTGTCAACAACGGAGTTAGACGCCATAATTTTTTGTTTGTTTGGATCTGCAAAAAAGAGGACCACGGCGCAACAGTCCGGAAAATATTTTACTTAAGAAAACACGTTAATTTTTAAAAAAATGAAGCTGAAAAGAGGTGTGAATGCAGTAACTTGAGACAGATAAATTAAATATAAAATTGAACCCAGAACAGAGCCGTACTTACCGAGACGGGTACGAAGGTGACGTTAGCGTCGTCTAGACAGCGTTGTCTGTGCGGCCCCATACACGCGACGTACGAGATAGCGTGCGGAATGTAGCTCTGGTCGACGGTGCCGGTGAACAGCAGCCGTGCCAGCGGTCCCAGAGCGTACACGGGTACGTCCTCGCCGCCATGCGTCGCCCACTGGCGCGGCACCGACGAACTGTGCACCGCGTTCTTCTCTTCTTCCGAACTGTTGCTGGGCACGGACCGCGGACTGCTGTAGCCCGGTCCGTTGCCGTACAGCAGCGTAGAGTACGGCAGTCCGTCTATGTCCGACGTCTTCGTGTCCACACCTGCAACATGCAAACGTGCTGTCATATCATTCTGTTATTCATTCTGAAATACAGCATGGTATTTTTTGTTGGGGAGGTACGTATTTTTCAAGTATTTTTTTTTTTTTTTGCGTATGAGCCACTGTGGACTACGTTTGGTTCAACTGGTTCCTCCCTTCTTCTCCTCTCTCACATCTCCTTCATTCTTAATCGATGTTTCTTCCTCCTTTCGTCAGTCCAGATGCCACCTGTCCTCTTCTTGGGGTTTTCTGAAAACCTTGGGCATTTTTTAATTTCTTTTTGAGTGGCAAGCATTCTTCTATGTCTTCTTGAGTAATCTAGAGTTCTTCAGAGACACATGAGTGCAGATATATCTCTCGAACCACGAAAATACGACTTTACAAGACTTTGATAAGACATGTCCTGACATATGGATCTGAGTGTTGGACGCTGACAAAGTATGATGAAATGTCCCTGCTAAGATTTGACAGGCGAATGTTGAGAAGAATTTTTGGAGCAGTACAAGAAGGACAAAACTGGAGGCAGCGTACTAATTATGAATTAATGGATATGGACGTGGTTCATACTAGTAAACTGTGGCGACTCCGTTGGGATGATCATGTGTCAAGGATGTTAGAAGAGGAGATTCGAAGGAAGGTTCTAAGAGAGAAGATTTATGGAAGGAGAAGGACTGGCAGACCAAGACTGCGGTGGGCGGATGGAGTGGCGGCCGACGCACTGACTATGTTGGGATTGCGTGACTGGCAGTGGCAGCGCTGGATAGAGTGGTATGGCGATAATTTCGAAGGATGCCATGATCCCTTGAGGGTTATAGCGTCAGAGAAGTAAGTAGGTAAGTAAAGAGAAATGACCCATTCTTACCGCCTCTATTTATGAGTTTGAGCACTCTCCCACTGAGAGATATTTCTATTTATCGGGTTTTAAGGAGTGGTGGTTACTTAAGGGGTACAGGGAAAGGTCGCACGTGGCTTCAGAGAGGATATATCTCAGCCGCATTGCAAGTTGGAAACGTTTAGTTCAATCAGCTACAGATTTTTTTAGTCTAAAAATTTATTCCTGTCGTTATAGAACATTTTTCTCTCAAAAGGTGCAAGCAGGGGTGGCAAGAAGCGTGTGGTGCCCTATAGTGCCCCTTGGTACCCCTGACTGGTACCCCCCAATTCAAAATTCAACCTTTTATCCATTACTTACACTGATAAGTGGCGTACACAATTTTGAAAGTTAACAATTATTTTATAAACTCTCAAATTACAACAAATGTTTAGCTAAATAGTGATTACAATGAGCGCAGTATTACTTAAGTTAGAAAATACTAATCGATCATTTTTTGTTTATTTTGCCTTAACGAAGTCTTGTACAATTTCTTCTAAATCGAGCGATTCAAGTATCTCGCTTTCAGTATTCAACCTTTGCTAACGAAGAAAATCTCTAATCTCCCATAGTTGAACTCAAAATATCTTCAATGTGTTTAATACAGAAAACGATCTTTGAGATTCGCAGTCAGCTATTGGAATCGTCAAAAGGAGACGATAAGACGATTGAATTGAGAACATTTGTTTTTCACATTTATTATCTTCAAGAAGTTTTGTGGTTTAGGGCTTGATGGTGCCCCCTCTGACAGCTGAAGCCATGGTACCCGGTGATGCAGCATACCCTAGCGTTATGGATAATCCACCACTGGATGCAAGGAAACTTCTTTTATGTGAATACAGTCCCTATTTGTGAAATAGAACTTTGAATAATGATAGGCGCATGTGAGTGCAAGGGTACAATAATGATAGAGACATTGATGGGGTTATTTTTTGTGTGTGTATACAGAACTGACGAGTTATCCTGATACGTTTTATATCTATGCAAGGTTGAGTGTAGAGACATTTGACAGTCTATTAGACAAAGTTAAAGACTTAAGGCCGGAGAGAACGTCAACAAACTTTAGATAAGCGATTTTCACAAAACAGCGTCTCATTCTCACAATAAGGTAAGTTTAATAGATGTATTTAAATAAAAAAAAGAATAAAATAAAACTTGTAACTGTAAGTTTTAACTTTAATTTTATTTACGAGTTAAGTTGTGATTAAAATAATACATGTTCCACAATCATGATGTTTATTTGTCGGTAGGGTCTCAGATGGTCTTACACCTGAAAACCTTTGCTATAAGTATCTTCCATATGGACTAGGACGACAAGCACGTGGAGAGTGCCTGGAATTAAAAATAATTTGACTGTTAACCTCGCTACACATCAGCAGCATGGCTTGAACTGAGGAGGAGATGCGGCCGATACCATAACAATGCCCGTGTCGGATACTTACCTGGCGGGTCGCTCTACCCTCTGGGCAACCATCTTGCATTGCGGCCTTACCGAGTATGGAGTTGCCTCTGGGCGTGGCGAGCCCTCCAAACGTGAGCACGTGCGAGTGGTCGGAAGTCACGACGACCAGCGTGTCTGACAGCTGGACCAGCGACAGCACTGCATAGACGACCCTGTCCAATAGTAACGTCTCCTCCAGCGCTCTGTAGGGGTTGTTGTAGTGGTGCGCGTGGTCTATCCTGCCGCCTGCACACACACCCAATCACATTTGTGAAAACTGCACACACACACACACACACACACACACACACACACACACACACACACACACACACACACACACACACACACACACACACACACACACACACACACACACACACACACACACACACACACACACACCTTTTTCTCTGTCTGTAATTAACTTTGGATGTTACTTACAGGATTTGTTTATTATCAAATAATAATTACTTTTTTTGCAGGCTGATGTACTGAAACAGTCAGCTGATCGTGACGTCAGCATGTGATGCCATTATGACATCATGGGTCGGTGACGTCACGAACTTCTGACGTTCATGACGTCAAATGACCTTGACTGTTTCAATATCCATCCCAGCATATTACTACTACTGTTTATGCGTTGAATTTTTACACGTACTTACTTTCTACACATAAGAAAAATCCCCTGTGATTCTTGGAGAGTATTGCAAGAGCTTTGACCGTCATCTCCACTAGCGAAGGGTCCCCAGTAAGGCTTGTATCCCTGTCGGCCTCGAAGTCCATGTGTGAGTAAGCAAACAGACCTGTCGAAACACATACAGAGACACAGACACACATTAATATTAACACCTTTTTGGCCGAACAACAGCGGCAGCAGCGACAACAATAATAATAATAATAATCAATGCTCATTATCGGCACTACCGCCATTACCACTTCCACAACTTCCTCCATCATCAACATCACCATCGTCTACTAACATCAACATTATTATCTATTAAGAATTCATAATAGGCCTATTTGGCTGTCGGTAGATAAAATTTCCATAATATTGTGCCACAGACCATTTCTTAAGGTCACAGGCATTTCGACTCCATTTGTGAGAGTACGTCAATCGACTGAGACTTTAACGATAGGCCGTACAAAGCTCTGCCGGCAGGACGTAATGTCCCCTTTATTTGAGGACGACATTTGGCGTGCGACAGAAAGCCTCACATCCTGTAAGCAGGACCGTAAATATTTCCATTGTTAAGAGCAGAAAACATTGAATTAGCACATATGTAAGTACTTAGGTTGGTACGACTTTCTGTTCAGTAAGAAAGGGTGATGGCGTCTTTGTTTTTGCGACTTTTGTTTTACTTTATTTTGATTTTTGATCCAGGAAACGGAATCTTTCTTTGGTTGTCGACTGCATATGTTTGTGAAAAAAAGTTTTAAGAGGGATAAATTTTGTTTTATTTTAGAATATAATAAAACATTTTGAATATGGGTTTTTAATGCAATTTAATTTCTTATTGATACATGTTAAAAAAATATACATGATTAGAAAAAAAATTTAGGCCTATATCGTCGTGTTGTTCTCGACGGTCTGTTAAGGAATTATTACGGATTTATCTGTAGCAAGGAAAGAAAAATGAAAAATAAAAAATTAAAATTAAAAGTGAAAGACGACTTAGCTCTTAAATATTCTAGTAGCGTTGGGGTCAGAAAAGAACAAGAGTACAGGAAAGATTAAAGAAAAGGATCTCATCCAAGACAAGCTGAAGCAAAGTGATAATTCACTAGGACACACCGGGTTTGCCAAACTCGTATCCACAAGGCGTGGATACCCTGATAGATAAAATCTGTCATAAGGCGAAATTTGTTATAAGACTTTGTACAAAAGTCCTTCAGGAAGGTCCTTCCAGCAAGGCAACTGGCTGCACGCTCTATTATTAAGGCATGGGGCCACAGTTCGGTAGGCTGGAAATATTATCTGCCAGCGAGACCGGTTTAACTGTAACCCAGTTAGTAACCAGTTTAGTTGGAAATAAGTACGGTACAGTATTTACTAGTGTACCCAATAGATGGTCTGTAGTGGACACGTCTACGGACTCCAGCTGTGACCTGTTCCAAACGTATTCGGCTCGCAGACCGCGCTTCTTCTTGTCCCGCAGCCAGTCGTCAACCAGGTTACGTCCGTCCAGACGCCGTCCTTCCTCCGTCGTCTGTTCCGGATCTCTGGCCACTTTGGGCAACCAGTGTCTGCGACCGCCGCCGAGTATCACCTGTCACAACACACAACGGGATAAGTAGTGGGTGAACATGCGAATCATCTCGAGAAAAGAGAAAGACAGGTGAATAGGAATATAAATGAATGGTGTAACGAAGTATCTGTACGTGTTCGTGATGTTTAAGCCCCACGTTGGGCGCCAATCTGTAACGAAGAGACTGGTGTGTCTCTGTATAATGTGTGTACCAAGTGTTGTATGTGTTAGTGTTAGTGCGTTCGTCTCGCACCTTGTCGTTACATCAATGGTTGCCGCTAACGAAGTCCGTAGCGATGTCACAATTATCAGTACAACCGAGTGGAAACCTTACCTGTAATTCAATAGGGGTTTGTGAATTCCGGGTGGCGCCAAATTGTTTGTTGAAAACAATTAAATTTATGAAACAATGTGTTAAAAAGGTGTTTTCAGCGATGAAGGCCGGGGCATTCAAATCGGTTCCCGCCTTTGTACAGCTTGCTGTATCGAACAGGTAGCGAAAGCGCTAGTCGTCTATTCTGTAAGTTCGCTAACACACACATATATCATACAATTTCCTATGAAATAAAACAATGGTTACACTCTGTATTGTTTCTTTAATGGTTATTTGGTAATTATGCAATTTGACAATAATATTATTATTTGGTATTTAATAAACTTGCTCCGACCTTAGTTATGAAACGCTTTCTCTCAATTTGACGAATCGACATTGAAACGAGCTATTCTATGCAGTAATGACTGCGGTTTATAGTTTACAATTATACTCGTTCAAAATCTGGAGTCCTTTTGATTACAAGGAAAATATTAAATATGATTACAATAAAAAAGTACACTACCGTACATTATTCGAACTTAAATAATATAAAGTGAGGCTACAATTTGTTCTGCAATGTAGTAGTATGTGTTTCAAAAGTTCGCAATCTAGTGCGAGGTTATTTTTTAGTTAACAAGTTTTTCTATGTAAGTTTATTTTATTTAATCCTTGAAAGAAATTATTTTCAATTCATAGTGAGAGTTTGTATAGATTTGAGAAATATTTAAAGTGCTTTTGTTCCTGGAATTTGGGTATTTAAATGATAATTATCAGTTCAGAAGGTTTGTGATAGATCGAGGTTTGAAATGGAAAATTCATCAATTTTGAGTGATTTAGGCTGCTGGCGTCCTTTTCAGATTAGTCTTGGGAATTTCTTCTTTTAATTTTCATTTAAATGGTTCCTGGACATCAGTTAAATGTTATTACTCTTCATCTCCTTCTCACTTGTATATGTTTTTGACTTTTGACTAGTTTTTTAACATTTTAAAATAAAATTTATGCCATACAAAATTTTGCGTTCCTGCTATATCAGCGTCACTATACGAGTAATGAGAATTAACGGAAAATTAGTAACCAACGGCCCGTTTCTATGGTTACTTAATACCTTTGATTGGCTCAGGCATGGTTTATTACCATTGTTATCATATTTGAATTTTTATTCAAAATTACTGTATATTTTCTGATTGATTTTATTCTTCTGTCTTCCTTCCTGAGTATTAAATATTATCACTACTGTTTGTCTTTCCTTTCAAGGATTAAATTAATACCTCATAAGGTTGTGTTCTATTAGATATTAACTTTTGTACAATTATGTTAACATTTGTTAATTACATATTTCTTTTAATTTATGTTCTTATTGTAACATTTTTCTTTTAAAATGATTTACACATTATTCTTGGCTAGTTACTCGCCTTAGATTCGTTAATTTCCTGGTGGATTTTATACAATTTGTAATTATTTGTTTTGACAGTTAGGCATTTCAGAGGCACTAGTAGCCATTGATCATATTTACTGAATTTATACAAATGATTTCTCATTTTATTCTAATGTGTTTTGTTTTGTTATTATCCCATTTGTATGGTTCTGTTATTTTCTACATTAACTGATTTTCTAGTGTAATTAGATGTGTATTGTCTTAACTTCTTAATTATCTATTTTGCCTTTGTTAACAATATGGCTACCACTCCCTATTCTTAATCAATTAAAACTATAACATCTAGGCGTATGCTCTGTACAATTTCTTCAGTCATATCCTATTCATAAATATAATTACACAATTATTAAACAATTATTAAGTAAAGTTTGTTTACAACTCATTTCATTAATTACTATTTTTTAGGTGTTAAGCAATATCACACCTTTTGAATTTACTTAATTGATTTTCCCTTATAATCTGGGGTGTTTATTTATTACATTATTAACTTCTTATTTCCTAATTAATCTGTACCTTCAATCCATGTTAACACTAGCTGTTTATCTTTTCATGGGATTCTCCCTTTTAATTACAATCGTTTACAATTAAACTTAATTTTCTTAAAATCCTTCCTTAATTAACAATGTCATCATCACATTCCAGTGTTCATTTCATATTACTAATTGTTTACATTTACTATCATCATTAACCATATATTTTTAATTATTAATTTGGTTCACTTTTAATCACATAGTGTTTCCTCATCAATCTTCAGTGTTTATTCCACATTATGAAGTGCTTACATCTAATTCTATCATTAAAACCTTATTCTTAATTATTATTTGTTTCACCATTAATCAATTATTGTTTATTATTGATTATTAAGCGTTTTATTACCATAAATATGGTTTCTAACTATTTTGGGGTTTTACACCTTCACTATTGCACTCCTTAACTGTTTACATTAAGTGTTCCTTAGTGGGTAATCCCTATAATTACTTCTCTTTGTCACTTTCTCACTTTCTCACTATTTCTTTCTTTACAAATATTATACATAGTATTACTAAGGTTATATTTCTATAGAGTTTTATTACATCTAACTCTAATTCTTGGGTTAGTGTACTTTTCTTTTTATTATATTACTTTACCGGGTTTTAGTTAAATCAGTTACATTAATTATTTAATTGATAATAATATTTATTTCTGATATTGGATAATCATTGGCTTTATTCCCAATATTATACTTGAGTGTACCATTTCTCCCTTACATATTTTATATTATTGGTTTGTTTCTTATCCCTTGGTTTCACTTTATTTCCTTTATACTTGATTAGTTTCTTTTTCATTTTTCTTCTTCTTCTCCTTTATTTTCCATTGGCTTCATTTTAATTTGGTTCTCCCCTTCTGGGCTTTATTCTTATTTGGTTTCGGTTTTTTCCCTTCTCGTTTGTTTTCCTGTTTGTTTGGTCAATCACTTGGGTTAGGTCATGTCGTCGTTTGTCGTGTTATTGTCATTTTATTTTCGTTAGTTTAAACATTTTATTATTCAAGTTATTTTTCATATTGTCTATTCATCTTTTTTCTCACTGGTATTGGGGTGGCTTATTTGTGTTGAAACAATGGATATATAGACGGTTGAATGGATGGGTAATAAAATGGAAGCAGCATGTCGAGAGAATGGAAGATATGAGACTACCTAAACAGGTAGCAAGGTACAGACCTCAAGGAAGACGATATGTAGGTAGACCAAGGAAGGATGGCTTCAGTGAAGGCGGAACAGACTGTAAGACTATACCTTGACGTAGAGAAGAGGAGAAGAAGAAGATGGATGGGAATCTAGACAAACAGATGCTATATTATTACGACGGTCTTATGGATGTTCGTATTGTACAGTGGAAACAAAATACAGACACCAATGAAATCACTAATTACCAGCTTTAATGAGTCACAATTAACAATTTGAAATCAACAAGGTACTCTCATACAGTAATTCTAGTTAAATTAGTACACTCGCAATAATAATGTCAACTATTGGAGTTCCGCACTAGTTATAATACAATAATCACCTTCCACTAATCAGCAATAATCAGTTGATTCGCACTACAACAATCAGCTGTCTCGCCATCTGTAACTAACTTCTAAGCCGGCCGCTGTTACGTATATAGGTTTCGCAGACATTCCATAATAATTGTCTATTCTTTTGGCGGCGTGCCAGCATAATTTGCATAGTTACAACTGCTCGAACAGTCTGGAAGCTACTTGACTGCATGACCTTGAGAGAGACACTGCACCTGCTCGGTTAGCCGAGAAACGTGTACAACTTTTACATATCTCCAACTGACGACTTTTCGAGAGCGTTACGTAATTGTTGTAGCGATATGTACTTGAACAAGCGAAGCGAGTTTTAACTCGACCGTTTGGCATCTGTCTGTCTGTCTATCTGTCTGTGTGTGCGTGTGTGTGTGGGAGGGGGGTATGTCTCACTATAACTTTTGAGCACATCAATTGATTTTTATAAAATTTTAGAATGCGTGTCCATTCTTTCACCCCATAAAACCCTATTGATTTTTAGATTAACGTAAAGGTGCATGAACGTAAGGGGTAAAAATTTCCAAAAAACTGCAGAAATCCATGCGGTATATTAAATTAAAGAGAATTTTTAAACGAAAATCTCAATATAGTGTTCACTCTTGGTAATTTCAAATTTAACACTTTCAGCGCCATGTGTATTTGATGCACACTTGTGTTTTACCAGTGGACTATGTGTATCAGTCTGATACACACTGGATTTGTCGTCACGGACCATGGGTATCAATTTGACACACACGAAGTAGTCAAGTTTCAAGCACTGTGTATAACATTTATTCACAGTTATTATTGATATAAATACATATAGACCTATCGTTCAGGCTTGGGTTGAGGTAAAACACCTTATATTTGGTGCTAAAAATATTTTTTAACTTATATTATCTAATTTTAATTCATTTTGAAGCAGTTTCAGCAACAAAATGTATTGGCCCGCTGGTAAAACTGTTCCGGAAAGTGGCTGGTCCACTACAAAAGTTAACAAAATTTGGCCTGCCGCTGAAAGTGTTAAGAACTTCAGAGCCATAAAAAGCAATAAAGAATCAAATCTTATGTGCTATAATTTAGGATGATACTAACGTTAATGTTGTTGCCCGGTTCGTCCTCGACCAGTTGTCTGGTGATGTCCTTGCAGGACTTCCTGGCGGCCGGAGGCACCTTGGCGTCGTCCTCCCAGTATCTGCTGGCGGCGTAAGCGTAGAGCGCGGCCGGGGTCGCGTGGCTCACCCTCGTGTTACTCACTATGCCTGTCGCTTTGCCTGCAAGTAAACATTGCCTACTGTACACTCAACAACATTAGTGCTAACTAGTCTTATATTACAGACAGTATAGCGTTCATTGACCTGATTCAATATTCCATTAAGGAATCGATAGCACAGGGGCGAACCTAGGGGAGGAGATATGGGGGATATATCCCCCCCCCGAAATCCGAAAAAATCTAAAAAATGTTGGAGCAAAAAATTTATAACTGGTTATGTTTTTTGAATTGTAATTAATTGACTTTCAAGTTTTGTCAATTTAAAGAAAAATACTATTTGGATCAATGACAAGTTTAACTACAATAATAGGCCCTTATACTTGAAAGAGAGTAGGATACGGTATGTTTTTCCCGCTGGTTACGATAAATAGGGACATATCTTTTTATATTTTAACTTAATGTTACATGTTGATAAGTTCAATCACAAAGCACATAATGTGAATTAGTTTTAATTTCTTAACATTATTTTTCATAATGGACAAAGGTTGTAACAGACTCTACCTAGCAGTAAGAAACAAAATATTGTAAAATTAAACATACGTTCATTTAAAATTGTTCGTGTTCTTGCACGTGTTAACCATACAACACACACACATACACATAAAAATTTACTTTCTTAATTTTAACGTTCTAATTAAAGTATTTATATTCCACAGAAAGGTATTATTAGGCTTCCAAGTCAAACTGTATGTTATTAATTGATTTTTATGGAATTAGTGAATTACAGCTATTATTTACCCATTAGTTTCAATTTGTTGGTACGATTTTCATTATAATATGAGAAAAAAATACTCTAAGAAAACGATATGTGGTTGAAACCCCCCCCCCCCGAAATGAAATCCTAGGTTCGCCCCTGCGATAGCATACTATGTGAGGTCATCTTGTGATCATCCAATAGAGTGAAAATGACCTCCAAAGGTCGTTGTTTTATCTGACTAACATTTTAACTGATTAGAATCAAACCATTTCCTTATCCAAAACAAAAGTTATGGCTTTTTCTGGGGCAAATCATATTAGAACAACGATTGTCATACAGGAATCGCCAATAGAACAGGTGCCAGATTTCAAGTATCTAGGATGCAGCATCACGTACCAAGATGATAAGGAGGTTAAAAGCAAAATTAGTCTCTTCCAGTCGCTTTGTGGCTGTATCGTTAAACACTTATAGAAGAAAACAAGGAAAGAGACGCAATTGAAATATTATAATGTAATGGCCATGCTTCACCTACTGTATGGTAGTGAGACTTGGATTAGAAAGGCCAAAGATATATCTGGAATACAAGGAACGGAAATGAGGTTGGTGAGGCTGTAAAAAGTTGTACCAGGAGAGATCTTATCAGAAATGACCATATTACAATGGAGCTAGCCACAGATGAAAGCTTAAATGAGAAAATCTCCCGGTACAAAACGGAGTGGCGGTTACACGTAGAGAGAATGGATCCAACTAGACTTTCAAGACGAGACCTTGACTATCGTCCAAAGGACATAAAAAATAGTGACGGAGGCATTAACTTTAAAAAGTCATGTGGAACTGGTCGCAGCTTTGATACGAGTACACTGTTTTGTTTAGTCGTTTCCTAACTGCGACCAGAGAGAACTTAATATTGCACGAATTTTGATAACAACGGATTTATCACCAAGCATTATTCAGTACTGTACAGAGCTTACAATACGTAGGCCTATATTATAAAGCTTACCGGAAGCTTACAAAGCTTCTCTACACAATATGTATATATATTCTATAAGTGGCAAATGTTAATTCTAAATTCACCCTGTAACGTTCAAATTGCGTTAAACGTTTAAGAAACAAAGTAATGGCTTTCCAATGAGTCCAGTCTGTCTAATATAAACAAAGTAATGGCTTTCCAATGAGTCCAGTCTGTCTAATATAAACAAAGTAATGGCTTTCCAATGAGTCCAGTCTGTCTAATATAAAAATTATCGCAATTATATAATTTAAATTTTATATTGCAATAGTTTTTATATTAGACTAACTGGCAGGATAGACACAGGGAATCCTTGGCTTTAACTATCTCGTGTGTTTTTAAAATGCACAAAATCAAACATCGTGTTGTGATGAATTCTCTGTTAAAAACGTTTTAGCGCCAATGGAAAAATCAAAACGAAATTGTAAATGTATTAGGAGATGCTGGGCCTTCAGAAACAACGGTAAGTGGGGCACACTCGAGTTTAAACGTTGTCGTACAAGCACTGAAGACGACCCCAGCAGTGGACGTCCATAAAGTACAACAAAAAATGACATTATTGAAAAAATTTCATAGGGCGTTGGAAGACCGCAGATTGAGGAGTGGATGACGTTGCTGAAATCATAGGCATCTCATATGAGCGTGAGCATCATACTTTAACTCAAGAACTTGGTGCGAAAAAAGCGTTGTGAAAGATGGCTGCCACATCTGGAGTTGTTGCATTTTTTGGGCGTCCAGTGCGGGGGGGGGGTCATCTTCGTGCTCGTACGACCACTTTTAAACTCAAGTGCCTATTTAGAAGACGTTGGTTTTGAAGTTGTAACATCTCCTGGCAATTTCACAATCTCGTTCTGAATTTCCGTTGGCGCTAAACAATTTTTAACAAAGAATCACACCACGATGTTTGATTTTGTCCGTTTTTCAAAACATGCATGACACGTCAATTTTAAACAGCTTCTAAACAATGAATAAATTGACAGATAGATTTGGAAATTAACAGGAGTTCACGTAAAATACAAATCTTGAAGCACACGAAAATTTTTAGTTTTACCGCTAAGCTACAGATGGCGCTCTGCGAACGTTTCAACGAACCCTCGTACATTCACTTATTACTGTGGATATTGCAGTTGAATGTAATTCGTGACATGTTTTCCGGCATATTAGGCCGGGCGAACCCGATGACTGCCTGTTGCCTACTTGTTACCATTATTAGCAATTTCGCGCTTTGGAGGATTGGGGTCTCTTTTGATTTTTACTTTGATGTAATTTTTATTTTTGATTTTTATTTTGATTTTTGATGGAATGATGTAATTTTTATTGGACTCCTGATGTCAAAGAGCCCTGCAACAGCGGAGTGGGAGAGTCTTCAGAAATCTTTCGATTGGGAGGCAGTAATTGCCCGCCCACAACGGGCAGAGCGCCTCAAACTGAACCAGGAAAAGTCTCCGGAGGCTGTCGGTTGGCAATGTCGAGTCACGAGAGAAAGCAGAAAAGGAGGGAACTCTCAAAAAAGGCGGCACAAGGAACACCTAAAGCAAACGCAACCCCCTTTCGACTATCGCCGTGCTCCGGCACGGACAAGGTGTAGGTGGGAGGGATGGGATGGCGAAACCTCTTAAGGTCATCGAGAATGATCAGAAGATGTCTTACGGAGGCTCGTCGAGCAGCGTTCGAGGGTGTTTGAGGCGTCTAGGTGACGGGTCTACGTCCGTGTTGAGACGACGAGGTGGGGGTGAGTAGAGACAGAGGCTTGAGTGAATACTTTGAGGGCTAGGGACCGAACGAATTCGGTAAGAGAACGAACCTTCAGCCGTCGCGTGATAGCATCATTTCTATCAATAATATTAGCGGGTTGTAATATACCTTGTTCCCGTGCCACTGAAGATGGTCGCCGTGGGCGCGGGCAAAACGTTGGCGTTAATATTCGACCACGGCCTAACAGCCTGGAAAACGTGTTTGATCGCGATGACATGTCCGGATGTGAGAGTTTGTACTCGATTTAATTAAATTGCTCACAACGGACACAATCTTTTAACGACGATATACGTAAATGATATCTTCACGACAATAGCCAAAAAACTACAGTTAGGGAACTCAGCTAAACTACAAATAATAAGGTAAGCCTTTACACGGTATTTGCATCTATTTAAATATGCAGTGAACAAACTGGAAGTTATTTTTTGCATAATTAATTATTGTTTGGCACAAACTCGTTTAAAAATACAGGTTCCGCCAGTGAAGCGGGAAATTTTGAAAGTCCAATAGTTCATTTTCTGCTCACGAGAGGGCGTGGAGGTTTTCGATTGTTGTTTTACATTTAATGCCATTTGTTAAACATGGAGCAGTGGTCCGGTGCACAGCGTGCTTTCTGCGTAAAATCGTTTTATAAGAAAGGTGACTGTGTGACTTCTGTACAACGATTGTTTCGTAATCATTTCAATATTCCACGACATGGAAGAGTGCCGTCCGCTCATGCAATTATGTCATGGGTGGAAAAGTTTGAAGAAACTGGTTCCACATTAAACTTAAAGCATAGAGGAGCAACAAGGTCTGTAGGAACAGAGGAAAACATTGAAAGAGTTCGAGTAGTATTGACGCGTAGTCCACAACGTTCTGCAATGAAACATGCATACGCACTAAACATTAGTGACACATCATTACGACGAATTTTGCATAAAGACTTATCTTTTCATCCTTACAAAATTCAAGTAATCCAGGAGTTGAAAGATGGCGATATACTGGCTCGCAGGATTTTCAGCAAAGAAATATTGCGACGTGTAAGTGATAATGAAAACTTTATTCACCGCATGTTTATGTCAGATGAAGCACAATTTCATTTGAATGGATATATAAACAAACAAAATAGTCGATATTGGAATGATGAAAACCCAGGTGAGTTGCATGAAAAGCCATTACATAGTCCGAAAGTTACGGTGTGGTGTGCAGTTTCATCATCTGTCATTATTGGGCCATATTTTTTCCAAGACGATAGAGGAAACACCACAACTGTCAATGCAGACCGCTACACACACATGGTCAGAACATTTTTGATGCAACAGCTCCCTAGGTTTCCGGAAATTAATTTTTTCCAGCAGGATGGGGCCACAAGTCATACTGCTCGTGTGTCCATGGCTGCTTTAAGAGAACTCTTCCCGGACGGACTCATATCCAGATATGGCGACATCTCTTGGCCTGCAAGATCCCCAGGTTTGTCCGCATGCGACTTTTTTTTGGGGATTTCTGAAGAGCAGGGTGTACATTGATAGACCGCACACCATACCGGAATTAAAAACGAATATCAGACAAGAAATTGCACGGATTCAACCTGACCTGCTTCGTCGAGTGATGGAAAATTTTCGGTCAAGATTAGAAGAATGTTTACACAGAAATGGCTCTCACTTGAGTGGCGTTATTTTTAAAAAGTAAAATAATGGCATACTTTACTCAACTCAAATCTGTAAAAAAATTCTGATAATAAAGGTTTCATGAAAAAATTGGGTACTTTTAATTTTCCCGCTTCACTGGCGGACCCTGTATAAACACGGAGAAGGACACGGTAATGTCTGTAGCATTTCGCCTAGTTTCAAACCTACGACTCGCCACTGCCATTCTAATCACATTTACATAAGTATCAGTCAGTCAGATTGATTTTATTCGAATATATCAAGTTGGCCGTGACCAAAGTACAGACATTAGGCGTGCCACAGTGTGTAGCGGTACGCACTTTGCCATTTCTGTAGTAGGTCTACACAAGTCTCAAAGTGACTGTCTCGAGCTTATTTGTTATTTTGTATTTTTTATTATTTGAAAGAATCAATATTATGAAGTATCTTTTTGTTTTACGAACTTGGTGATGGGACTGTGTAGTCACAGGATGTGTAGTACAAAAATATAAGAGGTCGCAAGAAGGTCTGCTGTGGACTCGTTCGCATAAGGCAAGAATAATCGATTAGTTATCGGATGTCTCAACAAATATCTGTCAGTCGAGGTGGTACACAAGAGTGCAGTATATCACCTACTCTTTTCAAGATTTGCATTGACGATCTGGTAAAGAAATGGAAACATCTAGTGAACCCTGGTATTAAGTTATCACGAGACAGGTATCTGAATTTGCTGTTGTTTGCTAACGACATGGTTGTAATTGAAAATATGGAATCTGATTTGCAAAAATCTGTTTTTAAACTTCATCAGATTTGTAGACAACACAATATGAAAATCTCCACTAAAAACACAACGGTAGTGGCATTTAGAGGCAAGGAGGCAATAAGAACAAAAATAATGATTAATGATAGAATTCTAGAACAGGTGAACCACTTTAATTATTTGGGAAATGATATTGGCAATGATAGGAATTATGATATTAACGTAAAGTTAGGTAAGTTCCAGACGATCTGTGGGACAATCAACCGTATCTTTAGAAACTAGGTACGTCGATATACAAAATTAAAGTTCTACAAATTTGTAGCAGTCCCTGTACTATCCTATAGGTGTGTTTATGTGACAACAAGCAAGAAACAAGACAGTAAAATACAGGCCTCGGACATGGTGTTCTTAAGAGTAGTTAAAAGTGTTCTAAACTTGACCGTATAAGGAGTGAGCCCATAAGAGAAGAGTTACAAGTTTTTAACTTGAATGAAAAATTAAAAGATTACAAATAACGGTGGAAAGAACACTTAGAAGGAATGTCAGATTCCAGACTGGCCAAACAAGTCTGGAAATTCAAACCAACGTATGTATGTAGGTAGACCCAGGAAGAGATGGCTGGAGGATTGAAGGCGGAACAGGCAGCCCCTTGTTGTGAAGATGATGATTAGTCATACGAATTGGAGACAGTAACAGTACATATCGACTTTTATGAAGAAAGCCATACTTTGGTAGGAGATAATACGTTTAGAAGGCATCAGGTTACAAATTTTAAATTTCCTACACGTGACAACGTTGGGACGTGACTGGGACATTGCTGAGAAGCTCAAAAATTCTACAGATGTCTGTGGTAGTAGACTGTAGAAGGAAAACTTAAACGAAAAGGTGAAAATCATGGTAGCGCCAGCTCTCACTATTGAGTAATGTCCTAATTTCGCAATTCTGCTAATGGATTTTTTTGTTATAGCCTAAGTATTTGCTATTTACGGTATGCAATTTCCATCTTTCGTGATTTTTTATTTACACTTTCATTTTCTGTTGTTGCTGGTGTTAAAATTTCCCCTGGGTATTTAAAATTTTAAACTTTATTTATTCTGCCGTTTTCGAAATAAATCCGATTTTGCATTGTTTAATATTACACATATATTGTTTTATCAAAAACCTACTTTGTTTATTTTGTTTAAATGAAAAATAATATTTCTATATCGAAAACTATATAATTTATTGGACGAAATAAAACTTTTAGCACAGTTGTTTCACCTCCCCCTAAATAAAATTACTTTGAACCCAGTTTGAATACATCAGTGCTGCCGTTCTTCTTCTTTTAAACACCTCTTTGACCTCCATTTCGGCTTCCGAAATGGCGTCAACTAGTGGCCTTGCCTGAGCCATTAAATTCCCTTTTGGGAGCTTGCGGATCTGTTCCTTCCAATACCCCACTCCCCCACGGTAGTGAATGTGATAGTGGCAGTGGCAGTGAGCGTGATACTGCAAAAGTGAAGGAAAGTGATGGGTCTGGAGATGACCAGTTTTCTCTAGTGTGTGGCAAGCACTAAATTAAAAACAACTTTTTATACTTAAATTCAATAAAAATTGTGAACCTCTTTGTGGGATACGTGGTACACAACACCAACAACATATAAAAATCGTGAACCTCTTTGTGAGATACACGGCACACAACAGGTACCAACAACATATAAAAATCGTGAACCTCTTTGTGGGATACACGGCACACAACAGGTACCAACAACATATAAAAATCGTGAACCTCTTTGTGGGATACATGGTACACAACAGGTACCAACAACATATAAAAATCGTGAACCTCTTTGTGGGATACACGGTACACAACATGTACCAACAACATATAAAAATCGTGAACCTCTTTGTGGGATATACGGTACACAACATGTACCAACAACATATAACAATCGTGAACCTCTTTGTTATGAATCAACACCAATCATAGGTTATGTTATAAAGATCGTGGGTCCAGTCCCACGTTCCAGTCTGTTTCTGTTTAAAGCGATTGACAGATATTGCGTACGGTACCTTCCTGTTGGGCCCACGCAATCAGACAGTCCACTCTGGACGAGAAGGACGCGAAACAGTCCTCAAACTTGCCGCCGGCGTCCAGACCGAGCGTCTCGAAGTTGGCTTTGACGCCGCACATGAGCGCCGTGGCGCACGCCGACGACTCGCCCACCTGAGCGTCCAGGTTGTACGTCTGTAAAGAGAGAAACTGAATTACCGACATCTGCTGCAATGGAATTTGGCATACAATTTAAAGTACCGTATAGGATAAACTGTTAGTGTCGTTGTTGCCCAAGTGATAAGGATATGGTTAGTAATAGGAAGAAAATAATACCAGAGTGGATACTGATTGCACAGTGATGACGGATAGGAGGGAAGCACTGGAGTTTGATGATATTAAAGTTGAAATCGTCTGCAGTTAGAGTGATCGCAATTGATAATGAATATTACAATTTCATAAAACCTTTCATAACTTATTGACTCAGAATCACTACGGCTGACTAAACTGACGGCTGACACTGGTGCATACCTTGGCGAGGGCGACGGCCGGGAACTTGTCCCAGGCGAGTTGAGCGTCCTCGCCGTTGTGACCGTCGCGCTGTCCCTTGAATATGCGCGCCGCGGTGGAAGTGGCGACGCCCAGACCGTCTCCGACCAACAGCACCACGTTCCTCGCCCGCAGGTCGCTGGTCGACGTGACGCCCTTCAGACGGACGCGCAACGCCTTGGCCGCCTCCTCGTACCAGTATTCGCGGCCTGCAAACAACACAATCCAAATATGTATACACTGTAAAGGGTGACAATTAAATTTCTAAAATATTTTCTAAACAGGTGAGCCAATTTAATTATTTGGGAAATGATATTGGTTATGATAAGAGTTACGATCTTACTCCGAGGCTGCCTTGGGTACTAAAGTATTTTAAAGTGTTACATGCTAGACCAAAACCATAGCTTTTAAAGGTAATCAACAGCATTTTTAGAACAAGTGAGCCGTTTAAAATATCTCGGCTGTGCAGTAAGCTATGAATCTGAATATGATGTAAGAGAGAAGATAAATAAATTTAGGAATATTTGTGGTACGACTCATAGAAATCTTAGAAATAAAACTAGACACAGCACAAGGATTAAATTTTATAAGACAACTGCAATACTCACATTGATTTATGCGAGTGACGCGTGAGTAATGACAAAAAGAGAATGCGGCAAAATTCAGAGTGCTGATCTTCGAAATACTTTAAATTATACATTGCTAGATAGAATAATTAATGAGGATATCAGAGCAGAACTCGAAGTAAAGGACATAAATGAAATTATTTCAGATTACAGAAGAGAATGGTGGGGTCATCTGCAAAGGATGAGAGAGGCACCAAAAACGGCACTGAACTATAAAGCCACTGGTAGAAGAGACGTGGGTCGTCCGAGGATGAGATGGGTGCCGGAACAAGTTTATATATCCTAATCCTGGAAGAGAAGGAGAAGAAGAAGGAGAAGAAGAAGAAGAAGGAATTATGATATCGATGTTAAGTTAGGTAAGTTCTGTACGATCTATGGGACAATCAACCCTATTTTTAGAAAGCCCGGCTCTACTACGAAATCAACTCCGATAGCTGTCAGCCTCCACGTCGGGTTAGCCTATGGAAATTAGTACTTGCGGACACATTCTGGAGTATTAGTAAGCGGATTAAGCGTAGCGCTGGCGACTGCCTTCTTTGTAAGCAGAATGTCTCACGTAACCTACCTAGCACTCAAACTACTTATTGTGTACACAAGAAGCCATTATTATTATTAAAGAAAAGCTAAACAAGAGACGTGTATCAAATTCTATAAGACAATGGCAGTACTAGCACTGCTGTATGGATGTGAGACCTGAACTATAAGGAAGAAGGACTGGTGCCAATTACAGGGTGCAGAAACGAGGTATTTGAGGGATATAGGCCTACGCAACTGGATCATATAAGAAACGGGTATATTAGACGAGAACTTGATATAGTTTCCCTAAATAAAGTCATTTAGAATTATAGAAATTGCTGGAAACAACATTTAGAAAGAATGGACAATACCCGCTTTCCGAATGAGTATGAGCCGGTTGGAAGAAGATCTGTAGGCAGGCCAGTCACAAGACGGAGGGAGTCATGAGGCCGGAACAGGAGAAATCCTATCCATGAAGTGATGATGATGATGAGATTATAATGATGATGATGATGATTATTATTATTATTGATAGGCTCCGCACACTAGAAAGGCGGCAAATAGCTTGGAACAAAGAGCGAGAGGGCGCTGGAGCGCAATGCTGATCAAACGCGTAAGGCCGTGGCTTGAGAGAAAGCATGCGGAGGTCAGTTTGTACCTGACGCAGCTTCTGAGCGATCATGAACAGTTTGAACAGTACCTCCATAAAATGAGTAAAGCCTTGTCTGCAGACAGCCTGTACTAGTCGGGTATAGAGGATAACGCGGAGCACACATTCTTCAACTGTGATAGGCGGGCCACAAGAAGACCGTCTCGGGTTGCGGATATAGGAATGATAGCTCCGGATAACATTGTCGAAGCCATGCTAAGAGAGAAGAGGACGTCTGGCACATTACGCAAAGGGCATCCTCCCGGTGAAGAAGAGAGATTTAGAGTGTCTATAGGGTATAACAATGTAGATGTGAGCCAATTGGGCGCAGCAAAATGACTTAGTCTGAAGTAGTGTGATAAACGGTCCCAGGCTAGTGCTCTTTCGACTGAAGAGGGGTTTTAGTGGATAGTCCATTTCAGATGGCAGTCCTACACTTAGTGCGCAAATGTATATCCCCTCCTTATTAACAAATTATAATAATAATCACAGCGCTCCTAGACCACGCCATTAAGCTATGCTAGAACGCGGTAAGTTCCGGACAAAACGACGTTTTTACCTGTTCTTAACCGGTATGTAGCGCCCCGTACTTTCACTTAGTCGCAACTGACCGAATCCGTGGCAACTAGTAGAAACGTTACTGTTCCAAACGCCGAATATTTTTGTTAGGTTAGGTTACGTTCGGCTAGATTAGTTTGGATTAGGTAGGTCAGGTTGGGTTAGGTTAGGTTAGGCATGAATAGAATAGTAATTATAATTTCTGTACTGCAATAATAACATGAAAATATTAGTAACGATCGGTACCATCTTATGACAGGAAAAGGTTCTCACTACGATAGCACAAAGAAAGTAGATTGGTCGCAACAGTATATAAGCATAGGAAACTGCCTTACGTATTACTTTTGCAGGCGTGAGCCTTCATCTCTCCACAAGCTTTTGATAGACGCAATCTCTGTCTGTAACTGATATGACGAAATTGTAAAAATTATCCACAGCCGGGCTGCTAGGCCGTGGTCGACTGTTTTGTGTTGACCAACGTTTCGGTCCCTCTATGATGAAAGCCGTCTTCAGTGTCGCGATAGTTTGTCAGATATTCGTAAAGTCACCCCAGTATTGAGGTAGGCTATTAAGACCTAGTCTGATAGGATGATGTTTTCGACCGCAATTGGCCGGGTCGCATTTGACTCGGTTCAGATTACTACCTCGGTCACAAACGTCCGGGTTTTGCACGATTTTGTCTCACCCTAACGTTGCTCTCAATTCGCTATTCTTTGTAACCGAAACAGCGGTGCCAGAAACAAACAACGCGTCCTTATTGTTCAACAGAATTACTTCAAATCCCGCTCTCCACAAAACGTCAAGAAAATGTTATATATGCTTTTCCAGAAATTAATACGTAGAAAGAATCCGCTGTACGCTGTTTCGGCAGACAGGTAAAGTTTTTGACCGTATAAACTATGGATGCCCAAACTAAGTGATGTGGAGACGATCCGTGAAACAATTCTTCAAGTACTTTAAACTATAGCCATGATGGATTGTAGACATTTGAATTTCAATTTAACTGAAGGGCTTTTCCATTCCAGAAAAAAAATAAATGTTTCGGCCATCCAAAAAATCGGCAGCTTTCTTCAGGCTAATTATAAACTAATTAATGTAAAGAAATAAATAATACTCTAACAACCAGTGATAGACAAAACAGAAATTACCACAAAACTTAACACAAAATGTAATCAAAAGATAAAATTCAACAAACGAATACTTACTACGAAAAACACACAACACTCGCAGACATGAAGTGGCAATGAACGTACGAAAGAACACGCTCCAGTATTCGTGGTCCTCCGTTAGCCAGTGCAGACATGTAGTGGGAATAACGAACGAATGAATACGATCCAGTCTGTCGTGGTCCTCCATTAGGGAGTGCAGACTTGTAGTGGGGGAACGAACTAATACCATCGAATCGGCCGCGGTCCTCCGTTGGCCAGCGCAGACATGTAGTGGCAATAAATAAATCTAGTGCTGTACTTAACAGTTCACAAGTTTAGTATCACTAGTTGACAGCTGATTTTGTGTGTGTGTTTAGAACACATTATTACGTATAAGATGTGTAATGTCACAATAGACACTTCTTTAGTTCTGTTGTAAAATATGTATATGCCGATATGTTACACACACGTTATATCATCCGGTATGTCATCATATGATAACATTATAGATGTGGGAGGCGTGTTTGAACGCCCCTCCAAAGCGTTACGTACGTCAAACGGTTTTTTACTTTCGTTTTCACGATATCTGTGCCGAGTATAGAGTACTTATATCTTTTTTTTCTAGATACAGTACGATGCGCGCACAGTGGTGGAAACATTTCCAAACAAAATTATCTGCCGAAACCTTTTCTTAGCGTTATCAATGCGGAAACGGCAACGACGTGAAAGCGGTCTGGGTTTGATACCCCCTCTCTCCACCAGCTCAATGACAATTCCTTTCTGATATTTCCTTTTTTTATTTAAATTGTTAGTATTGTTAGGGGACATTTTTGTTTTTCTGAACACAAGAATAACAATTTTTTTCTTTTCTTAAGAGAATTAAATGAATTCTAAATTTAGTCAAAAGTTATTTTTATGAACACGTATAATTTATATTTAAGAAAATGTAAATTATATACATTCAACCCATAGAAAGTACCCGACTGCAATAGAGGAGGAACATTCAAAAATAATTAACAGTTTATAATAAATCAACCATTTACAATAATTGTAAATGTTGCGGTGAAGGAGACTAAGAGTAGTAGAATTTAGTATTGGAATTTAGTATAGGCTGACTGGAAAATGCAGGAACACCTGGTTATTGTAGTGAAGGAACTAGCAGTGGCGTATCTAGAATTTGGCCTTGGGGGTCCGGGGTCAGGTCGGCTTCATAAAAAAGAAAAAACAAGTTAAGGCTAATCAACATTACTATATTTAAAGTCGCTGAATTCAGTCCCATTAAAGTAAAGGGTAATAACAGAATAAAAACACGCGTTATTGAAATATTGACTGAATTGATTTTCCTGTATTTCATATTTCAAACGTATACGCTAATGTTGTGTAATAAACCTGTTTGTGTAGGTTAGAAGAGAGTTACTACTATATTAGCGTACACAGATGGAAAAATAATAATAAAACAGCTTAAAAATTAACAAAATTCTTCAACTTTTTCAACCCTCTGAGGGGGGTAGGGTCTCGTTAGTCCCCCAGTAAACACGACCCTGGGAATCGGTATTACAGTAGAGCCGCGTATTATAAAGAATATGAAAAAATACGACTACAAGTAAATGGGAATTTGACATCGGACAGTGTTGAACGATGTTCTAAACCGATCAACACAGGCGTATATAAATTTAATTTTGCAATTCAGTTTCGGATGTCGTTTACTTCAAATGATCTTCCCCAATGTATCATGATCTATAACCTTGATCTACACGCTCTTGTACGCCGACGATCATGTAATGGTAACACTGGACGAATGGGACTCCAATTACGTTGGGTACGAAAGATTCCATGAAGGATCATCGAGCGGCCTAATGTAGTCTGATCTTGATGTCGCTCAACATACATTTATGGAAACCGAACGACTGCTTATTAGGGGTGAAGGAACCGATATTGACGTGTATTCACATGTTATAAAAAATAGTACATCCTGATAAATAATTGTAGGATATTTCAACAAATATCTGTCAATCAAGGTGTTAGACAAGGGTGCAATACATCACCTACTGTTTTTAACATTTTTTATTAAGGTTTGACAGGAAAACAACCTCGAAAAAGGCGTGGACTTGGTCTAGATACCACAGACTTCCAACCCGCCCCCTACTTTTGAACTACCTGGTGGAATTCACAGATATACCTCTGCAAGCTGACTTCATTGTCGACTATGATAACCTGATCATCTGCAAACAAAAGGATTTTAACAAAATTATTTTCGCTGAAATTGTTACTAAAATTCAGCGTTTTATAGCCAATGCTTCCACTGTCTTCCAGCTGACGAAGATTAAGTTAGGTATATCAAATCATTACTGTATTGCTACTTTAAGTTAGGGTCTGCACACGTATCAGTTGGATGTATCTGTACCCATCCACGTCGTGGAATTTGAGTTCATTTGAATATTTCTATTCAAACGCGTTGTTTTCTGCAGTATCAGTTATACTTTTCAAAATGTTCTACTCTGATTATTTTAAATTATTTGATTTATTATTACTTTTTGTCAGTCACCTACTGTAAAGAAACGCATGTAGCTTTCGTTGACTTTGAGAAGGCCTTTGCTAGAGTAGATAGAAATTTGCTGTGGCAAATATTAGAAGAACGGGGACACCCTCAACTACTTATAAAAACTATACTAGATCTATATAACGGAAGAATAATATGTGTTAAAAATACTTGTAGGATATCTCAACAAATATCTGTCAATCAAGATATTACACAAGGGTGCAGTATATCACCTACTCTTTTTAACATTTATATTGATGATCTGGTAATGAAATGGAAACATTTAATGAAACTTGGTATTAAATTATCACGAGACAGATATTTGAATATGCTGTTTTTTGAAGCTGACAACTTGCTTACACTTCAAAATACAGAATCTGATTCGCAAAAATATATTTTTAAGCTTCATTAGATTTGCAAACAAACAATATGAAAATCTCTACTATAAAAAACAAAGGTAATGTCATTTCGAGGCAAGGAACCAATAAGAACGAAAATAATGATTAGTGATCGAATTCTAGAACAGGTGAGCCACTTTAATATTTGGGAAATGATATTGGCTATGACAGAAATTGTGATATTGATGTTAAGTTAGGTAAGTTCCAAATGATATGTGGGACAATCACCGTATTTTCACAAACAAGGTACGTCGAAGAAACAAAATTAAAGTTTAACAAATTAAAGTAATTAAGTTTATCGCAGTCCTATGGGTGTGAATTATGGACAACAACCAAGAAAAAAGACAGTAAAATAGAGGCCTCGAAAATGGTGTTCTTAAGAGAAGTTAAAAGGACCCCTTACGGGCCATGACTCACCCTAATTTTTATTCAGGATTGTCTTCCCCTAGCCTTTGATGCCCAACTGGAAGGCAGCAGCAAAATATAAGCCTATAACAACAGGACGCAGTATTACAGCCGACTAAATCCACTAGATTCCCGCCTGTAATACTCCAAAGTTAAGCCGGTCCGGGATCATTTTCCTTACGCCTTAACTTGGTACTGGTGGCTACTGCTGCCCTCCACCAGGCATATTTATCTACCTTCCGGTACTGTTCTGCATCAACAGGGTCACCTGTTGTAGGATGTGACTGACACTACACCACACAGGACGGTCTTGGCTAGAGAGAGACTAAGGCCTCCTTAGGGAGCTAACGTCACTTCATCCAACGTTGAGAATTGTAAGGACCAGTGTCCAGTCAACCCGGTACAAAGGTACTACCTCTCCAACGTCCCTTGACAAAATTAAAGTTCTATAAAGTTATGGCAGTCTCTGTACTGTCCTATGGGTGTGAATTATGAACAACAACCAAAACACAAGACAGTAAAATACAGGCCTCGGAAATAGCATTCTTAAGTGGAGGTGCCTACCGCAACGGCAAACAACTATTGAATTACAATCCGAAAGGACGGAGAAGTGTTGCAATGTACTAGCTTTACTAGTAGTCTCTCTGCTTGTGACCGGAAATTTTTGTTGTTGTTTAAACCTCGTAGTAGATGATGATGACTAGTCACACTGACAATGATGATGATAGTGTTGATATTTATATTTTAATTAATTACTATTAACAATTAATAATAAGGTACGTCGAGATACAAAATTAAAGTTCTACAAAGTTGTGACAGTCCCCGTACTGTTCTATGGGTGTGAATTATTGACATCAACCAAGAAACAAGACAGTAAAATACAGGCCTCGGAAATAACGTTCTTAAGATGCAGTTAAAAGTGTTCTAAACTTGACCGTATAAGTAATGAGGCCATGAGAGAAGAGTTACAAGTTTTTAACTTGAATGAAAAATTATAAGATTACAAACAACGGTGGAAAGAACACTTAAAAAGAATGTCAGATTCCAGACTGGCCAAACAAGTCTGGAAATACAAACCTACAGAATAAAGGTGTGTGGTTAACCCAGGAAGAGATGGCTGGAGGATTTTTGAAGGCGGAACAGGCAACACCTTACCTGTTCCGTGTTGTGAACACGATGACGATGGTGATGGGAGTTGGATTACAAAGAGACTGCTAGTGTTGTGTAAGACGTCAGTAACTGTACATTGTCGGATGGAAAATGCAGGCGCACAAATATCAGATGACGGCATAGTAATATTCGCAGACAAAGAGGATATACAGCGTAACGTACATTTCTATTAAGGGAGGTCGCCAATGCCTATCTTCCCTACGTAAATATTTGCCCCGTTTTCTCAACTGTCCGTACACGGATTGACTTCAAATTATACCACTTGTTTATTAACGTGTATTGCAAAGAAATACGGAACAATTAGATAACCTTTTTATGCATTAAAAAAAATATTTTCCCGACCCTTAAGTTGAAATGTCTTAAATTTTGTAAACAAATTTCTAATTCATCTTCTATATATTAATACGTGAAGAGAAAACTTTGAACCCCTTTTTAAGCATATTGCGCGCACGGAGGAGTGTGAGATTTGGCATAGTTAACGTTTATATGGAGAAGGAGTGCAGAAAGCTAAAATTTATATATAATATGTGTTACAAATACATTAAAAAAATAAAAATAAAACATTCATTTGCACTTGAAAATTCATTTAAACTTTTTCAAACAATGGTAATTGTTAAAAATAAAATAATTTTGTTGCCAGGCAATAAAATTATAATTTTTTCATTTTAGCGTACGTTCATACTGCCAATGTCACACACCTAATAGTCTGTCGTTTGTTTACGTTCATACTGCCAATGTCAAACACATAATAGTCTGTGGTGAAACAGTCGCACAGAGTAGAGATTGTCGCCAAAGAATTTTAAAATGTTGCCAACAAATAATTACTGACAGATTGACTGAATGAGCTGTGAATTTTGTGTGATTTCAAATGATCCTTTTTCAATAGTCTGTGGAGTGTATGTCAAGGCAAAAAAGCGTTTATTTTATATTTTGTATATTAGATATCTGTGTTTTATATATTAATGTGCAGTTGAAAGTGAAATACAGCTTGCTTAATATACACCTGTTGCAAAAGGAAAATTTTGTAGCAGCAATTTGAATTGACTTACTCTCGCCTAATTATTATTGGTGGTTTAAAAAAAGTGAGTACATTTTATTATTTTTAAATTAAACCCTGTCTAATCTTAGTTTCAGTAATTTCATTACATGTTTTTTTTTACATTCAGATATTCGCACCTACTTCCATTATGCCTCGACATAGAACATTGACGGGTCGGAGTGAGAGACAAAGAAGAAGGAATATATATTCGCGTGAAAGTCAAAATGATAATAGACCAAATGCAAATTTAAATAGTGTAAATAGTATACAAAATGATGAAATTATTTTGAGGGATACATTTAAACGCGCACTGAATGTCATTCCAAGAAATTTTAATACTTTTGATTGTGGATTAATGCATTTACAATGCAGGCTTTGCAATGCAAAACATTTCGAATCTGAGGTCACTTTAGGTGAAAGGACTGCATTCACTTCATGTTGTCATAAGGGTAAAGCAATATTACCGGCCTTAAGTCAAAATGAATACTTTAAATCATTGTATGATGGACTTACTTCAAATGAACCTTCAATAAAAAGAAAGTCAAAAAATTATTTTGAAAACATTCGTAAATACAATTCATCATTTGCTATGGTTAGCTCAGAAGCTAAAATTTCGGATACAGTTACGCGTGGAGTGTATCATTTTAAAATACATGATGTTTTTTATCACAGATCAGGTCCAATGACTGCTGGATATGGTCGCTCACCATGTTATGCGCAATTATATTTTTATGATGTTGACACTGCTGTCAATTATAGATTACGTGAACACTATAATCAAACATGCAATAACAATATAATGCGCGAAATCTCTCTTGAATTGGAACGCATTAATCCTTTCGTTCGGTCATTCATTGCAATGAAAGATCATTGTCAGAGAGTTGAAAATCAAAATAAAGAAATTTGTATGCTCATTGAAGTAAATCGTGATTTAGATCTACGCCATTATAATGATGCAGTTCAAACTGATGTAGCAGTAATATTTAGTACAGTTGATGGTGAGCCACCCTTTGAACGAAATATGGTTTCGTTTTCAAAAGTTAATGGTACCATTAAAAATATCTCTGTTTTGGATTCATCATTGGACCCTTTAGCGTATCCATTACTTTTTCCAAATGGTGATACTGGGTGGCATATCAATATTTCTCATAATGTACCAACTACATCTAATTCAAGAGCGCCCAGAAATAAATTAACCATGCTTCAGTATGCAGCCTATCGACTTGCAATTAGAGAAGATTTTAGCATGTTGCACCATTCACAAAAATTATTTCTGCAGTGGATAGTTGATATGTATGTGAGAATAGAGGGCACAAGGTTACATTTCATTCGACAAAATCAAACAAGTCTTAGGTCTGAAGTTTACAACAATTTAACAGATTATTTAGAATTGAACCCCAATGCCAATAATGTTGGCCGTAGAGTAATTTTACCATCTTCATTCAATGGATCTCCAAGAAATATGTATCAGAATTATTTAGATGCAATGTCAATTGTACAACATTTCGGAAAGCCTTCTTTGTTTATTACAATGACTTGCAATCCAAGTTGGCCTGAAGTAGTTAGCAATATTGGTGTAGGTGAGTCAGCTAATTTTCGACCTGATATTGTTGTGCGTGTATTCAAGTCCAAACTGGAAGCATTAATTGCATCTTACACTAAAAACATTCTTCGGTAAAGTTGAAGCACTCATTTATACAATTGAGTTTCAAAAGAGAGGATTGCCTCATGCTCACATTTTACTCTCTTTAAATGAGCAAGATAAAATTGTTAACGCTACCCATATTGATAAAGTTGTATCTGCGGAGATTCCTAACATTCAAACAAATCCTACATTACATGAATATGTTGTAAAACACATATGCATGGTCCATGCGGTGTACTTAATCCAAATTCTGTATGTATGAGAGATGGAAAATGCACAAAAGATTATCCAAAACGATTTAATGAATTTACATGTGAATCATTAAATGGATATCCATTATACAGAAGGCGTGATAATGGTATTAATGCTGAAGTTCGCGGTAGTTGCCTCGACAATCGTTATGTTGTACCATACAATCCGTATTTACTTGCCAAATTTAATTGCCATATAAATGTTGAAGTATGCACTACAGTTAAAAGTGTTAAATACATTTATAAATACGTGTATGAAGGCTATGACAGTGCATCTGTTGAATTAGGTTCAGAGAGAAATGAACCAGGTCAAGAAATACAAATTGATGAAGTTAAAAATGTTTTAAATGGCCGTTATGTCGGACCAACTGAAGCTGTATGGCGCATCTATGAATTACCAATGCATTTTCAATCACATCTCATCGTTAGACTTGACATTCATTTACCGCGTAGACAGAATGTTTACTTTCGAGAAGGGCAAGAACGTCAAGCAATTGAAAATGCAAGACAAACAAAATTATTAGCATTTTTTGAATTGAATCTATCAGATCCATCAGCGCATGAATATAAGTATATTGAAATTCCTTTGCATTATGTGTGGGAAGATTCCCGAAAAAAATGGAAGAAGAGAAGGCGTGGAGGTGATAAAATCATTACACGCATATATGTAGTATCACCAAAAGACATCGAACTTTTCCATTTACGATTGCTTTTATTACATGTCTGTGGTCCAAAATCATTTGAGGATGTTAGAACATACAATGGAATTATACACACTTCTTTTGTTGAAGTGTGCCATGCTCGCGGCATTGCTTCAAATGATAATGAATGGCGCGAATGTTTAAATGAAGCAAAAGAATTACATTCACCAAAACAAATGCGAAATTTATTTGTTTACATTTGTGCATTAAATGTGCCAGCCAATGCATTGGCGTTATGGAATGAATTTAAAGTATATCTTAGTGAAGATTTTTTGAGAGAGTACAACGAAGAAGTATCCTTTAATACAGCTCTATTAGAAATTGAAGATATTTTGAATGTTCATAATTTGTCATATCAAGAACTTGGTTTACCAGTTCCCACGTATTCGCAGAGAACAGACGAAGGAAATGCTATTGATCCAATAGAACAAGAGTTTCTGTTTTCTGAGCATTATGAAACTGCAAATATTGAACAGCGTAATCTAATTGATCGTGTGATTCGTGAAGTTTTGCATCATGATACTGGATCTAATGTTTTTTGTTTAACCGCTCATGCAGGTTGTGGAAAAACATTCACACAAACAGCAATCATTCACAAATTAAATTCGCTTAATCTTAGTTGCATTGCAACAGCGTTCAGTGGCATAGCTTCAACTCTATTACTTGGAGGTAGAACTTTACACAATGTGTTTAAATTGCCTATACCCATTTTGGAAAATTCTGTAGCGAATATTACAGCAAATAGTAGCTATGGACGTTACATAAATTCATCATCATTGATAATTATTGATGAAATTTCTATGTGCCCACTGCAAGTGTTGAAAATCATAGATAGATTATTGCAGGATCTATGCGATGAAAATGATAAACATAAACCATTTGGAGGGAAAACGATACTTCTGTGCGGTGATTTTCGGCAAATCTTACCAGTTGTCCCACATGGATCACGTGCAACTTTAATTGAAAATTGTGTCACGAGTTGGCATAAATTTGTTTATTTTCATAAAGTAACGTTTACTCAAAATATGAGAGCCTTACCAAGTGAAATAGAATTTGTCGAATTCTTGAAAAAAATTGGTAATGATGAAGCCCCACAATTCCCTCAGTTTGGTGAAAATATTATTGAAATACCTCAGCGATTAATAGGAGATGAAAATAATATTATTAATGAGGTGTATGGAAATATTTCCGAAAACATACTTTCAGATAACATATTGAAGTCAGTTATTTTAGCACCTAAAAATGATGATTGTACTTTTATTAATACTGATATACTTAATCGAATACCTCATGAACAGAAAACATATCGTAGCTACGATAAAATAATTTGTGATGATGACAATGAAATCAATAACTATCCAGTAGAGTTTTTGAATTCTTTGACTATTAGTGGTTTGCCACCACATAAGTTAGTACTGAAAGTTAATTGCATCGTTTTACTGATCAGAAACTTAAATACAAACGAAGCATTAGTCAATGGAACAAGAATGCGCATCAAGTGTATGCATCGTAATGCTAATGATTGCGAAGTTTTAACTGGAACCGCACGCAATAAGAGAATTTTGATTCCACGTATAAATTTAACATATTCCGGTACTGTTTTACCATTTAACTTTCAAAGAACTCAATTTCCAATTATACCTGCATTTGCGATGAAAATAAATAAGTCTCAAGGACAAACATTCGAAAAAATTGGAATTTTATTGAGGCAGCCAGTTTTTACACATGGTCAATTGTACGTCGCAGCAAGTAGAGTTCGATCATTCGATGGTTTGAGATTTTATATTTCCGAATATAATGGCCAAGGGCATTTAGCAAATGATGAAAGAGTTTTTACAAAAAACATCGTTTACACAGAAGTTCTGAATCATTAAATTCATTTTAAAACTATTTTAAGTTCAATGAACAACATTTATTTTTTTAACCGCCCGGTTTTTTTGATTTAATGAAAAATATATTAAAAAATACGAGGCACGTATTTTTTATTTCATTTTTTATTTTGTATTAATTTTTTATTTAAATTTTATATAATTCGAAAAAGATAGGCAAAATAACTATGTAGCCTTGGCGAAACCTGGTCAGTATGGCAATAAAAAAAACTCAAGGAAATGTCAAAAATCGCGTTATTGCTTTTTAAATATGGCTTAGCCAAGCTAAACCTCATTTTTCCTATCTTTCATATTTTTCAAATAACTCGAAAATTAATGCATAGAAAAAAAAAAATTAAAAAATTATATAAGCTTTGTAGCAGATAAACTACAAACTGTTTTCGAATTTTGTACCTTACCAAAAATGAAATGTAATCCACTGGAATTGAAAACAATGTATCTTATACTTCTATGAATGTCGAGTCTCATTTTTATTAGCGTTTATTTGATTCAATAATAACATGAAAAAATTAAAACTGACAATGAATTATATCAAAAAATAAATACGAATACAAGCTGTAATTGTGTTTTTTTCAACTGTTACTAACATTAAATTTTAAATTTCATAGGTATTGCAGGGAATTAAGGCAAACAACACACGCTAATGACGTATTTGTACACGCTCGCAGCTGACGTAATAGAACAAAATTCAAAAAAATAATATGCAATGATTATAGAGGTATACTCTTTGACAAAAGAACCTCAATAACTTTCAAACTTAAAAATTTAATGAATTACGGTCGAATTTCGACCACTGGGCGACCACTAGTTTTTATGAATAGTTCTTCAAATGTTAACTACTTCTGCAAGTAGAATTATTATTGTATTTTCACCTGACGTACGTTTCACTGATTATACCAGTATCATTAGAAGTTTATAAATTAATTAAAAAAATTAAGAAAATTCAATTAACAAAAATAAACATTTTGTTAATTCGTTGATAAACCTCTGATGATACTGATGTGATCAATGAAACGAACGTCAGGTGAAAATAAAGTAATAAATTTTACTTGGAGAAGTAGTTAATATTTGAAGAATTATTCATAATATAGAAAATCTGCAAGAAATATTAAAGAGTTACGTACAAAATAAAGATAATTCATTTTTGAATCAATGTTTTACAAAATGCTCCCGTCAGTTGGTGCATTTGTAACATAAAAAAAAACTCCGGTAAAACGTTCAAACAAATCGGTCCAGCAGTTCCTGAGTAAGTGAGTTTTTATACCAAAAAAATATCAATTTTGAAAAAAAAACGATTAAAGATAAATAACATGCTGTTATAAAGTAATTATTTTTTTTTCATTATTAGTGCAGTCCACTCCCATAAGAGGAACAGTTTTCACCTTCATCAGCTTCTAAGGCTCTTCTAACTTCCTTTTTAACAGCCATAATCTCAAAATTATCACATTCATTGCCTTCAAGATATTCTCTATAATTAGAAGGAACGTATTCGTTTAGGTGAACTTCTGGTCTCAGTTTCTTCACTTACTTGTGCACAAGTACAAGGTTGACGTTTAGGTGCACTACTTGCCTCAGTTTCTGTGCACAAGTACAAGGTTCACGTTTAGTTGTATCACACGGGCATTTTCTTTTCCCTACGTTTTTTCGGTTTTTCTAAAAATTCCTTTAAGTACCTTAAATTTCTTTAAGCCTTTAAGTCTAATAATACACAAAACAACAGAATATAATAACCCACAAACTGATGAAAACCACTATTTCACATACGAAAAAATTCAAAACATATCAACTAACACTCAAAAACCTCTCTAATAATTTCTGAGATCATATGTAATGAGACAGTGAGACTGTGTATCAGAGTTCTAGGAAAGAGAAAATATCCTTGCTAAGAAAACTGAAACATGTAAAAAAATATTAATTGTTATGGTTCACAACGTAACAGCCATATAAAAAATGTCATAAAATTTTTCTAACCATAAGAATAAAAAAAATCTTAATTAGTTAAAAAGTCTAAAGAATATCGATAGATAAAAAAAATTAGATTTTTAGATTTTTGCTTACAATGAACACTAAGAAACAAAACAAGAACTGATACTAAAATGAAGTTTTATAAAGTAATTGGGATACCTGTTCTTACGAATGCTAGTGAAACATGGATGATAAGTAGGAAAGAAAAGCAGCATATGCAAACCACTGAAATGAGTTTTTTAAGGCACGTGAGTGATTATCGTCTAAGGGATCGAATGCGTAATGAACTTATAAAGGCCGAACTGGGTATATTGTCCCAGAAAGAACCAGTGGATGGAGCCACGGCTGGCTAGATTCTCAGGCCTTCGGATTCACGTTCCCGCCAAACTGTGACGTCAGAGTACATAGTTACACGTGTTGGTAGTGTGTTTAGTGAGTGTATAATTGTTAACATTAAATATTTGAAGTTTTCACTTTATTTATTGTGGTGTGGTGATTATAACAATAGTTTCAAAGAAATAGTGTTATTTTCTTGTAATTTTCCAGTTAGTGTAACGTTAAATTTGGTTTTTGTGGTCAGTTTAATTTTCTAAAGTTCTATTTAAGGTTAAGTATGCCGTTTTTCTGTTCTGTGCCTAATATTGTAAACGAAATTATAGGAATGGGCCAAAAGTTACAGTTTTTAGTTTTCCTAAATCTATCCAGAACTTCTGCAGATATGGATAAGAGCAAGCAAACGTGATTTTGTGCCTATATTACATAGCCGGGTATGTAATTACGTTTATATTATTTACGTTTTAATATAATTAAAAGCGCAGGCAACAATGAATACTTGTTTCTATTATTATGCTATTTGGATATTGTTACAACACAAATAAGCCACCCCAATACCAGGGAAAAAACGATGAATCAACTATATAAAATGTTTAAAATAAAGAAAATAAAATGACGATGACGCGACAAACGACTACATGACCCAACCCAAGTGATTGACCAAATAAAATGAAACCAAATGAGAAGGTGAAAACCAAAATATAAATGAAATCAAATGAAATAAAATGAAATCAAAGGAGAAGGTAAATGAAAATGAAACAAACAAAGTATAAATGAAATAAAATGAGAAGAAATGAAAAGACACAAACGAATAATATAGAACAGAAAAAGGAGAAATGTTACACTCAAATGAAGTAATGAAAAAGAAACCAATAAATAACAAATGTAAATGATAATTGTTAAAATCCAATCAAGTAAAGACAAACAAAGTACACTAACCAAATAAATAGAGAGAATAGAGAGTAAATATTATAAATCACTCTATAATGACATGAACTTGTTAACAGTATAACTAACCATTGTAAAGTGAGAGATAGAGAGATAGATAGATAGTGAACAGGAGTAAGTGAGAAAGAGAATTTAATGTCAGGGAATACCCACTAGTAACACTTAAATAAAATATAAAAAGTGCAAAGTGACAGTGTAAACCCCCAAAATAAATAGAAACCCTATTGATCACCTAAACATAATAAACACCTAATAATCAGTGATAAACACTAAAGGTTAATGGTGAAAAGTGATAGTAAATAAAAATATTGTTATTATTAGGATTAAGATTAATTGTAGATGAGGAATACAATAGTATTCAGGGAAGGAATCCCACGGAGAGTCAAAATGTTAGTGTTACCATGGTTAGAGAGTAAAGCTTATTTAAGAAAGAATGTGATACAGAATATAAAGGCAAAATCAATAAACATCCTATGTTCTAAGGGATAGTTAGTTAGATAAAGTAAATGATGTGATGATGTTTGTCACCAAAAAATAAGTAAGAATAAACCAAATGTAAACAAGAGTAGCATAATAACTGTTAAAGAATTATTTGATTAAGTTTATGAATAGGAATATGGCTGAAAGAATTATACAGACCATAAGCCTAAATGTTATGTTATATTTAATAGAGAGTAGTAAATAATAGACAAATTAAAACAATGGCAATATAAATAAGAAAAAAGATAAATTAATATAAATCTAATAATACTGGAAAGGCAGTTAGAAAATAATAGACAAACCATAATATGGAAACTAGTGAAAACATACAATTATTATAAAACGGACCCAAAACAATTCAACAAATAAACAAATCATTTGTAACACAAAAAAAAAACATGTACAAAGGTAAAATAATATTTAATTTGTATAAAATAAGAAAATATAGCCAATTACTACCTAGGCCTATGAAATGCCTAACTGTATAAAACCAATAACTACAAATTGTAAGAAATTAACAAGGATATTAGCAAATCCAAGGCAAATGACTAGTCAATGATAATTAGTGAATCATATTAAGAGATAAATGTTAAATTAAGGACACAAAATAAGAAAGAAATGTAATTAAATAATATCAACATAACTGTCAAAACAATAATACATAAGCAAACCCAGCTTTGTGGGATGTCAAAATGATCTTTGAAAGAAAATACGAACAGTTGTGATAATATCTCATACTTAGATAAGAAGACAGAAGAATAATAGGAATCAGAAGATATTTAGTCATTTAGAATAAAAATTCAAATATTATAACAATGGGCTTAAGTCATGAACAGCCAATGAGAGTCAATCAGTTACCATGACAACTGAACGTTATTTATGAATATTCCGTTAGAAACTGTGAGTCCATTATTGAAACTCCAGACGAAGAGACGCCAAGCCGTAAATGACTCAAATTTTAATATAAAACGATTAAAAGTAATCCAAATTTGATAAAATGAATAAGTAAGAAGATGATGAAGGACTAGGACATCCAATTGAGGCCAAATACCAGATTAATAAATTCTAAATTAATAAATTTCAACCAACTAATACGAAAAAGAAGCCAGGCGTACTTAAATCCCAAAATGATGGAAGGTTGATGACTATCGATGACCCCAACCCATTTCAACTGAATGACATTACACCTCAAGTCAACTGATTTGATAAGTATTGCTGAGTTACCTGAATTTATGAAATAAATTCTCTTAAAAAATAAAACACTAAACTTATGTGAACTAGAAAAAATAACCTGTATAAAAATTACGAACTTTTGAAACACACTTTATAACACTTCAGGAACAAATTGGAATTACTCCTTATAATATATAAGTACCAGTAATGTAAGGTAGTGTAGTGTACTTTATTGTAATCAAATTGATATTTTTTCGTAAACCAAAAGAATCCAGATTCATGAACGAAATTAATAATAAACAACAAAGCAGACGCCATGTCTGACTAAATAATTCGTTCAGAATCGTTTCGCCGAACCTTGAGAAATTTGTCTTATAATAATTGCCGGTGCAAATTTGTTTAATAACAAAATATAATTTTGCATATTACTGAATAATTACTAATCACAATTTAATAAACTAGTACAGAGTTGTAACCACTGTTCTTTATTTCATAGGAAAGTGCATTATATGAAATGTGTATTTAGCTACGAGCGATAGTGGCGGTAAGCGCTAGACGTCGGAAACTTTGCGAACCACATTAATCAACTGCACGTGGCGGGAGTAAATTTGAATTCACCATACCGTCATAGCCACGAACGCTCAATCGACCTATTTTTTATTTTAATTGTTTTCAGTTAAAACAATTTGGCGCCACCTGGGATTTACGCACACATACTAAAGAACAGGTAAGGTTCCCACATCCGTGTACTGGTAATTTGAAAGATCGCTACGGACATCGTCAGCGTAAACATAAAGTAACGACCACCCAGTGTGAGGCAAACGCACAAAACTTACACTTTTTAAGAGACGATAAGAAACCGGTTGTTACAATATTTGAAATTAAAAATTAAGTATATTTTCAAAATATAAAAACAAGTTACGTGTGTGTTAAATTACATTTACACATTGTAAAGTAGGCTAATACCAAGGTAACTCTACTACATAATACTCAGGCATACTAAAATAATTGTAACCTATTATAGTTACATCCTTGAGTAAAGGATTACATACTTTACATAATGATTTGTTAATGCAATGTAATTTATTTTCGATTTTTGTTATAGTGGTTTTATATTTGGTAGAAGGTTAGGTTGTGTATAGTTAGGTATAATTGTTTTCATTTAAAACAATTAAGAATTGGGAAAAGATCAGCTTGTGTAAGGCTAGGTTAATTTATTAATACTAGACTTATAGATTTCTATTTTAAAGGTTGCACTGAGTAACTGCATCTGTTTCCAGCTTAACCATCTTAAATTTTAATAAATTGCATAATTACCGCTAGCAATGAATTGAGATCTTATAAAATTGAAAAAGTTATATATGAGTTTCACTCTGTATATTAGCAATTTTGTCCAATGTGTTTTACAAAGATGCTGAAAATAATAGATTTATAAATATTACACATATTAATGGTTTAACCAATTCCAGTGGTGAATGTTTATTCAGTTAGTTGGTGGATTTCAAATCTTTAATAATCAGTAATCTGTGTGTTGAAATATTAAGTAGAAAAGTGTACACAGGTTAATATAATCCTTCTAAGCACCTTTGGAGAAAAATGTTCTAAATGGAATTGACATAAAACTGATTAATGTGACTATAATCAACCACTTTACTGTAACTACTTTTTTATTTATAGTCCACATAAATAAAATTATTTTATAATTATACAAACATTTGTGCATTTGTTTGTAGTTTTGTTAAACGGAGTTCAAATCTATAACAAAAATATGATCTGTGAACCTGTTATGACAATATATGCATAATAACACCAACTAGATTGTACAAATAAAGGTTTGAAATCATACATACACAATGGGTAGCCCAACATTCAGGCAAAACAGAGAACCATTGGTTTGCCAAACTGTGAAGGCTGTCAAACAGTAGAACAATTAAAACTCGTTGAAGTTTAACTGCATTAATAATAAAGTTTACTATAAATTAAAAAAAAAAACAATTCATCAGGTGAAGAAATGGTAGGCAAGATATTCTCAAGTCATTCTCTGTTCAAAACAATGGTTATCTTTTATGACCTACCACACACACACACACACACACACACACACACACACACACACACACACACACACACACACACACACACACACACACACACACACACACACACACACACACACACACACACACACACACACACACACACACACACACACACACACACACACACACACACACACACATTCCTAACCCCTACCAAATTTGTTCGTTATCTTTCTGTACGTGTATATGGAATGTAATGTAGGGATTCTGAGATATGTTTTATTGTACACATTAGTATGAGTAGCGAGTAGAATATTACCTTTTTTTTTTTAGGTATGTGAACTGCATTTTACTCAACATGATATTATCAGGGAGGCAAGTGCTTTTGATGAGAAAACAGGCAGGACAATTACAGCCCCATTGCAGATTCCTCGACTTAGGGAGGGCGCCATGTAACTTTTAAAAATTTTATAGAAGAATATTTTACACCCTGATTACTACGTTTTACGACTTACCTTAATAAACTGCCAGAAGATTCCCCAAAGTCACACCAAGGTCGCCACTACATTTTAAGGAGTAGTGTAGAAACCAATTACACTTACCCTAAAGAAATAATTTAGATAACTAACTAAAAAACTCCAGGGTCGTTTAAACGAACTCTTGTTGCAGAATAGGTTAAGGTGTTGTGGCGTAATAATTATACTAACAATGATTATAATAAGAAACATCTTACTTTATTGTATTAGTTAGACAAAAATTATTGAACAAAAATTATTAAACAAAACTTATTAAACCAAAAATTATAAGAATGCAAATCAGTACCTTGTAATAGGTTATTTACCCTTCCCCTTTCTTTCACGCTCGCACTCTCTCTCTCTCTCTCTCTATTTACTTATTGAGATCTCATTATTTTATAATTGGATACATGTAATTTTAAAAGTTGAGATTGAATTTTGGCCAACTTATCCTTTACTGTTACTTATCTGACGTGTGCTCTCATCGTTGTTACTCCACTTGTTGCACAACACTTTTTCGATAAAAGAAACTAAACATACTGTCCGAAACTTTTATATCCTGATTACTGGTGTTGACTGATTATTTTAAAAAGATTTTTACTGTTTATTCACGATTTTAAAACACAATTTTTTGGGTAGACCTACCGAAATTGCCCGCGGGCACTATCAGCACGTGTGTGCTGATCAGCGGTCGTCTCGAGACTGACTTATTTTGCTGGCGTGCTCGCCCAAGATTTCCGTTTGGTGACGCCTTAAAACCAGTTCATTCCGGTCCCCTCCACCCGTCTCGTCGTTGGTCAGTTATTTTCCGTTATAACTTCGTACCACCTTTTTAACTCGATACAACCATATCGTCGTCAACAAAATTCCTTTTGTGTGATTCACTGGTCACAAATAAACTCACTGGTTGTTTTATCACCTTATATGGGCATCCAGTGGCGCCGGGTTTTGAAAATAAGTGGGGGTGCTCTAACTCATAGTCCACAACCGGGGGGGGGGGTCCGGTTGAATTTTGAAAAATTTACCCTCCTGAAAATGCTGATTTAGGTCTTTTTGAATGACCAACACTTGATGGTAAACATAAACTATCGTTTTATTAGATGCTTTTTCCCCAATAGTGAATGAGTACAAAAGCTAATCCACATAAAAGGTATACAGTTGTTTTCTTTTTTAAATCTTTAAATCATAGAAATGGTGAAAGTAATAATAAAAAAGTAAGAACTATAACATTTTACATATTGTAGCATGACAGATAATCCACTAAAATTAATTCCATTAAGATCATATAAACAATTAAATTACAATATAACTCAAAGAATTGCAAATGAAAATAAATTAAACTTCAAAGAAAAACACCACTATAAAAGGAAAAAGTAATTTCATAATAAAAATGCAACATTAAAACTCAAGAAAATAAATTAAAAGAAACTCATATAAAAAAATCAGGAGATTACCCAGGAGATTAGGAGCATGTAATAAAGAAGATACCCCGAACCTTAGGAGCATGTAATAAAGAAGATACTCCGAACCCAAGAAGGAAGAGTAAATTTAGAAGCACGTAATAAAGAAGATACCCCGAACCAACCAACGGACAAAATAAAACTAAGTACCTTGGTAAACACAAGAAGAGAAGAAAAGAAGATATAGGATGAAAGAAACACAATAAATACCTATTAATAAACCTATTATTAACGATAATGAACCCCAAACCAAATATTAATACCACCAAAGAAAGTATAACACCCCAAAACCTCATAAAATTGTAACTTAATTATAGACAAAAGTATTTAGTAGTGTGATAAGAAGTGCACCAACTAAAGTTATTATATAGTAAAATAAACAAATCTTCGCAGTCCATTATGACTAAAGGTTTGGTCTGAGAATATAATAAAACTCAAATATAAATCAGAACCAACAGTGAATGTGTACCAGTGGAAGTGGTTTTAAATATAATAAACTTCAAGTTAATGTGTAACTATTACTTAAACAAGGTGCTATTAAATAACTTTTATATTTTATAATTAACAAGTGATGAAATATTGAAATGAAAAATATTTCTAATGTTTCATAAAAGAGGTCACTTTTTTATATCAAAACATTCATTCATAGTAATGCCAATAATAAAGAAAGTATGTGGGGGAATAATTACAGTAACTGTGGATTAATTTAAAATACTATATAAACAGAAAAGACTGTGATAGAATTAAGTTTAGTAAAAACTAATAAATGTTAAATGGCTAATTATGTTTAGAGCCTAGGAACTCCACTATTTAAAGAGTTCTAATAGAATAAGATTTATATTTAGAGTAAGATGTTTTAGTTACATAACAGTAGGCATACAGATTAAAATGTTTATGTATGGATGCTGCATCAGTTTATAAAATGTTTAAAATGTATGTTAAAAATAGTTCCAGCAAACATGTCTAACTTTGAAGACTGCTAGTTAATATTAAATATTTTTTTTTGTATTAGTAGCATGAATTATATGCTACAGGTATCAATAATTATGTAAGCAATTTTATTTAATGATATGTTAACTTTTAAAAGTCAGAGGAGGTGTAGAAATAACTTTATTTGAAAAAACAATATATGTAAGATGCTAAGATCTAGGCCAAATAATGAATTCCCAAAAATTAATATAAACTAGTTAATTAACCAATGAACCATGTAAACTAATATGATTTATGTAAGGTGGATCGATAACCAACTACTATAACCGATCCTATGCTTTAAAAAAGTAATATAGAAAGATGTCTTAAATTATTAAAAATTTTCGAAAAGTAATAACTAAATATGTTAAAGGAGAAATAGTAAATTCATGAATTATCACTAAAAGACAGTTCAAATGTTAAATTTATAAGGTATTAAGGAAAGCGAAAGATTTGTGACCATCTGAAATTTATTATAATTATATTAATAACACCTAAAACGGCAGTAATTGTGTACAAGAACAGGAAACAGAATTTTGGGCCTAGATTTCCAAAAAGACAGAAATATGGCAATTTTAACAAAAATCTTTACAAATATGGACTATGACATATCAAATTAAACAGAATGCGGTAAATAAACCAATTATGTGGTTAATAGTTCATGAAAGCAATCAATAAACTAAAAATATTCTATATATAATGTATATTATATTTATGTAAATAGGAAGTGAAAATTATTTAAACAATACTTTCCCAATATTAACTTGGCAAGATATTTCCTAAGACGAAGGAAGTAAAACAGTTCTTTATTAACATTCAACGTGAACGGTTGATGCTCGATAGCGTTAAAAAACCGTATAACGAATTTTAATGGAGTACAAAGTCGAAAATCAGTGAAAACGAGAGTTACCTAAATTGACAATTTTTAACTTAAAATCAGTGAAATACACTACCACAACAGTGAAAACAAACGATACGCAACACAATACAAGTGAATTAAACCAGTCAAACAACCTAACATTAATAATTCACATCGTAACAACTTCTCGATTCTTGGCCATAACCAGAAAACATTGAACACATCTAACATAAGACAATTAACACCAGTGAACACTGAACACTTATCCAGGATACCAGAACAACACAATAGACAATATACACTATTACGGAGACCAATAAAACAGTTGTGAAGGTAATTTTATTATCAGAATTTTCAACCATCAGTTCACAGTAATATTCTACAACGAGACGTGACGCCATTTTGAACTTCCCATGATGCAAAGTATCCGCCTGCAACGAATTCGTCCAGTAACCAATGGGTATAAATTGTGTATTATAAACTTTATATATTATTAACAAATTGTCATTTATTACTTATTAAGACTTATTTTTGTACATGTTGTAACGTACAGGTCAACTTTCTGTATTTCTGTAATTAAGACTTTTAATTATACTCATTTCATGATATTAGCTTGCAAGACTTTCTTTTATTCAACCATTGGAAGAATGGTATCATTGCTTGAATTATATTACTCTACATTAGCATATAAACTGTTACAACGTATGAAGTTAGAATAGTTACATGAAATTCTTAGATTTAATTTATAAGTCTTTACAAAGTTAATAGTTTCTGAAAAGTCTCTTTCAAGAAGTGTTGTGTGACAAATATTAGTAACCCTCGATAGACAGGCTATCGAGTCACCTTTTAATTGGTATGCAGAAGACTCGTCCTAAGGTATCCGTCTTGGGAAACAGGAACAGCTACGTCGTCATCTCGGTCTGGCCTTCCTCTGTAAAGGGCTCCAAAAGTTCGCAGGTTGAACAATATGTCGTGTAGATATCTACGATGATCTTGTAGATTCTCGGATGTCCTGATCTGCATATTCTGTCACGTGCAGTAGAGTTTGTGGCTTCTGATAGTTCACATCTCCGGGTATGACTTTGGAATTGTTGTTATTTGTTGAAGCACTAAGTCATCTTGTGTTACACTCCTTTTTACGTTTCGATTTTTTACTTTAAATTTCTTGTCTATTTACATGACTATATTAATTAACACATCCAGATGCTTTAAACAGCTACATCTGGTACACCTTCTCAAGGCGAGACAAAATGAAGTTAACATATTTAAGCGCACAGCTCCTACGTCTATACTGTACGGAGTCACCATTGCAAGAGAGAGAAATTCCGCTCCCTTCGCCTGGTACTGGGCAAAAGTTAGTGGGACAATTTCCGCGCGAGAATATAGTTCCTAACTATATTTAAGTTAACATTTTTATTTATTCAAACTATCCCTAAACAAATATACATAATTTAAATCAGTTGTTTTAGCTATTATTTATGTCTTCAGATTTTTTAATTATTAACATTAATTTTTTTTATCTTATTCTAACTCACACAAGACTCTGAAACATGTCGAGTCTGGAATCAACAGGACAGCGCCTGCTTACAAGTAAAAGGGTTAAATACGATATTAATAACTCTTTACAATTTATCTTTTTATTAAAGTATCTTATAACTAATTAATTACTGCTTCCTCTCATACTGAGTACATCAGGTATTTTATATTAATACAGTGAGATTTAAATGCCTTAAGAGCTCGCAACCTTAATTTTTAAGAATTTTATTATTTTGATTATTGGTACAATTTAAATCGTCACAGACTCCACCGCTTAAATTGCACGCTACGGTTAAGCCTTTTGAGTCTAACTCACTATTGGGGACTGGGAGTACGATTAGTGTCAGTGTGTGAAGTTATTTATTATTAGTGCACAGTTTGTTTTTTTCTAATTTCCTTTAAATGACCTTATTCATTTAAATGATCGCCTTCGTGAAATTCCCTTTTTCTTACTTCTTAAGTACTAACTTACATTTTAATCTTAATACTACTTTCCAAACCATAGATTGGAATGATCCCTACTTATCCGTAACTCACAACATCCCGGCCCGACTGACACCAGCTTACTCTAACTACAGAAGTTAGCTTTCAGCATTTATTAATGATCTTTGGCACATTTCTGCCCTATCATTACCCTTTCAGTCGGCGCCGTTGTGACCTGTTACGTTACATGTATAATCAATACTTGATTATATCTCATAAACTTATTTCTAATGTGATCTAAAGAGGATCCCATACTCCACTTTAGATCACTGGTTTGAGAGAAGCGGAATCTCACGAATATGATTCTCTTTTATCTCTTTTTACAATACTTAAACAAACTATGCGGGAGGGGAGACACTTTACAACGCATTGTCATACACACTAGGGGTGGTTTTCAATTGTTCAGGCTACCACCGGTTTATCACAATAGAGAGGGTGGGTTCGGGGCGGCTTAGTACAATTCCTACAATACTGAACACGCTTTAATTTTCTCTTACTGGCCACCACTGCGAAGTGTTTACAATATGCAACTGAACTTTTTATTATTATTTTCTTTTTTCCTACTTACTTCTACACTTCACACAATTTTAGTTTAAATCAAGATTTATTTAGCTCTAGTATCTAAATCAATTATTATTATTCACTTTATTATTTATTATTTATTAAACTACTTTGGGGATTTAAGAAACGCTCCTAGAACTATCGTCTATTTAATCACCATATTTATTTATCACACTTTATATTCACAGGTTGGTTCCGTTTTACTAGATGAATTTTTAGCTAACATGTCCGCTAATTCTTGGCTGATTAAGCTTCTACTAGATCCCGAATCAATTAAGGCGATGGGGGATGTAACGCCTAAGTCGACTCGTATTAATGGTAGTAGATTTTTTTTCCATTTACATCTATTAATCGCATTACACTTTTCACGAAATTCTCGCACATAGGGGTCGATTTCTTTCGCACCTTTTTTGTTTTTCACTTGGTTACTGAATAATTCATTCTTATTATTATTACTGGTTTCTTTTAGTTTACCCAATTTTGAGTAGCTGCGGAAGACACAGGTTTTCGGGTCTCCCTGCCTTACATGTTTTTTTGAATTGGGGTTATTCCGTTCCAATGGCTTACTTTTGCACTCTCTTCTTATGTGCCCATATTTGCCACAATTATAACAGGTGGGTTTTCTGCGAGGTGGGTACTTGGTTTCCGCTTTATCTGGGTTTACAGTTAACTTACCAGCTTTGCGCACATGGTGAGGTCTACTAGAAACTTGTCTTTCATACGAGGTTGTTACATCAGGCAGTAGTGCTCGCAATTGATGTCTCTTAGTTCCAGAGGTTTTCATTGCTTCTCTATTTTGATCTGAGTACCATACATTTGAAGAATGGATACTGCACTGTTCTAGATCAGCAATAGTATTGGGTCTATTCATCAATGTTAGTCGAGATCTTTCTTCGGGTGACACGCCTATTAAAATGGTGTCCACCAGTTGTGTTTCATTCCAGCTTACACGTAGTAGTCGAGAGGATTCCCTAATATCGGAGATGTAGTGAGCTAATCTCTCCTGATGTCCTTGTACTCGGAGTACTGTCTTCCTTTTTATTTCCTCATAGATGCCGGTGGGAATAAAGTATTTTATTAAAGAACTATGTAGCTCTTCTACTGGGAAAATAGAGGTTAGGGCTTCTAGCACACGATTTTTTAACGGGGGTTTACACTTTGGTAACAGAACTTGTAAAATTTGCCAGTCATTCAGCTGCTGTAGATCCTTTATCTGAAGAAGATAACTAATAAATGTTAGTAACTTGGAAACATTTAAACCATCTGTATAAGGGATTTCGGTTAAAATCTTCTCCACAGGGTGAGTCATTTTTCCGTATAGATCTGCGTTATAGTTCATAGGGGTAATTCCTCGATGAGGGTGATTAGATTCATTGGGGGTGTTGGTCAATTCATTATTTCCGGGACGAAACTGAAAATGCTCGGGAGGAGGGACATTTACATCTGTATCAGTATTTTGTTCTGGGTTCGCTTGCACTTGCGATACGATAGGTGAGTTCCGATCCGAGTTAAGCGGAGGTAAACCAGTGGTGGGGGATTGTACTGGGCAGATGTGTAATTTCATTAACGATTTCTCTATTTCGTCCATCCTGAATGAGTCGGATTTTCGTCTTAAATCGTTGATAATTGAAGGTAAGCGGCGTAGAGCTTCGTCTGCTAGCTTTTGTACATCAACGGGTATTTCTGTGAGATTCGGCCAGATCGACAAATTTTTTATTCGCCTGGTTAAATGCTCTATTCTCTGGGTAGTCCGCAAAATTTTTGCCGGAGATTTCTCGTCTTGGAGTGTTTGAGACAATAAGTATAGTTCACTATACTTGGCATTACAAATTTCTTTCTCGCTTTCATAATCGAGTTGGCTTAGATTGTTTAATTGCACGGGCGCATCAAATCCACATTCGCGAATTGAACTTCGTAATTCCGCGACTGTTACATCAGCATGGGGTAGTCCACGCAAAAGGGCTTCGTAAGACAGCTCGTCTTTTAATAACAAATCTGGGTTAAATTGGGCCATTTTGTTCTAACACATTAGCACGTACTTAAAATTAATACTAGTATATTACACATATATTACATATACATATAATAAATTCATAAGTAATCAATTTACACAAATTAGAAAAGAACAATTTCTCTTCTAAGGGAGATACAGAAATCACACACATATCTTTCAAGGTTAAATAGCCGATCAGCTGTTTACTGGAATGTAGGTCAGAGGGTGGCCTACATATTTAGTTAACAAAGGAGGGTGAGCGTGTCAGTGAGAGAATAACACAACTACTGTATACGTACTCTAAACCGGTATAAACACGAGAGAAGGGAGCACAATCTATTTCTTATTATTATTACTCCGCTTAGACAACACTTTGACTCCGTTCATTCATAAACTTTTCTCAATTAAATAATTACTTATTTTGTTCACAAGTTTTAAATCACGAAGTTCTACTTAATTACTTTATTATTATTAACAAAGTTATTTTTAATCAAATTTTTTTTTTTATAACTCTTTCTAGTGTATGTAAGCTAGATAGTTGGACATACACTGTGCAGAATGATTCAGGAGACAACAGGTCATAGATTGTCGTAAACAAACCTGTTACAGATTGTTCGGTTGACCAAAATGTTATGCTTGGTCACAATTCATGTATGCAAGTAATTATATCGAATTATGCAGGTTGTGCCGGTAGAAACCTGCATATAGCATTTTGCATTGTATGACGCTAATGACATTTTACTTATACATACTACCATCTACGTAACTTAATACATATTACGTTATTTAATAGTGTATTAAATATGTTTTGAACATTACATTTATTAAAGTAACTTTCTGAGTGCATATATCAATATTATATATTTAGTTATTGATCATACAATTTATCCACGCATAGTGAATGCAATTTGTTTGTGACACTATATACACAATTAAAACTCTTTCCTTTGTTCCCTTTATTTCTAATTTTATTTGCTTAAAACACTTTATAAAATTTTAGCATAGTGGCACTCTGTAAACAATTACCCTTTTACCTTTTTTACAAGTAAGCAGAGTGGCGCATTTCTGTAACGTCTTTTTTACGCGTTACAAATCCAGGGAACCCCTCGTAATTAAACTCCGTTAATCAGATGGGCTGCCTACGTTGTAACAGAATTGATCACAAATAATTAATGTAACAAATTACTTACTAACTGTGTAATTGTTTACTTTGTGTAAGGAAACAATGGCAAGGTATACAATTGATTTAAGCACTCCTCATATGTGTGTAACAAGAAGACTTCTCTTTTATTTAACATTTAAAAACATATACTGACAGATCCCATGACATTACTAATTCAATTATTAAGTTATTTGAAAGGTTTCTTTAAACTTTGAGATCAAACTTGATTTTATATAGTTCTATACCTCGGATCCGGGTCAAATTTCTGTATTTCTGTAATAAAGACTTTTAATTATACTCATTTCATGATATTAGCTTGCAAGACTTTCTTTTATTCAACCATTGGAAGAATGGTATCATTGCTTGAATTATATTACTCTACATTAGCATATAAACTGTTACAACGTATGAAGTTAGAATAGTTACATGAAATTCTTAGATTTAATTTATAAGTCTTTACAAAGTTAATAGTTTCTGAAAAGTCTCTTTCACGAAGTGTTGTGTGACAAATATTAGTAACCCTCGATAGACAGGCTATCGAGTCACCTTTTAATTGGTATGCAGAAGACTCGTCCTAAGGTATCCGTCTTGGGAAACAGGAACAGCTACGTCGTCATCTCGGTCTGGCCTTCCTCTGTAAAGGGCTCCAAAAGTTCGCAGGTTGAACAATATGTCGTGTAGATATCTACGATGATCTTGTAGATTCTCGGATGTCCTGATCTGCATATTCTGTCACGTGCAGTAGAGTTTGTGGCTTCTGATAGTTCACATCTCCGGGTATGACTTTGGAATTGTTGTTATTTGTTGAAGCACTAAGTCATCTTGTGTTACACTCCTTTTTACGTTTCGATTTTTTACTTTAAATTTCTTGTCTATTTACATGACTATATTAATTAACACATCCAGATGCTTTAAACAGCTACATCTGGTACACCTTCTCAAGGCGAGACAAAATGAAGTTAACATATTTAAGCGCACAGCTCCTACGTCTATACTGCACGGAGTCACCATTGCAAGAGAGAGAAATTCCGCTCCCTTCGCCTGGTACTGGGCAAAAGTTAGTGGGACAATTTCCGCGCGAGAATATAGTTCCTAACTATATTTAAGTTAACATTTTTATTTATTCAAACTATCCCTAAACAAATATACATAATTTAAATCAGTTGTTTTAGCTATTATTTATGTCTTCAGATTTTTTAATTATTAACATTAATTTTTTTTATCTTATTCTAACTCACACAAGACTCTGAAACATGTCGAGTCTGGAATCAACAGGACAGCGCCTGCTTACAAGTAAAAGGGTTAAATACGATATTAATAACTCTTTACAATTTATCTTTTTATTAAAGTATCTTATAACTAATTAATTACTGCTTCCTCTCATACTGAGTACATCAGGTATTTTATATTAATACAGTGAGATTTAAATGCCTTAAGAGCTCGCAACCTTAATTTTTAAGAATTTTATTATTTTGATTATTGGTACAATTTAAATCGTCACAATGTTATACTTTCTATGCTTACCCTTCTCTGACTATATAATTATAATCGTTACAAGAACCTTTCTGATATTTATATAAAAATAACCAGTAATTGTAATATCGACCAAGCCCTGTGAAAGAGTCGAACATTTGCTCAACATCGATTTTAAATCGATCTTTTATAAATATTACCAATAAATTCAATTCATTCAACTATCAGTATTTAAAATTATTTCACATATTAGAATAAGAGTTTTAGTTAATTAAAGGACTTACTGGAAGACGACAAATCTCAACGGAAAGTGATATACTGGAGCAGAGCTGAAAATCGCAAATCGATTATTGTAAGAAGACAATCTGATTAACTCCAGATTCATTTAAGGTCAACCAGAAGTACAGATATTAGCCAAATCAACTCACCTTTCGTTATAATTTTAACGAACCAACAAAACAAGGATTATTTATCAAATATTAACCTAATAAACAAACATAAAATTTTTTTTTTGAACAAAAATTTTTTGTTTTCTTTGAACATACACAAAGAATTAGTTATTTGTAACAGCGTCTTGTTACAATATGTGTGAATTAAAAGGAGGAAAGCTAAACAAACAAAAATTGTGTATCCTCTATTTGGTCTCAAGTTAAAAAACATAATAGTCTTTACGAGAATGTTCTTTCTTCGCTCTTGGAATGATGCCAAACTGAGTAAAAAAAAAAAAAAATAGTTCAGTTAAATTAATAAATGATAGCCTCAAATTTGGCGCTTATTGTTAGTTTAAAAATAAAAGAGAAACTGACAGTCTTTAGTTAAAAAATTAAAGCCTTTGCGAAATTTATAATTCTCACTACTCACTCATAAAGAAAGTGTTCCTACGATCGTTTGATGAAAATGTTCGCCACAGTTTCGAGGTTCAATTTATTTTTCGCTTCTTGCTTATGGACATGCATTATTGCGTTGTCGTACAATTTTCCTTGCGTCATGGTGTTGCGCAGGTATGTTTTTAATCTTCTCAGGGCGGAGAAAGAACGTTCTGCTGTACATGTAGAAACGGGTATAGTTAAAACGACTTAACCACCTCTGGAATCAGTTCGTCGACGTGTTTATTTGAGGAAAAGAAGCGCACTAAGTCTTCTGTACTTTCAACGACAAAATATTTAGATTCCCATACATCTAACATCATATTTCTGTGCAAATTAATCTTTCAGGGTCAAAGTTATCCTTATAAAATTCTACTACAGAACTGCAAACTTTAGTTTTGGAAAGAAGAAGTTTTGTTTAGTTTTGTTTCAATTTCTTTGAAGTGAGTCACATCAGCTTTAGAAAATCGATCATCGAAACAGTTGATCACAATATCTAAAACCACGAAAGAAATCTTCCGGTAATAATCAAGGGGGCTGGCAAAAGCAAAGGGTTGAGCGCCGTCATCAAGTCTTCGAGGAATTTTTCGAACCTTTGGAAGTTTCGGCTCTTCGACATCAAATTTTTTGGTCAATCCCAAGCAAGAGCTTGGCTGGAACGAAACGTTCATCAGTTCGAGATAACTTCAAAACCTCTCGGATACTATGAATATTGTCCATGGCTTTTTGCAGCTGTAAATAGGAATTATGCAGAAAGGCATTCAAAATTTCAACTGGCTCTAAAATTTGCGTAAAAAGCGTAGTGACAAATATAAAGTCAAAAGAGCACAGACATTTTAAGAAACCTTTAGCTTTAGCACCCGCATCAGAGTTTTTGAGCTCGATTTCCTCAAAAAACAATATTAACTCTTCGTAATTCTGCAAAATCGTTTTCAACAAACTTATTCTGCAACACCACCTGGTAGGGCAAAAAGGTAGAAGAGTTACAGGGTGAATAGCTACCATCTTGGGCAGCTTGCAAAGACTCAAATGTTGCTAGTCGGTTGGGGGACCGCGCACAAAATTGATAATTTCTTTGACATATGCAAGATAGTCTCTCACCACGGTCTCATTTTGCATTGCCTCTTGGGTCACAAGGTTCAAAGAATGTGCCAAACAGTGAACATGCATAACTCGCGGCTCAATTTCTCTGATTTTTGCTTGCAACCCTGAAAAAGCGCCTGTCATATTTGCCGCTCCGCCAGTAGCAATACCTCTGCATGACTTGATATCCAGAGAAAAACGAGTGAGAACATCCATTAAACTTTTTATCAAGACTTCAGCTGTAGTAGATTCCGTTTTATAGAAACCAAAACATAATTCATTAATTTGAAAATCCTCACCACTGACAAATCGAAAAGAAATTGAAACTTGCTCGTGTTGACATGCGTCGCTAGTTTCATCCATAATTATCGAATAGTATTGGGAGTCTTTTAGAAACTTGATCAAATTTTGTAAGACTTCGTTAGCCATAATAGAACCTAGTTCATTTGTTATGTCGTGTGAAAGCCATCTGTACTTTGTTCGTTGAAGCCAAGAGGACAAATCGGAGTTATCTTCAGCAACTAACTCTAATGCATGATAATTAGAATTTTCATCCGTGTGACCACGGGCTGCTAACCCCTGAACCATGAGATAAAGCAGTGAAGATAACATTCTTAAGAGAGCTACTCTTGCAGATTTCATATCTCTCTCCGTACCTTTAGATATCAAAGACTGCGCGTTCACACCTTTATCCATTGCACTTTTCCTAGTACAGCAGGACATATGAAAATCCGATTTTTCATGAGAAGCGAATCTTTGTAAGGCTTTGTTCTAAGAAGAAAACCCGACTTCCACGAATGCTTTTATCACGTCTTCGTCTTGTTTAGTTTTTTCGCAAAAGGTCCACTGGAGGAAATTATTTCCTTACACACAGAACAAAACACTTTATCACACTTCTCGTCGTATAAGATCCACGTATATTTGTCTTTCAACCGTTTTTGAAAAGAACGCCCACCAGGACCAGTTTTTTTTGTTTCTTTAGATGCAGTAGTTGAATCCGAGCTACCTGAAACACTATCTGCTGATGACGTCGTAGCCGAATCACTTTTTTTCATTGATGAGCGAACAATGAATTTATCCATTATAATAAAACGAGTAGAGCAAACAAAGAATTAAACTAACTTACACTTTTCCGTGTATTTAAACGTATATGTGATATGTGAGGAGCGGTAGTTTCTGGAGGGGAGGAGTCGGGAGGCCGTGCTTGCATGGGCCGACGCGAGAGCGCGCCGTCAAAATTGGCATAATCCTTTTTAACCCTTTGAAAAGTATGGAAAAATACGCAAAAGGAGTAAGGCCGTACCAGTACGTCATAGGTAATGTTTCCCAACAGCTGTTGTTTTTTTAATATATTTGCTCTGGGATCTCATTCAGCGATGACGGACAAGTGTTGTGGGGAGGATGGTCAGAGCCTTGAATGGCTTTGTGGGCGGAGTGACCTGCCACAGTTGTCTTATAGCGGGAAACGCAAGTCCCGCGTAATCGGAAGTACCCTGGTAAAGTCTCTGCCCAAACCAAACTTTATATCCCCCCTCTCCGCTCTATGAAAAAATAGGGCCCTACTATCATTTAAGAAATACGACGAAAGATTACAGTTTTTCCCCCATTTTTTCTTTCTTTCTTTTTCTTTTCTTCTTTTTTCTTTTCTTATTTTCTTTTTTTATTTTTCTTCTCCCTTTTATGTGTGGGTGCTGAGCACCCCCACAAAAATTCTGGGGGGTGCTCGAGCACCGGAGCACCCCCGGAGTCGGGGCCCCTGTGGGCATCGTATGTCAGAATCATATCTACTTCATTTCGTTGCCTTATTTGGTCATCAATATTATTGGTGTTATTACAATAAGAACCTTTTGAATTGGAATATAACTTTTATTACACTGAAATTATTTTGAAAATTATTACATAAATTTTGTTCCATACATTTCGCCCCGTTACAGCCATTCCTTCAAAATTACCTAACTGTCCAGTCGCGGAAACCTTTTATGATGATCAGATCATGATGCTATAGTGAAGTCATCATATGGGGACCAAGATGTGGATGGGGATGTGGGCAAGAGAGCGGAAAAGACCGATAGACTGTATTAGGAGACTACTGACGGGTGAATAGGAACTGTAGAGGGTAGAGAAAACTGACGAAGCATGATGGAGATCTATGCTCCAATACAGGGCATAATAGCGCTTACAAGAAGAAACATAGCCAAACGTCAGTGGCGTATCTAGAATATGGCCTTGGGGGGGGGGTCGAGTCGGCTGCATACAAAAGAAAAATCAAGTTAAGACTAATCAACATTATTATGTTTAAAGTGGTTGAAAAACGTGTGTAACAACCTGAAATCAAGCCCATTAAAGTATACGGTAATAACACAATAAAAAAACGCGTTATTGAAACATTGTTTACAAGATACTTATTGTCTGAATTGATTTCCTATATTTCAATTTCAAACGTATACGAAAATGTTGTGTAATAAACCTGTTTGCATGTTTTAAAAAGAGTTACTACTATATTAGCGTTCACAGCTGAAAAAAAACTAATAAACTCGCCTAAAAATTAAGAGATTAATAAAATTAAGAAAACAAACTTTTTCACCCCTCTGGGGGGTCCTGTCCCGTTAACCCCCTCCCGTAATTGCGCCCCTGCCCAACGTATTCGCTTCGATAGAGTCGTATTTTGTTTAGTCAAGCGGGGAACGTAGAAACATACAATCACACCCAAACGCTCATCCTCCTCCTTGCGTCTCGTCGTGTCGGGTAAGCAGTGGATTTAGTCACTAAGAAACGCTAATTATGAAACTATTAATAGCTCATTAAGCAATCTATACGTACAAACCACAGCAGCAAAAACGGGTTACGCAGATCGCTGATTATGCCCCTATCTCGGGTTTATATACACAATGCATAATCATTTTACAACAACTATATAAAGATAATGACTTTAGGGCTCAAAAATCACTACGGCTGGTTCGAAAAAGGAAAGTGATTTAAGACATCTATAAATATATAGGCTTATGTATGAATTTTGTACTTATATTCATTTTAATATTATCCACTTCTTCAAAAAATCTAAAGTAACTTTCTTTTGTATGTTTCGGCCGACAGTGGGCCATGCTAGTTCAACTGTTCTCTTCCTTCGGCTTTAGATTTTAACCAGTATTCATACATTCGTTTTCGGTGCATTTTTTCGTTTTTTCTTTCTTTCTTTATTCAGTCCACATCTTGCCTATTATCAGCTAGGGCTTTTCCTGGAAACTGTGGTCTGCTCCAAGTTTCTTCTTAAGAGCATGACGTTCCTGGACGTCTTCACGAGTGACCTCTTTCCACGTCGACGAACGAGACCCCAATTTCTAGATTGGCGTCGGCACCCAAGTTACTGCCAAAGTTGTGGGAAACCTGGCTTCACTGGCATTTCCTTCGTGTCTAATGCTTCGGGTTTTCCCGCCGGTACTCGGGTGGCTGGTTGTCGTGGTTCTGCCACCGGCAGCCACGTCTCTAGTCCATCAAATTTATTTTTTAAAAACTACAATTAAGACAAGAGAGTGATGGCTTTCCTGGGAAGCAAGCTTGCTTCTTTATAGAAGTGAGTCATGCGTAATGAGAAAGGGAGATAAAAGCTGCATACAAGTAGCGGAGATGAAATTTCTAAGAATGGTCAAAGGTTGTTCTAAACAAGATAGATTTAGAAATGAAGAGATTAGAGAAGAGTTGAAAATATACAACTTAAATGAGAAAACAGAGTTACATAGAAGAAATTGGAAGGACCGTCTGGAGCGTATGGACGATCGAAGACTACCGAAAGCGGCAAGTAGGTACAAACCAGCTGGAAGAAGAAGCGTAGGGAGACCAAAGATAAGATGGGAATAAATCCTATGAAGTCGGAACAAGTCCACCAAGGCCAAATCCTTGTTGGGGAAGAAGAAAAAGAAGGAGGAGAAGAAGAAGAAGAAGGAGAAGAAGAAGAAGAAAGAGAGTATTTCGTCGCCCTAAGCAGAGAATAAAAGTGCCGCGCCTTCGTACTAAAATGTTGACAGAAGTATTACACTATAACTGGAAGAGAAATCAGCGTTAGACGTATCTAAACTTTAAATGCAGTAAATTCTTAACTTGATTAAGCTACTTATAGAGAAATTTTTGTCCTTTTAACTTGGAAAGTCTGCAATCTGTTAAGTTTCTAGGACTAAGTCGCTATCAATTGATACTGTGGCAATTCCAACAAGGCTTTCTTGACTCATCGAGCCGCGACTGTCAAAAACTCGGAAAGCGACGAACAAATTTTGAAAACCATTTTTCAGATAACGTGCAGAACGTGTTGATGAATTGCAGCTGCAGGAATACGATGGAGTAAATGGGATTGCAAGGGAACGCGGGACAACGCATAGCAAGTACTGACGCTGTGTCACCGAGCGTCTAGTAAACAGCACGACTATAAAGAATTCTTACTTGGTGTGGTTAAATAAGTAATAAATTAATAATTAAAAAATCACTTACTGCCAAAATGTTTCAATTTCCCGGGCGCCACCTCATATCTACAAGGATGTGGATATAAAGGATTCATTTGCCAAACACACAACAACAATATTATGTCTAATGCTTATTTAATTACTTAAGTTGTAGCAAATTACAAATATAACACTCTGTATGGATATTTCCTTAAGTAGAATCACTTCTCTTATCTTAACAATGAGTATCTCTGAAATCGCGATTAATTAACATTTAATAATTTTCTAACACTTATAATTGTAAATTATAATCTACAATTGTATTTGGCAAATTTAGATTACTGTTTAGATATGATTTTTTAAGAATTTACTAATTGACGTTTTATTTCGCTTCAGTCGAATGCAGAGCACTGAGAGGCAGTTCTCAAGGTTAATTGAGTGTGAGTTCACATTAGTGTGAGTTCTTTGACTTGAATGAATTGAGTTTATTGACTTAACTCTAAAGTACCATTAGTTTGAGAGCGTTGATTATTGTAGTTCATATTCTCGGTGACATCATGTGGTCCTCTGTGTTTAGTAGTTGCTGATCTCCGTAGTCGTTGTAGATTACGTATCCCTTCGCGGTCACTGCACCTCACGATCACTGTTTAATTATTGAAGAATTCTCGAACTGTTCACTTTTCACGGCACTCGTATTGTGTTGAATATGAGTGTCCTTAATTGATGTTGGTAAAGTTCATGTATAATGTTTTTTAAAGTAGTTGTTTAGATTGCTGATTTTATGTCTAATGTCTCTGTTGTAGAATATGCACTTAGTCTCTCCGTTGATGTGTTCTGTATTATATAAAAGCTGATGTAATGTTTATAGTTTCTTGTGAATTATTTGTAATTGTAGAATTTCTGTTAATTGAATTTGTCTTCACTTAGTATTGTACTGTGTATCCGTATTCTCCGACACTTTGTTTAAATTACGGTGAAGTTAATTAATTGTAAAGTCTGTTTTACATGTTGACTTCGTGTGATATTACTTTATACTAATAGTCTGTCGAACGCGATTAACTGTTCAACTCTCTTGCTATGAGTTTAGAATTTAGTGAGAATTATAACAACGAGTTTCGTACGATTTGTCGTATTCACTTCATTGTTCTCTTTGAGAAATTGAATGTTCGCACTGAAGTAACCGTTCTCAAGACTCTAGATATGCGCACTTCTGAAATTGTGTCGAACGCTTGTAGTTGTTCATGCTTATGTAATGAATCGATGACTAAACATTGTTACCGAGTTCAGATGACTCGTGGTGATCACTTTGTAGATGAGTACTAGACTGCCGTTTTTCTGTTCTGAGATCTACCAAGTAAACTCTCCTCCCTCCTACCTCTGCTGAATCTTCCATCTGCTTGGATACTCTTATTGGTTCTTTAGCCAGTGTGACAAATTGTATATTCGTCATTGGTTTTCAGTATCTCTGCTTTACACGTGATTCTCTTGTCGAACTACCAATCGTCCTGATTGTTCCTACAGCAGTTTTCTCTATTTACTAGGAATCTCATTCAAGCACTCCAGAATTCGTGAGTTTAACTTTCCCCTTGTAAATCAGGCGACATTTCTTTGTCTCTCGTGGCCGTCTCCTAGTGTCCAATTTCTGTTACGCTTTGACATAGATACAATACTGGTATTGTTCGATCTGCTGCACAATTGTTTATCTTCAAGTTGCACTCTGGCTTTGTTTTGAGTCTGGAACGAATCTTCCTTTGTAATCACGACTTTCGTCAAATTTCTACGTTGCAATTGTTCTGGCATCTAATGTTGTACCGTATCGAATTGACAAACTTTTGCTTTCAGTCTGTGTCAAAGTTTTTAAAAATGGTAGATTGGTTTATTGGGGGTTATGCCTTTCTTCACTCAGAGCAGCTGCCTGATGCGAAATACAACGTCTCACATACATCTAGTAAGTGTCACTCTTTTGTCAAACAATTAACTTTACAGCCGTAACACATCAAGCTGTCTGTAGGTTACAATGCCAAAAGGACAGTCTTACAAACTTTCCCTTCACACACCCTCACATACTTCTTTGTCAAATATAACTGCTAGTACACATTATTTTTAGCTATTATTTACTACTTGTACAATTTTATAAATATTTTCAAAAATAAACGTTACATTGTCCTTAAATTTTTATTAATTGATGGCGTGTAACAAAATCAAATAATAAAATTTGTGCCCTTTTTTTTATTAATTATGTAAATTTTAATTAATTATGTAAGTTTTAATTAATTAAGTATAAATATCTAATGAGTTACATTTATTGCTAGTGATGTAATCCCTTTAACGGGTTCGAGTACGTTCAACTTGGTTTGTTTACGTTCGAAACTGTCTACAGTGTACCCTTGTGTCTGGGCTGAGATTTATGACCTCTCCCATTCATCCCCTGTCACTCTCTCATTCACACCTTGTTACTTGGCAAAGGGTCCTACTAGCGGTTTCACTTTTTCTGTTTGCTATTCTAACCTATACAATTGTTTACAATCCTACGCACTACCATCCATTCAGACCACTTACCTTCCTAACATATCATAATATAGAATTAACAACTATCTAATTCATTATGTACATCTGTTTACATATAATTATTCACCCAGATACTATTACGGTTCTTTCTTACTTTCTATTAGTTAAATATCCACTTATATATATTTTTCACTTGTCAATAATTTTCTACTTGCAAATGCATACAACAACAACAAAAATTCATAATATCATATTAATTATCACTTAGTTCTTATCATTACTTTCATTGTTAGTCGTTGTTCAATGTCTTTGTTTTGTTTTTCTTAGATATACTTTTATTCTTATACATAATATACAAAATATAAATCTTTACTCTGATATACATCGTCAGTTGATAACCTTACTTCGATTATTACTTTAAAATTTTACAATTATTATACATAACTTTATTATATCATATTTATTATAGGAGTGCTACAATTTGCTTACTCACGTAACCGATCGTTACTAACGCATTATTTCCTTTTACTGCTCTTCTTGTCAGGTAATGTATTGCTTTAGCTGTCGGACATTGAAATTTCCTCTTGTTCCTTTCTTCTCGTCCAAATATTCTAACGTATAAGTAGCTTTACTTCTTTGCTTCGCAACCCTATATGGTCCTTCGTACAGGTCGCAAAATTTCGCTATTATCTTATTCATTGCATCGGATATTGGACATGTTTTAACTAATACCAGGTCACCGATGGCGAATGTTGTTAGTTCTCTTTGGTTCATCTTATTTGCATGTAGCTCTCTCTTTTCTTTAATCCTTAAATAAATGTCTTCCGGCTTATAAGTAGTTGGTTCGGAAATCACACTTCTGTCAATAAATTTGGTCCACTCTCTGGTTGGTTTCTTTCCAAAGTGTGCCTCGATTGGACTCATCTCAATGGTACTATGGTATGTCTCATTTAAACAAATTTCAATGGCTTGGATATACTTGGCCCAATTTGAGTGTTTTTCTTTGACAAATACTCGAAATAAGTTGCCTAGTTGTCTGTTAGTTCTCTCGGCTATATTTGTACAAGGGTTCCGAATAGCGGTAAACTTCGGTTTAATTCCTAGTTCTCGTAAACTCCTTGTCCATATATTAGTAGTGAATTGGGTCCCATTATCAGTGACAATTGATAACGGTTTTCCCCATGACGCTATATATTGTTTGAGTCTATTTATGGTAGCACGAGTTGTAGCTCTTTTCAACGCATAAAGTTTGACGTACTTTGTGAAATTATCGATGATAACAAGAATGTATTTAACACCTCCAGTTGATGTAATTAGGGGTCCATAGTAGTCCATACTGATTGACTCCCCTTTCTTCTTTGGCAGCATCGGTATGGTTTCTCCTACATTATTCTTATGATGATCCTTACATCGCTGACATGTATCGCACTTAGTAATGATTTGATGTATCGTTTTGTTTATTCTGTCTCCAGTAAAGTACTCTCGAAAAAGTCTTTCGGTTTTTTGTATGCCCCAGTGTCCGTATACAACGTGTAATTCTTGAATTAAATTTTCTTTCATGTTATTCGGTACATATATTTTCCATGACTTCTTGTCTTGTCGGTATAAGATTTTTTTTGAACATATTGATATTTATTACTTAATTTAGAGTCTTCCTTACTTTCTAATTCACAAATAATTTTGTTCAATTTAGGATCTTGGCGCTGCAATTTCTCAATATTTTTTATATCCTTTATTATTTTCTTATCCAATTTCAAGGTAATACGATTAATTTCCATCTCTTCACTAAAACTGACATCACTGCTGTCCATAGCGTCCTCTGGGTTTCGGCTTAGTATGTCGGCTACAATATTTTCTTTGCCTTTACAATGCACAATGTCGAAATCGTATTCTTGGATGCTCAGTATCCAGCGGGTAATTCTAGCATTTGATAGGTGACATTTGTGTAGGAATGTGAGAGCTTTATTATCTGTTATGATTGTGAATCTATGTCCTAATAAGTATATCCGAAATTTCTTCAAACAATGTATAATACTCAGCAGTTCCTTCTCGGTTGTGTGATAGTTTAATTCAGCACCTTTGAAAGTTCTGCTAGTAAAAGCTACGACGGCGATGCGTCCTTCGTCATCATATTGAAACAATTGCCCTCCTAGTGCGTAGTTGCTGGCATCCGTTTGTAAATAATATTGCTTCTTGAGATCTGGGTGTTTTAAAATTACAGTATCTATAAATAATTCTTTGACTAATTTAAATTGTCGGTCGTGCTGCTCCGTCCACTTGAAGTTGCGCTCCTTCTTTAACAATTGTATTAATAAAGATGTTGTTTCAGCATATCGACTGGTAAATCTGTTATAAAAATTTGTAAGTCCTAAAAACCCTTTTAGTTGCTTTTGATTTCTTGGACGTGGAAAATTTTGGATTGCCTTTACCTTGTCTGGCATAGGACTAAGGCCTTCTACTGATAAACAGTAACCAAGATAATTAATTTCTCTACGGAAAAACTGTGATTTTTTTAAGTTCACTGTGATGTTTGCTTCGTATAAATTGGTCAATAATAGATCTAAATGTGTGAGGTGTTCCTCCAGACTGTTAGATAGACATAGCAGTCGTCTACATATATTATCGTAAATTTCTTGACTGCATCTGACAACACAGTATCCAATCCTCTCGTCAGGCTGGCCAGACTTGTCTTTAATCCAAACGGTGTGACTGTGAAGCGGTAGGTCTTTCCTTTATATAGAAACCCGGTGAAGTCCCTGCATTCTCGCTTAAGTGGTACCTGACAGAAGCTGGAGCGTAGATCGATCGATGACATATATTTTACTCCTCCGCAATTAGCAATGAGCTCGTTGATTGGTTGTGCCCCTTCGAAGTCAGGTATCATCACCTTGTTTAACTTCCTGGCGTCCAAACACAATCTTACGCTCTGGTCCTTTTTTATAACTGTCACCATGGGATTGATATATTGGCTGATCGCTCGCTCGATCACTCCGTATCTTAACATTTTCTGGATCTCCTCTTCGACTTTGTCTTGATAGGCAATTGGTATAGGCCATCCCTTTTGGAAGAAGGGGGTGTTGTCCGTGATACGTAGTTCATGTTCATATCCATGAATTCGGCCTGGTTCTTCTCGGAATAGATTTCTATTTTTCATTAATATTTTAGTTAATTTTTTCTTCGTTTCTGTATTTATATTAGTTAACTCTTCGACAGCTTCTTGAAAGTCAATAGATTCCTCATCGGCCGTTTCTTTATCCAAAGCGATCTGATGTATATGTACAATTTCATTAGGATCCTCTACATTTTTCTTATAATTTCTATTTTTAATATGCATTACATTTTGCTGGAAATCTATAGTACACTCACCTTCCTTCAACATATTTATTCCTAGTATACAGTCTTTATTCAGTCCAGGGATGATAAAAAATACTAAGTCAAATTTATAATTATCAATCTCAGCTTCTAAAAGTACTTGTTTTCGTATTAATTTTGATTTATGTCCGAATGCACCTTTTATATTGGTATTCGATAAGTTTAATAGCTCGATTCTACCTAATTTATCTTTATTATGGTTGAACCACGTTTCGGCAATGCCGTTTAATTGACTCCCCGAATCAATTAGTGCAGTTACTTCTACATTATTTAATTTTATTTTTATTTCCGGACATTTATTGTACGGGAAATTAGTGGTTTCTTCTTCTTCATCCATTTTATCCAATTATTCACGAATATCAATATAATCTAATGCTACGTCTAACTGGTTATTTATTTTTCTACTAGCTAAATATTGTTGCCGCGACAGTGGGTTGGCTGGTCGTTTTTTGTACGTGATTCTTGTGAAGGGCCAGGTTGTTGACGCTCAATTGTTACTGTGTTGACAATGGGCTGTTTTGTTCCCCTATCCTCTGTACCAAACGTTTGTTTATTGCGCCACCCAGGTCTGTGACCCTCGTGTTCAGTCTCCACTTTCATACCCTTCGTTTTATGATAGCCATTGTTAATATGTCTTCCATCGTTGTCAACCGTTGTCTGTTGTAGCTGCCGATACGATCCTCTCATTTCTCGTTGTTGAATGGTAGCAAACTCATTTAATAAGCTTTCAAATTGATCTACTTGTTGGACGCCTCTAGTTATGATGGCAACTTCTATTTCCTTACCATAGTGGAGTGCAAGTTTGCGAATTAGATGCTGGTCCGAGATTGGTGGAATCAGTTGTCTGCACTGTAGAATTTTATTCTCGAGGTATTGCACCATAGTGAGTTTACCATTCGGATAATAACATCCGTACTCCAAGCTGTCCCGGATGTTTTCTTGAATTTGTTGACTCCAGAATTTCTTGGTAAACGCCTCCTCGAATTGTTCAAACGTATGTATTTGGGATTGTACGATTCTCCACCATACTGTTGCTTCACCCTCTAGATGCCTGCTAATCCACTTAATACCTCCGCTGGGGTAATATATTTCTTTAACCTCTTTTAATTCTTTTAGAAATTCCATGGGGTAGGCGTCTCGTCCGTTGTACCGTACCTCCTTTACCTGTTCTTGGTTAGCCACAATAGTATTTTGGTTGTTTACCACTGGTCTTGACTCCAACTCTGTTAATTTTCGTTTTAATTGCTCTTGATCTTCTTTCATCTCGTCGATGCGTCGACCCTTTTCTTCAGCTAATTTTCTTAATTGTTCTTCCATTTTTTCTTTGTTTACGGTAGAAATATTTCTGACTTCTTCTCGGACGACCTCTTTCGTTGTTTTTATTTCTCTTCTCACTTCCTGATTGATTCGATTTAAGTTTTCACTTAAGTTTTTAGTATTTTTTTGTATTTCACACTTAAATTTTTCACTTTGTTGCTGTACCACCTCGCCAAAATTATGCTCAGTCTTATTCAATTCTTCACGCCATGTTTTATTCACTATTTGAATATCACCAACTAATTTGTCATGCAACGTGTTCATATCGTTTTTTATCTCCTCTCTTAACTTAGTGTCCTTTACTGTAATATCCTTAATAGCTACTTCTAATTTATTCTGATTTACTTCAACTTTTTCTTCTAATTTCTTCTGATTTACTTTAACATCTTGAATGTCTTCTCGTATCTTCTTATTGTCTTCTTGTAATTTATTCAGACTTATTTCTAATTTATTCTGTAATTTCTTGTTATCTTCTTTCATCAATTCGTATAGCATTTGCAGCTCACTTTTTGGCTGTGGTCCTTCTGCCCTTATTTGTTCCTTCTCCGTCTGTGGTACTGTCGCACTTACTTGTTCAATTTCTGCGCGTGGTCCTTCTGCCCTTATATTTTCAATATCCGTTCTGATTTCTTCCTCCATCATTGCTATGACTTGAGGATCTCCCATTTGGTTATATATCTCCATCTCTGCGCTCTCTTCAGCTCTCCTTGGTGCTTGTGTTTCTTCTTCACTGGCCATTGTCGTATAAGGTGTTTCTTTTTCCATTTTGCGTGCCTTACTTCGCGTCAACATATACCGTATATATTCGAACCGTGACTAAGCAACTGTAGTTACAATTACTAGCCCTATGTTCTTAATGTCTACTCTATTTATTAATACTTTTATTTTATTTCTAATTCTCAGTTTAGTTAACTTATTTAACTCAATTCATTCATCTGCCTTTTTGACAAAACTAAATTTAGATTTTGCCCCACGTTGGGCGCCAAATATAAAGAATTCTTACTTGGTGTGGTTAAACAAGTAATAAATTAATAATTAAAAAATCACTTACTGCCAAAATGTTTCAATTTCCCGGGCGCCACCTCATATCTACAAGGATGTGGATATAAAGGATTCATTTGCCAAACACACAACAACAATATTATGTCTAATGCTTATTTAATTACTTAAGTTGTAGCAAATTACAAATATAACACTCTGTATGGATATTTCCTTAAGTAGAATCACTTCTCTTATCTTAACAATGAGTATCTCTGAAATCGCGATTAATTAACATTTAATAATTTTCTAACACTTATAATTGTAAATTATAATCTACAATTGTATTTGGCAAATTTAGATTACTGTTTAGATATGATTTTTTAAGAATTTACTAATTGACGTTTTATTTCGCTTCAGTCGAATGCAGAGCACTGAGAGGCAGTTCTCAAGGTTAATTGAGTGTGAGTTCACATTAGTGTGAGTTCTTTGACTTGAATGAATTGAGTTTATTGACTTAACTCTAAAGTACCATTAGTTTGAGAGCGTTGATTATTGTAGTTCATATTCTCGGTGACATCATGTGGTCCTCTGTGTTTAGTAGTTGCTGATCTCCGTAGTCGTTGTAGATTACGTATCCCTTCGCGGTCACTGCACCTCACGATCACTGTTTAATTATTGAAGAATTCTCGAACTGTTCACTTTTCACGGCACTCGTATTGTGTTGAATATGAGTGTCCTTAATTGATGTTGGTAAAGTTCATGTATAATGTTTTTTAAAGTAGTTGTTTAGATTGCTGATTTTATGTCTAATGTCTCTGTTGTAGAATATGCACTGAGTCTCTCCGTTGATGTGTTCTGTATTATATAAAAGCTGCTGTAATGTTTATAGTTTCTTGTGAATTATTTGTAATTGTAGAATGTCTGTTAATTGAATTTGTCTTCACTTAGTATTGTACTGTGTATCCGTATTCTCCGACACTTTGTTTAAATTACGGTGAAGTTAATTAATTGTAAAGTCTGTTTTACATGTTGACTTCGTGTGATATTACTTTATACTAACAGTCTGTCGAACGCGATTAACTGTTCAACTATCTTGCTATGAGTTTAGAATTTAGTGAGAATTATAACAACGAGTTTCGTACGATTTGTCGTATTCACTTCATTGTTCTCTTTGAGAAATTGAATGTTCGCACTGAAGTAACCGTTCTCAAGACTCTAGATATGCGCACTTCTGAAATTGTGTCGAACGCTTGTAGTTGTTCACGCTTATGTAATGAATCGATGACTAAACATTGTTACCGAGTTCAGATGACTCGTGGTGATCACTTTGTAGATGAGTACTAGACTGCAGTTTTTCTGTTCTGAGATCTACCAAGTAAACTCTTCTCCCTCCTACCTCTGCTGAATCTTCCATCTGCTTGGATACTCTTATTGGTTCTTTAGCCAGTGTGACAAATTGTATATTCGTCATTGGTTTTCGAGTATCTCTGCTTTACACGTGATTCTCTTGTCGAACTACCATTCGTCCTGATTGTTCCTACAGCCGTTTTCTCTATTTACTAGGAATCTCATTCAAGCACTCCAGAATTCGTGAGTTTCACTTTCCCCTTGTAAATCAGGCGACATTTCTTTGTCTCTCGTGGGCGTCTCCTAGTGACCACGCTTTAGTGGACGCTAGTGTCCGTCTGTTACGCTTTGACATAGATATAATACTGGTATTGTTCGATCTGCTGCACAATTGTTTATCTTCAAGTTGCACTCTGGCTTTGTTTTGAGTCTGGAACGAATCTTCCTTTGTAATCACGACTTTCGTCAAATTTCTACGTTGCAATTGTTCTGGCATCTAATGTTGTACCGTATCGAATTGACAAACTCTTTGCTTTCAGTCTGTGTCAAAGTTTTTAAAAAGGGTAGATTGGTTTATTGGGGGTTATGCCTTTCTTCACTCAGAGCAGCTGCCTGATGCGAAATACAACGTCTCACATACATCTAGTAAGTGTCACTCTTTTGTCAAACAATTAACTTTACAGCCGTAACACATCAAGCTGTCTGTAGGTTACAATGCCAAAAGGACAGTCTTACAAACTTTCCCTTCACACACCCTCACATACTTCTTTGTCAAATATAACTGCTAGTACACATTATTTTTAGCTATTATTTACTACTTGTACAATTTTATAAATATTTTCAAAAATAAACGTTACATTGACTTTTCCTGCTAATTACATTAACCCGATTTTATTGCTCGAAACCCTAAAATACCTGAGTTAAGTATTATAATTTAAAGTCGTTTTGAAGTGAGATCTTCATGTACGGCACTATGGTGCCCGACTTACTCCCGTACGCCTCGCGCTCCTAGCGCAGTAAACTGATTCAACGTGTAACGAAATAGAAGAAACGAAAAATCACGGTCACATAAGCCTCTATTCCCTGATATGATATACAGACGTCCTTCCCACATTTCTTTACGGGTCTGAAAATTGCACTTTGACAGGCCAGCCAGTCATATCCAAGCGGCTGAAATGAGATTTCTCAGGCACGTGGGAGGGTATACTCTCCATGATCACAGAATAATCACAGATATACGGCAGGAACTGAACATTATGAGTATACTCGGCAGGATTGCCCAGTATCGGCTGAATTGGTGGGAACATCTTTGCCGAATGGATGACTGCCGCATCCCCAAACAACTATGGAACTGTAAGTCGAAGGGTCGAAGAGGTGTGGAACGTCTGAGGAAGCGCTGGCGTGACCATCTCTAGACTTTGCCTGTTTGAGACCGGAGCAAACCATTCTTGGTTTAATGACGATGATGATGAAATATATACAGAGAGAGGGGGTGAGAAAGGGAATTAGACAAATTAAGGCGAAAGAGGGTAAGAAAGAAAAAAAGAGAAGTCGAGAGAGAGAGAGAGAGAGAGAGAGAGAGAGAGAGAGAAAGAGAGTGAGAGAGAGGGAGCGTTAACAGATCAGAATGTCGGTTCGGGCGGCGGGGTTCAATTGTAGGTCAGGTCACATGACTTTAGCTGTAGCCGTGTACACAGAGGTATTTCAATCGAACATATGTGTCTTTCAAAGAAGAAGAAATTCAACTTTAAAGAGGCTGGAGTACGTAGTCAAGTATTAGTTCAGTAGAGTACAAACGTCGAGTCAGGTCGCTGCATATATTGCCTTTTGCCTTCTGTCTCGCCTTGTTGGAAATTAAACACGTGTTTTCAATTTATCTTTCAGTGTTGCTGCCGCACTCATGGAGTACAAAATCAATGTATGCGCGTGCGTGTGCGTGTGTAGAGGTAGGGAGTAGCTAGGAACAGTCTTTTACAAAACACTACTCACAGTTTGATGACAAAATTGCCTGGCTGTCGTTGTCCAATTCTTCACAATTACAATCGTTTCGACTTCAATTCATAACTATCATCTTCACAATACGCCATTAGCAAGGTGCTGCCTGTTCCGCCTGGATCTACCCACACACCTGTGCCCTATACGGTTATATTTCATGACTTGAATCTGACATTCTTTCTAAGTGTTCTTTCCACCGTTGTTTATAATCTTTTAATCGTACCTGTAAGCTCGAACTTGTAATTGTTCTCTTATGACCCCATTCTTTATACGGTCAACCGTATGGAAAGTCCCTACGGCATAGCGCAAACCAGCATTGTGTGAATAGGATCTAGCTTTCTCAAGAACGACCTTATGGCTGAAAAGTACACCGTACATCCATAATCCAGTTTGAATAGCACTAGTACGGTGTACAGGCATAATAACACTAGGTCCCTATCCGCTGCCCAGGTCATATGAGACACGGATCTAATATCGGTTAACGAGAATTTGCACCTCGCAGACAGGTCGTTAATATGCACATTCCGGGTCAAGTGTCTGTCAAAAGTTCATCACAACACGGCTAAGGCATGGCGCTGCCTGTTTCGCCTTCAAAAATCCTCCATACATCTCTTCCTGGGCCTACCCACACACCTGTGTCCTATGGGTTTGTATTTCTATACTTGTTTGGCCAGTAAGGAATCTGACAATCTTTCTAAGGGTTCTTTCCACCTTTGTTTGTAATCTTTTAATTTTTCATTCAAGTTAAAAACTTTCACTTCTTCTCTTATGGTCTCATTCTTTATACGGTCAAGTTTAGAACACCTTTTAACTCCTTTTTAGAAAGCCATTTTGCGAGGCCTGTATTACACTGTCTTGTTTCTTGGTTGTTGCCCATAATTTACACCCATAGGACAGTACAGAGACTATCATAACATTGTAGAACGTTAATTTTGTATCTCGACGTACCTTGTTTCTAAAAATACGGTTGATTGTCCTACAGATCGTCCCCTAAAAATTAAACTGATTCACCTGTTCTAGAATTCGATCACTAATCATTATTTTTGTTCTTATTGGCTACTTACCTCGAAATGCCATTGCGTTTGTTTTTGTAGTGGATATTTTCATATTGTGTTGTATTGCTTGCAAATCTATGAAGCTTCAAATAGATTTTTACAAATCACATTCTGTACTTTGAAGTACAATTAAGTCTCGTCAGCAAACAACAGCGCATTCAAATATCTGTCTCGTGATAATACCAGCGTTCACCAGAAGTTTCCATTTCCTTACCAGATCGTCAGTGTAAATGTTAAAAAGAGTAGGTGATATACTGCACCCTTGTCTAACACACTGATTGACAGATATTTGTTGAGATATCCTACGATTATTTACCAGGATATACTATTTTTTAATCACAAGTATGGATAAGTTTCAGTCAATATCTGGCAAAATTCGTTGAGTGCTGTGACGGAAAACAAGGAAAGGTATTCGACTAAAATTTTATAAGGTTATGGGTGTGCCAGTGTTATTGCATGGTTCTTAAACTTGGGTTCCTGAGAAAAAACATCTGAGTACAATACAGGAATCGGAGATGAGATTCTTGCGATCTGTTAAACGCTGCACACTAAGAAACAGACTCTACAATGAAGACGTTCGTAAAGACTTGAACATTTTTTGGTATTCGAGATTGTATTGGAGAGGACAAAGAGAGATGGATTGCTCGTCGGAATAGGACGCCAGCTAGCAGTTTGCCTAAGGAAAATTATCACTATGGAAGTTACGCCCCAGGAAGTTTGGACAAGCCTCTTGGACAACGAAGTACGTATAGGAAGCGTTGGTGAAGTATCTATATTCTTTTTTCAGGCTGGAACAAGTGATTCGCCTAGTCCCTGATAGATGAAAAAGAAGAAGGAAGAGAATAATAATAATAATAATAATAATAATAATAATAATAATAGAACAACAACAACAACAACAACAACAACAACAACAACAACAACAAAAATAAGAAGAAGAAGAAGAAGAAGAAGAAGAAGAAGAAGAAGAAGAAGAAGAAGAAGAAGAAGATTAATGCTATTTACAGGAGTCGTAAGAGCCCTTTATGTACTTGAGTACTAATTTTTACTTTGCTTGAGTGTTATCATGATTTAATGTTTTTTTTGTGCGGTTATACCCGGATTTCGTGATAGAAAAAAAATGGTTCCATGGTAACTTTACCATGGAACCGATCTCTTGTCGCTGTTGTCATTTTTAGGGATGATGCTACAGACTCATGTCGATATCGTTGCAATATGAAAAGGTTTTCTCCTACACATGGCGCGGAACCGTTTTCTGTGTAGAGTTATTTTAGTCGTACTTTGAGCGTGTTTCAGATCACTCGACGTTATAACCCTCTCTGTCGCTCACACAAAGTGATGTATAGATAAGTTAAAAGCCGTACGAAAACTTAAAAAAAAAGTTTACACAGGGCTGATAGAGTTATAAAAGTCAATTTCTTCGCACCTATGTGGCAGTAAAATGTGGTAGTGGGAGTGAGAACTGATGATGTGTGTGTGTGTCGGACGGGGGGGGGGAACGTTTGTCTCTCGTCAGCCGCTTATTTCACAACAGTCATGTGTTAATGACAAAACTAGTGTCACAGTACAACGATTTTAGCAAGACACAACATGGCAGTTCCATCAGTCATATCTTCATGTCATAGTGATAATTTTCAGATTTTATATCAATGTGTGTGAGCTGTGTGCCTATAATTTTTTAATAAAGTCGGAAGTCAATCAATGGATAAAGACTTTCAAATCAGTTGATTGCTGAGAACGTACGTATTCAGTGATATAGTGAAAATACGTATTACCTATGTCATTATAAATATCTAAATGTCCCTATAGTTCTGTAAAATCATTATAAAGTATTATAAAGATTTCAAACGCTCTGTGATGTATATGATTTAGGTATCTCTGTTGTCTAAAATTACTTTTAAAAAATTCCATGTTTTGGGAAAATAAAAAAATTGGCTAAAACACATGTGGTTACTAAACGCGCACAATGTTATTATCATTTGGTATAAGTGTCCATAATACATTTTGTTATATACAATGTTTTTAATATAATCGGTTTTATACATTTACATTTTCGTTGTTGTTTTTAGTGAAATTAACATGTAAAAACATGGTTCTAACCACGATGGAATTTTACACGTAACATGCGTTGAGCGTTGAGTTTTTGTTGATGACCCCCCCCCCCCCAAGTCAGCCTCGTCATGCTATTCTAAATAACCCCAAACGTCTTCCTTTTCTTTCTGTTTCACCTTCGCTCCTCAAGGACATCCTTCCCCAAGTATGTCTTAGCACACTGCATGGCCCCTAGTTACCACTTGCCACCGGCACGGAGGTTCTCTGCCTCGCGGGGAACTTTTTCAAAATTTCCGGCGCCATCTTGCGGATAACCGTGTTGGCGTATCGTTTCCCCAGTATTAGGTAACCTTTCAATGAAAGTCCAGTACTGTTATCAGCTGGCAGTCATCGGGCACGTCCCAGAAGCTGCAATTAAGCCGTGGGTGCAAAGATGCCCCACTACCCAGTACAAAGCAAAGCAAAGATTGTTTGTCAGCTGTTGTTACGACAATGAGTGCCAGTGTATCTAGTAGATGATTTAAATACCATAAGAAGACGTTTTGTTTTAGAACAGCTCCAAATACATATTTATAGATGGCGCACAAACAGAGAAGCAGTAAAACTGCATGACGTCAGTTGACTTCTCGTAAGTTTTCAAAGGACGTCAGTTGTCCATTAGCATCAATGTGTTAAGGCATAGTAAACGTGTAAGCGTGGTTTGGCGTCTGGTTACTAACATAGGGATCACGGGCTGCACTATGAAATCAAAGTGATAGTACTTCTGGTACTAACGTTAATACTGTTAATACTGATCAACATGATCAACATGGTGGTACTAATCAAGGTGCTTTTTCAGCCTCCCCCCCCAGCTAAACTCAGTCTGTGGATATGGTTGTTATATCTCTGGCGGCTGAGGCGTAATACTGGCCACTAGAGACGCAGTGGATTGAACGAATCACTTTGATCGAATAATTTAAGTGACTGGTTCGAATCGATCTTTTAAAGTGAGTCGGTCACAGTGGCGGTCGGTGTTTGAAAAATTTGGGGGTTGCAGTTGGGTTGGATGGAATAAAATTGTTTTATTCTCTGAATAGAAAATGTCCAGTCTCCTCTCCTCCAAACAATACACAAAGAAACCAAAATACTGCAATTTTAGTGTCACACCTACGTAACCACGAACATTTATTGTATGATGTTTTCTAAATTTACAATTCAATATTTTGTTACCTGATTTTACACTTTGATTAAAATTTGAAAGGTCTGGTGTAGGCCTACCTACTCTCTTAATTTCAATTTTTTCCTGAATAGGACATAAACTGAACGCCGTTTTTGGTAAGTTTTTCGTCAGAATTCATTGCGTTCTAGCAGTTAAATATAATAAATATCTTACACTATGACACCTTAATCCTTTATATGTACTAATATTTACATTTGGCGATGAATTGGATTGACACTAACAACGAACTTACAAATTCCAATCTGGCGCACCACGTGTTATTTACCAACAGACTGGTGGCGCCGTAACGTACAAGCGGGGTTTGCATTCCCTAATCACACCAGGCGAGCCTATACCGCTGTAATAGGAACAACCGAGTCTAGCCAGCCAGAACACTACTCCATTGTATTTCCCCATATAAAGCGCGTCACAGTTGGTGTATAGCATACACCGTGGCAAGAGCGTGTACGGTTTTTAGTAATTGCTTTGCGCTTTTCAATTGGCAAATTGATTAATCACGACGATTTACTTTCAAAACACTTTTATTAGTTCTGGTTTTATTCAAAATTTTATAATTTAAATACAATTCAGGAATTATTGGGGGTTGTACAACCGTGCAACCTAAGCACGGGTCGCCACTGGTCGGTCAGTAATACAGTCTCTGACAAACAATCTGTGGTAGTTCATACAATTTCCGGTAGGTACCTCTGCACAGCTTTCTCTAGATATATAGCTTTCTATATATAGATACTGCAAGCAGAGTCCGCTAGAAGTCTCTAGTTTTCGTTTGGATTAGTGAAAGAGTTACCGCCAGCAATGTCCGCTAGACGCCTCTGGCATACAGTCAGTGTGAAAAGAAACTGATGTAATTATATGGCACCGTGCATAGCGAAGCAGTTCGCACATCGCATACCAGAGAATATCATCGCTGATCCTCCTCGGGAAGGAAACACGTTTGTTTTTTTATATCGCACATGGAATACTTCTGAGCTCTCTGATTGGTTGCTTCAAGGACATTTCCCGCACTGTAGCCACACCCAACTCTATCCACTGTACGATTCCCGGTAAAGTGTAAACAGTTTTCGGTCTCTAATCTGCTGTAAAATGTGCTTACGGCGGCATACACAGAACTCGACACTGTTCACTATTCTCATGTGTCAGACACCTCGGTATGCACACCTCTCATACATATGCGATATGCTATGTGCGATCATCTATGCGAAACTCCTATGCTAGTATTCCGCGCTATGCACGTACCCTTAGTCTTTCGTTTCAATGTCGGTCACTTACTGATTCGATCAGTGAACGAGTTCCCGCAAGCACACCCCGTTAAATGTCTCTGCTTGCATTTCAGTCTCGGTCAGTAAACGGTTCGATCAGTGAACGAGTTACCGCAAGCACACCCCGTTAAATGTCTCTGCTTGCATTTCAGTCTCGGTCAGTAAACGATTCGATCAGTGAACGAGTTACTGCAAGCACACCCCGTTAGATGTCTCTGCTTGCATTTCAGTCTAGGTCAGTAAACGATTCGATCAGTTACTGCAAGCAGTCTCCGTTAGACTGCCTCTAGGATTCATTTCAATCCCTGTCAATTCATCCAATAACGGCTCCGAGCAGTCGCCATTTTTCGTAAACACAACGTAAAATAAAAGAGCAATATTTAGTTTTATATAAAATAAATAATTTTTTTTATTATTCATGATTTATAGCTTTTTTATTTTTCTCAGTCTATACAAAAAAACATAATACCAGACGAATATGTTTTTTTATTATTTCAAAAATATTTGTTTGAGGTATGTGTAATTCATCTGTCACGAATTTATATAGAGAGTGAAAAATCGGTATGGAGAACCATACGTGACTTCCATGTTCTAAGATTTATATTTAAAATCATTTAAATATAAATTGAAAAATTGGACAAGTTTGACAAATTGATATGAAATATTTCCATAGAAACTACTTCTTTGTTGCCGATAACGTTGTACACGTATACAAAATTACACCCTCCCCCTTCAACTATCATTTTCATTTATATAAAATTACCCCCTCCCCCGTCTATTACTCTATTCATTTATAGATATTTGATCTATCTTTCTACAGTGGATTATTACGACCTTCTTTACAGGAAACTTTATCAAAATTAAGTACTTTACTCTTGTTAAAACGTAAAATATTGGAGGTAAACTACCCCTCCCCCTTAACCGATCTTCACCAAAATTAATAGGCCTTGAGTCCTCTACAACTTGGGCACATATGAAAACATTATTTGATTCTGTTTGAATTTGCAGCAGTTTTCGTTTACCACAGAAAAAATTCTACACGCACTTTCAGAAAATGACTTTTCTTCATGTTTTGAGGGTAGTACAATCAGAATCAGCCTTTATTTCGAACACGATTTTTGTCGCCGTCACCTTACTTCGATTTTCTTACGGAACATGGAAGTAATAATACAGTCCTGTCAGCGAGTCTGATACAACTGAATTCTTATAGGAACTCCACTGGCGTAAAGAATACAAACAGTAGAATTTCAGTAAACCCGCTGAATAGTAATCGAATGATCGAATCTAAAAGATCGAATCAGTTCAGCGATTGAGTTCACTGAAATGGCGGAATTCGCCCATCTCTACTGGCCACACTACCCCTATTGGCGATGCATAAATGAGGCATTGTTTTCATTAAGCGCCAGACGTAAGTAGGGAGTGTGAGAAATACTGATATCGAGACATGACTGTAATGTCATCATCATTACCACTCCAAGGACTAGACCTTAGACCTGTTCCAGAACCCATCTCCACCTCGGTCTACCGACATCTCTATTCCCAGTAGGGTGATAACCCAAGGAAGCCACAGGTAGACGGATATCAGGCATGCGATTCAAGTGTTCACACCATCTCCTTCTGTGGTCTTCAACCTTCTGGTGCAATGATACAATGTTTAAATCGCGTCTAATATCCTCGTTCCTTCTCCGATACAAGAGAGAACAGCCTTGCGTCCCTCTTAGAAATTTCATTTCGGCTGCCTGAATCCTCTGCATGTCCCTTTTCCAAGAGTTCATGTCTCACTAGCATAAAGGAATGTGGGGACAGCCACAGTTTTATAAAATTTCATTCGGGTATCTTTCCGTGTTTTATTTTTCAGGTACCTTGTATACCTGTTTTATTTTTCTGCTTAAGTAAAAATATATGTAGTTACAGAACTCTTACGAGCCTAGGAAATCGGATGGGAAATACGGCAAAACGACCTAAGCTAACGCAAAAAGACTGTAATATTTAATGTTTATAAGTTTTTTTTTGACAGCAGATAGCTGGGGAGAGATCAGCTGTGATGACGAGTGGGGATGGAATCACGTGATACGTGCTGGGCAATGAAAACAATCACAGACCTAATTGAAAATTATCGAATTTCGCTAGAATTCGCGTGGTGAATTACAAAAGAGAAGAGTGAATTATACGACCATAACTTTATGGCGTAGCTTGTGCGAATTGGCGCATAAACCGGCGATTAACGTCAGAGAGAAAGAGAGAGAGAGACAGTTAATTGTTAATAACTGCGGAGTGTAATTAATTGCAAAGTCGCGGATGTGTATTATTTGATGGCGGATGCGATAAACTGACAATGCACTGAACATAATTACAGTGTCAGTCAGTTAAGTGGTTTAATGTACCTGTAATTCACAGAACAATTTGGCGATGTTTGGGAAGTGAAACATACCCTATATAATAACGCATTTGGTAGACCAAACCAAAACTCATGTAGGCAGAACAATCAAAAAGTGGTAGAGTAATATTTTATTATAGGTCTATTATCTTCTTATTCTCCACCTTTTTATTATCTTTTCTATTGTCTCCATCCGACTGTGTTCTTTGAAAGTTGTGAGTAAATTAAATCAGTTTCCACATTATAGGGTACCGGCCTGTAGGTGGGTAAGTCATGTGGAGGGGCTGTCCTCTATGACTACCGGTAATTTTTATTCAGGGTTGTCTTCCCCTAGGCTTTGATGCCCCAACACCCAACTCCAAGGGAGCAGTAAAATATAATCTTATAACAATATGACGGAGTATTACAGCCTACTAAATCCAACTAGATTCCCGCCTGTAATACTCTAAAAAAAAGCCCGTTCAGGATCATTTCTCTTACGCCCTAACTTGGTACTGGTGCCTCCACCAGGAATATTTGTCGACCTTCCGGGCTAGATCCGTACTGTTCTGCATCAACAGGGTCACCTCTTGTAGGATATGGCACTTCACCATGCAGTACGGTCTTGGCTGGGGAGAGGCTAAGGACTCCTTACGGAGGTAACATCACTTCATCCAACCCTGAGAATTTGTGAGGACCAGTGTCCAGTCAACCCGGTACAAAGGTATCTCTTCAACTTTCCTGGACAAAATTAAATAGAACGAAATAAAAATTCTATAAAGTTATGGCAGTCCCTGTACTGTCGTATGGGTTTGAATTATGGACAACTGCCGAGTAACATGACAGTAACATACACCCCTCACAAAAATGGCGTTCGTAACAGAAGTTAAACGGTATTATAAACTTGACCGTAATGAGTCAATAAGAGAAGAGTTACAAGTTTTTGACTTGAATAAAAAATTAAATGATTACGAACAACGGTGGAAAGAACGCTTAGAAAGAATGTTAGATTCCAGACTGGCCAAACAAGTATGGTAATACAAACCTACAGGACGCAGGTGTGTGGGTAGACCCAGGAAGAGATGGATGGAGGATTTTTGAAGGCGGAACAGGCAGCACCTTACCTATGCCCATGAGGCGCGTGATAGCGTTTGAAGTCCGACGAACGAATTCGGTCTCTGTTTCAGTTACAACCAGTCTGTTTAAACTACAACATAAGAGAGAGAGAGAGAGAGAGAGAGAGAGAGAGAGAGAGAGAGAGAGAGAGAGAGAGAGAGAGGGAGGGAGGGGGAGAGAGACAGACAGACAGACAGAGAGGGAGGGAGGGAGAGACAGACAGACAGACAGAGAGGGAGAGAGAGAAAGAGAGAAAGAAAGACAGAGGGGGAGAGAGACCATATATATGTTGGTGAAATATGTTTACATAAATAGCCAGGAGAAGAAAGCGCACTTCCTGGTTACAGAAATTAAGAGACTGGTTCAAGTGCAGCTCCGTCGACTTACTTGGAGCTGCCGTGTCTAGAGATGCTGTCTAGAGCTCCTGTGTCTAGAGCTGCTGTGTTTAGAGCGGCTGTGTCTAGAGCTGCTGTGTCTAGAGCTGCTGTCTAGAGCTGCTGTGTCTAGAGCTGCTGTCTAGAGCTGCTGTGTCTAGAGCTGCTGTCTAGAGCTACGGTGTCTAGAGCGGCTGTGTCTAGAGCTGCTGTCTACAGCTGCTGTGTCTAGAGCTGCTGTCTAGAGCTGCTGTGTCTAGAGCTGCTGTCTAGCGCTACTGTGTCTAGAGCTGCTGTGTCTAGAGATGCTGTCTAAAGCTGCTGTGTCTAGAGCTGCTGTGTCTAGAGCTGCTGTCTAGAGCTGCTGTGTCTAGAGACGCTGTCTAGAGCTGCTGTCTAGAGCTACGGTGTCTAGAGCTGCTGTGTCTAGAGCTGCTGTCTAGAGCTGCTGTGTCTAGAGATGCTGTCTAGAGCGGCTGTGTCTAGGGCTGTTGTCTAGAGCTGCTGTGTTTAGAGCTGCTGTGTCTAGAGCTGCTGTCTAGAGCTGCTGTCTAGCGCTACTGTGTCTAGAGCTGCTGTGTCTAGAGCTGCTGTCTACAGCTGCTGTGTCTAGAGCTGCTGTCTAGAGCATCTGTGTCTAGAATGGGTGTGTATGGAGCTGCTGTGTCTAGAGCTGCTGTCTAGAGCTGCTACTTATAGCTGCTGTTCGCATTGTCAACCTTCTTCATGGAAAAGACATTTGAACTAGAGAAGAAAACTCTGTCCAATATTTCAATGTAATTTCCTTTTTCCATTATACACAAACTCTTTTCAAATTATACTGCGAATTAATCGACATTATATTTTTGGCTTATTTCTGTAACTGAGGCGAAGTGCGTTTAGTTTAAGTAATTCACTTCAAATGCTGCAACAATGTGTGTGTGTGTGTGTGTGTGTGTGTGTGTGTGTGTGTGTGTGTGTGTGTGTGTGTGTACGAGAGAGAGAGAGAGTGAGATAGTGAGACCTATATAATTAGGTCAAACATAATTAACCTCAGCATACGTAATTGATATACATAGCTGAAGAAGAGCAAGAAGACTCGTGTACAAAGCGTCAACATTAAGTATGCATTATGTGCTCGCTGTAGTGTGAACAATTATGTAGTAGAATATCATCACTTTGTACAACATCATGACGTTGCGACGCACAACATCCGCTGCTGATCCCTCTACAGCTTGTTATTATGTACTATAGTTTTAATATCGGTAATTAGCATGGCAGTGAATCTGACATCGACTCTGCGATCTACTTTGTTCTCTTGTGACCAAACTAGTTTGTAGTTGCTGCTGACGCCTATTAAATTATTGCGTAAGTAATGCACAAATGAATGAATATTATTTTAAACAAACTACGGCCATCATCAAGTGGCGTGAAGTTGTTTTTGCTCACACGTCGTGTAGGCAGTTAAGTTATGTGTTCACCAACTGTAAGCAACAGTTACATCCTTTCGTTACACGATATCCTGTTTACCTACTACTATCATCCTGTCTAAAAACATCACCCTTATTAAAAACGTTTTATTATACATATTAAAAAAATCGGCACTGCGAAATAGACTGAAAAGCTCCGCAACTGAATAAGAAAACAACAAATTTTTGGTTACATTTTCAGTTACTTGTCTATTCAGCTAGACACACTTCCGCAGCTAAATAACAGCGGTTACGAAAGCTAGACAAGAGACATGCATCAAATTCTATAAGAGAATGGCAGTACCACCACTGCTGTATGGATGTGAGACCTGGACTATAAGGAAGAAGGACTGGTCCCAATTACAGGCTGTAGAAATGAGCTATTTGAGATCAGAAACGGCATATACACGACTAGATCATATAAGAAACGAGTATATTAGACGAGAACTTTATATATTTTCCCTAAACGATCTCATTCAGAACTATAGCAATTGCTGGAAACAACATCTAGAAAGAATGGACACTATCCGCTTTCCGAAGTTGGCTTATGAGTATGAGCCGGTTGGTATCTGTAGGCAGGCCAGTCACAAGATGGCGGGAGTCATGACGCCGGAACAGGAGAAATCCTATTCATGATGATGACGACAGACTCGTAAAGCTACGGTTTCAGTACCATATCTAGAATTTGGCTTGGGGCAGGAATCCGGGGGGCTTCATGCAAAAGAAAAAAACAAGTCAAGGCTAATCAAGATTATTATGTTTGAAAAACGCATGATAACATGAAATCAGTCCCATTAATATAAACTGTAATAACACAATAAGAATTAGCATTATTGAAATATAGTTAAAAGATACTGTTACGACGGAACATTTTCGAACAGTGGAGAGTATCGTTCTACTCGTTTCTGAGCCAGCCGTGCAGGTGCGTTTTTCTGCCAAGGCCGCACACAAGTACCTCTAGAGTTTTCGAGTGCTTGTTAAGGGCGCACATAATGGAACATTAGTCTGAAACCCTGCAGGCTATATATAGGCGACAGCTGCCGCTTAGAAGTCAGTTTATGTTGGGCCAGTTATCAAGTGCGTCTCAAGTGGTTATTAGTGAAAAGTGATTAAAGTGCGGAATTCTTTGTACTTGACATTATTATTGCGTGTGGAGAAACTTAGCTTGAATTATTGTACGAGTATACTCTTGTTGAATAACCTGTTGATTGCAAACTGTTATTTGTGAGTATAATTAAAGCTGGTGATTAGTGGTTTCATTGGTGACTGTATTTTGTTTTTCACTGTACAATATGAAGATCAGTGAGACCGTCGTAACAATACTCATTGACTGAATTGATTTTCCTTTATTTCATATTTCAAACGATTACGCAAATGCTGCGTAATAAACCTGTATGTATATTTAAAAAAGAGCTACCGCTATATTAGATTTCAAAGCTGAAAAAAATAATATAAAACAGCCTAAAAATCAAGAGATTAACAAAATCCGTCAACTTTTCGACTCTCTGGGGGGGGGGTCTGGTTCCGTTCGTCCCTCCTATCCGTAAATACGCTCTTGGCTGGTTTTTCGATATCCTCAAAATACCAATTTACAGCGTCGCTGACTTGATTTTCGCCACAAATATTTCTCTACCGACACATTTTTTAAATATTAAAAAAGGTAGAAAGATGAATCTGGTAAGTACGGTGGGTGACGAAGCGAATCGACCTGTTAATTCTTTGATTTTAGCCGACGCAAGAATTGATGTTTAAGCTGGTGCATTTTGCAGCTAAAACATAATTTTTTAAAATAAATGTATCTACTTTTACTTGATTTCACCGTTTAAATGGTTTTCATAATACTTGCCACTAATTGTTTCAAGATGTCCAGTGAAGAGTATACCACGCGCGTCGTACAACAGTCGTCATAATCTTACCAGCAGATGGAATTGTCTTTACCTTGCTTTAATTTTGTTCACCTCTTCGTTATTCAAATTAAAGGTAATCAATTTGATGTCGTTAGGACTTAATTTATTTCTTAGTTTGTATTCTTATCAGATCTTGCGAAAATATGTTTAAATCATCACCACCACCACCATCATCATCATCATCATCATCATCATCATCATCATCATCATCATCATCATCATCATCATCATCATCATCATCATCTGCAAGGATTAAACCAAGGATGGTTTATTCCGGTCTCAAACAGGCAAAGTCTAGAGCTGGTCACTCCAGTGCTTCCTTGGACGTCCCACACCTCTCCGTCCCTTCGGCTTATAGTTCCATAGTTGTTTGGGGATGCCGTAGTCATCCATTCTCCAAAGACGTTCCCACCAATTCAGCCGATACTGGGCAATCCTGTCGAGTATACACATAATATTCAGTTCCTGCCGTATAACTGTGTTTCTTCTATGATCATGGAGAGTATACTCTGCAACGTGCCTGAGAAATCTCATTTCAGCCTCTTGGATGCGACTGGCCTGACGTTTTGTTAAAGTCCAATTCTTGGACCCATAAATAAGTGTAGGAATGGGCATCACCTTGTAGAATTTTAGGCGTGTTCCTTTACTTGTTGACTTAAGGGTTCGCCTAATGGTCCCGCAATTAAGGTTGAACTTATGCAACTTATTCACTACGTCGTTGCTTGCATTAAGGAAACACTGTAGCCCAGGTATTCAAAATTGCTAACTTGTTCCAGGTCAGTACCATCGATAACAATTTTTGGCCGTACGGTATGAGTTCCACGAAAAGCCATCACCTTGGTCTTAAGTGTGGATATTTGTAATCCAAAGTCTTTGCAGATTCGATTTAAAAAATGCGTACCCATCTGCAACCTGTTTTCCGAGTCCGACAGAATAGCCTGATCGTCCACAAACAACAAAGTGTCAATTGCAGAATGGCCAACCATAAAATGCACCGGAAGCCACATCTGCAAGTTTAAAATGAGTTCTTATGAAGATATTTTGAAGAAACCCATTTGTGTTACCCCTTCGCACTTTAGTTTAAGGATACTGTCCCAAGAGTGTTATAAGTTTGTGTTAAAGTATGATTATTTTTTATGTAAAATTCAGCAATAAAATCTACTCAGTTTTAAAATTGAAAGTCAAGAAAGTTATAGTTTTAACCGTGCGTTCCAACCATACAGTTATTTAGGCTAGAGGAGTCAAGACATAGACAACACATACTAAGGGGAGTGTGTCTGGGCGATAAAGGTGTAGGTAGATTAATAGGATCTGCCTTCGTTTTCTGACGCGTGCGGAATTTTATATATATATATATATATATTTTTTTTAAGGCTGTAAATAGGCCTGTATGAATTGACCTTACCAAATGTTGAATGATTGCCACTATTAAAAAACTCTATTTTATTAATTTGAAAATATTGTAATTTCTTTTATTTGCAGAATTATTTATATGCCTTATTTTAGTACAGGAAACTGGCTTAGATATAGGCTTACGTAAAGTCACTATGAAAATTCGGTGAAATTTTTAATAGCTCTGGGGGGAGGAATTGATTCCTTTAACCCACCCCGTAATAACGCCACTGTCTGTAGTAATTACAAGAGTTATTTTTGTTTTGTTAAAATAGTCAAATTTTAGAACAGGTGAGGCATTTTAATTATTTGGGAAATGATATTGGCTATGACAAGAATTATAATATTGACTTACCTAAGTTCTAATCGATCTGAGGGACAATCAACCGTACTTTTAGAAAGAAGGTACCTCGAGATACAAAATTAAAGTTCTACAAAGTTAAATGGCAGTCCCTGTACTGTCCTGTGAGTGTGAAATTATGAACAAGAACCGAAAAACAAGATAGTAAAATACAGGCCTCGGAAACCGCGTTTTAAGAGGAGTTAAAAGGTCCATAAACTTGACCATATATAGAGAATAAGGCCATAAGAGAAGAGTTACAAGTTTTTAACTTGAATGAATTATTAAAAGATTACACTCACAATGAGTGTATATTAAAAGATTGCTCTCACTTACTACTAACGGTGGAAAGAACACTTAGTAAGAATGTCAGATTCAAGACTGCCCAAGCAAGTCTGGAAATACAAACCTATAGGACACAGGTGTGTGGGTAGACCCAGAAAGAGTTGGCTGGAGGATCTTTGAAGGCGAAACAGGCAGCACCTTGCCTATGCCGTGTTGTGAAGAAGGTGATGATTAGAGGTGTGCTATACTAGTATTTAAAAATAACAGTTACGAACGAAACCGTTCCAAAAAAACAACACGTACAAATACCTGTTATTATATAACTATTATACATATACCTGTATTATATAATTTGTTAAAAGAAATAAATTGAAACTAAAAGTATTAACAGTGTTACTTTACACTGTGACTTTATTAAGCTGTTACTGTTTAAAAGGAAATAAGAAACATGAGAATTTATAGGCCTATCTCCCTTTGGGAATACTAATTTAAGTTTTCACTAAGAGTAAACAAAATTACATAGATTTAATATTAAATTATTGATTCCAATTTGGTTAGACAAATCAGTTGCAAAATTCAGGCAATGAAATTTAGAGTAATAGCACAACAAAGAATTAATAAAATTTACGTGAGATGTGCAGTGTAGTTAAAATCATCTCCGAAATCACATTAACAAAAAGTACTTATGGCTTATCAGCCACTCTGTAGGTTATACCACAATATATTTCGCTTTTTCAAAATTCACCAAGTTGGTGACTAGTATAGTATAACATTTTTTATAATCTGTATTAGATATCTGCATAAAACATGAGAATAAATGTAACATCAGTATGAATTTTTTTCATTTACTAAAAACACCTTCGTCTCTTTGGCATAGAGAAATTCTGAACCTCCCTGTTTTGCGTCGTTTCGTACTTGTATAGCAATTAGTACATGCGCATAATGAAGTATTCAGCACCAAAAAGTGACTTTGTATTCGTGTACTCGTTTATTCGTTAGTTGCGTAGGGGGCTCCCGCGACCTGGAACCGCAAGGCCGCGAGTAATCGGAACGGGTATTTCGATTTTTCAGTTATCGTTGAATCGGAACAGGTATTTCAACTTTTCAGTCACTGTTATATCCGTTCCGCAAAAATAATCGTTCCAAAATACCTGTTATATCGGCCTACTTCTAGTGATGATGATGATGATGAGTTTTGTTTACTTTAAACTGTAACTATTGCTTACATGGAAGGTTCATCACTGAGGTTCAACGAAAGTAAGGAATATAAACATGTGGCAGGTGGCGTTACGCAGGATCGCACGTTTAATGTCATAATTATAGACGGAAACTGCGCACAAAGAAATAAAATTGCCTTGCTGACCGGTAAATCTGAGAAAATGAGAGATAGCATTTATAACATTGTCGTAAAGAGACAATGTCATTAAGAAATTTTCGAACTTGCAGACAACGTGTGGTATCGTACATAGAACACTGAAGAATAAAACAAGGAAAGATACGAGGATTAAATTTTATAAAATAACGGCAGTGCCTATGAGAAATATTTTAAACCAAATTCAAAGTTCAGAAGTGAGTTTCCTGAGACGAACAAAGTGTTGTACAACGCGAAAAGATTTGCGCAATGGGAACATTAGTAATGAGCTACAGGTTTTATCCATAACCGATACACTTCAAAAATGCCTCGTGGAATGGTGGCAACATCTGAAAAGAATAGAGGCTAGACGGGCTACCTAAGGTAGCACGTAGGATGACCGAGAGGAAGCCGGAGAGACATCCTGTGAAGAACAAGTAATATGCCTACTCCGTGAAGTAAAGGAAAAGAAGAAGAGGAAGAAAAAGAAGAAGAAGAACAACAACAAGAACAAGAAGAAGAAGAAAAAGAAGAAGAAGAAGAAGAAGAAAGATATAAAGAATAATTGCATTTTATTATGAAAAATGGCGACGGAAAACACTAAGAGCAAAGGAAATGGATGCTTGGCAAAAGTCAGCTAGCAAAGAGCCATTGGCAAACTACTCGACATAATACTGCACAACCCCATTAGTACAATGTAAAGGCTTTTAAAGAGAAAGCATCGTGTAGATTGAAACAGGTACCACATAATGATCGCCATCTTTCCTCAAGTAACAGGCCCATGGCCACTAGTCGTTGTACAGTTTATCCGTACACACACCACTGCCAGAAAAAAAACAGTTTACCTCGTCCACGAGCTACAATGTGTATTCGCGTATACATTCCGCGTTGATAGTGACTAAGGCCCGCACATCGCAGACAAACTCGTTGTACTGCCCCGACAGTAGGTAGACGTTGTTCGATTGATTCGACCTTGAGTCGAGCCCACAGTATACCGTACGAGTGAACACATTGCAAAGCGACTTCTGTACGATCCGTCTCCATTGTTACTATTATTACATTATTGACACAGGTAAGCCATTTTAACTGTTTGGGAAATGATATTAGCTGTCATAAGACTTACGATACTGATGTTAAATTAGGTAAGTTCCAGATGATTTGTGGGAAAATCTGTCGTGTTTTTAGAAACAAGGTACGTCGAGAGACAAAATTGAAGTTTTACAAAGTTATGGCGGTCCTTGTATTCTCCTATGGGTGTGAATTATGGGCGACAACCAAGAAACAAGAACGTAAAATACAGGCCTCGGAAGTGACTTTTTTATGAGGAATTAAAAGGTGTTCTAAACTTGACCGTATAAAGAATGAGGCCATAAGAGAACAATTACATGTTGTTAACTTGAAGTTGAGACTAAAAGTTTATAAACGACGGTGGAAAGAAGACTCAGAAAGAATATCAGGTTCAAGACTGGCCAAACAAGCCTGGAAATTAAACCCTATAGGACACTAGGACACAGGTGTGTGAGTAGACCCAGGAAGAGATGGCTGGAGGGCCTTTGGAGGCGGAGCAGACAGCACCTTGGCTATGCCGTGATGTGAAGATGATGATGATGATGACGATACTATTAAAGGCTGGACAAAGAAACGATTTAAATTGCGGTAGAGTTTGTAGCCTCGCCTAGCAGGAGGAGGCTCTTGATGGCGGTCGTGCATACCATACTCCTTTACGGTTCTGAGGTGTAGACAGGCGCACTGAAGAAGATAAAATATAGAAGACAGATGGCTTCAATGCAGCGAAGAGGAGCTTTTAGAATGGTATGCTCCTATCGAACTGTGTCAGAGCCAGTGGATTTGGTAGTGGCGGGGATTATCCCTGTCGACATTATGGCTCAAGAGAGGGAGAAGTTATGAAAGGATCTCAAGGCAGAGGTAAGAGGGGAGAAGCGGCGAGAGTCGTAGCTAGGGATCTAACTATCCAATTTTGGTAAGACCACTGGGACAACTAGACCCAGTGGTAGATGAACCGCTTGGCCAACAGGCAGGTTGGATCGCCGGTTTGACGAGGTAAACTATTAACTCACACAGTTTCTCACAGAACACGAGTGTTTACGTGACTATCTATTAAGGGTGGGCAAAGCGATGAGCCCGGCTTGTCTGTATGGTAATTATGACCGCGGCAATGACCTGCCAAATGATACCATTTCTGGAGATTGTAGAGAGTCAAAAGAAAAATCAAGAAGACCAAGGAGCACCTAGTATTCTGGCGTAACCTGAGGTAATACGAGCTAAAGGGGATCCCAATTAGGGCGCAACAGGGGGGTCTTCACATGCCTGAGATGAAACCCTCTCATCTTCTTCTTCTTCAGCACTACAGCGCTACAACGTAAACCCAGGATTCCAACACCAATCTTCTCCAAAGTCGTCTCCTGTCCATTGCCATCTCAGTGTAACCCCTCACATCCGTTCTTCTGAGATCTTCTAGCACGTCATACAACCATATTATCCTAGATTGGCCCCTTTTTCTGGTTTTATAAACTTGAGCCCTCAGGATTTTCTTTGACACATCCGCTCTAGGAGACCTAGGCATTGTATTTGTTGACTGGGGACTGGTCCTCATAAAGTCACAGGGTTGGATGAAGTGATGTTAGCTTCCAAAGGAGCCTCGTCTTCTCTTCAGTCAAGACCATACTGTGTTGTGAAGTGCCACACACTACAAGAGGTGACCCTGTTGATGCAGAACAGTACGGATCTAGACCGGAAGGCCGATAAATATTCCTGGTGGAGGGCAGCAGTAGCCACCATTACCATATTCGGGCGTAATGGAAATGATCCTGGACCGGCTTATCTTAGGGAGAATCTAGTTGGATTTAGTCGGTTGTAATACTGTGTACCTGAGCTGCTGCCTTGCAGTTAGCAGTTGGCTTTCCAAACGCTAGGGGAAGAAAACCCGTATAAAAAAAATCACCTCTCTCTTCAGGTTGCGGGTTTTGCGTCGGGTTAACATAATCGCCAAGTAAAAATTAAATTGTTGTAAAACCAACAACCAAGCTTCGGAAAGGAGCTTGGGAAACAAACTGGATTTGGAATAAGGTATGAGAAAACCCTCTCATAGCGTTTTTTTAAGTGTGTGAGAGTCCCTCGCAGCAGGATAGAAAGACTTCCCTGAAAGTGTGTAAAGTATTTTCCCCTTCAGTGAAAAAAATCGGTAATAATAATAATAATAATAATAATAATAATAATAATAATAATAACAATAATAATAATAATGGTAATAATAGTAATAATTTTTTATTAATTTACCCTAAGAATTACTATTAGTTATTGGATAAGCATTTATGTTGTTTATGTAAAAATTATTTGTTTCTTTTGTCATTTATTATTCAATATTTAAGGATTATCATTTACCATTAATTAACGATGCAACTAATGATCATGTATTACTCGTTATTTTCATTAGTCATTTACAGTTAATGAATTATCACTGATACGTGTGTAAGTTATTAGGTTACTAAGTATGTAAGTTCACAGTAGGGAATAAGAGGGAGAAGAGAGTGACGGATTTACAAACAAGAAGAGAATATCAAAGAGCAACAAGAGAGGCTAGGTGGCTTGGCGTATTATTTTATTAAAACTATGTAACCTTTAGGCATTCAGGTTGGCGACTACGAAACGGCGAATGCTACGTATTAAATTATTTTTCTAGGTTTTTATTTTCGTCGTGGTGGTGGTGTGTGTGTGGTCGCGTCGCTACTACTGGTGTAACGATACAGTCTTGTTTTACCAGTTTCCCTAACTCCAGCGTAACTTTTTGTATGTGCTTTGAAAGTTTTATGCTAAAACGTATGGAGACTTGGGCAGCGTTACCTAGTTTCGTTTTAGGCTGTACTGAAGCTTCTTCGTGAACCAGGACACACACACACACACACACACACACACACAACGCGCGAATTTATATTTTCAAGAGAACTTTAAATCGAGTTTGGTACAAGCACCTACTCCTCTCTTCCTGTCCGCCTAAAGACCTTGGCCTTCTCTAACTAGACACTATTAGGGCATAGCTCCCTCATTTAAACAGTTTTCCGTCGGAATCAAAGCAACCGCTATCAGTAGTAATTAATTTTGTATCTCTCATCAGTGTGAAAACAACTAATGGCCCGTGGTATTAAGCCACCTCGAGACAGATATTTGAATGTGCTGTTGCTTGCTGATGACTTGCTTGTTATTGAAAATAAAGATCTGTTTTACACGAATCAGTTTTTAAGTTTTATCAGATTTGCAAACAATACAATATGAAAATTTCCACTACAAAAACAAAGGTAATGGCATTTTGATGCAAGGAACCAATAGGACCAAAAATAGTAATTAATAATGAAATTATAGAACAGGTGAGCCATTTTAAATATTTAGGAAATGATATTGGTTATGATAAGAATTATGTTATTGATGTTAAGACGATCTGTGGGACAATCAATCGTATTTTTAGAAACAAGATACGTCGAGAGACAAAATTGAAGTTTCCCAACTTCTACTGTCCTATGGGTGTTAATTATGGGGGTCAACCAAGAAAGAGGAATGTAAAATACAGGCCTCTTAAATGACGTCCTTAAGAGGAATTAAAAGGTGTTATAAACTTCACCGTACAAAGAATAAAGCTACAAGAGACGAATTTTAAGTTTTTAAATTGAATGAAACAATAAAAGATTATAAACAACGGTGTAAAGAACACTCGGAAGGAATGTCAGATTCAAGACTGGGCTGTAGGACACAGGCGTGTAGGTAGGCCCCCGAAGAGATGGCTGGAGGGACTTTGAAGGTGGGACAGGCGGCACCTAGCCTATGCCGTGTTGTCAAGATGACGATGATGATCTCTCACCAGTGGTTGTGTCCTGATTGCGTACAGAACACAGGAAGCGTTTGCAGAATGTACCTGCCCTAGTACCCTATAGAGCGCGGTAGAACTGCTGTTACCCGGACTAATTGGGACCGGGACCGAGCTGGATAACCGTAAATCCGAATATCCAGATTAGTAAAAATTAATACTTTTATAATAATAATAATAATAATAATAATAATAATAATAATAATAATAATAATAGAAATAGTGCTATCTTCTACATTTAATTAGAGTGATCAACAACTTATATGACGGCACGGCTGTTGTGATACGAACTGACCCAGTGATGGTTAATAGAGGTGTCAGGCAAGGGTGCAGTTTTTCACCTACATTGTTTAATATATTCTCGGATGATACGATCAGACAGTGGAAAGTTGAAGTCAATCCAGGGATCAACTTACATCCTGCCACCACTTGCATAAATATTCTGTTATACGCTGATGACCAGATGATACTCCAGAAGAGCGAAGGTGGTCTGAAGCAGTCGATATACCACTTGAACCCTGTATGTCATCAACATCATCATCTTCATGGATTAAACCAAGGATGGTTTGTTCCGGTCTCAAATAGGCAAAGATTAGAGCTGGTCACTCCAGTGCTTCCTCGGACGTCCCACACTTCTCCGTCCCCTCGGCTTATAGCTCCTGAGTTGTTTGGGGATGCGGCAGTCATCCATTCAGCGAAGATGCTCCCACCAAGTCAGCCGATACTGACCGATCCTGTCGAGTATACTCATAATATTCAGTTCCTGCCGTATATCTGTGTTTCTTCTATGATCATGGAGAGTATACCCTGCCACGTGCCTGAGAAATCTCATTTCAGCCGCTCGTACGCGACTGGCCTGGCCTTTCGTTAAGGTTCAATTCTCAGACCCATAAAGAAGTGTGGGAAGAGCCATCACCTTGTAGAATTTTAGGCGTGTTCCTTTACTTGCTGACTTAAGGGTTCGCCTAATGGTCCCGCACATAAGGTACCGTGTATGTGTGACGTATAATTTTAAAATATCTCAAACCAAAACGAAGGTTATGGGCTTTAAGGAGAAATTCCCAATTGGCTGCAAAATGGTTGTTGGGGATAAGATTTTAGAGCAGGTATCGCATTTTGCTTTTCTTGGTTGTGACATTAGTTATGAACATGATTGATGATAATAATAAAAGTAAATAAGTATCAGATGATATGTGGTACAATGCAACGAACACTAAGAAACAAAACAAGAACTGATTCTAAAATGAAGTTGTATAAATACCTGTTCCCTACATATGCTAGTGAAACATGGACGATAACTAGGAAAGAAAAGCAGGATAAACAAACCGCTGAAATTAATTTTTTTAAGGCACGTGAGTGGTTATCGTCTAAGGGATGGAATGCGTAATGAACATATAGTATGAGTTGAGTATATTCTCCATCAATGATAAGATAGAAGAACGAGAGGAGTAGTGGATGGAGCACGTCTACAGAATGGACCAACAGAGGCTAGTAAAGCGCATTGTAGACTACAAACCAGTTGGCAGATGACTTGTGGGTAGTGTCTGGAAGAGATGGCAGCAGTGAAGACAGATCAGGCTATATGGCTACACCGTGAAGTGACGACGACGACGATAATAATAATAATAATAGTGTATATTTAAACGGAATTTTTAAATATTTAAAAAATTACTTTTTCGCAATGAAAACACTGGAAGTTGACAGTAAAAAAAACCTGTAAAAATATAAAATACATTACAGTGTTAAAGAAAATGTAAATTTTGAAGAACTGTAGTCGTGATTTATATGATCATAGATTTGCCTAAACACTACAGGACGTTGGAATGCAAAGAGTGTGAAATTTTCTTCTGTTTAGATTGTTGTTCGTTTGTAAACTTACGTCAATGTAATGGCGATTCCCTGTTATGTCTAGCGGAGTTACCGCATAGAACAGACGTTTCGGCCCCAGCGTTGGACGCCATCTTCAGTGTAAACGACTCGAGTAACTGGCACGGTTCTTCACCGGTTAACCCAGTACCGTGGTAAAAGATAAATCGAGTCATCGTTTGCACTGAAGATGGCCTCCAACGGTGGGTCCGAAACGTCTGTTCTATGCGGCAGTAGTGGACCACGGCATAATAGCCCGGAGAGCAGTCAATCGCATTTCAACAGAGCCTTCTGTTAATGTTCACGTACCATGGAACTTTAGATTTAAATATCGTATGAATCACGTTGTAAACGACCGACGACGGCCCACCAGCGCGATGGTTTATGGCCGTGACACCGGTCACAACACAAATGTGTGTCTAGTTAATGACCGTAAACGATTGAGCACTTAATTCACGGTAATCACTAAACTTCTAGTGACAAGCAGTGATGGTTAGTGAGAACAGGGCCGCAATTTGGGGGGAGGGGCAAGAGAGACATATGTCTCGAGCCCCGTGCTAGGATGGCGCAAAAGTGACAAAATAGTATTTGCTTATTCAACGTTTTTGGCATCTTGGAGCTTATAACACTCCCCACAGCTAGTAACAAATAATTTAATATGAACGTAACATACTCTTTACAGTGTGTAATCCAATGTCTATGTAGACACATAGACATGACATTAATCAAAACGAAATAAACTTGAAATCTAAAGTGCTTTTATTTAAAAAAAAAAAACAGTTCAAAGAAATAATATATAGCACTACTGTCGAGCGTAATTTAAAATCACATTTACAAACACAGACTTGAAGAAACGTATCCAACTTGACCTCAGACTTACGGTTACTTTTAACTTCATGGGAAAGAAATCTTAGCAAGTTAAAAATGATTAAATATTCTTAAGAAGCGGGTTGGGCAAGATCTATTTCAAAATTGACTATTATTTTAATTGATCACAAGAGATTATTGCAAAATCTTCACGAAAACTCTTGCAAGTTGAGTTTTTGAAAGACTCGAACGATTCATTTAATTGACAATTGACTGTGAACAGACTGTGTTTAAGATGATAGCAATGGAATCAATTTCGATTTTAGGTTATTATGTAATTACTAATATGTAGTGTTCAAGATGATATTATATGTTTGTCAGTCGTTCCTAAACCTAAAATCCTGTCGTATACGATTTAAATTACATTAGTTGTAAGTTAGAGTAATTTTGTAGATTGAAAATTTTTAAGCGTCATGAGTGACAGATTCGGTACCTTAAGTTGTTCAATTTAAGAAAACTACAAACGGACTGAAAATCACTTTTATTAAATTAGTGAGTAACAAAATAATAAAAATTTGCTATCACGTCGCTTACGAACCGTGGAGGGGAGCGCAGAAACCATGTTTGCCCCGGGTGTCAAGATACCCTGCTGTGCCCCTGAGTGACAACATAACCCTATCTGTATTTACATAATGTAGCTATCTATCTGATTTAACTACACAATCAGTCGAAATAATAAGTACCTACATCTTGTAACTACCTTATACAGGTAGGAGGGTGGCCAGTACCGTGGTACTGGGTGATTTGGGGGAGGGGAGGGATAAGAATCTGGGTGAAAAAACCTAGTAATCTGTGCGAGCCGAGATTTATATTGTTACGACATCACAGAACAATCTAGGCGTCTCTCGAACGATCCAGTGGAATACGGCTAAATATTGTGACGTACGTGATTTTAACATGAACTCGCTAGACTTTTATGGAAGCCGCCAGCCGCGCGGACTGTGTCAAGGCCGCAATTAATTACGTCGTAGGTAGAGATAAGGCGTAGTTTGGAATGTTCTGGTCTGTGAGCGTTGTATAAATACAAGGCGAGGGCACCTAGGAAACTGGGTGAAAATCGTAGTAAACTGTGGGAGATTTTATATTATTCTGTTATTCCACTTCAGCAAAATCAACAGAGTCTTGTGTAATCAGACTAAGTAGCCTATTGTTTGTACCTTAAACCATGGTTTTGGATTTTACAGATGTCAACAAACGAATTTGCAAATAAGAAAGCAAGGAAAATTCTTGTAGGTTGTAGGTTTCAACTGACTGAGTTCATATTTCTGTGCTGTTTTTTACTTCAAGATTATTATTGCTATTAGTAATAAACAGTATATATTTATTAATCATAAATATTAGTAGTAAACATGTTATAATAGTATTATAATGTAGTCGATTTCTTAGTATTATGATATTATAATCTTAATTATGTTGTTTTCTCATGAATTTGCTATCAAATAATTTTTCTGTTCACAGTAGGCCTACATGTGTTTTTGTTTAAAATTTCTTTAACATTTATCTTATTGTAATTCCTCGTGTATGTAAGGGGAAAGGCGTATGTTATGTTTATAAAATAAATCTGATGTTACGTTTATGAAAAAAAGTTGCTCTTGTAGAATTATATTTACATATATTACAAGTATAATGTAATTGTAATACATACGTATTATAATTTTAAAATTGAATACTCTACCATGCTTCCTGAGTCGCAGAATTCGCTCACTATTTTGAACGAAGTACACTTATTATTGGATAAATTTTGACATTAAAATTTTTTTTAATTATCAGAAAAATTACTAAAACTTTGATTACCTTACTATTTTTTGTTTAGTAAAGAAACAACTGTAGAACAATCGTACAATAAGCGCTAAAAATTCCTAACATTCGGATTCATGTTAAAAATTCCCTTTAGTCTGACGCCAGGCTGGATTTTTACAATTTTTTCAAATTTTGGGGGTCCTGAAATCTTAAAACTTAAAATTTTTAAAAGTGAACACTATACTCAGATTCTGGTTAAATTCCCTTTAATTTGATACTTTTTTATGCCAAATAAAAGTGCGGACATGCATGCCAATTTTACCAAAGTCGGTTGATGGGTTCAAAAGTTACCGTGAGACATACCCCAGTTAGACAGATAGACAGTCAGATGCTAAACGGTCGAGTTAAAACTGAGAATTCGCTTCTTCACTGGTTCAAAACCGTTACTTATACCCGTTAAACCATTAGGGGACGGTCACTGAGCATGCCACAAAGTACTCACTTGGTGGTGGGGGTTTTTATACAGTACCAACATTGTACAATTATAACGCATGTAACATATTTAACACATATAACATTGTTTGTTCTTTACCTTCTTTCCCTGTCTCAGCAGCGTGGCAGGCCGTAACTGTGATCAACAGTAGGCTTAGATTAATACACCGCATTGTTGATGCCTGCTTCCGTGATTACAAACACTGTTAATTGACTCCAGGTTCCGTAACTACAAACACTGTTCAGAATGAATCGATTATCTACTCTTCAAAACCGTCTCTGCATATTGTCTAATCATTTATTAATAGATATAATACCTTCTTTAAATTACATTACATTTGTTTTATTATCACAACTGAAATAACTGAATTTGAAAAACAATGTCCAACAATAACATTTTTATGAGAGCGCTTGATTCATTTTTGAAACTGTTCCAATATATTAAATGATTTCTGTCTTTTATTCAAAGGATATTTGGAAAGCAATACGTTAAATTATTCTTACAGTACGGTACGTAAAATTCGGTTTGTGAATTTTATATCGTTCAGCAGAAGATATTTACTTAAAAGTTTTAGTTAAAAGTTTTTAATTCGAAGAATGAATATATAATTTGGTACTTCACTGCACCAACGAAAGTACAGAATTCAGTAGAAACTATCACGAGAACGTAGGTACTTTAGAAAGAAGTATTCATGAGAAATTATTAATTTTTAAAGTACTACACTATTAGTATATATTTTGCAAATAAAATTTTCGTATTTATATTGTGAAATTTGAATCTAAAATTTTTATATGTAAAACTTACGAAACATGTTAAATTTAAAATATTCAAAGATTCTATTCATAATTTAATAAAATTTAATAATAGAAGCATAAGCAAGATTTAAATAAACTAAAAAAATTTGATAGCTGATAATAAAAAAGTATTTAAATAATTAATTGTAGTTTAGTGTTATGGGTTTAAAGTAATCGAAACCATGACGTGTAAAATAAGAGTAAACACGATCGATTGTCAAGAGCGGTCACAGAACTGTTGTACTACAGAGATACGACTGATGTCTAGTGGCCGCGGTTCCAGTACGCTGGAAAAGTTCGACGCAAGCGCTTTACCGGTTTTTAACCCTTTTCTGTAAAGATATTGAGACAAAGATGCGCATTTAGCGTACGGTTAGACACAATAAATACTTATGTCGTTAAAATATTAAATAATTTGTGAGTTTAATTTTCAAATTTTACTAAAATTATTCAACGTATTTTATAATAAATAAATTGAAAATATCAATTAAACCTTATCAATTTTTAAAAACAATTAAAAATTTAATAACTCTACATTAAATTAGTTATATTTGAACTATTATAGTCAACATCTTGTAAATATACAAGGATTATGGAGCAACAACGAAGTTTAATATGTTTGACCACTATCCAACACCAGTTAGTAAACTCGCGCGCGCGATCTCTCCCCCCCCAACACACACACACACGTGTTACGGTACAGCACGGGGCCATGGATTCATATAACAGTTTAAGGGGAGTTGAAGGGTCAGTAGGGTAAAAATTTTACATTTTTTTAATAGCTTATATTAAAATACTCTTTTCTACACAGTTTGGTACCAAAACCGAGGGGTTTTTATTGATACTTTAATTCAAGAAATTGTACTGCACGCAGTTTTTGCAGAGGCGAAAACTTGCATTTATTATCATACCTAGGTAATTTTATACAAAATATTGATACATCTATTATAGTATACTAACCTGATCCAGAAAGTAAGTACCGTTTGGGCATTAAGAAAATGATACAAATTATTTTCAAATTCATTTATTTTTCAAAAATTCTGCATACCTTAATCTACGTTTCTACATAGTCACCATGCAAGTTGAGACATTTGTCGTATCTTGGCACTAATTTTAATATGCCCGCTTCAAAGAATTCGCCCGCCTGCGACTTCAACCACTGCTGGACGTTTCCCTTTATCTCATCATCACTTTCAAACTTCTGGCCGGCAAGAAATTTCTTCAGATGCAAAAACAAATGGAAATCGCTAGGAGCCAAATATGCCGTAACTGGTGAAACAATATTCAGAGCTAATAAAAGATGTTTGTAAAACTTGATCTAGTGGCTGCTTATTAAATGTAAATATTGTTAAAAGCTGCTATCATGTGCCGAGCGATCATTCGATTGGTGTAGTTGAAAGGATGATAAAGACTGAGTAAAACATAAGCGAGGGAGAGAGAGAGAGAGAGAGAGAGAGAGAGAGAGAGAGAGAGAGAGAGAGAGAGAGAGAGAGAGAGAATGATAGTTTAATAAAGTCCTAGTCATTCCGACTTTTAGTACTCTCATGGGAAAAGACGTTCATCGTGACAGACCCGCTCAGAGGCTTTGCGAAGTCGGAACGGGCTAAGCCCAAACCAAGAAGCAGAAGATAAAGAAAGTAAAGGAAAAGCAGAAGAAGTGGAAGTGAAGTAGAGAGAGAAAGAAGAAGAAGAAGAGAAAAAAGAAAAAGAAAAAGAAAAAGAAAAAGAAAAAGAAAAAGAAAAAGAAAAAGAAAAAGAAAAAGAATGAAGAAGAAGAAGAAGATGGAATACGAGGAGGAGAAGGTTGAGATTGAGGAGTAGGAGAAGGAGGAGCAGCATGGGCAGCAGCATTCCTTCCTCCATTTCTAGGCACTTCCTTGTCAAAAAAAAGGTCAGTAACAAAATTTAACCTTTTCATTACGTTAGTATTCTCAGAGAGTCAATAAAGTTTCAGTTTTAATACATTCATTAAAAAATACAAAAATTATAAAAAATTTAATTTGTCCAAAATATAGAAATTTAAAACTCTTAAATTAATATTTATATTTGAACTGCTATAGTCAACATTTTGTAAAAATACAAGCATTATGCAACAACAACGAAGTTTATTGTGTTTGGCTATTATCCAATAACAGTTAGCAAAAACACGAGCTCGCGCGATCACACACACACACAAGTGTTATGGTATAGTACGAGGGCATGGATTCATATAAGCGTTTTTAAGGTGCGCATAGGTTTTGAAAGGTTGCCAACTTCTGCACTATAAAATTTCAATACAATTTTTAAATTCCAATAATAAATTCCTTCTTCCTCTACTTCTCCGCGGCTTTTGACTGTTCAGTCTGTTCCGTCTCCATAGTGGTCGGACCTTCTCTTCTTGTGTCTTCCCAGGCTTCTCTTCCCTTTCGCCTGATCCAATAAGGCTACCTTGGGGAATCTGTCACTGCCCGTTCTGTTAATGTGTTGCTTCCAGCTTTCTAATGTGATGTTTCCGTTTATTTCTTAACTTTCACTTTCTTCAACTACACCACTATAATAATAACTTACGTATATTACAAAAAGAAACAACAACGTTTTGGGGAGACTGTCATTACTGGTTTAATTAAATACATAGCGATATTAGGCTACATATAAGAAAGATTAATCTACTGAGCAAAAGATAAATAAATTAAGTCATACCCGATCAACAATTTTAAAGCATGTGCTTAAATTTAATAATTAGACGCTGGATTTTTCAATTTTGCAAACATTAGCAAAATAATAATTGTAAACCGGGCTGTTAGGCCGTGGTCGGTTGCCATATAACAGCGACAACCGGGCTGTTAGGCCTGGTCGGTTGCCTTTTAACAGCGACCTCGTCGGGAACGTTTCGCACCCACCCTCGGTGATCTTCTTCAGGCTGCAAAAAGGGTAAGTGTATCGGAAAAACAAGTACGGCGGATCTTGGCCGACAACTTTTTCGGGTAAGAGCAACCTACCAAAAGGTCACCGTAGCAATCAGTCGCTTTTCGCGGCGTGAAGAAGATCCCAAAGGGTGGGATTCGAAACGTTGCCGACGGTGTCGCTGTTATATGGCAACCGACCACGGCCTAACAGCCCGGTTGTCGCTGTTATGTGGCAACCGACCACGGCCTAACAGCCAGGTTTACAATTATTATTTTGGTAATATTTGCACAACTATAAGACGCAGTGTCTAATTATTACATTTAAATATTTCCTTAATTGTTTCTAGGATATAACTAAATTTATTTGTCGTGTGAGCTTAAGACAAAAATTAGTTGTGTAAAATTTTTTTATTGGAAACTCTTCGAGTGTAGGCCCAGAGGAAGACCGAAAAGAGGTGGATGGAGTGCGTTGAGGAGGGAGTGAGAACCATGAGGATCAGATTGTTCCTGAGAACAGTAGGAAATGGTGTAGGATTATTGAGGAAGCCAAATCTCGTAGAGGGATGTAGAGGCAGAGGAAGAAGAAGAAGAAGAAGAAGAAGAAGAAGAAGAAGAAGAAGAAGAAGAAGAAGAAGAAGAAGAAGAAGAAATATTTTTTATAATTGGTTTTGTAATTATTTATTATTATATAGTAACATTACTTCGTTTTTCACAAACTGGAAGACGACAGTTTCAGTCACCTTTACCTGGATTTTTTCAATTATCACCCTTTGTTATACACCCCTCCCCCTTCCTAACATGCTGCACACCATTTCAGACCTAACCTCCGAAGGTGCTGTAACTGATGAAACAATTTTCAGGACTAATAAAAGATTAATGAAGAAAGTTGTGTTAGTGGTTAAAATCAGAAACAGAATTACCACTGTTGCACACCACTATAGAAAATTTATTCCGATTAGCGCTTTCAAGCTTCTCAGCTCATCGTCAGATCTGACGATGAGCTGAAAAGCTTGAAAGCGCTAATCGGAATAATTTTTCTATAGTGGTGTGCAACAGTGATAATTCTGTTTATAATAAAAGATTGTAAAATTTGAACTAGTGGCTGTTTATGAAATGTAAATATTGTTAAAGCTTTTATCAACTGCACAGCGATCATTCGATCAGCGTAATTGAAAGGATAATAAACAATAAGTACAACGTCAGCGAGAGAGAAGAGAGAGAGAGAGAGAGAGAGAGAGAGAGAGAGAGTTTAATAAAGTCCTAGTCATTTCGACTTTAATGTAAATAAATGAATAGTACTCTCCTGGGAAAAGACGTTCCAAAATACAGGCCTCGGAAAATTAAATTTTTAAGAGCATTTGAAGAGACGTAAATTGACAAAGCGTCTCAGACATTACGAGGGGATGACGCGATAAAAACACCAAGTTATTTTCAGTTTGATACAGATTACAGAGAAATCGTATAAAATATTGGAAGTCTACATGGAATGAAAATGACATGTATCGTGACAGAGGCCTGCTCAGAGAGGTTTTGTGAATTCCGAATGGACTGGAGGCCAAACCGTGAAGCAGAGGATAAAGAAAGAATAGGAAAAAGCAGAAGAAAGAGAAGTGCGGGGAACCCAGAAAAACAGTTCGTCACTGCTAACTATGAACCTTTGTCGCCACACATATTACACAACCGTATGTTATTATTTCAATGTAGAGGATATTTCTTCAGTGTCACGGGGAAGCGCTGTCTTCACGTTACATTCCAGTACAATCTATTTTTGACACTTACTACGGGTGTTACAGTTCACTCAACACTTACGCTCGCCCCTCCCCACAGCATGGTCATGTGTATAACTTGTAAAGATTTCCAGGAACGCAGCAGTCTACTGTAAACTGTTTATCGTCACCTGGGCAATAAAACGTCAACGCAGACTAACTGCCCAGCACGTCCGCACGCGTGCAGCTAACAATATACTAGTGTAAGAATTTTGTGGTTTTTATGGTGGCTAAAAATAACAACACTCGGCTTCAAGAGGTCTTGGATATTATTACAGATTTAGTCATCATCATCACTATAAACAAGGATTAAACAAAAAATTTTTTTTTTTTAATTAATAAAGTTGTGTTAGATATTTCCGATCTGATGATGAGGTACAAAGCTTGAAACCGCTAATCGAGAATTTTTACTATAGTGCTGTGCAACAGTGTTATTTCTGTTTGCCAAAAATGGTTTGCCAGGTAGACTGGAGCTGGTCACTCCATCGTTTCTTCCGACGCCCCACTCCAAGTGGTTTGCCAGGTAGACTGGAGCTGGTCATTCCATCGTTTCTTCCGACGCCCCACTCCAAATGGTTTGCCAGGTAGACTGGAGCTGGTCACTCCATCGTTTATTCCGACGCCCCACTCCAAATGGTTTGCCAGGTAGACTGGAGCTGGTCACTCCATCGTTTCTTCCGACGCCCCACTCCAAGTGGTTTGCCAGGTAGACTGGAGCTGGTCACTCCATCGTTTATTCCGACGCCCCACTCCAAGTGGTTTGCCAGGTAGACTGGAGCTGGTCACTCCATCGTTTATTCCGACGCCCCACTCCAAGTGGTTTGCCAGGTAGACTGGAGCTGGTCACTCCATCGTTTCTTCCGACGCCCCACTCCAAGTGGTTTGCCAGGTAGACTGGAGCTGGTCACTCCATCGTTTATTCCGACGCCCCACTCCAAATGGTTTGCCAGGTAGACTGGAGCTGGTCACTCCATCGTTTCTTCCGACGCCCCACTCCTCTCCGTCATTTCGGCTTGTAATTCTAGAGTTGTTTGGGATACGGCGGTCATTCATTGGGTCAAGATGTTCCAACCATTTTAGCCGATATCGGGCAATCGTATACAGTATACTCACAATATTCAGCTCCTGCCGTAAATCGACATTTCTTTTGCGATCTTGTAAAGTATGCCGCGCGACGAGTCTGAGAAATCTCATTTAGGTAGCTTCAATACGGCAAGGATTTCGTTAAGGTCTAATTCTCAGACCCATAGAAATGTATGAAGAGTGCCATATCATCTTGTAGAACTTCAGGCGTGTTTTTCCTCGTTGATTTTAGAGTTCTTCTGATAGTCCCACAACTATGATTGAACTTGCGCACCAGTTTCTTCATGATATCATTGTTTGTAATGTAAGGGGTTCATTACACCCCAGTTATTCAAAATTACTGACTTGCTCCAAAACAGTACCACCTACAAACTAATTTGGTTTAATATATTTAATTAAAAAATTCTATTCAACTTTGTTACAAAAACGATAATTAAGTAAATATATCTCTATTTTGGCAGTCAGTTCATATCCACATTTCCCATTATTACAGTCGTTAGACAAGGAGATGCACAGTCCTCTTTAGTCTTTTACTTAGTTTTGGAAACAGTAATCAACAAGATGGAAATTAGAGGACAAATAGGAATAAAAGCCACACAAATTCTTGTTTAAGTTGATGATGTAGCCATTAAAAGTAGAAACAAAAACTCTTTGAAAGAAGCTGTAATTAATATAGATAGCGAGGCAATGGAGAGAGGACTGAAAACAAATGATAATAAAACCATCATCATCATCATCATCACAACGCGGCATAGGCAAGGTGCTGCCTGTTCCGCCTTCAAAGATCCTCCAGCCATCTCTTACTGGTTACACACACACACACACACCTGTGTCTTATAGGTTTGTACTTCCAGACGTGTTTGGCCAGTCTGGAATCACACATTCTTTTTTGAAGTTTTTCCTACCGTTGTTTATAATATTTTAATTTTTCATTTAAGTTAAAAACTTGTAAACTCTCCTCTTATGGTTTCATTCTTTATACGGTCAAGTTTAGTACACCTTTTAACTCCTTGTAGGAACGCTATTCCCGAGGCCTATATTTTACTGTCTTGTTCCTTGTTTTAATACAGGACAGGGACTGCCATACTGTATAGAACTTTAATTTTGTATCCCGACGTACCTTGTTTCTAAAAATACGGTTGATTGTCCCACAGATCGTCTGGAACTTACCTAACTTAACATCAATATCATAATTCGCATCATAGCCAATATCATTTCCCAAATAATTAAAATGGCTCACTTGTTCTATAAATAATAAAACCACATGCATGGAAATAACAAGAACGTCATGTAATAGATACCTTTTACAATGCGTAAGTCGTGAATTTGAACACGCAAGTGAATTTTCCTACCTAGTCTTACACCACAGTGTGCCGTACGTAGGTGTACGGCAAGTAGTGGTTATACGGATTCCGAGCGATATTTTCATGCATTTGGGTAGTTCGCCTCGGTCAGTGTCACTTCGCTACCTGTGAGTCGTTACGGCGACTGTTTGTTATTTCGAATCTTACCCCATCTAGGAGACGTTACGGTAACTTCGAACTACGGTATCTCTCGTTCCGTCTGCTAGAGGGAGTCTGCTGAACTTCGTCGTGATTTGTAGGCGCCTTTGGGAAATCTGTGAGCTGTGGAGTGAGTTTGTTTCGGACTCAAGTAGTGATTGGCCTGTGGTTTTCTTTTCGTTGAGTGGAGAGTTGCGTTTTTGACTCGATGGGTTGGTTCCGGTCAGTTGTTCGGATCTGGAGCTGTTCACGACCACGTGTTGGGCTCATTGTATAGAGCTGAAAAGTTTTGTGGTTTTTTTTTTGAAATGATTATGTCTGGCTGAGGGAACAGTGTGCCAGGGGGTCCCTGGGGTCCGGCGTCCGTGATCATGTGAAGACCGGGATGCTAAATTGTGTGATATACGTGTGTAAGTATTGAGGGACACAGCACGCGTGATTATGCACGCACTATGAACAGGTATGGAGAAATAAAATTTATTAAATTTTTGCCCTGGGACTTTATGGGTCGAGTGGGGGTCTGGCTGATTTTTTTAACACTACAAAAAGAGAAAGAACATTTGGCTAACACTAGGTGTTCATTTGGCCTAGTGGGGCAAAATTCAGCTGAGTTACTTAAATGCTCTTATTCCGTGTGTGCATGTAATGGTGTGGTGTTCCATATACGCATGCAATATTGAGTACAATTTTCCTTGTAATCTGTGTGGAACTTATATTGGTGGCTGTTTTAATCGGAAGGTGTAAAGTTGCTTGTGAAAAGAGTTTCAGTCCACCTACTGCTGTAACAACACATTCCCTTGTGCTATAACAGTAATTCCTATGTTGCCACAGATTTATAATATGGCATAGATTTATAATACCATTACATCTCAATGAATAATGGTATTGTTTCATAAAAATAAAAATCCATACAAAAAAAAAAAGAAAGAAGAAAACTTGGGAGTTTTACACTAAACAAACATTGTGATTTTTATAATATTTAAATTATTATGAATTGTTGATATATACTTTATTTAGTGAAATTTATTTATTTTTAATGAATATGTTGAAAGGTGTAATATATTTTTTAAAACTGTGAACCTGTTAAAACTATTTGCAAAAATCTATTGGAGACTGTTATTCTATTACTTTTATAATTGTTTAAATTGTTGTGGCTTTAATGATTTTGTACGATAGAATTGCTTGTGAAAGGGTTTAGAAAGTTGGTTATATTATTGAAAGCTGCATGTTAATAGTTTCAGTATGGCATGTAAGCGATTTTAAATGTTTTATATATTTTGCATAGTGTTCAGTATGGCCTGTAAGAGTTTTTAAATGTTTTATATATTTTGCATAGTTTTCAGTATGGCATGTCACAGATTTTAAATGTTTTATATATTTTGTATAGTGTTCAGTATGGCCTGTAAGAGTTTTAAATGTTTTATATATTTTGTATGATTTTCATGGAATATTTCTCGAATATTGAATATTGAATACTTTTACCTTTTAAATTTTGAATACCCTGTCATAGTTTAAATATTTACACATTTTCCATAATTCTAATGGAATAACTTACAGCCTGTGTTTTTGTATGAAATTTCATTGTCACAAAAGAAAAAAAAAGATAGCCTCAATAAACTTGTCAATTTTTGAAATTGTAAAATTGAGGTCACCTCATTCGTCCAATTCCCCAATGGACCTAGCATGTGGATATTCTTCCACTAGGAGGCCTCTCCTAGTTCAGTGAAATGGTGAGCCGGTCATCAAGGTAAGTTGTGGTTTTTTGAAATTTATTTTTCGGTTGTCAGTTTTGGAAAGTTTAAAAATTGTTGTGACGTCATGGGTGATGAGCGGCTCACAAATGGTAGCAGAGCGTGGTTGGACGTAGTCCTGGCCACCTCTGAAACGAAAATTGGAAATGGATGAGGTGACCTCCATATCTTAGTGGGACATGTTATGTTAAGTATGATATGTTATTAGTGTTGTAAATCTTGGTCTTTGGGTGCGGTTGCCGGTCCGGGACCCCTAGGGGGGGGGTTGCGCTCAGCCTGGCGATTTCTGATTGTATCTTGGGGGTTCTTAAGTGTATATCTGTTTGTTTGTGTTCTTGTGTGGTCATTGTTGTCTTCGTTGTCTTATGGCACTTCATCTTGGTCTTCATTGTGGGTCCGGTGTCGGGTCGGGACACCCCAACTAAATTTGTTGTTTTATGGGGATACGAGATATTGTCAGGGGTAGTTTGTGTGGTGTATAAGTGCAAAAATACGTTGTTTATCATTGTATCCGGAGTCTAGACATTGACAGAGTAACTTGTAACCAGCTGTATTGTTGTAAAGTTGTTATCTGGGCGAGTTGGACTATGAGCTGTTGATAGCCGGCTGCAGGGTGGAATGTTGTTGTTGTCGTTTGCGTAATCTGATAAACCCGTCCTTGTCTCTTGTATCGGTTCTGGGTTTGATATGTCAATTCACGGTCGACCTGGTTGGTGCTTCAGCTGATTGGACTTTGTTATTAAATGGCCATGCCGTTTACCCCAGTTAGAATTAGTTAGGGTCCACGGGTTTGGTTTTCGGGGGCTTCGCTGGAAGGATTGTGTTTTATGGTTTTACTTTTTAGCTTTTTTATTGTTTTAAAGTTTTATCGGTATTTTTGCTCCTCTCCTTGCCTTTCTTCTTTCTATTGCTTTAGGCCGCGGCCGCTCACACTCCCCGTATCTTCTACACTTAAACACACTCAGCTACACACACACACACACACACACACACACACACACACACCTTGTCCTTCCTTCTGGTGTCCTTTCGTTTTCAACTTCCGCCCGGGTTTTCTTTTTATTGGTTTTTAGTCAGTCCCCGCTTTTCCTCCAGGGGTAGCAGTCCCGGTGTCGTCCAACCCGTTGGACTCCTTTTGTTGTGGGGGTGTGCCGTACGTAGGTGTACGGCAAGTAGTGGTTATACGGATTCCGGGCGATATTTTCATGCATTTGGGTAGTTCGCCTCGGTCAGTGTCACTTCGCTACCTGTGAGACGTTACGGCGACTGTTTGTTATTTCGAATCTTACCCCATCTAGGAGACGTTACGGTAACTTCGAACTACGGTATCTCTCGTTCCGTCTGCTAGAGGGAGTCTGCTGAACTTCGTCGTGATTTGTAGGCGCCTTTGGGAAATCTGTGAGCTGTGGAGTGAGTTTGTTTCGGACTCAAGTAGTGATTGGCCTGTGGTTTTCTTTTCGTTGAGTGGAGAGTTGCGTTTTTGACTCGATGGGTTGGTTCCGGTCAGTTGTTCGGATCTGGAGCTGTTCACGACCACGTGTTGGGCTCATTGTATAGAGCTGAAAAGTTTTGTGGTTTTTTTTTTGAAATGATTATGTCTGGCTGAGGGAACAGTGTGCCAGGGGGTCCCTGGGGTCCGGCGTCCGTGATCATGTGAAGACCGGGATGCTAAATTGTGTGATATACGTGTGTAAGTATTGAGGGACACAGCACGCGTGATTATGCACGCACTATGAACAGGTATGGAGAAATAAAATTTATTAAATTTTTGCCCTGGGACTTTATGGGTCGAGTGGGGGTCTGGCTGATTTTTTTAACACTACAAAAAGAGAAAGAACATTTGGCTAACACTAGGTGTTCATTTGGCCTAGTGGGGCAAAATTCAGCTGAGTTACTTAAATGCTCTTATTCCGTGTGTGCATGTAATGGTGTGGTGTTCCATATACGCATGCAATATTGAGTACAATTTTCCTTGTAATCTGTGTGGAACTTATATTGGTGGCTGTTTTAATCGGAAGGTGTAAAGTTGCTTGTGAAAAGAGTTTCAGTCCACCTACTGCTGTAACAACACATTCCCTTGTGCTATAACAGTAATTCCTATGTTGCCACAGATTTATAATATGGCATAGATTTATAATACCATTACATCTCAATGAATAATGGTATTGTTTCATAAAAATAAAAATCCATACAAAAAAAAAAAGAAAGAAGAAAACTTGGGAGTTTTACACTAAACAAACATTGTGATTTTTATAATATTTAAATTATTATGAATTGTTGATATATACTTTATTTAGTGAAATTTATTTATTTTTAATGAATATGTTGAAAGGTGTAATATATTTTTTAAAACTGTGAACCTGTTAAAACTATTTGCAAAAATCTATTGGAGACTGTTATTCTATTACTTTTATAATTGTTTAAATTGTTGTGGCTTTAATGATTTTGTACGATAGAATTGCTTGTGAAAGGGTTTAGAAAGTTGGTTATATTATTGAAAGCTGCATGTTAATAGTTTCAGTATGGCATGTAAGCGATTTTAAATGTTTTATATATTTTGCATAGTGTTCAGTATGGCCTGTAAGAGTTTTTAAATGTTTTATATATTTTGCATAGTTTTCAGTATGGCATGTCACAGATTTTAAATGTTTTATATATTTTGTATAGTGTTCAGTATGGCCTGTAAGAGTTTTAAATGTTTTATATATTTTGTATGATTTTCATGGAATATTTCTCGAATATTGAATATTGAATACTTTTACCTTTTAAATTTTGAATACCCTGTCATAGTTTAAATATTTACACATTTTCCATAATTCTAATGGAATAACTTACAGCCTGTGTTTTTGTATGAAATTTCATTGTCACAAAAGAAAAAAAAAGATAGCCTCAATAAACTTGTCAATTTTTGAAATTGTAAAATTGAGGTCACCTCATTCGTCCAATTCCCCAATGGACCTAGCATGTGGATATTCTTCCACTAGGAGGCCTCTCCTAGTTCAGTGAAATGGTGAGCCGGTCATCAAGGTAAGTTGTGGTTTTTTGAAATTTATTTTTCGGTTGTCAGTTTTGGAAAGTTTAAAAATTGTTGTGACGTCATGGGTGATGAGCGGCTCACAAATGGTAGCAGAGCGTGGTTGGACGTAGTCCTGGCCACCTCTGAAACGAAAATTGGAAATGGATGAGGTGACCTCCATATCTTAGTGGGACATGTTATGTTAAGTATGATATGTTATTAGTGTTGTAAATCTTGGTCTTTGGGTGCGGTTGCCGGTCCGGGACCCCTAGGGGGGGGGTTGCGCTCAGCCTGGCGATTTCTGATTGTATCTTGGGGGTTCTTAAGTGTATATCTGTTTGTTTGTGTTCTTGTGTGGTCATTGTTGTCTTCGTTGTCTTATGGCACTTCATCTTGGTCTTCATTGTGGGTCCGGTGTCGGGTCGGGACACCCCAACTAAATTTGTTGTTTTATGGGGATACGAGATATTGTCAGGGGTAGTTTGTGTGGTGTATAAGTGCAAAAATACGTTGTTTATCATTGTATCCGGAGTCTAGACATTGACAGAGTAACTTGTAACCAGCTGTATTGTTGTAAAGTTGTTATCTGGGCGAGTTGGACTATGAGCTGTTGATAGCCGGCTGCAGGGTGGAATGTTGTTGTTGTCGTTTGCGTAATCTGATAAACCCGTCCTTGTCTCTTGTATCGGTTCTGGGTTTGATATGTCAATTCACGGTCGACCTGGTTGGTGCTTCAGCTGATTGGACTTTGTTATTAAATGGCCATGCCGTTTACCCCAGTTAGAATTAGTTAGGGTCCTCGGGTTTGGTTTTCGGGGGGCTTCGCTGGAAGGATTGTGTTTTATGGTTTTACTTTTTAGCTTTTTTATTGTTTTAAAGTTTTATCGGTATTTTTGCTCCTCTCCTTGCCTTTCTTCTTTCTATTGCTTTAGGCCGCGGCCGCTCACACTCCCCGTATCTTCTACACTTAAACACACTCAGCTACACACACACACACACACACACACACACACACACACACACACCTTGTCCTTCCTTCTGGTGTCCTTTCGTTTTCAACTTCCGCCCGGGTTTTCTTTTTATTGGTTTTTAGTCAGTCCCCGCTTTTCCTCCAGGGGTAGCAGTCCCGGTGTCGTCCAACCCGTTGGACTCCTTTTGTTGTGGGGGTGTGCCGTACGTAGGTGTACGGCAAGTAGTGGTTATACGGATTCCGGGCGATATTTTCATGCATTTGGGTAGTTCGCCTCGGTCAGTGTCACTTCGCTACCTGTGAGACGTTACGGCGACTGTTTGTTATTTCGAATCTTACCCCATCTAGGAGACGTTACGGTAACTTCGAACTACGGTATCTCTCGTTCCGTCTGCTAGAGGGAGTCTGCTGAACTTCGTCGTGATTTGTAGGCGCCTTTGGGAAATCTGTGAGCTGTGGAGTGAGTTTGTTTCGGACTCAAGTAGTGATTGGCCTGTGGTTTTCTTTTCGTTGAGTGGAGAGTTGCGTTTTTGACTCGATGGGTTGGTTCCGGTCAGTTGTTCGGATCTGGAGCTGTTCACGACCACGTGTTGGGCTCATTGTATAGAGCTGAAAAGTTTTGTGGTTTTTTTTTTGAAATGATTATGTCTGGCTGAGGGAACAGTGTGCCAGGGGGTCCCTGGGGTCCGGCGTCCGTGATCATGTGAAGACCGGGATGCTAAATTGTGTGATATACGTGTGTAAGTATTGAGGGACACAGCACGCGTGATTATGCACGCACTATGAACAGGTATGGAGAAATAAAATTTATTAAATTTTGCCCTGGGACTTTATGGGTCGAGTGGGGGTCTGGCTGATTTTTTTAATACTACAAAAAGAGAAAGAACATTTGGCTAACACTAGGTGTTCATTTGGCTTAGTGGGGCAAAATTCAGCTGAGTTACTTAAATGCTCTTATTCCGTGTGTGCATGTAATGGTGTGGTGTTCCATATACGCATGCAATATTGAGTACAATTTTCCTTGTAATCTGTGTGGAACTTATATTGGTGGCTGTTTTAATCGGAAGGTGTAAAGTTGCTTGTGAAAAGAGTTTCAGTCCACCTACTGCTGTAACAACACATTCCCTTGTGCTATAACAGTAATTCCTATGTTGCCACAGATTTATAATATGGCATAGATTTATAATACCATTACATCTCAATGAATAATGGTATTGTTTCATAAAAATAAAAATCCATACAAAAAAAAAAAGAAAGAAGAAAACTTGGGAGTTTTACACTAAACAAACATTGTGATTTTTATAATATTTAAATTATTATGAATTGTTGATATATACTTTATTTAGTGAAATTTATTTATTTTTAATGAATATGTTGAAAGGTGTAATATATTTTTTAAAACTGTGAACCTGTTAAAACTATTTGCAAAAATCTATTGGAGACTGTTATTCTATTACTTTTATAATTGTTTAAATTGTTGTGGCTTTAATGATTTTGTACGATAGAATTGCTTGTGAAAGGGTTTAGAAAGTTGGTTATATTATTGAAAGCTGCATGTTAATAGTTTCAGTATGGCATGTAAGCGATTTTAAATGTTTTATATATTTTGCATAGTGTTCAGTATGGCCTGTAAGAGTTTTTAAATGTTTTATATATTTTGCATAGTTTTCAGTATGGCATGTCACAGATTTTAAATGTTTTATATATTTTGTATAGTGTTCAGTATGGCCTGTAAGAGTTTTAAATGTTTTATATATTTTGTATGATTTTCATGGAATATTTCTCGAATATTGAATATTGAATACTTTTACCTTTTAAATTTTGAATACCCTGTCATAGTTTAAATATTTACACATTTTCCATAATTCTAATGGAATAACTTACAGCCTGTGTTTTTGTATGAAATTTCATTGTCACAAAAGAAAAAAAAAGATAGCCTCAATAAACTTGTCAATTTTTGAAATTGTAAAATTGAGGTCACCTCATTCGTCCAATTCCCCAATGGACCTAGCATGTGGATATTCTTCCACTAGGAGGCCTCTCCTAGTTCAGTGAAATGGTGAGCCGGTTATCAAGGTAAGTTGTGGTTTTTTGAAATTTATTTTTCGGTTGTCAGTTTTGGAAAGTTTAAAAATTGTTGTGACGTCATGGGTGATGAGCGGCTCAACAGCCATGACATCTAGGCGAGAATCCTTAGTGGTTTCCTGCTCAAAATTAACGAAGTCGAAAGTTCTGAACGAATCAGGACATTTATCTTAGTAAAAAATGGCAATGGATTCTATTGCTCATTATCTAAACAGGACGGCGGATGATAAGCTACCTAAGGAAGTTTTGCAATAGAAGCATGTTGACAAAGCAATACTATAGGAAGATCTCAAAAGCGTTAGTGAAGTGGACGTATTTCCTTTGGGACCGGAAGAGGCGATTGGTCTATTCTGATAAAAGAAAAAGAAAAGAAGAAGGACAAAGAAGAAGAAGAAGAAGAGGAGGAGGAGGAGGAGGAGGAGGAGGAGGAAGAAGAAGATATCGTCACTCCGGTACCGACCACTCAGCCAATAATATTTTAATAATATTTTACTTGCTTTGAAAACTTTATTTCATCTGTTTGGTATTAACTATTAACATCTTTTCTTATTGAAACAACAGGCAACAAAAGTACTTCCATTACTTTATAAAATTTCATTTGTGTATCTCGTCTTGTTTTATTTTTCAGTGTTATTTGTACCGTTCCACACACCATTTGATACAATCATCATCATACTCATAGCTTGTAATCATAACCTAGAGAATATCTAGAGAATAAAGTGATATCTGTTTCGAAATTTCATCCTCAATTGCTATTTTAGAGTGGACTGTGAATTTCCCTCTAAAGGCCATACCTTCTTCTTCTTCTTCTTCTTCTTCTTCTTCTTCTTCTTCTTCTTCTTCTTCTTCTTCTTCTTCTTCTTCTTCTTCTTCTTCTTCTTCTTCTTCTTCTTCTTCTTCTTCTTCTTCTTCTTCTTCTTCTTCTTCTTCTTCTTCTTCTTCTTCTTCTTCTTCCTCTTCTTCTTCTTCTTCTTCTTCTTGCCACAGGATTGGGTACTTCTGTCGGTTCCGGGTTCACCACCTTATCTTCGATGTCCCGGCATTTTGCTCCTCCACAGGCGAAGTAGCAGCTCATAGCCTGCCCGAGTATTCTATCCAGGGACATATGCAAAACATGGTCCCTCCGTATTTCTTTATACCATGTTGGTATTTCTGTTATCGGTTGTACACCTAATTCCTGCCTTATATCATTACACCTAATACGCTCGATTACTGTACAACTTTTGCCGATCAAAGAAGTCACATTTCTGAGGATTCCATCAATCTAAAGTCTTTTCCTTTTCTAGTGACCCGTGATTCTGATCCGTACAACAAAGGGGATTGCTGTCGCTCTATAAAACTTTATTTGAGTACCTCTTCAGAGTTGGTCGTATGATGCCACATATTATTTGAGTACCTCTTCAGAGTTGGTCGTATGATGCCACATATTATTCGATATTTGTCGGTCTTGTTTAAAATATAATTTTGTGCTCCTCGTAAGTTATATCTCGCCCCAAATAATTAAGATGTGTGCCTGTTCGAGCGTTTGATTGGCGATTATGATTTTTTTTTGTTCGTTCTGGATCTTTTCCTGTGACTGCAATGGTCTTGGATTTTTGCACTGATATTTTTAACTAAATATAATTATTTCACTACGACTCGGAACACAAAACGTTTTATGGGCAAAAACGTAAAAGTTTTTTTACCTTATAACCTGAACCGGTTTTCACTTTTAAAAAGTGAACCGGCTTTTTAAAAGTGAAAACCGGTTCAGGTTATAAGGTAAAACTTTTACGTTTTTACCCATAAAAAGTTTTTTGTTCCGAGTCGTAGTGAAATAATTATATTTAGTTAAGTAACGGACACGTCATGGACAACGAAATCCAAGATATTTTTAAATTGCGTCACGCAATTGATCTAACCTTTGACCAGCCAACTGCACATTGTCTTCTTATGAGGTATTTTAAACTTATATTTCATCATCATCATCATCAACCGTTTAAGGCTTAGGAGCATTCTCCTGTTCTAGCCTCATGTTTCTCGCCACCTTTCTACCGTTCGTCCAACGTTTCTTCTTCCATATAGCTGGTAATTATAGGCTAACCGTGGAATGAGGGTAATGCCCACTCGTTGCAAATGGCTTTCTATTTTTTTCTATATAACACTATCTTTTTTCTAACTGAAATTCTTCCTTACATCCTCATTTCTTATACGGTCTGCTTTTGTACATCCATTTACTGTTCTTTAGTATTTCATTTCCGCTGCTTGAATCTTATTTCAGTCGTTCTTCCTCATCGTCCAAGATTCCATATAATAATACTGGAACAGCCATCGTGTTATAAAATTTTAAATTAGCGTTCTTTTTCAGAGCGTTTATTATTACACCGCAAACGTGTTGAAATTTACTCACTTTGCTGGTCAAATCCTCATTATGCCCATGTGTGACACAACACCCTAAGTAATTTATCTTTCCAACCTGTTCCAGAACATTATCATACAAGACAATTTTTGACCGAACTGTATGTTTCCCACGAAAAGCCATAATTTTTGTTATTATAACTGATACCCTGAGGTTAAACTCTTCAGCTACTTTTCCAAATTCATAAATGTGCTTCTGCAAAGAATTCTCACTCTCCTGAATAAACGTCATGTCATCAGCAAAGAGCTCATATTAATTCATGTAGTCTTATCAAGCTTTGTACCTGAAAGAACTTCCTCTTTCATTCCTCGGAGAATATCGTCTGTATATACATTAAATAATAGTAAGGACGGACAACACCCTTGTCTTAATCCTCTGTTAGTAAATATTTCCTTCGAAAATTGTCCATCGCTCAACTGAATTTTTAATTTCGTTCCATTATAAGCAATATGTATTACATTTATTAAATGTTTAGGATATCCCTTCCTGTCTAATATTTGCCAGAGTTTTCTCCTATTCACCAATCAAACGGCTTCTCCATGTCAATGAAGGCTATGTGAGTCTCCCGATTATATTCTCTTCTCTTCTAAATTATTCGACTTACAGAAAAAATGTTATCACAACAGAATCGCCCCTTCCTAAAGTCAGATTGGTTTTCCAGTAACAGAGCTTATGTTATCGTGCTTAGACGTGCGTGTACTCTTTTCATATACAATCGGTCGGATTGTATTGGTGGAAAGTGATTGTTGCGTTAATTATTGCGAAGACTGTAATATGGTACATTTACTGTCTGTAACATTACTGTATGCTGGACAAATTTAACTTGAATTATTGCATACGTGTACTTTTGACGACTTCTAACTGTTGTTTCTTTTTGTTTTTAAAGCTTGTAATTAGCGACTTCATCTGGTGTCTGTTATTGTGTTTCCACTGTACCACACGACCATCTGTGTGATTGTTGTATAACAATATGTCCTTACTTGCAAATCCAATCTCATAATACACCTTAATATGATCAATATTTTACGTTCTTGGTCACTTATAAATACGCAGTATGAATAGATATTAATTGATGTAGTCTTAACTAGCTTTATACCAAAATTATATTTCCAAGTGCTGAATAGATCGTTACAGGCCGCTCTTACTTTTCTGAAATATTATTTGATCATCAGCAAACACGAAAGTATTTATACTTCTGTTTGCATAAACATCTGGTTTCATGTAAACAGGTGCATTCGCTTGTTATTTATTTAATTAAATTGAGCGTCAGCAACAACTTACTTTGCTCACAAGAGAACAAAGTAGGTCGCAGAGTCGATGTCAGATTCGCTGCCACACTAATTACCGACATTAAAACTATAGTTTATAAAAACTAACTGTAGAGGAAGCGACGGATGTTGTACGTCGCAACATAATGATGTTGTATCCGCCGGGTACAAAGTGATGATGTTCTACTACATAATTGTACACACTACAGGGAGCACATAATGCATACTTAATGGTGACGCTTTGTACACGAGTCTTCTTGCTCTTCTTCAGCTATGTTTATTAATTATAGTTATGCCGAGATAAATTACGTTTGACCTAATTACATAATGTCACACACATATTCACATTATAACAGCATTTTGAAGTAAATTACTTAAACTAAACGCAGCACTTCGCTTCTTCAGTTAGACATGTGCGCGACATCGTTGATTACTTCTCAATGTACTTTGAAAAGAGTTTGTATGTAATAGAAAAAGGAAAGAAAATAGAAATACTGGATATAGTTTTCTTCTCTTGGTCAAGTGTCATCTCCTCTAAGAATGTTGGTAATCAACATGGCGATGCAAACTCTAGAGACAGCAGCTCTAAGTTGAACCAGCCTCTAAAGTTCTGTAACCAGGAAGTGCGCCCTCTTAAAGGATTATTTTTCCCTGAACTCTTCTTCTTTTTCTTTTTCTTTTCTTTTTCTTCTTCTTCTTCTTCTTCAATCAGGGACAAGGCGAATCACCTGTTCCGGTCACAAAGGAATAGATCCGCTTCATCAACGCTTCCTAGGTCGTCCTATACTAAAATAAATAAACCTCTGCTCAACAGTCTCTAAAGGACGAAGGGATACCGCGCGGCTTTAGTGATTAGTGTGACGGTTGCATGGCCAGTAAAACGCATCGCCAGCCGCTAGTTGCGATGTCGGCAACCAGGAGGCGCCGCTGTTATCTCACTCGGTTACTCAGTTCTTCCTCACGACGCTGAGTGCACGGAGCCTCCGCCGGGAATTGAACCCGGGACCACGAGCGCATCAATTGCCCGCGCTAGTCACTAGACCACCTGGAGACCAGGTCGTCCTATACTTCGTTGTCCAATAGGGTAGTACTGCCAAACTTCCTTAGGCAACCTGACCTCTGCCATCCTATACCTTTTTGTTACCACGGATCTTTTCACTATAATATTTTGCGGAAGATTATAAATTTCTCCGTGCATTACGTGTCTCAGATCTAGTTTTATAACTTTATAACAGTATTGCTACGCCAATTATGTAACGCTCTCGTGCAGTCGGCAGGTGCAGTTACGTAAACGTTCTACACGTTTCTCGGCTTGCCGAGCACGCGCAGTGTCTGTGTCAAGGCTATACCCTCATGTAGCACTGCAGACTGCTCGAACACTCTTAACTATGCAAATTATGCCGGCACGCCACCAAAAGATCGGAATATAATTATTCTGGAACATCTACGAGACCTATATAAGAAACACCGGCCGGCTTAGGAGTTAGTTACACCTGGCGTTATTGTAGAGTGGGGAACAAGTGATTGTTTCGGATTAATGGAAAGTGATTATTGTGTTATAATCAGTTGCGGACCTTTAATAGTTGAAATTATTATTGCTTATGGACAAAATTCAACTTCAATTATTGTATGGGAGTACTATGTCGATTTCAAATTATTATTTGTGAGTAATTAAAGTTGGTAATTAGTGACTTCGTTGTTGTCTGGATTTTGTTTCCACTGTACAACACGACAATCCGGTCCGTGAGACCTTCGTAACAATATTTATAATTTCATTTTCTTCTTCTGCATCATTCTTATCACCTCAGTATTAGAGACTTTATCAATCCAGCTTATTCCTAAAATCCTTTGATAAGTCCACACTTCGAACGCCTCCACTCTATCAGTGGCGTTCTTATTCAGAAGCCAAGATTCTATTTCATACACCAAAAGTGAGAACCAGATCTCAGTATTCGAATCTTGAGAATCAGACTTAAGTCTTTACTTTAGAATGGTTTGTGTATTTATTAAAAACTGTTCTCTTCCTTGTTCAATTCTTGATCTGATCCTCCCAGTGTAGTAGTTTAATCGAACTACTAATCGAACTGTAGAAACATCGAAGCAGGATAATGTTTTTAGGCTTTTTTAGGGAATCGAAAGTGTGGACAAAATATAGCGTTAACATCACTTGGAGCGTTACATTTTTCGATGACGTTACACATTTTGCATCACGCATTTTGTAGAATGACCCCCAGCCTAAAAACATTATCATGTTAAAACATTCATTTACCCAGTTTATTCTTTTCTTAATAATTTCATGTCATGTTGTGAGAAAACATTTTTTTAAAGAAACATTTTATCTTTTTGTCAAGCTCCTAAACTGGATTTGTCCCTCCATAAGGACAAGTCATAAAATCCCCCTTGTGTTTTTGAATTTTTGTGCATTAAATTTCTTTAATTTTTCTATAATCAACTTTGTACATCTATTAAAAAAATGTTGTTTTAATTGTTTGGTCAAGTGCTAGTGAAAGGGTTAATACAACCTGTTATTAAGTAAACTTTATTAAATTACAAATATTGTTATTCATTGTATTTCTACAGTTATTTATAAGCCTTATTTCAACACGCACAACTGTCTCAGAAATGGTCCTACGTTAAGTTATTATAGAATTCTGTTGGAATATTTAATAGCTCTGGTGGGGGATTGATCCCCCTGATTCCTCACCCCATAATTACAATATTGGAATGAGCTGTACCAAACTGAATAAGCTGTGACAAATTATAACCAAGTAAAAGTACAGAATCAAATGTACTTGTCTTATAAGTAATGTACCGATAAGGTGCTGTGGCAGAGGCTTTAGGCGTATGTATGCGTGTGGCGGAGAGTGCGCGCAGAGAGAGAGAGAGAGAGAGAGAGAGAGAGAGTGAGTGAGTGAGAGACCGTGAACAAGGAAGTGTACATGATGCGTCCGCTCGCTTTCATTTGTGTTTGTTTGTATATAGTGTGATGAAGTAATCTTTTGCTAAATGATGGATTGAGCTTTTATCTGTCGCACAGTATACAGTAGGCCTACGGTACGTCTGTCATCGAGTGTAGCACGCAACAAAGGGAACTATAATAAACATCATGCACACGCTAGACTGTCCGACCGCGAATCGATACCGGCGCAGTGTGTGCGTGAGAGGATTCACGGACATTTTTCCGAATCGAATTTCCCGAAACGTAAAAACCGAATGATTTTTTCTGATTGGTTATATAGCTGAACTGAATAGCTCGAATACATTTTGCCGAATCGAATATACCGAATACACTTTTTCCCAAATTAGTAACCATGAAAACGTTCAAATTGAAATTTCAAAAGTAAACATTGACAAAATTTTTTAGGCCAACAAAATTGAAATAGTAAATTAATAAGTCCCTTATTTCAACCTATGTTTTTATACAAACTGAGTTTTCAATCGAGGCTAATCTACTGCCCTTCTTCTCCACAGTCCTGTCTGGGCGTTCCACTACCGCCTCAATCATTCCCTCCATCAGGGTGGTGAACCAGTCTGAATGACGTAGCAGGTGACCAACCTTACTGCTTCTCCTTAATCGTAGAAGCAAATCTCTTTAATCAAAATCCTTCTTGCGTACACTCTCTTCAAAAATTGGCCATTAGTTACTCGTTCTGTCCAAGGCTCTCCTCTAGCACCACACCTCATAAGCTTCAAGGTAGCTCCTTCCCAATTCGAATTAGATAATTATATACGGAAAAAATATTTGTAGAAAGCATGGGGTAAACTGATATTATTATGTAAAAATTTACAAAAGACTATTTTTTGTATTGCGCAACTTTTTGTCCACTGTCATAGGAAATGATTTTTCTCGTAGGTTGGCCTATGTTTATATTATAAATATGTAATAAAACGATAATATTAATATTATAAATTTATATTACGACCCTCTGATGATGTCCATTGCGTCCGCAAATATGCGTTAAGTGTCAAAAACACATTTAGAAACTGTTTTTATTATTGGTGTGTTGATAAAATATAATATTGTTAGGACGGTCTACTGATCGTCGTATGGTACAGTGGAAAACAAAATACAAGACACGAATTACGTCACTAATCGCCAGCTTTAATTATCACAATTAAACAGTTTGTAATCAACAAGATAGTCTCTTACAACAAATCAAATAAAAATTGTTCACACTCAATAATAATGTCAATTAATAGAGTCCCGCACAATTATAAAACACATAACACTTCGCCACAATACTTCGAACCGCACTAAATCGCCACTGAAACTAAAACTAAGAGCCGCTGAACGCTTATTTTTATACCCCGCTAAAATCCCAGAATCATCCGTACTACGCACCAGCGCTACACTAGAGCGTAATTGCTTGCGGCCTTGACACAGTGCGCGCGGGCGGCAAAGTCTGGAACAGTCTGGCTAACGCATGTTGAGATTACGTACGCACACAACATTACAGCCGGATTCCACTAGAATAGCCAAGAAACACGTACAATGTTCTGTATTGGTGTAACACTTTTTCCGCATTACGTAACAATATGTAATTATTACCAAAAATGTTGACAGTTACTGCAAAAAAAAAAAAAAAAAAAAAAAATGCACATATTGTCGCTAATCAGGTGAATTTCGTGTGGCATCGTTATTAGAACGATTGTACCTGCATCGGGTTAGAACGAAATGAGTCTGGGACAATGTAGCCTAATGTACGTGATATCACAGTACAACTGTTAGAGTGACCGTCTGCTGGCTAAACGTTTTCTAAACGGTTATAAATAATTTCTCAAACATACGCATTGGTACATCGCCAATATTGTAAGCTCTGTATGGCAGAGAGAATTCTAAACTAGACATAATTAAACAGCCATATAGGTCTATATATATTGCGACGTTACGTTTGTGTGTGTGTGTGTGTGTGTTGCACGTTTCTGACATACTTACGCACACAACTGCGTCGTGAAATTTGAGCATATTCGAGTTAAAACCAAGGAATACATTATATATAAAAAATGTTGTTAGAGAGGAGAAAGTATCCTTAAATAAAATAATTATTTTAAATTTGATAAAAAATATTATTATATTTTTTAAAAAAAGAAAATGCAAATTTTAAATGTGCCTCTTTTTTTTTTTAAATGTCTAAGAACCTAAAATATTAAAAGATTGGATTTGCAAATAAGAACATATTATTACGACGGTCTCACGGACAGTCAACATTTTGACAAATTTTAAAAGTTTGAGCGAGTTGTGCAGCTCAGGGGCCTTACTAGTTAGGCTGTCACCATAGTCATCATCATCATCACTATCAACACCATCACAACTGCAAACATCATTTGAAGCGATGGTATTCTTTACGCGCGTCGGGTATATCCTTAGTTCAAACATTGAGCAATGCTTTAATTTGTAATTTTTAGTAAAACCTGAACAGGACGGCAACTGAATCTTTCATGTTGTTAACCTAGGCTAACGACAAAAACTGTGTCATTTACGCGTGTATTTGAATGTCAGAATGTATTTAAGGAAGGTCGAGATGTCGTTGAAAACGATTCTGCACGCTGAGGATGCCCATGCGCATCAAAAGCTGAAGAAGCTGTAAACAAAAATTAATAAAATTCGTCTACCGAATCCAAATGGTAGCGGAAATGTTGAATAACTATAAAGAAAATTTTGAAAACCGGTCTTAACATGACAGAAGCCTGTGTTCGCTTCTGACCAGTGAGCAAACCCGAGGTAGAGAGGGCGTTGCAGACGATGACAGACCAGGACGCTCATGCATATCAATAACTGAAGAAAATGTTAAAAAAAAAATTATAAAATTATTCTTGGAAATTATAGTACACACTTACCGAGCGGTGGCGGAAATAGTGAATACCGGTAGAGAACATTCTGAAAACCGGTCTTAACGTGTCAGAAGCCTCCTGTGGTAAAAGGATTCCACGAATGCTCGCGCTTTACCAGGAAGCAAAGGCAAAGCGAATTTGCGCAGACATATTAAAGCACATTAAAATAAGATAGAAACTGTTTGGAAAAGTCGTTACTTATAGTGTAACCTAGATCTTCAAGTACGATATTGAAATAAAACGTCAGTCGATGTAATGGTTGAGCTCGAGCTTCTCCAAGACTGAAGAAAACCACGTGTAAACAAGTGCAAGTCTCTTTGACGTGAAGAGTCTTCAGCTAGAGGTAGGTGCTAAAAACAATCAGCACAAACAAATCCTTACAGTTCTGAAGAGAAAGAGTGAAGACACAGACGTCCGAGTTGTGGACGAATGGATTCGTTGTGCATCATGGCAACGGTGCAGCACCGTCTATAAGAAATGAGTTGCAGTTTTAGAACACACTCCCTACTTGCCTCTTGTCAATTTCTCCTCTTCCAAGAAAAATAAAGTCTGCTCTCAAGATAAAATATTTTGCATTCCTTGAAGAGGTAAAGTGACTGAGCTAACGCATGACTTTGGCCATTAGAATGGAGCGGTGCGTTGCATATGAAGAGAGAGGTCATTGAAGGACAAATGAATTAAATACACGAAATTATGATTACACTTGAGTTTGTAGAGTTGTAATATTAATCCTGTTATTTAGTACCCAGACCTCGTACATACAATAAAATCGCTTATTAATAAACATGCGTATTCACACACACACACACACACACACACACACACACACACACACACACACACACACACACACACACACACACACACACACACACACACACACACACACACACACACACACACACACACACACACACACACACACACACACACACACACACACACACACACACACACACACACACACACACACACACACACACACACACACACACACACACACACACACACACACACACACACACACACACACACGGACGCACGCACGCACGCACGCACACACACGCGCGCGCGCGCACACACACACGGACGCACGGACGCACGCACGCGCGCACACACGCACACGCACACACACACACACACACACACACACACACACACGCACCTTATTTTGCGTGTATAACAATTGTACCATTATACGAATGAATCAGTGATGCGACTACAATTGTGAGCGACCCTGCGAGACCTGCAGCGAGATAATGTCTCCACAATGTAACAAACCCAAGACAAGCGAAAGAGGTTTGATGTGAAACGATGTACTCAGGCCTATTGTTGACATTAACTCAATAATAAAAACTCTTTGTAAATTTTATAAAAGGAAATGCTGACCCTTACTTTGTACTCTGTTGCCTTTTTTTCACGAGTAATTAACATTTTATTCACGTTCTATTGTGTGTATATATTTTATTTATTTACGTTTTTACGAAATTAGTGCAGAAATTGTGGGGTGTATCCCTTGTATTGTTCCAGTTATTTTTGAAGTTATATTTTGCGGTTACAGTGCCCCTTAAATGCTTCTATTTGTACTATAATCATAATTTGCGTTGAATTATTCGCGGTGTAAGATAGTGGAAAAATATCATAATAAAGGAACTCTCAAGCGTTCGAAATTCAAGGCGAGAGACACTTGACCTGCTAAACTCCAGAAGTGTAATGTTAGCAGAAGAGAAATAACAGGAATGTTCCATCAGCGAGATCAGTTAGACAGCTTCTCATAGCCATCCACCCGTCAGTAACTTTGGTTTTACAGGTGTGGTAATCTTGGATCCAAAACACCACAGACAATGAACAACAACGCGTTTTAACGTCCTTTTTCAATTTACCAGCCTCTCCTCTTTGTTCCTCCTCCACTTCAACGATCGACGTGCACTGGTGTAGGTTTCCCTCATAATCTTTACTCTTTGGCTGAAGACGGATTGTCCCCGTATCTGCTCACGACTAATCTTTGGACGAGTCTCAAATGCTAGCAGGTTAAGATCACGCTGGGTTGTGATTCCAGAAGAAGAAGAAGAAGAAGAAGAAGAAGAAGAAGAAGAAGAAGAAGAAGGAGAAGGAGAAGAAGAAGAAGAAGAGAAGAAGAAGAAGAAGAAGAAGAAGAAGAAGAAGAAGAAGAAGAAGAAGAAGAAGAAGAAGAAGAAGGGGAAGTGAAAGTTTGTTTAATACTGTTACGACGGTCTTAGGGTCGTAGTATTGTTCAGTGGAAACAAAATACAGACACCAATGAAGTCACTAATTACCAGCTTTAATTAGTCACAAATAACAACGGAAAATCAACAAACCACTCTCATACAATACATTCAAGTTAAATTTGTCCACACGCAATAATAATGTCAACGAATAGAGTTTCGCACTAATTATAACACAGCAATCACTTCCCATAACCACTTCACCCGCACTCTACAATCTCACCAGGTGTAACTCACTTCTAAGCCAGCCACTGTTGCTTATATAGGTCCCGCAGATGTTCCAGAATAATTTTCCATTCTTTTGGCGGCGTGCCAGCATAATTTGCGTATTTAACAAGTATTGAAACAGTCTAGAGGGTACTTTTCTGCGCGGCCTTAACACAGACACTGCACCTGCTCGGCAAGCCGAGAAACGTGTAGAACTTTCATTTTACTGCACCTGCCGACTGCACGACAGCGTTACGTAATTTCGTAGCAATACAGTGTTCTTTATGACTATTGGGTTGTCTATGTATTGTGCATAAAAAGTACACACCACCTTATGGCATATTCCTCGATATCAGTAAAGTACAGATTATATATAATACACGGATTCTGGAAACCCCTGTTCCACCGTGCAAGAATCCTGTTTCACCATTCAAGAACCCTGTTCCACCATGCAAGAAACCTGTTCTATCATGCAAAAACCCTGTTCCACCATGCAAGAACCCTGTTCCACAATCCACGAAGAGGTAGCATCATGGAAATCTAAAAAAATTAAAGGATTTCTAGGAAAAACTTAGCGCCAAGAAGTGGTCAAATAGGACAGAAGCTGCCAGACAAATATTGGAACAATATTGGCAGAACGAGAAGTCCAGTCATTAAGTTAACTTACGTGATCCTCAGAAAGGTCTACGAAAAAAAAACTGATAGACGTAAGTATAAAATAAACCATAAATCACGTACAAAACGGTGGGAAATCAACGTGTTTCAAAGTGCCAGTGCTGCATCGGTTTGGGTGTGTTATCTTTCGATGTGTCAGTAGCGTTCGGTGACAGTGGGCGTTGTTCCCCTCAGCGATAAGTTGTTCATTTTTTTTAGTTAAAAAAATTAAAAGTAAAAACCGTTAAAACGACTGAAAGCACGTTCGTCCTGTAAGCGCGCGCGCGTGTCACGACGACCCGACGTCGACGACGAGAAGAGGAGAAATAGTAGCCTCATTAAATCTGCTCGACGATCCACACTAATTCAACACACACACACACACACACACACACACACACACACACACACACACACACACACACACACACACACACACACACACACACACACACACACACACATTATTTGTGTAATAGGTGCACACAGGCTGTACATTTCATACATAGCAGGCTTCTTCATCTACGTTACCAACACAGCCACTGGTGCAGGCAAAACCAACATAATGCCATATCTGTGAAGTATTTCATTTTGCCTCCCTCTCTCTCTCTCTCTCTCTCTCTCTCTTTCCACCTTTCTAAAAAAATTTATCTATGAACAAGCAGCAGCAGCAGCAGCAGCAAAGGATTTGAAAAGGAATATTTCCCCGTTTCCACTAGACGTAATCGACGAAGGTCAAGCTTGTGATACGGGGGGGGGGGTAGCCTTGGGAAAAACATTGAGCCTTTACAATGGCGCACACGTGTTTACTGTAAATTGCTGTATGTTTTAATTCTGCCAGCATAATATCGTCGTCTCACAGAATTCCACACCCGTATAGGAGAGTAGTCTCAAGGTCAGGTCAAGCCTAGTTAGATGGCTTGCAGCCCTTTGTTTATACGGTACCTAGGATGTATGCCTATGTTTTTTACCTTAAGTTTTGCGCCCACAGTCAAATCGCACTCAACATACAAAGTTTTCGATTAAACGTTTTTAATTGGTTCCAGTCTCATTCACATAATAAACCCTCTGTGTGTCTGTCTGTCTATCTACCTTCATCTACCTCCCCTTTTCTCTCTCTCTCTCTCTCTCTCTCTCTCTCTCTCTCTCTCTCTCTCTCTCTCTCTCTCTCTCTCTCTCTCTCTCTCTCTCTCTCTCTCTTTGTCAATCATACACCATCCTCTTTAGTAACACTGTCTTACGACAGTATCAGAAGGATTATGTCGGACAATAACGATCCTGAAATTTAACGCACAACGTTTCAACCGATTACAACACAACACAATAAAAATTTCTGCCCAATTAGGTTGAATTTTAGCCCAACCGAGACCGCAAAGCAGGTGCTCAGCGAGGTGCTAAAATTCTGTGCAGTCTGTAGGCAGACGCGGTGCAACCCCAGCGCCGGCAAACCGCAGCCTATGGATGAGCCTGTTTATTCAGGCAGGATTCATCAATTCCAGAAGGTAGGGGGGACGGTTCTGTGGGGGCCATGTGAAGAGGTATTAAGGAGGATCGTCTAGTAGCACCCGTGGGCGCCTGACGCGGCGTGGTGGCGGACCAATGTCCATACTGTTTAGGCGACGGAGATGCGGGTAGCAGGATTCGCCGGCCTTTGCAAACAAATTAGTCGCCAAGTACCAAACAAAGACCTCCAGGGTAGAGACTCAAAGACCCCGGTGAATAGCATCGTTTAATCTATGTAGCATCACAACATATATTTATGCAGGCTCTTCAGTACCTTGACTGCAACTGTAAACATCTTCGTAAATTTAACTACACATTTTTTAATTTGATAGAATTTTTCTTAGAAAGAATCGACCGACTGTAAACTAATTATTATCAATAAGTAATTCATCCACTTTCTTTAACTACGATAGTTAATTAAAAAAAATAATAAAGTCTGGCGAGAAAATGTTCTTTTAAAAACGCTAACCAATAACGGACTGCTTTGAATAAAATACGCGCAGGTAAAGAAAGTTAATAGTTTATTTATTGCGGGTAATCGAAACCATGGCACCAGTTGATTTATTCTCTTTTTAATTTTTAAATTCTAAAGTTCCAACCGGGTTGAATGGCTCTTATTTTACTGCTCTTATAAAACATTCATTATCTTCCCTTCTCCTCCTCCTGTCTGTCCCTACTCTTGTTATTTGACTGTTCTAAAATCACTTTCACTTTACATTGTCAAATTATTATAGTTATACTGTCAATACTAATGTGGTGTTACTTTTTGTATTACTTATAACTTGTTTACGCCTCTCACAAGAATTTACATATCACAGTAAAATCTTGCTTACCCGAGTTAACTGGGGCTGTTGATGGCTTGAATACCGGTAACCTCGGTCAACTGTTACAAAAACAAAACACATAATAATAATATTATTAATAATAAACAACTTTTAGCAAGAATATATTTTTTATTTTGTAAATATAAATAGAATTTATACTTATAAATATAACATATCTGATGATGATAGTTATATTACTATCGAAACATTTGTATTTTACAAATTAACAATAAATTCTTGTTAAAGGTTTTATATTATTAATAATAATATAAACACAAGAAAAATTTGAGCATATATCACTATAATAATAATAACAACAACAACAACAACAACAACAACAACGACAACAGTAGTAGTAGTAGTAGTAGTAGTAGTAGTAGTAGTAGTAGTAGTAGTAGTAGTAGTAGTAGTAGTAGTAGTAGTTTTTTGTGAGTGTAGGTGGAAAAATTTTCTGTGGAAATGGGAAATGTGCAGAAGGGTGGACACTTCCGGTATCTGTGGTTTTGGGTATATTATACCCGACCTATTAAAAAGCCACCTCCATTTCCTCTTTTAGGACACTAACCTAGAACAGCTGTTTGACATATTACTTTGGGCTAAGCCTATTGTTTCTCAGCTCTAGGGCTCTGGCTTTTTATTCTTCTTCCATACTGTGTTGTCTAAGTCTATCTTCTTCTTCCGAGGAATCTCTTCTGGGAAGCGTGCCACACAGTTTTCTCAGATGTCCTTACCTCGTTCGCATCTCTCGAGCAGTACAGATAACATTCTTCAGATAAGTTAAAAAATACCCGTGTCCAGTCAGAAACCGGATAAGGTAATAGTCGACCTCCCTATGCTTCCTCACCGCCCACGGCTGCACTTGCTTGATAAGCCTTCTCCTTCGGTGACCTCACCCTTATTGCTGCCAAGCTCTCTGCCTGGTCTCCATCATCTGGTTTAGTGCCTCTCGGCGTGCAGCTTTGGGATTTTGGGTAACTGTTCTTTAAATCTCTTTCAAATGACTGTCCTGTTTGGATTATATAAAACAATGACAATTGTTACTTGTAATCCTGCATGAACCTTTTTTTTACTTAAGGTATTATCATTTCTTGGTGTAAGTGTTCTATATATGGTTTTATTTGTATGAATGAAAAGTTACATTTATGTTTAACTTTTTAAAAGTATTAATTAACATTTTGAAGAGAACACTGCCATATGGAACAGATACGTATTTTGGCTCTGGTCTTTCGGCGGTCTTCTACGTTTGTCACATTGATTTTCAATTAAAATCATCTATCATGGAAGATTGTATCTACTAGCTATGACTATATTTATGTTTTATTATATTTAATTCTTTTTAAAATGCGTTTGTTTCTAGTGGAACGACAACTAATCTGTTGACAAAACTGTTGTATGCAGCCATTTTTTGAGTTATCGGATGCATGTAAGAATCTGAATGTATGGTTATCTCGGTGATAGTGGGTTTCCTGTTTTTATGAAGTTAAATCTAGAAAGTTTAATTGCTTGTCATTTTCAGTTTCAAGAGGGAATTCTATGTTTTTATGTATATTGTAACCTGACCTGTATATGCTGTTACAAATAAATATTTCTGTTCTGTACAAAAATGAAAAAAAAAAATTTAATTTTAAAAATTTTCAAAAAAAAAATTTTGTATGTTTGTTTCTTTATGAAATATTTAAGAAATAATTCTTGTAATGTGGTTTCGTCGAAAATTTAAAATTATGTAAGTTATTTATGTCAATATATTCACTTCTGCTTAACTGTAAATAAATCCGGAGTTAATAAGATTGTCTCACTCCACTAATCGATTGGCGATTTTCTTCGAATCTCAAGTATATTACTCTCCTTTAGTAATGGTCGCCTTCCAGTAAGTCCTGTAGTTAACGAAAACTCTTATATTAACTTGTGAAATAAATTTAAAACCAGATAATTGAATTATTATGATTTATTGACAATTATTGTGAAAATATCGATTTAAAATCGATATTTATATAAAGCTCGACTCTTTCACAGGGATAATCGATTCTCAATACAGGCTATATTATATAAATATTTTCGAATGGTTCTTTGAACGGTTATAATTATAATAGAGAAGGGGCAACTATAGAAAGTATAACATTAACAAAATAATTCTTAATAATTAATAAATACACAATTTGATAATAAGATATAATGTTTATAATGCACAATTTTATACCCAATGGTAACTGGATGAAATTATTCAATGTAGGCGCTTTGCATCACGGAACCATCATGGCCGCCGCCTCGTTGTTGAAGAAAACCGAGAATGTTATGGCTGGAATTTCTGACAATAAAGTTCCCTTCACAACTGCTTTCTGATCTCCGTGATATTGGATAATGTCTATTGTGTTGTTAGAGGTGTCCTGGTTAAGTGTTCTGTGTTCACTGGCTTTAAATGTTTTATATTTGGTGTGTTCACTTTTGTCTGTGTGTGGCGAAAAATCGTGAAGGTCGTTGTAATGTGAATTATTAAAGTTTGATTGTTTTATGGGTTTATTTCACTTGTATTCGGTTACGTATTGTTTGTTTTCACTGTTTGTGGTGGTGTTGTTCACTGATTTTATGTTTAATATACCAATTTCGGTAACTCTCGGTTGTTCACTGATTTTATGTTTAACCTTTATACGTCATTAATTGTATTCGCTATACAGGTTCTTAGCGCGATCTAATATCAACCGTTCGCTTCGAATGTTAATTAAGAACTGTTTTACTTCCTTCGTCTCCTGAAATATCTTGCCAAGTTAATATTAGAAAAGTATTGTTTCAAATATTAATCACTTCCTATTGCATGTGACTATAGTACATTATACTCAGAATATATTTTGGTTATTGATTACTTTCGTGAACTAGTAATTACATAATTGGTTTCTTTAACTCTTTCTGCTTAATTTGACATACAATAGTCCATCTTTATAAAGTTTTTTGTTAAAATTGCTATATTTCTGTCATTTTGAAAATATAGGCTCAATATCTGCTTCCTGTTCTTGTCCAAAATTTTAGCCATCTTATGTGTTATAAATATGATTACAATAAATTTCAGATTGATATAACTCTTTACCTTTCCTTAATTTCTTATAAATTTATCAATTGATCATTCTTTTAGTTATAATTCATGAATTTACTATTCCTCCTCTGAAATAGTTAGGTATTACATTTTGAAATTTTTTAATAATTTTATACATCTTTTTATATTATTCTTTTAAAGTATAGTTTCAGTTATAGTAGTTGGTGATTGGTTCACCTTATATAAATCTCATTAGTTTACTTGGTTTATTAATCTTCCTTACTAAATTATAATGTTATTTGGAATTCCTTATTTTGGCCTAGATTTTATTATTTTACATATACTGTTTTTCAAATAATGTTATTTCTATACCCCTTCTGACTTTCTAAAGTTAACACAATATTAATAAAATTTCCTTATATAACTATTGGTGCTTGTAGCAATGTATTCATGCTCATAATACAAAAACAATATTGAAAATTAATTTCTAGTCTTTAAAGTTAGACATTTTAAGTTGAACTATTTTTAACAATACATAACAAACATTTTATAAACTGGTATAGTATACATACATAAACATTTTAGGCTGTATGAACACTATTATACCTAATAAACATTCTTATATCAATAATAATTCTTATTCTATTACCACTTTGAAATGTGGAGTTCATTGGCTTTACATACAAACATAATTAGCCATTTAATTTTTTATTTTTTGTTAAACTTAATTTAATTACAGTCCTTTCTGTTTATATTGTGTATTATATTTTTAATCCCCTGTCACAGTAATTATTCCCCCACCTGCTCTCTTTATCTCTTTATCATTTACATTTCTATGAATGTTTTTTGATAAAAAGTGGCCTCTTCTATGAAACATTAGAAATATTTTCACAGCAATATTTCATGACATGTTATCTCTGCAATTATATAAAATATAAAAGTTATTTAATAGCACATAGTTCAAGTAACAGCTACACCTTTACTTGAAGTTCATTATATTAAAATCACTTGCACTGGTTCACTTACACTGTTGGGTCTGATTTATATTTAAGTTTTACAATATTCTAAGACCAAACCTTTAGTTATAATGGACTGTGAAGATTTGTTTATTTTATTATATAATAACTTTAATTGGTGCACTTCTATTCACACTACTAAATACTTTTGTTTATAATTAATTTACATTTCTATGAGGTTTTGGGGTGTTATACTTTCTTTGGGTGACATTAAAATTTGGTTCGGGGTTTGTTATTGTTATTAATAGGTTTATCATGGGTATTCCTCGTAGTTCTCCCATTCTACATCTTCTTTTCTTCATTTCTTCCTTCTTGGGTTTTCCAAGGTAAGTTGGTTTTATTTTGTGTCCGTTGGTTGGCTCGGGGTATCTTCTTTATTACCTGTCCCTAACCTACCTGGGTATTCTTATGATTTTATATTAGTTTCTTCGGATTTAATTTTCCTGATACTTATTTGTTGCGTTTTTATGATTTAAGTTTAATTTTTTCCTTTATGGTGGTATTTTTCCTTGATGTTTAATTATTTTCATTTGATTGTTCTTCTGAGTTATTTGTAATTTAAATGTATTTATGATCATAATGGAATTATTACTTAGTGGATTATCTGTCATGCTACAATATTGGTCATGAAATTTTCATTTCATCTAACTGTCACAGAGTCCCACAAAAATGATGAAAGTGCCATCAACATACCGTTTATAAAATATAATTCCGTTTTGTATTTTATTTCTGTCGCGCAATAAATAAATATTTTAAAAATTCATCATATGAATCTTTGAGAACAGACCATTTTAACGTTTGACGATATCTTATGATGGATATTGTAACGTTACATAATATCATGACCACAAAGCAAACATTAAGCAACCATAAAAAAATCATAAGAAATACCACATTTAAATTTCAAAGTTAAGTAAAGGAAAAATTAGGAATTGATCGTAAAAGGAATATAGAAGAAATCTTTAACAAACTATGAAGATAATTGAAGAAATAAAGACAATGACAATAGACTAGATGTAAAGTAACTAACAACTAACCCAATAGATTAGGTAAAGTGAGAAAAATCCTAGACAAAGAGTAATTATAAGCCATGAACTTAGGAATAATACAGCAGCAACAACAGCCAAATTCAATTTGTAACAAAGAATTAATTATGAAAAAATAGCTAATATTATGAGAAGAGATAAAAACCCCAAATTATTATGAAAATAAAGGTAGGTTAACCAAAACAATCACTAGGAGGAAGAGCTAGATAAATTATAGAATTGATAAAGAGAAAAATAGGAGTTCCAGGTGGAGTAAATAAACACTCCAATGACTGACTAGACAGACTGAATAAAAATGACTCAGACTTAGAATGACAAACACCCAACTAGATTAGGAGAGTGAGAAAATAAATAAATGAGTGTAACTAATATAATAAGACAGAATATAAGAGAATAACCATGTATTTTAAATATTAACTATGACAGTGATGAAAATCTTAGAATATCAGAAAAGACTGATTGCTAATTAAAAAATGTATGTAAAATAATAAAGTAAAACTGGATAATAATAACCAGTAGTATAATTAAGGAGTAATATTGTATATAGATGATTATAGGTGAAAACTATAACCAGTGAAAACCAACAATGTAAATTAGATTTAGTCAGAGAAAGGGAAAGTGAGGCAAACTAACCTAGCAACCTATAAAAGCACTCTTATAATGATAATATTATTAATAATAATTATGATAATAATAATAATTATAATAATAAATGTAATCAAAAGGATATAAAACTGTTGTGCATTATAACTAAATGAAAATAGATATCACTAGGATCATTCTGATCACTAATACAAGACAACTAGAAGGTTGTATTTATTATAATTAATGAAATGTACTTTGCTGAAGTAAGGCAGGAGTGAGATACATACATTGTACAAAACACACCAAATTAAATACTTAATAAAAAGGAGAGTGATTACTATCAAAAGTACTAGTATGAAATCACATAAATATTGTAATATAAGCAAGGTAATACCTACCACTGGTCAAATCATGAATTATGTATGTAACCCCTCTTTCCTTTTATGTATTTTTCTGAATATAAAACAACTTCTTTAATTTTAATTTTTTTTTTGAAAGAGAAGTCACAAGTCAATTAGGACTAGGCTGGAGCCTAGAGAAGCAAAAATTGTGCCGGGTCCAGTATGACGGGACTTGCAATGAAACTCAGCTGTAGTGTAACAATAACAAGTTTATTGTATGCTTAGAAATCATACATGCAGGCCAACTCCATGACATAATTCTCCCCCCCCCATGAATCATAAATATCACGAATAATTTAATCCCACCTTTAACAGTATTAAAGAAAAACAATATGTGTATAGCATAACCAGTGTGTATAAATTCAGTAAACACATATATAAATATAATATAATAACAAGTGTGTATAAATTCAGCAAATATATATAAATATAATAGCATAACAAGTGTGTATAAATTCAGCAAGTATATGTATATATAAATATAAGATTCTCCCCCATCTTGTGGCTAGCTAGACACGGACAAACATAACACACACAGAACATAAGGCACACAAACTCACAATTACATCAATTCTAACACGAATGCCCCAGGAATGCACCCGCCCTGCAGGCAGTGTAACTACAATACTCCGAACCCAGCAGTGATAAAATATTCGCCCATCAACAACCCGTTTTTGCAGAATTACATAAAAGCCAAAACCCCTAGAAAGGATGATGAAAACTCATAACGCATAAATAAAACCGGACCGCCCATTTGCATAGCATTCCACTGATCAATAACCCATCATGAGTGTATGAACCTTAAGTTCCTTCCACAGCATTAAATAAAAATTTACAGAACTACATCACCGGATTTCAAACGGTTACTTTACTTCACAAATTCCAGAGGATTTAAAAATCAATATGTACTTTAACAATCAGAAATTAATCACTCGAGGCTTTACAATTTCAGAAAAATTTAGACAATGTATGTTTTACAAAAAATAATGAGTATATGTTTTATAGTTAAAGAAAATTAAACAGCAGATATTACAAGTGAAAGTTAATCACTATGTGTTTGCCAGTTAAGAAAAACAATCAGTATAGCCCTTTTGTAAGGAGCAAAATCAACTAATATATGTCCCGAAAAAAACAAACTATTTTCTATTAACCCCGAATGGCTATCAATATAATTAAAATGAAAAAATACAATAAGGCGGTTGTGCCCTAGCAGCTGTGGCAGCGCGCCAGCATGCGGTTGACAAAGTTTGACAGGCCTCCAACCTGCCTGAGGTTGCACCAACATGTGTGTGAGAAAAACTAAGTCCCCTTTTAAACCCCAGAAAACGACCCCCAAAAAAAAAACACCGGAAACCCCCAGCCCTTAAATGTTAAACCCATAGAGAAATTAATATTTATTCATTCCTGTTCCAGCCGGAACAGAGCTACTAACCAGATCTATAAAATTTGTAAAGAGTTAAATGATAATGAGATGCAAACAGTAAAATGTCCAAGTGTAAAAAATATCTGGCACGCTCCCCCAGTGCAGCACACAATTACAAGCAGTTCACTTAGTGTTATGTAAATCAGTTATAAAAAAGTGTTCTTGAATTTAACTTATAATGTTCAAAGTCATGATCAGCTGCTCCCCTTTCTAGCAGACAGTCTGGACACGTGGTCACATGGCTTCAAAGATATTTAATGTAAAACAGGCGTACTGCCGGCCCGGCCCCAAAAGTAAAATAAAAGTGTGAATATCACCTTAGTACTGCTGACAAGTGATACATCGAGAATCAGTCTCCAGCTCCCTCTTCGGACATGATCTTGTTTAATGGTCCATGTCTGATGCAGGTGTACGGCGATCAGCAAGGCCAAATCTCCGGCTTAATTCAAGAACCCGGGAGTCGTTTAAGCTTCAGCAAGCCATAAGATGTAGATAGAGAAAACTACGTCGTAATTGTTCGAAGAGGAAGACGGACCGTTGTATCTTGCAGCGGGGCAGTCAGTTGTCTGCCGTTACAAGCAGAACCAAACGCTCCCCTTTCTACGAGCTGCGCACGCAGCTTAACTGAGCGAGGACAAGGGTCGCTTCGGCTGACCGTTGCCCTCACGTTATTTGAAAATTAAACAAAACTTTTCTAAAACTTTTTCAACGGCCGGTTTTACACCGGCACATGCATTTATAAGGAACATGACTGTTTGTACCTAGATGTAAGATCTATTATGTAAAATCAGTAGTAATAAAGAAAATTAAGCAGAGACAAACTGTCATCAAACTGCATAGTAAACCTCATGTTTGATTAAAGATAAGATGCTAATGAAAATAATCAAGTCTCATAAAGAAACAAATTGTAAATAACAACCATTTCATAGTACAAGAACTCATGTGTTTTTAATGACAAAATATCAGGATAGGATCATATCACTAACAATAATATGTTAACCACAAGTTGGTAAGAGTAGTCAATAACAGATAGAAAGTATTGACAACACTAGAAATAACCTGAGGGTTTTATACAAATACAAACTAATTCATGATGTTACAGACACCATGAATGTAACAGGAATTATTGTAATTATTTTTATAATTAAGGGTATAGAATCTTAGCTCACCACAACAAAAGACATTGTAGGAGCTAAATTCGACAGAAACCATATGGAATTGTAAATAAATAGATAGTAAGAAATAGTTTAATAAAAAATTATTGTAATAAGATACATACTGCATTCAAAAAGTTCCGGGACTAACGCTATTAAGGACACAACTTTTCAGATAAATGAAATTTTATTATTTATTATTCAACATACATCCCTTCCCTCTCTATACAGATTTTAGATCGCTCATACAATCGTTGAAAGGCATGCGCATAGTTCTCCTTCGAAATCGTGTTTAAAACAGCTGTCACATTCTTCTGAATTGTCTCTACATTATCAAAACGCTAACCCTTCAGTGCCACCTTCAGCTTAGGGAACAGAAAGAAGTCAGCCGGAGCCAAATCTGGTGAGTAGGGTGGATGGTTAATCACTGTGACTGATTTTCCAGCGAGAAATTGTGAGACAATCAACGATGAGTGGACTGGAGCATTGTCATGCAGAAGAAACCACTCCCCTGATCGGTACATTTCTGGCCTAACCCTGCGAATTCTTTTCAAAAGGCGATCAAGTACCTCTTTGTAAAATGGTCCAGTTACAGTCTGGCCGGGTGGCAAGAATTCTTGTCCCCTTGAATAAAAAAATGTGATCAGCATTGTTTTCACTTTTGATTTTGTGGCCCTCACTTTCATGGGTCTGCCATCTCCTGGGTCGCGCCATTCAGCTGTTTGACGTTTGGTAGATGGGTCATACTGGAAACACCACGATTCATCGCCTGTGACAATGTTCTGTAAGAAATTCGGGTTGTCATCGGCCCATTCAACGAGATTTCGCGACGCTTCCACACGTTGTTCTTTTTGCTCTGCTGTTAACGAGTGTGGAACGAACCTGGCACACAGTTTCCGTTTGCCGAGTACGTCATGCACGATAGTGTAAATACTACCCACACTGATGCCGATCTCTTCTGATAAAATCTGGACGCTCAGCCGACGGTTGACGGACAGTGCAGCACAGACACGCTTTACATTCTCGTCAGTCACGCTTGTGGAGGGGCGCCCATCTCTTGGATCATCATCTAGAGACTCACGACCATTTTTAAAACGTGCATACAACTCGAACACTTTGCTACGACTTAAACAATCTTTTCCATATGCAAGTTGCATCATCGAAAACTTTTCTGTCGCACTTTTTCCACATTTAAAACAAAATTTAATTGCAGCTCTTTGCTCCATCTCGAAAATTATGACAACAAGGAAAAACGAGATAAACTTAACAGTGTCGCTGTTTACTATGGAATGAGTCCTCAACAATGCAATTGTCACAGGAAGTGGGTGAAGGTTGTCACATAGTGTTCCAGCTGTGACACAGAGATAGCTCCATCTGTATGTCTATAGCAGCATCAGTCCCGGGACTTTTTGAATGCACTGTGTATATGTAAAAATAAGGATCTTTGTTATTAATGGACGGAATTATATCATGAGAGGTGTTAAAACGTGCAGCATTGAAAAAGACAAATAATGGTGAAGCCGTATATGAGTTTACTTGTGGTATAAAAGACTTATGTCCATTAGAAACTATTTTAATGATTTTCAGTAAGAAAGTTGGCGTCGGTTTTTTAATCTCCACACCAGCCACCCACGTCAGTGATACAATTAAATTATTTTCTAAATGAGAGGAAGGAATGGCATCAATTTCCCCAATCACAGGGCGTAAAACGACCGAAGCCAAAGGTATTGCAAATTGGAACGGCGAGCTTAAGCGTCACCTGAACGACACTTTTGATCGAACCACGATGCTATGCAGTTGACGAATTTCTACCGATCAAATTGCCGCCATTGTTACCCAGCATCCTGTGCAACCGATGTCAACAAACGATTCTAACCAAACTAGTGCAGTTTAATAACGTATTGTAATTTATAATTAAATGAAGTGAAATCAAGTTAAAAGTGATTAGGGAATTGCTTGGTGTATAATAATTGGCAATTCAGGGAAATAAAGGAAAGTATTGTGCAATTATTGTTACTTACATGTTATGGTATAATCCAACCAAGTAATTTGAACTAATGACACTTTTATGAACAATTCCATTAATCGAACACTAAACCTTTATTAACAAGATCAATTTTTTATTGTACAGTTGAAAGGTAGAGATAAGTTAAGCTTAAGAATGGTTCAATTTGCTTAACCGATTAACCTAAAAAATGTCGAACTTATTCATACTAGACTTGTGTTATAATATTAAGAATTTACAATTACAGCATGTAAGCACTCTCCTATTTAGAGATTTTATAATGATAATTAACGTTTTATAGTTAGTATTTTGCAGTTTCAAAGAACCTACGTATTTAATTTTACTTAAGACGATTCTCGTCTACTAACGTTTTATTGTAGGCTAACAAGATGACACCCTGAGATTATAGTTTTTCGAACCGTATTAATTGATTGTTAACCAAAGTTAAGGGAAGTGAATGTATTTAACTGTGGTTCAGTATTAATTAACGCTGAATAAATTATATTTGTTAACCATTAATGGAGCATTAATGCATTTGAATTTTATACTAACAAGTTGATGAGTAGCGGACAGGTTATGCTTACTTGTGAAAATGTTGGCAGCACTTCTAGCCGCTAAAAGTGAAAAGATTTAACAATTATCTTTTTTATTCATAATCATGACTTTTTTAAATAGGTTAGCACGATTGAAAACACTGCATTCAAGTAAGTAATTATTTGTAAGACTGACATGATTACTCCAATTATATTTTAACCTATTTAGAGTCGACGTCAAGTGAAGATTACATCGGACGATGCTCCGCAACAACATTAATTACTAATCAAATTACACCATACCACGATCTACTAGTAACCCACTGTTCCATTAGTGATGGTGTTTAAACAATTAACCAAGTAAAAGTAATAAGAAGGAGGATTTAGATACGTAATATAACAATATATGTGACTGATGATGGAACGATCGTTCAGAAACGCGTCATATAGCTACAAGAAGTCACAAGACGGAACTAAACTAAAGTAAAGTGATAATTAAATCAATTGTATCTTGCATGCTGGAAACATAAATTGGAAATATATTGCATAACAACGTAAGAAAGGGAACGATAAGCTCCAAAGATAATTGAACAACTGCGAAAGATTTTATTAAAAAAATCTAGAAGGAAAAGGAAACGGTCTAAGGCTGCAGTAAATGGAAAGCAGTAGTAACGCTGGACGAGTGACCTGACCATCCGTAAAATAACCCATATTGGCGGTGTCGGGCGGCAAGTTAATATAAAGTCGGGGAAGGAAGGTGGTTTCTAGTGAGTGCACTTTTTCAGAAGTCTCAGACTAGCCGATGGGTGCCTATTGAAGATATCTTCACCGTTCTATGAAAAAATAAACACACAGATTCATACACCTATAAATGCGAAAATTGTCTTTCATATTACAGGCTACAGCAGGTGCGAGACGAAGCGCGCTGTTCACCATCTAACAATTAGATAAAACAATCGCGATAACACAGGTAAATATACACAAACACGCATTACAGCTGCATTCACGTATGCTCAGACGGAACAACAGAGGGCGCTGACTGTAATATCAATAATTTCGTCGTTAACATACGCGTCACGGCCCCAATGCAAACGTTTAGATTGGTGCACACGAATGCGTCACCTGTTATTATTTGTTTTCTACTTTTTTATAACCACCGTTGGTACAACTGGTGTAATGAATGGATCGACCGACCGCTGTTGACGTCCGTACCGTATTTAAATGTTACAGACCCCCCCCCCCAAACCCGTGTTGACTCGTTCAACTCAATATCTCATGTCGCGCTCTCTCTGTTTATATGACTATTCAAATACATGTATTCCATCCAGCGGGAGATGAGAGCGCGAGTTTGGAAAGGAAAACGATTACGATTGGTCGAACTCAACAATGTGGGTATGATAGCGGGACCGTCGAAACCAAAACCCTGAACCCTGACTATTGTGTCCTGTGAACAAAAAATCGTAAATTCTCCTTTTGTGGTTATAAATTAACTAAAAACGAATGTAGTAGTTTGGAATTTTTAGTGTACTTTAAATTGTTAAATGTAAAATTGCTTTAGTGCAGTAAAGCAGCTTTGCTTTAATGCAATTGTTAAAGTTTAATTGCTTTACAATTATTACCTTACTAATAATAATAGTAGAGTAGCAGGGTTTTTGTAATTGTTCTCTGAAGTTGATTTCAAGCCCTGTACACAAGTGTTGCAATTTTTAAGCAATTGTGAGTGTCTAAATGAAACGATGTCAATAAAACCGTGTTTGAAATGGAGGCGTCATATTTGTGGTGACCGCTGACCTACAGTGTAAATATTGTACTGGCTCAACTCTTCTCTCGTTAGCTTGTAGGGACTTCTCAAATACCTATCTACCAGTTTTAAATCTCAACTCGTAGGAAAAATGGTAATAGGCCAGCTGAATTCTGTTCTTTGGAGTGAAAAATAGCCCCAAAACCATGAAGATAATTTACTCTGTCATCTAAGAACATATAATCACCTGCGGCTCTGGAACTTAGGAGATTAATCCAAGAAACTCCCGAAGGCTCCAAAAAGCAGTGGAAGTGGATTTCTTGAGAAGCTCTTGTGGGGTGTTCAGGCTCCAGTGCATTATAAACGAAGTTATTAGGAGGAAAATCCGTGTAGGCAAAACATGTTAGATTCCATAAATACGTAGCGCCTCACACGGTGTGGCCACGTGGAAAGTACGCCTGATGATCGTTGACGCACCACAGTTGTTAAACTGGGTCCCAACTAGACGACGGAAACGGAGTAGATGCAGCAGATCATGGAAGAAGGGCATATATGTTCCCGGAAACAGGCTTGCAAGAGATTGGAGCGACAGAAGTCTCTGGTATACAGGTTAAGAGACACGGCAGTAACTGTTCATGGATGGATATCTCAACTCAGGGGCGGATCCAGCAAGTAATTGGGGGGGGGGGGCAGTTGACTTAGGGGGGATTATGAAAAGTTGGACCAGTCTTTAACGGTCTAAAGTATAAATGATACGAATGGGTGAAGTTCTATACGGTGTGGTATTATCAGCGCAATAAATTTATTAACGTACAAGTACAGTATCATATAAGTGTTTGTCAGTTCACTGTTTAAAAAAAAAATAATATTCAATTACAGTTTAAAATACACAGCACTCACTTTAAGTTACGTATCGATTAAAAATTAATATGCTGGTAAGGTATAGATACAATTTAAAGTCATTTTAGAATAAAAACATGGACATACATAATGTGATATGAATTTTGCGTCATATGTGTAATCACAGAAACATTCTCCAATCACAAGACGATGAAAAAATGTCGACTGAAGTAACTATTTAAGGGGAGGGGGGATTTGCCCCATCACCTCCCGTGGATCCGCGCCTACTCAACTCGTTCCTTCCTCTTCTTGTTTTTTTTTTCTGTCAAGGATTAGGAAAAGCTGTAACAAAGTGTGAATATGCGGCCTTCAGTACTTAAAAAGTTATAAAAGTAAATATAAACAATACAGATATTTTATCTTCATGACACAGAATAATAGGATCTTCAAACGTAACTTTCGATCGTACGTGAAAGGTTCGGCAGGGCTGTTACCATCGTTCAAATTGATTACAACACGTTTCGACTACTAAATTAGTTGGACACGTATTGGGATGAAGAACAAAAAATCCTGTGGGATCAAGTGGGAACAGTAGGGCGAGAAAGTAATATTAGTAAACGTAAAATCATATAGGCATCTTTTGTAGTAAAAAACGATAATTGTATCATCCAAGCTAGTAAAAATGTATCTAAAGGATCTTGAAGGAGTATGTATATCGTGGTTGACGGGGTTACCTGTGGGTGGACCCAGGGTGCCAAGATGGGTATTTAAGCGGGGTGTAGCTTGTCTGTAACGTTGATTGTTGTGTGAACTTGGTCAGTGTGGTTGTGCTTCCCATTTGTGCCCAGCGGACACAGGGTAAGTAGCGGCTCTTCTTCGTATATAATTTCTCTATAGTTGAAAGAATTGCTTCGTTAATTACGCAACTTTCCGCTTGTTTCACCGCGGCATTCAGTGGAAACATCATTAACTGGTTTCTTAGCCAGTTTTTCTGTTTCTCCAAACTTGTCTGAAAAATGTGTGTCGCAGTTTCTAGATTATAATGTTTTACTAATATTGCAGTATCCTCGACAAAACTGGGGCCGCGATTAGCTTTACTTAAGCCAGATGTACGTCAGCAGTAGGAAAAAAATACGTAAAACATAGGACGCAGTAACGTTACCTGGGAGACGCCACCATGAATTACGTGTATGTTAGTTACACGGTCTACGAATATGAAAATGTCTTGGGATTCAAGATTATACAGTAGAAAGAGTTGTAATGACTTTTTTTTAAATTCGTACAAAGCTTCCGGATTAAGTAGTACAAGTAGCTGTGCCGGTATAAGTACCTTTCGATGACTTTAAGAAGGCCTTTGATAGAGTGCACAGAAATTTGTTGTGGCAAATATTAGAGGAATGGCGATACCCACAAAAACTTATAAAAACTATACAAGGCCTATATAGCGGAACAAGAATAGCTGTTAAAAGTAATTGTACGATATCTTAATAAATATCCGTCAATCAAGGTGTTAGAGAAGGGTGCAGTAGATCACCTACTCTTTTTAACATTTATATTGACTGTCTGGTAAGGAAATGGAAGCATCTAGTGAAGCCTGGTATTAAGTTATATTAAGTTATCGCGAGATACATATTTGAATGTGGTGTTGTTTGCTGACGACTTGCTCGTACTTCAGAATACAGAAACTGATTTGCAAAAACCTGTTTTTAATCTTCGTCAGATTTGCAAACAATAGAATATGAAAATCTCCATAATAAAAACCAAACCAATGGCATTGCAAGGCAAAGAGCCAACGAGAATAAAAATAATGATTCGTGGTGGAATTATAGAACAAATGAGCCACTTCAATTATTTAGGAAATGGTATTGCTTATGACAGGAATTATGATCTTGACGACGTTAAGTTAGGTAAGTTACAGACGATCTGTGGGACAATCAACTTTTATTTTTTTAACAGTGTATGTCAACATACACAATTAAAGTTCTACAAAATTATGGCAGTCCCTTTACTGTCCTATCGGTGTGAGTTATGGACAACAACCAAGAAACAAGACAGTAAAATACAGGCCTCGGAAATGGCGTTCTTAGGAGGAGTTAAAAAGTGTTCTAAGCTTGACCTATAAAGAATAAACTTAACCTATAAGAGAAGATATACATTTTAATTTGCTTGAAAAATGTAAGATTACAAGCAACGGTGGAAGGAACACTTAGAAAGAATGTGAGCTTCAAGACTGGCCAAACAAGTCTGGAAATACAAACCTATAGGATACAGATGTGTGGGTAGACCCAGGAAGAGAGGGCTAGAGGGCCTTTGAAGGCGGAACAGGCAGCACCTTGCCTATGCTGTGATGATGATGATGATGATGATGTACTCCCGGATGTAAGGCCCTTTCTCATAAATAATAATATTAATAATTTATTTTGCGTAAAATAACGCTGCCTTAATCACATTCATTAATACAAGACGTCTAATGAAATACAATATACTCAATGAGTTGAAATGTCTATTACGTTTAATAATAAATTTAGACTTCAGTTTTGTGAAAACTCTTTTGTTTCTTGAGTGAAGGATATTTAATTTTTGGTGTTGCTTGTCCTCAAATTGCTTGTAATATGTAATCGATCTCAAGGCATGATCACTGTGTATTGATAAAACCTCTACCATCGCTTTATACGAAGAAGGTCATACAATCTAATGTAAGTAGGATATCAAAAAATAGACAGAAAAAGAGAAAGAAATTAAGAGAATGGGAGAAAAAATAGCGCTAATATTAACTCGACGTTTTACCAGAGTGGGTTATAGCACGCCGCAAAATATCACTGGCGTTATACCGCTGTCACAGTTTAAACACACCGTTTGGGGCAAAAAACAGCTGTGATAAACCAACGGAGAGAATCGGGACCGCGACGTTCCCAGCCTGCATTGACGTTAGTAATTATCGATAGTGCTGCCAGCGGGCTCTATACGAGAAATCATTTTCTCTGTTTTTACTTCACTATGCTTTTCTAGATTTTAGGTTTCAGACGGAAGATGGTTAAAATTTATAGCTGATTTCAGTCTCATTTTTAACATCTGTGTACAGTATGATTTGACACTGCATAGAATATCGAAAAATTTTTTCCCTAAAAATCATTGATTTAGTCTACTTCACGTTATGTTAATTTTTAGTTTCCTTTCCTTCAGAGTAACTCAGAATAAGAGACCACATTGTTTAATCGGTTTCCACGTCATTACAACGGCGGCCATGGGTTACAAGTTTTTGTAAACGTAAAGGAAGTTTTACGTTTTTTGAACTCGGTTTTAAATGTCTTTGTAACCGACTTTGCGGGAGAAAGTCCGTAAAAGAGTAGAAGTGTACCTTCTCGATGGCTCGCCTTCTAAGACGATGATTCTAACTTATAACAAACTAAACAAAACACTAGTAATCTCGCCGAACTGCCAACTGCCAACTGGCAACTTACCTCGCTCAATATTGTCAACAAAATACGTCTACTATTAGGTAAATTTCAGTATTACATAGTGTAATGAGAATCGTATCGAACCGCGTAGAGCAGCCAAGAGCTTCGTTCCACTCGTCCCCACCGGTAGTAGCCAGATGTGTCTCAGTCAAGGCCGCGTTCAAGTTTGTTCTAGATTCTACAAGAGGCCACTTCAAATACGCATTAGCGTCAGCACTAAGTGGCGTGCACATTGAGGATGGAAGATTTCTAGAAGGCGTGCGCTACCTATAAAAAACCATAGCAGCCGGCTTGTGAGTTCAGTGGTGTTGAACGATTTCTTTAGCGCGGATCGAGTATTTGTAGCGAAGTATTGTTGTGTTATAATTAGTGCGGAATTCTTTATAGTTGACATTTTATTGCGTGTGGACAATTTTTACTTGAATTCTTGTAAGAGAATTATCTGGTTGATTACAAATTATTAATTGTGATAATTAAAGCTGGTTATTAGTGATTTCATTGGTGTCTTGTATTTTGTTTTCCACTGTACCATAGGACGATCAATTAGACCGTCGTAACAATATTTTTTGTATTACTAGAAAAATTACGACACCCCAGATTCTTTACAATTTTGTTGTTGTAAAATAACAATTGTAAAACAGAAAATTACTGAATCTCTTTTTTTTAGTTAATTTTATAACTATAGTGCCTGATGACAATTTAATCCTAGCTTTTAAGTTTAAGTATGTTTCCATACACTCTTACAGGTCTATATCTAATACTTTTTGCTTATAAATAATAACAACGTGTTAAATTTTTTTGCAAACATGGCGTACAGTCTTTTTGAAGACGGCCAAAAATTTGCAGCGGAATGTTGTGTGACATTAATATTTCGTAAAATTAATAAAGTCGTCGAGTTTGTATTTTGAATAAAATTACTCGTTACTTGATGTCCCACATAGATCCTTTACACTGTTGGTAACAAACTTCGGGCTATTTAGATGGTCCACTAATGTTATTAATTTCAGATGTTTCGGCCTCACCTCTGGAGCCCATCTTCAGCGCACAAAACGATTCATACAACTGTCACGACGTTCGTCAGTTAACTAGAGCACTGTGACAATAAAGGCAAAGAATTTATCCTTTGTTATCTACTGAAGATGGTCTCAAGAGGTGAGGCCGAAACGTCTGAAATTAATAACATTAGCGGACCACGGCCTAATAGCCCGCAGTTTGTTACCAACACTGTTGGCGTCGGTCGTGAAAGCCTTAGATATAGAATAGGCCTTTACAAGTTTAATACAATTCTGAAATCAATTTTTGGACCGCGGCGCTTTTAAACATAACAAAATTTTCAAAGTAAACACTGGGTTCGGATTTGGTTTAAAATTCCCTTTAACTCCATTTAGTCATAGGTCTATGTCAGGCTTAGGGTATTACAATTTTTTTTTACGAGGTAGGTGAAAAACTCTATAGACACTATACTCCTTACGTTTTCGGAAGGCACCTTAGGAGACCCTCGCCCACCAACGCGCACTCACACACACACTCGCGCGACCAGTTTGACCTGCCTCTAATGGCGCTTCGATGAGTCACCTACTAGGCATTGAACGACAAAACTATGAAAATTTGTATTCTAGATTTTACATAAGTTATGATACATTTTTTGGATTCTATATTCGATTTTCTTCAAAATGGGTCCAAACACGAAATAATTACGACATTTATGAGTTTCAAAAAGACAACATAAAGATAACACGTAGAATAGTGTTTGGCGTCTTTTTAAATGTCGTAATTATTTCGTGTTTGGACCCATTTTGAAGGAAATTGAATATAGAATCCAAAAAATGTATCATAACTTATGTAAAATCTAGAATACAAATTTTCATAGTTTTGTCGTTCAATGCCTAGTAGGTGACTCATCGAAGCGCCACTAGAGCCAGGTCAAACCGGTCGCGCGTTTGTGTGTGAGTGCGCGTTGGTGGGCGTGGGTCTCCTAATCTCTTAGGTGCCTTCCGAAAACGTAAGGAGTATAGTGAACCCGATAGTGTGGGACGTAGGACTCTAACCCACTAAAAACACCTCCCTTAATGCTACAACTGAGCAAGCTCATCCAGCAGCTTCTCCTTCATGTTTCCTTCACGGGTGATGGGGTGAATCCCAGTGGCTAATCCCAAGATTAATCTGTCTTTCTCTTACGTAGAGTTTTGTAGATCTATACATATTAATTGCTTTCTATTGCGATACCACATCATGTGGCTTCTGTATTTTGAGTAGCCTCAACGTGTGGAACTTCTTCCACCACGTATCGGGTTATTGGGTTATCGTGGATCTGAATCCTCTGTTCACGTTTGTCTGCATATTTTGTTATTACCTCGCTGACATATTCTACATTGAGGCCTCTATGTAGGTTGTCGTTCCTTATATACCAAGGGGCATTCACTATGCTCTGAATACTTTGTTCTGCAAAAGGTTTGTATCTTTTCTAAGTTTGTATTCTTGTACAGCCCCACAGCTGAATTACAATTAAAAAAAAAAATTGATAACATATACCCTGGCTTCTGAGAATTTTTAAATTTCCAAAAACTAACAATATATTCATATTCATATTAAAATTCTGTTTAATTTGATTGCCGACATGAATTTTTGTGGTTTTTTTTAAATTTTTAACCTCAAGTTTTTGCCTTCGGCCGTCATATATTTGGGGGGGAGTCAATTAATCGCAGTAGCAATAGAGGTTTTGAGGGTTGAAAATGTAAAGATGTGTGATAAGTTTTATGAAAGTTTGCTGAAAAATTATCGTGAGACACTCTTCTATAGAGATAGATAGACAAATGTTAAACGATCGAGTTAGTACTGAGAACTCTCTTCGGTTGGTCAGTGAAGGCATTTTTCCCTAGGGGTTTTGCATACAACATTGCAACGTTATTGACATTAGGGCTACTAGAGGGACGCACTTATCTTCTTCCATCACTGTCTTTTTACTTCCATCACTGCTTTTCCATAAGGAAATGGAAGTATCGTGATGGCGAAAAAAATCGTGTTCGAGATAAGGGCTGATTCTGAGTGTACTGCCATCAAAGCATAAAGAAAAGTAATTTTCCGAAATGTGTGTGTGTGTGTGTGTGTGTCTGTGTGTCTATGTGTAGAATGTTTTCTATGGCGAACGATAACTGCCGCAAATTCGAACAGAATCAAATAATTTGTTACATATGTGCCTGAGTTATAGAGGACTCAAGGCCTATTGGTTTTAGTGAAGATCGATTAAGGAGAAGGGGTAGTTTACCTGCAGCATTTTATATTTTAACAAGAGTAAAGTACTTAATTTTGATAAATAAAGTATCCTGAAAAGGAGGTCATAATAATACACTGTAGAAAGGTAGATAAAATATCTATAAATGAAAAGTGTAGTTGAACGGGGAGGGGATAATTTTCTATAAATGAAAATGATAGTTGAAGGGGGAAGGGATAATTTTTTATATGTGTACTACGTTTTCGGCAACAAAGAAATAGTTTGTTGTTAAAATTCCTTCCCGGGCTGTTTCGCCGTGGTCCAATGTTTTCTGCAAAACCAGACGTTTCGGCAGTGCCAACGACTGCCGTCGTCAGTGAAAATCGAGTGCGCTAACGTGATGACCACAGTTAGTGACCACAGTACTGTGGTTAAGGCTGAAGAAGAAGTAGTTTCTATGGGAATATTTTATTTCGAAAATGATTTTAAATATAAATCTTAGAACATGGAAGTCATGCACGGTTCTCCAAACCGATTGTTTATATAAAGCGACGTTTCGGCTACGCAACAAATCTTTAACCGTTTTCAGGCCAAAACGAAGACTAAAGCAACACAAATAAAAAATACTCTGTCTCACAACCTACAGAGAGTCAAAACTAAAGTTTCTATATAACAAAAAAATAAATAAATAAACCAACTATGGAATCCATAACACACACGCGCGCGCGCGCGCGCGCGCGCGCGCTTCAAGGTTAACTGCAAACTGCGACACGTGGCGCTGTCACACCCTTTTATAATATAGACAACCGGAAGACATTCCTCCCCGCCCCACCAAGTAACGCCCAACAGACAGTATCACACGCTAACCTATCCCACAGCCTAAACTATTTTTCTGATGGAACAAAGCCGGACATTCGGAATTACACTGCTTACTTGACTAATACAGTTACTGTTAGTCGTTATGAAAGCAGCTTTTAAAGAAATTATTGCAACGTTATCACGAGCCGTCACTACTGCATTAACGTATACTGACGAAGACACGCAGATTAGTTCAGAAGGGTCTGTACTAGTCTCCACAGTATACTATCTTCTTCATCAGGGAATAAGGAAGTGAAGCCTCTTCTTTAACTCTTCCTAGGTCTACCTACACATCTTTGTCCAATAGACTCGTATTGTCTGGCTTCTGTAGGCATCCTGTTCACATGAGCACTCCACCTCACGTCTCCATAACACCCAAAGGTGTATTTTCGGGTGGGAGGGCGGACTAACGTACCGGACCACTCCAGACGGTCGAAAAAGTTTATGAATTTTGTTAATCTCTTAATTTTTAGGCTGTTTTATTTGATTTTTTACTTCCATGTTGCTTAAGGAAATGGAAGTATGGTGATGGCAAAAAAAATCGTGTTCGAGATTATTGCAGAATATGATTGTACTACACTCAAAACATGAAAAAAAGTTTTTTTCGAAAAGTGTCTGTGTGTGTGTCTGTCTGTCTATAGATTTTTTTCTATGGCAAACGATAACAGCCGCAAATTCAAACAGAATCAAATAGTTTTTTGCATACAGCCCTGATTTGTACTCAAGACCTATTGTTTTTGGTGAAGATAGGTTAAGGGAAAGAGGTTTACCTGCAACGGGTTTTTTTTAATCAAGGGTAATTTTTTTATATGGGAAACGATAACAGCCGCAAATTCAAACAGAATCAACTACTCTTTTGCATACAGCCCTGAATTATAGAGTTCTCAAGACCTATTGGTTTTGGTGAAGATCGGTTAAGGGAAAGGGGTAGTTTACCGGCAACATTTTATACTTTAACAAGGGTATTTTCTATGGCAAACTATAAAAGCCGCAAATGTAAACAGAATCAAATAATTTTTTGCATACGGCGCTGAATTGTAGAGTTCTCATGACCTATTGTTTTTGGTGAAGATCGGTTATAGGAAAGGGGTAGTTTACCTGCAACATTTTATGTTTTAAAAGGGTATTTTCTATGGCAAACGATAAGAGCCGCAAATTCAAACAGAAACAAACAATTTTTTGCATACAACCCTGATTTGTAGAGTTCTCAAGACCTATTGTTTTTGGTGAAGATCGGTTAAGGGAAAGGGGTAGTTTACCGGCAACGTTTTATGTTTTAAAAGGGTATTTTTTATGGCAAAAGATAAGAGTCGCAAATTCAAACAAAATCAAATAATGTTTTGCATACAGCCCTGATTTGTAGAGTACTCAAGACCTATTCATTTTAATGAAGATCGGTTAAGAGAAAGGGGTAGTTTACCAGCAACGGTTTTTTTCAATCAACGGTAATTTTTTTCTATGGCAAACGATAACAGCCGCAAATTCAAACAGAATCAACTACTCTTTTGCATACAGCCCTGAATTATAGAGTTCTCAAGACCTGTTGGTTTTGGTGAAGATCGGTTAAGGGAAAGGGGTAGTTTACCAGCTACGTTTTATGTTTTAACAAGGGTATTTTATATGGCAAACGATAACAGCCGCAAATTCAAACAGAATCAAATAATTTTTTGCATACAGCCCTGAATTGTAGAGTACTCATGACCAATTGTTTTCGGAGAAGATCGGTTAAGGGAAAGGGGTAGTTTACCGGCAACATTTTACGTTTTAACAAGGGTAATTTTTTATCTGACGAACGGTGACTGCCGCATATTCAAACAGAATCAAATAATTTTTTGCATACATCCCTCAATTGTAGTGATCTCAAGGCCTTTTGATTTTGGTGAAGATCGGTTAAGGGGAAGGGGTAGTTTACCAGCAACCTTTTACGTTTTAACAACAGTAAAGTACTTGAAAATTCATTTAAACTTTTTCAAACAATGGTAATTGTTAAAAATAAAATAATTTTGTTGCCAGGGAATAAAATTATAATTGTTTCATTTTATTGTAAATCATGTATGAGAGAAAATATATCGTTCGTGGCAGGCAAGCATATCTCAGTTATGTAATGTTTACGTTTCCATTTTATTATTACGACTACCGCAATAAAAACGCAGGGAACACACACACACACACACACACACACACACACACACACACACACACACACACACACACACACACACACACACACACACACACACACACACACACACACACACACACACACACACACACACACACACACACACACACACACACACACACACACACACAATTCGCGTTATTTCTGGCCTCACTCATGTTTATTTTCTTACATTTGCATGCTTTTTAAATGGAAAGTGCCGAAACCCATACGAACATAACGCGTGCAAGCCGAAAAAGTGGCCAGCGTGGATAGCGATTTGCTTCCTGTGGATCGCTGGGCAGTGTAACTGCACGTGTTTACAGAGGAACGGTTCATAGACAGACGTTTCGTCTTTAGGGAATGAACGCTCTCAAAGATGCTGAGGGTCCAAGAATGACTTCGGAACGCTCCTTCTTTTCCGCGTGTTTGTTCTATGAAACGTACACTATGAAACGTTCTATTCGCAGCTTTACTCTAAGCAACGCTCAATAGGAAATGTTGAAAATTTGTGTCCACGGTGTACCCTCATACACACTAAACCTGCTCTGATGTTTTAATTACGGACATCATAATATTAAAACTTTGGAAACTTGAGCACTACTTAATGGAGATCAAACATTAACTTATACAAGCCATTAATTTTATGCATATTTTTTATATATATATGTGTACAACGTTATCGGCAACAAAGAAGTAGTTTTTGTTAAAATTCCTTCCCAGGATGTTTGGCCGTAGTCCAATGTTTTCTACGAAACCAGACGTTTCGGCAATGCCATCGACTTACATCATCAGTGAAAATCGAGTGCGATAACGTGAGGTGGTATACGTTAGTGACCACAGTACTGTGGTTAAGGCTGAAGCAGTAAGTAGAAAGAAGTAGTTTCTATGGTAATATTTCATTTCGAAAATGATTTTAAATATAAATCTTAAAACATGGAAGTCATGTATGGTTCTCCATACCGATATTTCAGCTGTGTGCTCTAATATAGTAGCAGTTTTTTTTTTAAATATAAAAACAGGCTTATTACATAGCATTATGATATATGTTTGAAATATAAGAAAATTAATTCAGTCAATAAGTACCTATCTTATAACAACGTTTCAGTAAGGCGTATGTTTACCGTGTTATTACCGTTTACTTTAATTGCACTGATTTAAGGAAATTATCACGCGTTTTTCAGCCACTTTAAAGATAGAAGTTTTGATTAGTCTTAACTTGGTTTTCATTTTGTATGAAACCGACCCGACCTCTGCCCCCCCCCCGGGACAAATTCTAGATACGCCGTGGGGCGTAAGGTAATACGTATTCCTTTACCTGTAATCGTTCCCTGTTCATAACCATTATCTCTATCCGACTTATTGACTTATTCTTTTGCTACTTCAGAGTAAGATGAATGTTCTCAATGGACTTTACCAGAGTTCTGTAGAGTAAGACCAGTGGTAGGAGTGCTACCTTTGAGCGTCTGGTCCTGGAGGAGAGGTCCTCTACTATGGGTTTAATTCGCAGACCTACCCCCTTCGAGGTTCTCCCGCCTTTAATGCCTTTGGGAAACCCTTCTCTTCTGCCCCTACTAGGACCGTTGACCATTTGGGGCCAACCATATAAAACGTTCTGCTCCATATAGGCCATCTTTACACTGGTCGGGCCCTTACAAGTTAGCATGGAAGAAAAAAAACAAGAATAACACAGTACAGTGGAAGTATGAAAAATGAAAGACTGCTTAGTCCTAGAATCTTAAAAACATCCGAGTAGAAAAGTTTTTACTTAAGGGAGATCAGACAGGAAACATTAAAGCAGGGGTGTCCACAGGAGGGTCGTGACGGAAACTGCATCATTGAAAGGGGGGGGGTTAACAAAAAACTTTTGGAAAGTATGAAAAAATTATAACTAGGTTGTAATAAAAGAATTTAATGAATTTAAACTAACTACCGGGCAGTTTGGCCGTGGTCCAAGGTTTTCAATTAAACCAAACGTTTTAGCACCACCACTGGCTGCCATCTTCAGTGGATGTAATGAGTCAAACCTAACGCGGGGTGTCGTACGTTAGAACCACACTACTGTGGTTAAGGCGTAAGTAAATACTTTAACCTAAGTAAGTACTGTGGTCCTAACGTACGACACCCCGCGTTAGGTTTGAGTCATTACATCCACTGAAGATGGCAGCCAGTGGTGCTGCTAAAACGTTTGGTTTAACTGAAAACCTTGGACCACGGCCAAACAGCCCGGCAGTTAGTTTAAATTCAAGTGACACCGGCCGTGAAAGCATTTGAAAAAAAAATTGAATGTTTATAAAAGTCATGGTTTGTTAGTCTTGACTTCAATAGAAGTAATCATAGCATTTTATTGCAACAATTAGTTTTAGGAATTCAAATATTTAGAGGACGAATCACGGTCGCCGACAGACATGATAGAGAGAGGGACCCGAGGCCGATAATGGGAGATGCATGAATATCGAACCTTATGGGTCTAACTTCAGAGAAAGACTTATTAGAGTCGATTCCTAATAAAGAAATACGATGCCTTTTTTATCGTCATCTCAGAGGAAGATGTTACTGTGCCGAATGTTACTGAGCCAAAACAACAACGACTTCATGAAACCAATATTTTTCAAATTTTCTTCTTACAATACAATTCTTCTTTGTTGATATTTTGTTCATTTTCTTTGAAATATTGTCTTACACGTATTCATTTCATTAGATGTTTTTTTACTTTTTACGGAGACGCCGCTTCTCCCATCCTAGCTTCCACTGGCGCCGGTCTAAACAGTCCTGTTCTGTAAGCGCTCTTGCATTCATTGGATCTTCGACGTCCATTTTCCATGAATGTTTAGGTCTTCCTATTTTTCTTCTAGAGGGTGGAGTCCATTCCCATACCTTCTTTGGCCATCTCTCATCCGATATTCTTTTTAGGTGTCCGAACCAATTCAGTCTTCTTGCTTCTATTGTTTCTATAATGTCAAGGTCGATTCCCATCGCTTGTATTATCTCTACATTTCTCACTCTATCTAGTCTTGTTAGCCTACAGCACCTCCGCCAGTAATCCATCTCCGTAGCTCTTATTTTGGATTTATTTCTTTTATTAATTTCCCACAGTTCTGCTCCATATAGGCCTATACTTTCGACTATAGTTTTATATGTTCTGATTTTATATACTTATTTGTTTAATTTTAAACGGGAATTTTTTAGCGAACTGTTCTGTTTTCAGCTTTAGCTTATTTGTAATAAAACGCCTATTACAATGACATTATCTTTTAATTTTAAATATATTTCCTTCGGGGTGTTATTAATCAAGTTCGGGGGGTGAGTCATCAAGCTTAGGGGGTAATCAAAGAATAGATTACACCCAAGACAAGTTGCAGCAAGGCGAGAATCCAGCTGGGGTACAGCTCGAGTGTGCTACACCCGTATCTGCCAGGTGATGTTTCACAGCGCGCTATACTTAGTGTTTATATTAAGCTACACTTAGTGTTTATAAGATTTAGGCAGGGCTGTCGGTGTCGCACATTTTTCTCTCCTCTCAGTATCATTTTACAACGAGCGCTAACGTCGGCATCTGTAATGTTCATTCAAAGCGTTGTCGTCGTCGTCGGGAACGTGGTGTGAAAGGGTTGGAATTGTGTAGGGAATTGTGAAGGGGTTGGTTACAGCGACTAACGGGGGGACGATGCGGGGGTTGCGGTGTACACAAGTGGCTTCGTTAAATCTGTCCAACACGGTGACACAAATTGTCAAACACAAACACGCACGCGCGCACACAAACTGTTTCTAAGGGAAAGCTCAAGGCTCATCTCCACTCTGCCTAAGTGTGTCACTAATGTCTTCTAATGTTGGCACACCTGTGTAACTTTTATATTGTAAAGTGTGTTCTTCGGAGATATAGTGCTCTTGTATAGTGTCACAGTTCGGAGTCGAACCTTACCCTCCATTTTCCCTGTCCTTGGGGATCGATGCCCATCGTTTTATTTTAAGTGAAGTGTCAGCATTCCTCGTCACTGCGTCAATCCAGCGATTCCTGGGTCTTCCGACAGGCCTTCTACCCTCGATTTGACTAAACAGTACCTTCCTAAGTATTCGGTTGCCAGCCATCCTAATGATGTGTCCTACCCATTGCAATCTATGCAGTCGGATAGTGGTGGCCAGATCATTGTCTTTATATAGCTTGTATAGTTCCTCGTTGTGACGCTATATTCTCCTCAAAATTCTCCTTTCATAGGTATTGACTATGTTAGCGGCTTGTTTGTTCAGAGTCCAAGTCTCGCTGCCATATGTTATCACCAGTCTGATCATAACTTTGTATAATGTGACTTTGGACTGGCGGTGGATATTTCTTGTCTTGAATATAGTTCTCAACGAAGGATATGCTCTATTTGCGGCAAAGTGTGATTAACTCTGATCAATTTTAGTGAACGTGCCCAAATAAGACGTATAAGATACATCGTCAGTGTTTTAAAATTTCGTCGCAAGATTTACATGAAACATACGTACGATAAGATTATTGTTGTGACAAACTAGGAATCTAAAATGAAAAAATAAAATTTTAGGATTTTTTTTAGCTATTAAAAAAAAGTTTGTTCCAATTTTATAACAGTTCGAGAGCTCGAGGTAAATTGTGAACAAAAATTCTAGTGAGTTTTTCAAGTTTGGTCTAATGGGATCCTTTCAGGACCACGGTGCGTACAATTCTATTCTATTGTTAAATCACGTGACCTGGATACCCGAAACAATTGCTTGAAAATGTTATTTATAACAATTGGTGCGGTTGGCAAGAATGTGAACTGCAGAGACGATTACATATGTATTCTTCCTTTTCCCAGAGTTTTGGCATACTTTTTGAAAATCAAAAAACATAATGGTGTGGCGTTATTGGTTGATTTCTCGGTGACCTTCGCCTGACCTGCGTCACTGACAGACGTTTGCCTACTGCAGCGCGTGAATACCCAGGTAGTTTGCAAAGTTGGCACCACTGTTATGAATAGGTGAGTGTGGACCGTTCTTACGTCCCATTGTTAACGTAGAACCCTTGCATTACACTCGCGCTGAATTTAATGGTCTCTCCAAAACGAAACTTAGCTTCTCTGACAATGCTTACCCCCCCCCCCCCCCACAACTGCTAATGTACAACACTGTTATCGTTTAACACTCTTAAACACTCAAGACGTACGTAATTTAACACAATAGTAAATAAGTAAATTAATATTATTACAAGTTTACACCGACCAAACATGATAAATTATTTATTTTTAATATTAAATTAAATTTTTATTTATTTATTTATTTACATATATAAGAGACAAATAATATTAAACTACTTTTTGAACAGTGGCGTATCTAGGGGGTCGGGGACGGGCCCCGGCTTCATACAAAAAAAAACAAGTTAAGACTAATCAACATTACTATCTTTAAAGTGGCTGAAACCAGTCCCATTAAAGTAATGATAATACGACACAATAAAAATACACGCTATTGAAACGTTGTTTACAAGATACTTATTGACTGAATTGATTTTCCTATATTTCATATTTCAAACGTACACGCTAAACGCTGTGTAATAAACCTGTTTGTATATTTAAAAAATAGCTGCTACTATATTAGCGTACACAGCTGAAAAAATAATAACACAATCTAAAAATTAAGAGACAAACGAAAATTCCATCCATTTTTTTTACCCTCTGAGGGGGGGGGGTTCCGGTCCCATTCGTCTCTACCAAAAGTAGGCCCCTGGTTTTGAAACGATATTAAATACTTAAGATTTATAATAGCTGTATAAAATATGTTTGTATACAGTAGACAGGCCGTAGTAAAATATCAACTGTTTGGGTTGAGTTTTATTAGTAATTTCTATATTGCTATCTATAATACATGGTGAGTTGTTGGACCACTACATCAGTCTGCTAAGAGTTTAATGTGATAATATGCTACGACAATTACGTAACGCATTCTCGAGAAGTCGAGAGTGTCATTTCACCGTTTCTCGACTAGTCGAGCAGGTGCCGAACGTCTTGGTTAAGGCTGGGTACTCACATAGGCTCCAGAACGTTCGAGCTTTTGTAACTACACAAATTGTGTTGGCATGCCGCCAGGAATGGGGAAAATTATTGTCGAACATCTGCGGGATTAGAAGCGAGTTACACCTGCCGATATTGTAGCGTGCGAATCAAGCGATTGTTGCGGATTAGCGGAACGTAATTATTGTGTTATAAATAGTGTGGAACTCTAATAGTTGACATTATTATTGCCTGTGGACAAATTTAACTTTAATTATTGTACGAGAGTACCTTGCTGATTACAAATTGTTATTTGTGATTCATTAAAGCTGGTAATTAGTGATTTCGTTGGTGTCTGTATTTTGTTTCCACTGTACAATACGAGGATTTGTGAGTCCGTAGTAACAATATTATTACGAGCTTACAGCAAACAAACATAATAAATTATTTGTTTTTAATATCAAATAAAAACTTTTATTTTTTTAAATTTATTTATATAGCCTATAATAGATATACTTTTGAAACGGTAGATAAAATATTTAAGATTTATAATAACCGTATAAAATAGGTTTGTATACAGCAGACAGGCAGTAAAATATCGGATTTTGATTTCTAATGTGAACTGTTTGGGTTGAGTTTTATTAATAATTTCTACATTTCTAAGGCTTTCACGGCCGGGATCATAATTGTTGAAATTAAGATCCGGCTATTGGGCCGTGTCTACTATAGTTACAATTCTGAACGGTATTATTCTTAGACGTTTCGGTCTCATCTCTGGATGCCATCTTCAGTGAAAAACGGTTTTTAATGCAACTGACACGGTGTTCGTCAGTAATCACAGTATTGTAGCAAAGAATTATTTTATTCTTTGCCACAGTACAACTGACGAACAACGTGCGAGTTGTACTAAAAACCGTTTTTCACTGAAGATGGTCTCCAGGGGTGAGGCCAAAACTTATGATAACAACATTTTTCTGAATGATATCTATACCACTACGCTTTAGCCCGGACTTAATATCAACAATTAATTTCTACATTGTTATCTATAAAACACGTGATGTGTTTTCGGACCACTAGAGCAGTCTGCCGAGAGTTTTATGTGATAATACGTGGACGCAACAACATGCGTTAATCAGTAGCTCAAGCTACGCGCCGACAGCAGAAATGTTTGTTAAATCCAGTTTCATACCGTGTTATAAAACTTTATAAAAACAAGTTGTAGAGCAAGGAAATTAGTTTGGCAAGTTACGCCGGACCATGAGAGAAGTTTACTTTGTAATACTTTGCGACGCTGTAAACAACTCAACATTCTTGTTGGAAACACGTGTCAAACAACAAACGTACATAGACGCGCTGTCTTCTAGTAACAAAATCAGGCTGTAACCTGTGATCCGCCATAATGCCGTCTGACATGTAATCCGTAAGTTATGAACGCTATGCTGTTTTCTATTGTAAGTTTAGATAATAAAATTTAAAAAAAAAGTGGGACACACGCCAGAAGTGAGAAGTTCAGTGCGTAGTGGCGACTGAACTGATTCAACATGTAAAAGACGTTTAATGAAGAAATTTGTGTTAATGGTTGAAATCACAATCAGAATGATCAATATTGCACACCACTATATAAAAATTATTCCGATTAGCGCTTTCAAGCTTCACAGCTCATCGTCAGATCGGGAATAGACAGAAAATGTGTAAAACCCAACCCTTCACCCTTCAACCCTTCTAGGGTGGGGGAGAGGGGTGAAGGGTTGGGTTTTATACATTTTCTGTCTATTCCCGATCTGGCGATGAGCTGTGAAGCTTGAAAGCACTAATCGGAATAATTTTTATATAGTGGTGTGCAATATTGATCATTCTGATTGCAACATGTAAAAACTTGTTCGAACGTACTTGAAATAATGAGAAAGATTTTGCTCTCTCTCTCTCTTTCTCTCTCTCTCTCTATATATATATATATATATATATATATATATATATTTATTGTAGCATAACAGAATTTTCACCATTAAACATAACTTAATACAACATTAAAACAGAAAAAAAGGGAAGGAACAATCAATAGTGAGTGATAACTAAATGGTTAAAAATGAATTAAATAAGCTGATAATTATAGTCAATAAAATGTTAAAAAATAAACTCTATAACAAAGAAAACTCTTGGTCCAAATAAAAGAAACCATCTATATAAAACCCCAGTACATCATCAGTATACCCAGTAGAATAGAGAGCAGTAAATGAAAAAATAATCATGTGCAACTTGTTAACTTAATAACATCAGAAGATCCAAATACAAAAAATGATAACCTACTTATAGAGAGCAGTAAATGAAAAAATAATCATGTGCAACTTGTTAACTTAATAACATCAGAAGATCCAAATACAAAAAATGATAACCGACTTATAGAGAGCAGTAAATGAAAAAATTATCATGTGCAACTTGTAACTTAATAACATCAGAAGATCCAAATACAAAAAATGATAACCTACTCATAGAATAAGAAATAAGGAACTGACTATTCCAAGCTTCATACAAAGAATGCTGAATGAGGAAAGGGTATTCCCAAAATCCTATGAAGGACATGTACAAATTAAACAGAATTAAAACAATAACAAACCTTAAACCCAGTAACCCAAGTTACAGGATACATTACCAATGGATTGAATTGTAAATTAAATATAAAAATAACAAGAATAAAGAATAGCATGTTAGCTAGAAGTATAGTGAAAGATTACCATAGAGTAAAGCAGAATAAAGACTACCATTAGAGTAGGTAATAAAAATATTTAGTTAGAAAGAGTGAAGGACTACCATTAGTGTAGATGATTAAAAGTGAAATACTATAAGAAATACAATAAGAGTGAAAGACTAATATTAAGTGTAGAGAATAGAAAGTGTTTTAAAATATTAAATCATAAGAGAAAAGGACAGCAAATGACTGCAAATCTAGTAATTATAAAAGTGTAAATATAGAATATAAGGATTGTAATAACGGACAGCAAAGGACTGAGAAAATTATTAACCATAAGAGTGTTTAAAAATAGTATATATAAGGATTGTATGAATAGTAATATAAATAGGAAACCATGAACTTACCATAGATGTATGGGAATATGTTAAATATAGAATGTGTTGTGTTATGATTAGATAATATAAATAAAAAAGAATAGATATGAGATGTTTTTATTATAAATGAATAAGGTAGTAAAAAATGATAGATATAAGATGTTTTATTTTAATTAAACAATATAAATGAAAAATAATAGATATAAGATGTTATGTTATAATTAAATAATACAAAGAAAAATGATAAATATAAGATGTTATGTTATAATTTAAATGATGTTAATTAATGTTAAAATTTTGTTAACGCAGAGAAGGCAAGAGGATAATATTGATATATTTTGAATTGTAAACCATAGACATAATAAGGAACAAAATAGTAAAAGCAAAACCGTATTTTAGACCAGATTCAACCTTTATCATATAATCAAATCCAAGAGGATATAATAAATAAAACTTTATAAATTTAGCAGAGATTAGTCAATTTAAAATAAAGATATTTAAATATAATCATCACAGAAATAAATAATAGTAAATGCAATGACCAGAAGATAAAATTAACTTTATTGGAAATATGTAATATAAGGCCTAACAAGGGACTCAGTACAAATAAAATGTGAAATAATCAGTATTAGAATGTTATAACAACAAATTGTTAATAACCAAGAATAATGATGAAAGAAGTAAAATTATTTAAGGAAAATGTTAACTCAAAATGACTTGTAAACCATTTAATTTATAATTAAATATAATTAAATATAATCATCACAGAAATAAATAATAGTAAATGCAATGACCAGAAGATAAAATTAACTTTATTGGAAATATGTAATATAAGGCCTAACAAGGGACTCAGTACAAATAAAATGTGAAATAATCAGTATTAGAATGTTATAACAACAAATTGTTAATAACCAAGAATAATGATGAAAGAAGTAAAATTATTTAAGGAAAATGTTAACTCAAAATGACTTGTAAACCATTTAATTTATAATTATGTGAAAAATAATAAGGCCTATAAGAAATATCAAAAAATGTCAATTTTAAGATTATTTGAAACCAAATTAGGTCAAATTGTATATTAAATTATGTAAAATTAGAATAGGAATATTGCTAGGTATATAAATTTTTATAAAATTAACAAATAAATAAGTTATAGCCATAAAATGGGAAAAAATGTCATATATTTTTATAAGATCAGATCTAAACCAAGGGGACAGCTGATTCCAGACAATGGGAAAGGAGAATAAGATATTTCGGAAATTACTACATTAAACGACGATTTAAGTCATCAGTTGATTGTTAAACGTGAACCTGTACGGATAAAAACGTATGGAAGGAAGATGCAAAAAATATAAATTATCTGAAGAAAAATGAAGTGTGACATAAAAACCGAGGTTTTATGTTAAGGTTATAAACCGAAACTTAATATAAAAAGAACTTAAACAGTAACAAAGTGCAACCGAATTTCTGAGATAATACGATCTAACACCAACGCACAAAGAATCATCCGCCATATTGAAAAATTCATTTAACACAAATTCAATGAACAACGAACTCAAACAGATTTTGTACCACTGAATACGACACAATTAATCCTGCACCGAACTACATCGTCGAGTAGAAGAGAACACTACAATTAATTATCCAGAGGGACCACATCATCACAGAGGAAGAAATCCACCATTATATTTGAGGGAGAAAAAAGAACACGGAGTTGGCGTGGGTAGCAGAAATACGAAGTCGACGGCAGCATTTTCCAGTTTGCCTCGCGAGCCGTACACAGCCATTCGAAGTAGCGACGACGTGACGTCATACACTGCATGTCGGGTTCGCACTTTTCTTTACTAAATGACATTATTTTCTGAGATATGTTACATTTAAATAATAGTATTTAAATTTTATTAATTGTAAGTATTGTATCTTGTGACTTGCCCTTCTCTGACCATTTCGACAGTTCAAAGAACTCTAATAATTAATATTGTAATTTTATATATTTGTCTAGTTGAAACAATCGACCTGTGAGTCGAGTCTTAGCCGCAGCAAAATCGAAGTGCGCAAGATTGGCGCACTGCTTTTAAAAAATAAACATCAGAATTCTTCAAAATACTCGTTTTCCTGATTATTTTAGTTAATTAAATTAATACATTTCATTCCTAACTTAATTTAGGAGTATTAACGAAGGAATCAAGAAGAAGAAAGGGAGCCGAGTGGAAGAGATACACTTCGACACAGCTGGACATAATCCGATTAACGAAGTGAAACAATTATTTCGTCACTAAGACATACACGATAACCAATTCATAATTTAAGTAATTAAACAATAATAAAATATAAAATAATAAAAATAATTAATTAATTAAACAATTAAATAAATAAAATAAATAAAAACAATATCGAAAAAAATTTTTAATTAAATTAAATTAAATTAAACAAAATTTTTATTTGTAGTAAATTTAGTTTTATTACAAATTGGCTTTTCCAAGGTGGAACTTTATTTCAAACATTCATCATTACAATAAATTTGTTTTATTATATATGTAAAACTGAAGTCTGAGTATTTGTTTCTTTGTAGTGAATAAAAATTCACACCGTTACACCGATTTCCACCAAATTTTGTACAGGTAATCTTTGACACAAGGGAAAAACCACTATCTAATTTGGAATATGATATTCTGCTCCTTTTGCATGATTTAGGCCCTTTTAATTATGCCCTTTTGTTGACGCGTATAAAGATGTCAAAAACACCATGGATACCAGAATTAATTACCATAGTAACAAGTAAATAAACAAATGCTATTTAGTAGCATCGGAACTGTACCTTTATCCGTTCCCGCAGTACATTTTCAATGTTTTATATAATATGCGATTGTATCGATAGATTACAATGTGGAAAAGAAGAAATGTATTAATTGCAAATTGTCCTATTTCTTAATGCAAAGCGAAAATACGTGTTGTTTTCATTTGTGAGGTTAGGTGACAACGATTTTTGGTTTTTAGTTTACTGTTGAAATAAATAAAAGCAATGGTTGAGGAAAACATAACGTTTAATGTGTTGTACAATGCTTCTAATACAGTAACTCTTAAATAAAGAACCTAACGTTTTTGAGTTAACGGGTACTTGTTAAAAATATAGTAGTATTTAATTTAATTTTTTAGCAACTGTGTGTACAAAAATATTTTAAATATTTTTTTACAACTAAATCAAAAATATTATTAACCTTGTAAAGAAATCAAATTCAAATAAGAGTGAACGGATAATTAAATGAGGCGAGGGCATAATAGTGTTTATATGTTATAAGAATATTTTTATTATAAGAAATCGATATTTCTTCTTCTTCTTCTTTAGAGCTGCAGCCCAACATGTGTGTGTGTGTGTGTGTGAGAGAGAGAGAGAGAGAGAGAGAGAGAGAGAGAGAGAGAGAGAGAGAGAGAGAGAGAGAGAGAGAGAATCCGTGGTTCGCGGATGTCTGGACCATAATACGGGCGATCGTGTTTTACATCTGACAATACTGATAAGCGCAGTACTGATACTGATATGTCAGTGTAGTCCATAAACGCAATGCTTTTTTCTAAGTTTTGTTCACAGTATAAGCTACTATTTCTCCTGGCCTATCGCCAAATACTGTTTAGAAAGATCTCGTACAATGATGATGATGATGATTATTATCATTATGATTAAAATGATGGCTATTCTGGAAGGTTACATTAGTAGAAATGAACTTTCTCAGATTGATCAAAGGGTGCACGTTACGAGACAGAATAAGTAGTGCACAGATAAGGCGAGAATTACAAATTTGTTTAAGCATTTGCGAAGAATGCAGCAAGATTGCCTTCCGAAACTTGCCTTGAATTATAAACCCACAGGGTATCGTAATCTGGGGCATGGTATTGGAGGAGGAGATGGTTTCCGGAACAGGCAGTGCAGCCTAATCCGTTAAGTGGAGATGATGGTGACGATGAAGATGATGGCGGTCGTCGCTGTGTTGGCGTTTACGATAATCACAAACACAACTTTCTTAATTAAATTTACAATAATGATGATGATGGTAAGAAGAAGAAGAAGAAGAAGAAGATGAGAGAGAGTGTAATAAGCGAAGTGTGAAAACTTACGCTAAGCTGTGAAGCGTGAGATAACATGTAGAAAAGGCGAGGCAGCCGGGCATTCCCAGGCGTAGCAAAAGGGAATGCGGTTCGATAGCCTTATGGCGGATAATTTTTATACACATCGAGTTTTTACCACAGAATCTCTGGCATTGCTCTGCTTCTCTATGCTGTTGCAAATAACGTCATCAAGTTAAAACAGTAGTCAGGATACTGACGAGACAGCGTGCTTTGATGTGGGAAGGCAAAGCGTGGGGGTACAGTATACTCTCTACTGTACGGCTTGCGTTTTATACTGTATCTGTCTACGAACAGAACACAAAGTCCAGCGTATTTCTGTTTTGGGTCCACAAACGGCATGTTTGCCTCCCCCCTCTCTCTCTCTCTCTATATATATATATATATATATATATTATAACATTGCCAAACCCTGATCACATTTGATATAAATAAGTATGTAAAAAATGCCAAGAAACCATATATTTTGATAGATAAATGATAACGAGAATGAAAGTAGTAAATATAATCAATAGTGAAGGAGGAAGAATACAACCAAAGGTGGTTACAAAACAAGAAAATACGAACTAGACTGACAGACAACTGACATTGACCCAACCCCAGAGATTGGCCAGATATTAACCAAAGTAAAGCGAGACAAGAAGACAGTGAAGAAAAAAGAAAAAAAAAAATTTACATGGCCATAACAATTAACTCACAAGATTGTTTTAAAAGAGCATAATTTTTTATTATTGTTAATAATTTATGTTTAAATTTTTATTAGTGGTAACTTGTAAATGACAGTATCTCAGCAATTGTTATACATAAAAAAACCATGTGTAGATATGATTGTATGTATATCCTTATCTATAGGTGATGTGTCAGCTGTTATGTTTAAAATTACACTCATACAGACAGGGAATAGAAATGTGTGCGTGGTTCAATCAGAGAACAAATTGTATAGTCTACTATATACTTTGGAACTTTTACTAGGATTATTTCAGCAGTATGTATGTTATCTCAGCATTATGTGTTTGAAAGTATAAGGTTTTGGAGAGTTTATTTATTCGCTAATATTATTCCTGTTGCTACAGATGTAGTAGGTTTCAATTAACACAATATATTTTAACATTATTAAATTGTTGTTATTATTACTAATTATGACATTTCAGACCAATTTTTATCACTTTAATGACAATATATACAAAGTTATGTTTTATTTGAAAGATGTATTTACAATACCATGTTGTTTGCATATTATAAAATGATATGTGACAGTCTGAAGTTAACAAAAGAGACATGAACTCATTAGATACAAAAACTTTGTAATAATAGTGAGATCGTGAGGAATATAAGGGTAATTAGAGGTAGGTAGGGAGTGACAAAGATGAACAGTGAAGTGATAAGTGTAATAAAATAAACAGCATATAATCTTAAGAAAAAAGAGTTAAACAAGTGTGACAAACCCAAAACATAAGCACATGTTAAATGAGCAATTAAGTTAAGTATATTAGACTGAAAGACACAGAATAATTGTGAATGTAAAAAAAAACAGAAAAAATATTATCTCAGTATAAAAATCACCAGGGTGATTCCTGTTATAAAAGAGATGGTGTAGGTATAACACTCACCAAATTTGTTCATTTGTTAATTTAAAGAAAGAAGTTATTGGCTTAATGTTTAAGGCAATAATTACCAGAAGAAATAGTTTTACAGTAATATGTTAGTATGTTTTAAGTAAGTAAGGAATTTATAAAAAAAATAATAGCAATACCTTTATAAGAAATAATAGGCAAATTATATTAATTATGTGTAACGAAAGGGAACATGGCAGAATTATATTAAAACTTAGAAATAAGTAAATTATGTATTAGCATAGTATTATCCATTTTGGACTAAAACATTAATACATGACTTAGACCAATCTTGTAAGATATCAAACTAATCTTTGAAAGAAAATAGAAACATCTACGTAAAGATTACAACCATTGAAATTATCCCCAAGTAAATATAGCCATTATAAAATATTTATTCAAATTAAACAAAAATTCAAAGTTTGATAACAATGTATTTATTTTGAGATCGACCAGGTAGAATAATTACGTTACCATGGAAACTGTGGAGTAACAAGAAAAAATACCGTTAGATTTTTTTACTGAATGCATGACGCTTTAATGGTATAGACGCTAATTTTCGAGTGACCAAAATTGTCAATTAAAACATAGCAAATATCAGAAAAAGTTACTACTAAGTGTATACCAAGACATAAGACAAGGACTGGAATCATATTATTGAAGTTGAGGCCAAATTAACGAAAAAAGAAAATAAATTACTACCAATTAAACTGGAAAAGATGCCTGATGTCCTGAACCCAGCAAATTAAAGAAGATTATAGTATAACCCATGAATAACAGATCGTATGAATTCGCCATAACTACGGAAGTGATAAGTACCTCTTAAATTACCCAAAATATATAAATAAACTCACGTTAATTATCTCACTAAAGGTCGAAATCTCACTGAACTGAAATTAATTACTTTCAAAGATTAAAAAGAATACTAAGTCACTGACAATTTATAAACTAACCAATATAAACTGTTGTTAATGATCCATAACTTGTAAACACTTTTACTACACTGCGCTAAACAAATTATACCTACACAATATGTTAGTTAAGTTTACTTGATGTAAGGGTGTGTATTTTTATTGTTTTTAAACATTTGTAATCCTTTGAACGTAACCTCAAGAACCTATGACAAACCAACATTAATAACTTGTATACAATTTTCAACAGACGCCATCATTAAACGTCTGGTTATCAATTCAAATATCGATTGTCAAACCCTGTAATTGTCTCATATAAACAACCGGAGCATTTGTATTAGAATAATTTGTATTAAATGAATAACAATCACTAATAAAAAATGTGTAAGTATTGAGTGTAACCACGGTGTTATAATTTCATTAGGAGGTGCACAATATTTTATGTACATTTCAGCAGACGACTAACGATTTACACAGCACACACAACGAATTGCTGAATGCTACAGTTGGCCTAGGCGGGCGGAAATATTTGAATTATTCAAACCGCCTGAGCTGCGCTGGTCATACACCTTTGAATTTTATTTTAATTGTTTTAAGAAAACAATTTGGCGCCACCGGGATTTTCTCACCCCTAGTGAACATCAAGACCTGGTTATTCGTACGTTCGCAACGGACGAAATCTGCGGAAGTTGCACGCAGTTGAACTACGGATCGAGAAGACACGTTACACCCATTACACACAAATTGTACATTATCCACATTTTACAGAGTAAAACGGTAGCCGTACTAACGACAATATTACAATATATATATATATATATATACAAATTAAATATATATAATTATATACAAAATTATATATTATTAATTAATTTGTATACGATACAAATTATAACTGCATAGATAGGTTTATTGAAATTAGTACAACAGACTCTATATCTAGAGGTAGGAAAATTGTATTAATTAACACATTAAAATTTACTATTGTCTTACTGCTTTATAATATAAAATTGTTTATTAATGAATTGTCTTTCAATAAAAGAGTCTATTGTTTCGTTTTACATATAAGTTACTTGTGCGTAGAATTCCAAATGTTTGCGTAGACACCAGGCGCTCCGCTCGCTGCTACTCTGCGCGTCGTTCGAAGATCACTAATGCTGAATATCCACGTCTCGGCACACACGCACTGCGATATGGGATTGTTGTTGCTTATAACGTTAATAATCTTAATCTCAGGGATTAAACTGGGTATAAATAGATCGTGTATTAGACTTAGAAAATTCCGGCTTCTTTCAATGTTCTCGCGTTAATACTCAGAATACCACGATAGATATTCTGCCCCTAATCCGGAAATCTTCCACTCTTCGCAAAAAAGCACTAGAACATGATCTATTTAAAATTTATTTGAGTTCTAATATGAGGCTACGATTACGAAAACTCATACCGTCGGCCAACTACAAAGTCTTTTAGAAATCGACCAGTCCTGACACGAAAATCTCGTGACAGCGAGTACGTCTTTCTCTGGCAAGACTTCGGAACAAACTGAACGACCCGTAAGCTGTAAGACACCGTCTCAAATAATTTTTAGACCTTCTGATTAGTGGAAAATCTAGCAACGTCATAGATATTCTTAGTGATAGCCAGACATCAAGTTAAAAGTCTGTCCGGTTCTGCAAAGACTTGTGTAGATTTAATCTACAAATTTTATTACTTTCCAGGAGATAACGAAATAAAAGAAGAACTGATTTCATAAAAAAAACATATAAAATTACAGTTGTAAGGAAGTGAGTATATATTGAAAATGTAGCTTACAACCATGAGAACACCCTGTCCAAGTTTCAAAATGAAATATTAATTTTCAACGGAGGTATTAAATAAAATGTGAATCACACGCGCAACCGCGCATTTACACACAAATTTTTCACTTGACATAAAAAGCATAAAATTATGCACATTTTGACATAAAATACTTTTTTAAACATACCTTAGTTCAGAACTTATGACTACCTTACAAATAATAGAACAAAATCAATTTTTAAGATGTTTATGGGGCGTCAGAAAATGTGTTACAGCATTAGTATCCCTATTATATGAAACTTACATCCTGTTCCGTATATCTTCCTCTAGTATGTGCCTTATCGCAATGTTGGGTACAATCTAGCGCAGTAATTTCCAACTGGTGGCGGCTCGCGATACCTTTTTATGCTCCCTGTGAGCTTATCTTGGAAAACCTATTTAATTATATTTACTTTCATAAGTAAACGACTTTGATAAGTATTACTTTAACTAAGAACGGTCTTTTAGAGAAACCTATAAACATTGTTTTACTGATTCACTAATAAGCGTACAGGTGATCTTACTTTATTGTTTAATGGAATCTGTTTGCTCTAGTCTTCTTTGATTTTCATCGTATTACAAGACTCAGTCTATTTCCTCCCATCCCTCGGCTAGACAAAAGAGACGCGCTTGTCCTACGTTTCGTTTTTCATTCGTAATTGGTCGCATCTGTTATTCAGAGTTACGTTTAAGTGTTTTTCATCTCCGTGTGGACACCCCTGTTTTAGTGTCTGCAGCGTAGATTGACCCTAATTTTTCCAATGAAGATTTTTTGTAAACGTGGAATGCTTAATATCTTTCTGTATAACTTTTTTATACAGACGTGCACGTGCGCGTCTGGGACACAACACGAAAGCGTTTTACATCTGTAAACACTGTAGTCCATACGCGCAATGTCTGTTTTAAGTTTTACACACACAAAGGTAAGTTGCTTTTTCTCATGGCCTATGGTCTGTTTACTTTTTGAAAAAAACCTCGTTTAGGCCTAATGATGATGATGTTAATAGTGATAGTGAGCTGATCATCGTAGTGTTGGTGACCACGATAATGATGATGATGGTAAGAAGAAGAAGATGGGAGAACGTGTAATAAGCGAAGTGTGAAAACTTACGCTAAGCTGTGAAGCGTGATATAACATGTAGAAAAGGCGAGGCAGCCGGGAATTCCCAGGCGTAGCAAAAGGGAATGCGATTCGATAGCCTTATGGTGGATAATTTTTATACACATCGAGTTTTTGCCACAGAGGCTCTGGCGTTGCGCTTCATCAGTATGTTGTTACAAATAACGTCATCAAGTTAAAACAGTAGTCAGGCTACGGAACGAGGCAGCGTCCTTTGATGTGGGAACACAAAGCGTGGGCGTACACTCTACCCTCTACTGTACGGCTTGCGTTATATATCTGTCTACACACAGCGCACATTGTACAGGCTAGTGTCTAGCTATACTCTTCAATCCAGGATGTGAAATACGCACAATGGTGGGGAGGGACGACAGGGGACAAAACCAGGCCCCCCACATCAATCTGTGGGCCCCGTTGCCAGCTGTTATGACGGGCCCCTCCCCACCTCACATAATAAAAAATAATCTTTGCGGGAATCCTTGGCCCTTTTCCACTGTTTATGTTTGAACAGAGACTTTTGAATTTTGAAGCATTTTCCACAGTTTAATCCTAAAACATACTCCATATAGGTTTATAAGAGTGACATATACGATATACCACATAATAAGCAAGACATTTAGGTAAAAAAGTATTGAATAAACAAAAATAAACATTTGGTTAATAAACATAGTAACTAGTAACATACAGTTTTAATATCTGGAAAATCAAAATGTTATTTGTATATGTACAATTATACAATTGAAATTAAAAATCAAAGCAACTGATTAAAATAGAATTCAAACTTTAATAATACTTAATAGAAAAAGTATAAGTGTCCATCTTGAAAAACAAACATGAATCAATTATTTTACATTTTTCTTGCTTTCATCATGGAGAATGTATCAATTACATCTCTGAAGTCAATGATTGAAGCAAGACGGTGTTCAATGGCCAATACAACCAGCGAGTTAAGTCGTTCTTGGCTCATTGATGAGCGTTGCCATGTCTTCAATACGTTTCCAAGCTTACTGAATGCTCTTTCTGCTGATGCAACTGTTACTGGAATCGTACAAAAAATTCTGAGGGCAATATAAACATTCATAAAAACTGGTTCCAATTGTTTTTCATAGATTGAGTTAAGTAATTGTAACGGGTTATTTTGAGAATTTGGCAGAACCTGAAACACTGTGTTTGAAATATGTTTTAGATGTAAAATCTCATCACAAAAGTTCACTGATAAATCGTTTTTGTAAGTGCTGACTAGTTTTGTAGCCTTACATTTCAAATCACTTTCTTCCAACAAGTTGAATTTAAGAATTGGACTGAAAAGTTCAGTTAGTGAATTGGTTGCTTCAAATCATGTTTTGAGGTCATATAAAATAAAATCCAAAGCTCTGTAAACTAAGTTAGTTTTAAAATTTTCTTTTTCGGTTTTAACTAGGGTTTCTGATGAAGGAGAAGGACGACTCCTTTTATTCGGATTCGGAAACGAAGATGGTATTTTCATTGTTTGCGCTATTAAGCGTGACTCGTTGATGATTTCTGTCCACGAGTCTCTGAGTCGCTGCATGTCCTCATGTAAGTCATTTATCAGTTTGATTTGGATGTCCAGAGAAATCTCTTGAGACTAAATTATTACACTTCTTTCATTAATGCGGCCCAACACCTTAAACCAAACGGCTGCCATACAGAGGCCTTGAAAAGAAGAAAAATATTTCTTTAGACCTATAACTTTGTTATACGCTTTTGGTTCGAGGCTTGACTTCAACTCGCTTAATACTCGCTCCAAGGCCTTTAATAGTGCTTTGCGACTGGAACCACGGCCTCAAATCGCTCGTACCATCTTGTTTGTGATTGCTTTTTTAGGGAAAGTGGCACTTCAGTTGTAAAAATGTTCCATCTTGCTGGGCTATGTGGAAAAAAGGAGTAAATTGTTCCCAAATTTCCAAAGAAATTCATAACCTCTGGGCACATTTCAGCTGCATTAACTCCTATTCTGTTTAAAGAGTGAGCTCCACATGGAGAATAAAATGCTACATCATTTTTTCTAATTGTCTTGTTTTTACGCCTTTGACTTTTCCACACATATTTGACCCTCCGTCGTACCCTTGAGACCTAAAGTCCTCAAGAAGGATATTATTTTCTGTTAAAACAGTTACAATTTCATCAGTAATATCTTCTCCAGTTTTTTTGTTTAAGTTTAGAAACTTAACAAATCTTTTTTTTATTTCGTATTTCCTTGTGTCTTTATTTTGAGTGACATATCTCAAAATAAATACGTTCTGTTCTTGATGCGACACAACAGAAGTTACATCAACGATCAACCCATAGTAAATCGCTTCTTGTCTTTCTTCAAGTATAACTTTAAACACTTTTTCACCGCAAAGTGAAATGAACTCATTCTGACTCATCCAAGATAAGTAGTGAGCTTGACCTTTCATGGTTTTTTCTTGTAATTGAAGAGTTTTTACCTTAGCCAAGTGCTCCCTTGTAATTTCATCGTATTTTCCTATTAATTCCAAGGTTCCGAGAAAGTTTCCATTATTTACATCACCAATCGATATATTATTCCCTTGGAAAGGCAACTCCCTTGATGCTAAAAACAGTGTTACGTCCAAAATTCTTTGTAATATTGCCTTCCATTTTTCTGCTTCATTTAAAATTTGTTTTTGAAGACCACTATCAATACCTTTGCAATTAATTAATTGTTGGAGGGATTTCCATTGACAATAGCACTTTCGATGTTCACCGCTGTTTTCATGTTCGGGAAGTTTGTTATACAACATTTTCCACGCGAATTGAGCCGGAGAAAACCCTCTGTTTGCCAGTTTGCTTCGTTTTGGGGTAGTAGCAAGCAGAGTACATGCAAGGCAATGAAGCGTCTGTTTTGAAGAGCTCCAGATTAACCAATCTCTGGGGTACTGCTCTCGATTGTTTGTAGGTTTAGAATTGAGAAGATAGTTAGGGAACAGTTTTCCTGTTTTGCCCCTCGGGAATGTCTTAGCCTTCTTAAATAATTCCTCAACTTTGATATTATTCTGAGAGACAATATTCTGCCGGTTAATGTCATTAATTATTTCTGGTCATGTACCTGGATCGATAAAATTTAAGACTTTGTTATCATTGTTACAAATCTCACCAGTCCCGTTGTCACTTTGACAATTATTATTCTTATTTACAGAGTCTAAAATTTTTCCTACCTGGAGCATAGGGGAAGTCTTGCCTGTATCATCGTTAGTTTCGGTCGGTTCACTTGACACCATCAACGTATCAGAATCATTTGTCTTACAGGGAGGTAAACTTTCACTTTCAATATTTCCATCTTCAAAAGAGAAAGGATGGTCATCACTGTCGTCACTCTTTTTAAAAAACTTCGTAATACTCTGCCGTCCTACAGCACGTGTTGCTTCTTTCATTGCTTTCAACTTTCGTTTTTGAGCTCCAGATTTATATTTGAAATTACTCGTAGTAGAAGTAGTAGACATAACTAAACTCACTATAAAACACAATAATAATAATAAACTTTCACACTTAGGACTTCAAAATAATACAATTAATAACTGAAATCGAAAAAACTAGTAGCCCACTGCTTAACGCAAAAACAATCTCGCACAAACTGACAAACAAAGCATCCGATTCCATCTACACCAGGGTTGGGTAGAGAATGATGCCCGAGTCATACTCGATGACTGTTAGCAGCTAGTGGTGCCTGGTGACGGTTTCTGGCGTTGAAATTGCAGAGTCGATTATTTCAAACGCCGTGGTACTACAACTACCTACTACCTACTTAGTTGTTTTAGTTAAGGGATTTTTACATTTTAATTTGACATGTGAAAAAGTTATTTTCAACATCGTCGCCAGTATTATGAATTTTGTTTTTTTAATCACATTTGTTTTGCTCCTTTGCGGGCCCCCCTGACCCACGGACTCCGTTTCCATGGCAACGGCAGTACCGCCAATGTGGGGGCCCTGGACAAAACTGCCCCTCTATCGAGGAGCCGTCAAGAATCGACATTTACGTCAACAATGACATTTTTTGTAAACTTAGAGTACGTGTATAGCGCGGAATACTAGCACAGAATACTCTCACAGATGACAGTCAGTGTGAAAACTAACTCACGTATTTATATAGCACCATGCATAGCGAAGCAGATCCCACATCGCATACCAGAGAATATCATCGCCGATCCTCTTCGGGAAGCAAACAAGTTGGTTTTTTTACATGCCACATGGAATACTTCTGAGCTCTGATTGGTTGCTTCAAGGACATTTCCCGCACTGTAGCCACACCCAACTCTATCCAATGTACAATTCCCGGTAAAGTGTAAACAGTTTTCGGTCTCTAATCTGCTGTAAAATGTGCTTACGGCGGCATGCACAGAACTCGACACTGTTCACTATTCTCACGTATCAGACACCTCGGTATGCAGACCTCTCATACATGTTCGATACATGTGCGTTCATCTACGCGAAGCTCCTATGCGAGTATTCCGCGCTATGGACGCGCATTTCTGACATCATCGCTGAAATAAATATGGCTTATTTAAAATTGTTATTTGGATTTTATGTGGATAATATTAACTACAAATGTGTGTGTCCGTGTCCGAATGTGTAAACAAACTATCCATAAGTCATCACATATAAAATGATACATACATACGCACGCATACACTCACAACACGTTCACCCAAATATTTAATTGTTTCGTTATGTTTGATATGCAAAATAGCTAAAATTTGTATTATTGACCGATCCTCACTAACCATCCATTAAAACATTCATTGATCGACGGTCACTAAAAATTTAAGGATATAAAAACAATGATAAATGACCAAAGTGCTTATTATAACTACTTGTTTTTTATTCGTTTACTTGCATTAGTTTACGTGACATTATTAGTAGTAATTTTTTCATTAATGTGCAAATCGTTGCATTACAGTTATTTGCTTTCCAGCATAGCTTTTCATAGTATTCCCATCAGTAGGGTACATACAATAATTATGAGGAGTAAAGAAAAACAAGGTTATATTAATAAATCAAATGTAACTATTATAAACTGGGATTAGATTATATATTGCATACACTGTTACCATTTCTGACATCATCGCTGAAATAAATATGGCTTATTTAAAATTGTTATTTGGATTTTATGTGGATAATATTAACTACAAATGTGTGTGTCCGTGTCCGAATGTGTTTAACCCTTTATAGGGCATAATGTTATACTAGCTGTGCCGTTCAATCCAGGATGTGAAATACGCACAATCAAGACGCGTCTAAACGGCGCTACCGTCAGCAGATACAGAGAAGGTATTGTTCTCCTCACCATTATTTAATGTGCGTCTTGCACATCCTGGATTGAACGGTACAGCTAGACGCGCTAGTCATAGTACAGAGTGCACAGTACTTCTGCTCTGGGTTCACATAGAGCACGTTTCTCTCTCGCACTCTCTCACTCTCTCTCTCTCTCTCTAGTATCTGCCTTATCACAATGTTGGGTACAATGTAGCGCAGTAGTTTTCTACTGGGGGCGGCTCGGGTAAATGAATAACAAGTATGATTGTAACTGAGATAGCCTTGCTTGCAGGAGAAACCTGTCTAAATTTGTTTTACTGATTCACTAATAATAATCGTACAGTAGGTTTCATTTTTCTTGTTTAATGGAATCTGTATTTTGCTATAGTCCTTTTTTTGTATCGGCCATCTAAAGACCACATGCCAATTTCAGTTATTTATTATTTGTTCTTTTCTTTTTCTCCAATATTCACTGTGTCTTTCTTCCTGTCTCCAGTCCACTTTGAACCTGCGTTTTTCTCTCTCCTACCCTGGACTCGCTCCATTTTTAACACTTTTGTCCGAAAAACGTTTCTTTCAGTTGCTCCTTCTGCGTTTATATTATTTTTTTCTAAATCCTTTTGGACTTTTTTAATCTAACTTGATGTTGAATTCTTCCCCCACAGATATTTGAAGATCTGCTTTGTTAACCTATTATCGTCCATTCTATATAAATGTCCAAAAAATAATAGTCTTTTTTTTCATTGTTTCTGTTATATTTTCTATATTCTGATATATTTCATCATAACTTCTTAATTTCCAACTTTCTGAAGTTTTTAGAGCCTATAGTCCTCATCATATTACAAGATGTCTAGTTTATTTCCTCACATCCCTCGTCTGGACAAAACAGACGCTCACTTGTCCTGCGTTTCGTTCCCAATTCGCAGGCAGTAGCATCTATTGTTGGAAGTTATCGTAAGTGTTTCATAAGTGAAGTTGTTATTCACAGGCAGTAGCATCTATTGTTGGAAGTTATCGTAAGTGTTTCATAAGTGAAGTTGTTATTCACAGATTGTAGCATCTATTGTTGGAAGTTATCGTAAGTGTTTCATAAATGAAGTTGTATAAGTGTTTTCAGCTCGATGTAAACATTTCTGATTTAGAGTCTACAGCACTGAAACTCGTTTGGGATCAGTTAGTACAAGGTCGTTAAACCTTGATGGCTATGCCACCATTGTAACTGTCGATTTTGCTTCAGATTGGCAAAAGAATTAAAATAAACTATGTGCAGGATGGCGTCCCAGTGCCGTCGTATTTGTGTGATTTTATTTACTGTTTTTGCTGATTGTTTTGATAAGTTATGTCTGGCGGTTTGTCACGTATGTCTTTGAAGTTGAATTCTACTGTTTGCCTTTTTTTTTTTAATAATTGCGTTTATTCTACACGTCACAAGAAACCATGGGGTTAAAATAAAAACGTTGTTGACTTGCTGATGGTGATTTTTCATTTTCACTGTTGTTGTTTCAGGCTCATTTTGTATCATTTAAAAAAACTTTTTTTTTTTAAATGCTATTTGAAAAGGTCAAGTTAAAATTTGCTTTAGGTCAGTGGCTGAAGTAGGAGTTGATAAGAAGGTCATATCGGGAGACGATCCTTCGGTTTATGCAGTAGTCTTGTGTGCCACAAATACTGTCGAACGCCAAAAGTGAAAGTCGATCTCTGTCATCATTATGACGACGCGTTTGTAAAGCCAACAAGAGGCCTCTTGGTCTAGGGGTATGATTCCTGCTTTGGGTGCAGGAGGTCCCGGGTTCAAATCCCGGAGGGGCCCGCTGTTTTTTTCACTCCTCTTTTTCAGTCTGATGGGTGACATCACTGTTTCGTGGTTTTCTATTTCTTTAGTACATACTTTTATTGTTGTTACGTCTATTTTGTCTTATATCTGTTGTTGAGAATGACCTCGTTTAAACTCAATTTTTTAAGAATTTTTAGAGCAATTTTTTTTTTGTAAACCTGTATCGTTCTATAAATTCTGATCCACTACATTGTAAAAGTTGATATTTTTGTCATCCGCAACACTTTTTGTCCTTTCTTTGGAGGACAACTTCTAAGTAGGCTCTCATTATTTGAGCGTAAAAATTGTCTTCTCTGGGATCCATTTTTCTTTGTCGTAATATTAGCCTCCTTTACGATAATCGTAACCCGCTGATCATGCCACTTCTACAGCCTGCAATGGACAGAAGATTGAGAAGACTTTGACCATCCGACCTTTAATCGCCACGAGATGACATCGCTGGACGGAACATCTCTTTACGCCATCTAGTTGTACATTTCTTATGTGTATACGCTAATCAGCAGATTAACTTAAAGAATTTATTTTCTCATTGCTATATAAATAAATATAAAGTAATATTAGCTATATAACGATACTCAACAATTGCAAATAAAACACATTATTTTATACAGAAACTAAAAACTATGTGTGCATGTTTAATTTAGATTACACTAACGAATGCATCACAAAAAACAATGTACGTGAATTACGTCAAACTTAATTTCAAGGTTAACTCCGGCCCAAATATCTGACGGTGTTAACCGACTATTTTAATCATCGTTATCTTTAACATTGAATGGTTATGTAACGTTGAATCCTTATAATGAAAAAAAAAATAATTGATAGCTTTCACAATATTTATTAACACATTAGAACAACACTCTGACGATCGCTAAGAGTTTACAACAGTTTACAGGAAAAAGCATTCCTGGACAATAACATCTTTTTTCTTTACGAGGGTAGGTGGAAAGTCTTATCATGTGTCCAGAGGGTTGCACACTTCCGGGGTCTATGGGTTACAGCAGGGGTCTCCAAACTTTTTCACTTGAGGGCCGAATTGAAATATCTTGGAAGTCAGGCGGGTCAACGACATATATATAGTAAACTTATTTTTTTTAAGTTTACGAAATAATTAAGTCAATAAAATAGGTATTTAAATAAAGTGAGGAAAAAATAACATTCAAAGATATTTCTATGCATTATTTTTTGGCTTTCTTATGTACGTATGGGATGTGTAGAGTTGCTTCTAACATACAATGTCTGTCCATTTTGGGTCAAATGTTTGATGCTCCTATCACTAGAATGGATTTCATGTTTTCATCTGAAAAGTTAGCCCTGTACTTTGATTTTATATTTATGTCTTATTTAGTTATTTTAGTAAAATGTTATAATACTTGAAGTATTTTGACGATATATTTAAAAACTGCACGTAGCATCGGCCGGGTGCCGCGGGCCGGATCCGGCCCGCAGGCCATAGATTGGAGAGCCCTGGGTTAGAGTATCACATATACCCGACCGACTCTTCTAGGACACTAACCTGGAGCTGTTTGACACATTACTTCGGTCTAGGCCTATTGTTCTTTGGCCTCGAATCTTGCTTCTGGCATGTCAGTCTTCTTTTATATCGTGTTGTCCACGTCCATCTTATTTTCCCGAAAAACCTGTTCTGCGAAGAGTGCCTTCCCTTCGACGCATCGCTTCGACGATGCTATTCGGGGACATATGCCTAATATCTTGTTGCAACGATCTTCTATGTTGCAGACGAAGAATGTATGGCAGACAGGCTCCTCCCGGGTAGTACAGGCACTCTGGTGACTCGGTTTTTCCAACTTTCTTCAGGTAAGAGTGAAAATACCCGTGTCCGGTCAAAACCTAGGTGAGGTAATAGTCGAAATCCCCAATCTTCCTCTCCGTTTACGACTGGACATGTTTGATGAGCCGTCTTGTCCACTCACCCCGTTCTTCTTGCTTTCCATCATCTGGCTTCGTGCCTCTCGGCGCGCAGCTTAACCACTTACATCTTTCTTGCTCTGGTAGATTTTCTGGTACACTCTTTGGGAAGAAGGTCGATCAGCATTACTCAACAACGACGAAGTTAGCCGGCTCGGAAACCTTGCGAGACTGAGGCTGATGGTACCCGAAGAGCAGTTCGTCTTTAGACCTGGCCTAATTTCTTCCTGTAAATTTTACGATTCAGGGAGTCTGTCCACACTTCCGCTCCTTAAAGTACGACTGACTGGACAGCTGCCATTAAGAGTCTTTTTCTGGTTGACTTCGGGCCGTCGATGTTGACCAGGAGCCGACTAAGCGCCATTGCTACCTTCGCTGCTTTGTCCACTGTACGCATATTCTGCTCAAAAAAGCTCACCTTGGAGTCAATCATCACCGCTGGCTTTGACTCTACCACTTCGTCTCCGACTCGTACCGGGATTACAGTGGGAATCCTGTTTTTAGTCAAGACCAAGACTTCCGTCTTGCTAAGGGCTAAGCCCGTGCGATCCATCAAATTGCTAACTAATCGCATGCCCTGTTGAGTATGATCGATGGTACAAGCAGTGACAAGCGCCGACACGTCGTCGGCGTACCCCACCAAACATGACTCTTCCAGCAGGCTGGACATACGATGCGTTCCAGAGGTCCGGGTAAGGGCTGAAACCTGTCTATCACCCAGGCCTAACACCCATCCGTCGCTGTCCTACCTGCCATAAAGCAGCGCTCTGTCGTTAAGATAATAGTTCATACTACTATTTTTTTTTTAAGAGGGAGACAGGAAAACTAATGTTCGCTGCAGGAGGGTCCGCACTCCCACGGTGTGTGGGACTCGCACCCACCAAAACCACAAACCCTGTTGTCCACGGCATCATGGATCCACCTGGGGGGACTCAGCTTTCGCAATACTTCAAGGTGGTGCCATTTGTACTTCGTCCTGTGGACGTTCATCTGTTTTAAACCTTCAGCGGATCCACGTTACCTGTTTTCTGCTATTCTGTCAGCGGCCCTAACAAGATCATCTTCGGCTTCCTTCTTTTGCCTTAGTACCTTCTATATGTAATCTGCTACCTGCTCCCAATAGTGTTCGCTCTCCAGCATTATTCCGATAATATTTTCAGGCCAGATCTGTCCCACTACATTTTCCAGTGTTTGTCTCTCTTCTTTCCATCTATCACAGGTGAAAAACGCGTGATCCACATTGTCTAATTCCTGTTTACAGAAAATGCAGTCCGGTCTGTCTACTTTCCCCATCCTATACAGGTAAGCCCGGAACAGGCCATGACCAGTTAGGAACTGCGTTATGAAATAATTAATCTCGCCATGTTTACGATCAGTCCACTCAGCTAACTCTTTTATGAGAATAGCGGTCCATCTTTCCTGCCACTGAGTACGAGCCCTCATACTACTAATATTACTACTAACACTAATAGAAATAATAATAATGATAATAATAATAATAATAATAATAATAATAATAATAATAATAATAGTAATAGTAATAATAAATTTCAGCAAGGTATACGTTTTATGATGTTGTGTGATTTCTGCTCCAAAACTGCTTAGTAAAATTGTTATTACTTTCCACGTCTCCTTTAATTTGTATTTTGTCTAGTAGGCCTATGCCTGCAGTTCTGCCCTCTGTACCAGATGGTTGTTATTAATAACTGAAATTACAGTTACTTTTAATACAACGTTTTGCAAAACCACTGTCAGTTTTTATTACTAAGAATAGATTCAGTGTGTTTAGAGAGACGAACTCATAAAGAACTTGGGGATAACCAAGACGAATTGCGTCACAATCAGTCGCCGCTTACATCTAGTTTGTCACGTTCTCTTAATTGTTTACCCAAAAAAGACGCTAAATTTTTCTGCTTTGAAGTTAAAGCGTGTACATTAGGTTTCTTTAATTTCGCTATGCAACTGGTAACAATTTACAGCGCATTTGTCGACGCTTATATCCAATGGCATAAAATTGTGTATTTTATTTTTTCATTTGTGTTTTTTTAAACTAACTTTTTTTGAAGTTAGGACGCTCTCCACTATTTATATCAATACTTACTGCAAACAGCTATAATGGTCTCTAACCTACGACAATGGAAGGAACTGTAAGAAGAAGAAGTAGAAGAAGTAGAAGAAGAAGAAGAAGAAGAAGAAGAAGAAGAAGAAGAAGAAGAAGAAGAAGAAGAAGAAGAAGAAGAAGAAGAAGAAGAAGAACCATTCTAATCTAATTCGGAATTCCCAAGCTTTGGATGCACACGACAGGACCAAATAAGAATTTAGATTCTTAATAATAAGAATTTGGTTGACCTTTAAATAAAGTTTACCAGATAACTCAAGTAGGATGGCATTAATTATTCAAATGTATAAACAGCTTATGAAGAAACAGCTTATGAAAACAGATACTTTCTTCTCCTCATAAGGTCAAAGTTCAAGACAAATAAAGTTTTTAAGTGGAGTCTAATTTATTGACGCTTGGTTTATTAAAAAAAAGACTATGGGGTAAAATAGTTTCCAAGTTACTTACTTAGTGAAGTTTAACTGCCTTTTTATTTAACTAATTACTTTTTCATTATAAAGTGGCCGTTTATTTGACAACGTAGTCTTAAAATATCGTAAAGAATACGTTAGTGAGAATTAGAGACTCTTTTAATGAAGAAAAATCTATTTGTAGTATCACGTTTTCTTTCTTAGAATATTCTTCTAAACTGGAGGTTTTCTAATATTATTTTAAAAATAGTTTTCGAGTACGTTCAAATTTTAAAGTAATATTATACAATAAAATGAATCAATTTAAATCAATTTTGGTGCTCTCTCATTGTCAGTGCCTGAACTACATTTTCCGGTCTATGCGACAGACGGTATCGATATATAGTCAATATCACTTACTGTACACGTTGAATTAAATTAACTAAAATATGTTAACGGGTTGTTTTGTGTAATTAAATAACTTGTTTCTGATCGTAGTTACTTTTCGGCGTTGTTCATTTATTATAGGATGGAGTGGTGTAACGAGGTGTTCCTGGGGGAGGCATAAGACTGACTTCGGGATAGGGACGAGATGACCGCTTCTATGAGGGGATGAAAATAGTTTGATGGTTGAAGTCCCCGTTTCCCTCAGAAAAAAAGAGAAATGAAGGATTCTTCCCGTATAAGTTTATAAATATATTTTAAAATTATTTGCGCCCCAAGTTTTTGGGTAAACCAACTTCTAGTTAAGTGGTTGAAAATGCTGTATAAGGAAAAGCGCCGATTTCAAAATATTCTATCTTGATTGACTGTCATTCAAATTAAAGGTAATAAATCTCTTTAATTTGCCACTAGGGCTCGTTTTAATTATAAATTTGAATTCCTAATAGATACTGTAAAAATGAGTCTTTCTGAAGATTTGAAAAACTCTGTTTTTTACACCTTTGAAACTTAATTAAAGTACATTGTCCCACGAATGTTTTAAACGGCTGACATTTTGCGTTAAACTAGGTTATTTTTGTATATATAATCCACCAATAAAATATCTTCTTATTTTCCATAATTTTAAAGTAAAAAAACTACTAGTTTACCTGTGCAAAGACGACAGTTGAAACTATGCAGATATTATACTAGAAAAGTCATGATGTAGATAACTCTGTAAGGGGTAGTGTGTTGTCCGGGCGAAAATATAAAGCAGGTTATTAGGCTCTGCCTTCGTCTTTATCACGCGCGTAATTCTTTTTTAAGACTACAAATACGTACGTGATTTACTAAATGATGAGTTATTCTCATTATTAACAGAACTGTAAATAAGGCTTTGTTTTATTAAATCATGAATATTGTAATTCCTTTCATTTCTACAATCATTTTTAAGGCTTTATTTTAACATAGGAAATTGGCTTAGTAATAGGTCTACTTTTAGTGATTATTAAGTTTCATTGAAATTTTTAATAACGCTAGAGGGGGGGATTGATTCCCCTGATCCCACCCTGTAGTTGCTTGCGGCACTATGAGAAATGTTGTTAACAATACAATAGGTTGAACCCCCGTTACACGCGGCAATAACGCAGTGTTGTTAGATTAATTCGCAAACCGAAGCAAACACCCAATGAACAAATGCACTTTAAAACCAATACTCAGTCTGTTTTACAATCTGAAAAACACCTTGAAGTAAACAGCTTGCGGGTTACTATCCTGGACTCCATTGTGTAACAGAACTCACTTTTCACTTTAAATGTTATACTTTCCACTATTTGTTGTTTTTTATGTTACCAATTTGTTGTCTTTCACATTGTCTGCCCCTCACACTACATATGCGTTTGTACCGTGTATAACTGTATATAGAATAAGCTACAGGTAAATAATTAGACACGAAACGGGTGTCCGGATGCGCAGTGTCGAAACATCTCATTGCGCATGTGCAGCTTTGGCGCGTTGTTTTCGGACCAAATATTTTTACTTCGTAGGCGTACACGGCCGGAGTCAATGTTGTTCAAATTTGTTCCCCGGCTGTTTGGCCGTCGTATATTGTTTTCTACAAAAACAGACGTTTCAGCAATGCCATCATCAGTGTAAAGTCGAGTTACGGTAACGTAAGGTGGTAGACGTTAGTGAATTTTAGAAACAATTATTTTGTGTTCACAACAGCTGCAAGCATGATGTATCACATGGTTGGTGTGTCATGGTTGGTCACCTCACACCCCACTTCCTGCACTGCCTTCCCTGCCTCCCCCACTACAATATGCGCGAACCGTTTCATGTCTCACTATTTATTCTGTACATAAGCTCAAGCTCATGTTTCAGACCATCAGGAGAAGTCCAAAATCAACGAGTAAAGAAACACGTTTGAAGTTCTGCAAGGTGTTGGCGCTCTCCACACTTCTCTATAGATTTGAGAATTGGACTTTAACGAAATTTTAGGCAAGTCGAAATTGAAGCGAACGAAATGAGATTTTTCAGTCACGTACCAGAGTATATTCTTCAAAATCGTAGAAGAAATGCTGATATATGGCAATAATTGAATATTATGAATGTACTCATTACGATTGTCCAATACTGGATAAAATAAATGGAACATCTTAACCGAATGGACGACTGCCTCAGCGCCAAACTATTATTGAAGGGATGGAGGGAGGTGTAGGTCGTCCGAAGAAACGCTGGAGCGACCAGCTGTAGTCTGCTTGGGACCGGAACAAACAATTTTTTGTTTTGATCCTTGAAGAAAATGATGATGACGACTTAGGATTGGGTCCTTTAAGAACATTCGACGCTTTCTTGTAAGAATCGAACGCATTAAGCCTTCTGTCTGCAGAGCCAACGTTAAAACAATTCCTCCATGTTACTTTTAAATAAAACAACACAGTGATACATAGATATGTAGGTTACTCTCTGTTTCGAGGAAGTGAGCGTAAAGAAACGTTTTTCTTTTAAGATTTCCCGCCGCCACTAATGCTACTTTATAGTCAGTTGTACAGTGAGCACCGCGCGGGCTACGCAAAACTTAAAACAGAAAAACAAAGTAAACATCTTTTATACCGTTATAAATAAAACAAGTTTCAACTGTTTTAAAACTTTCCACTTCCACTTCACTGCCTCCTAGATTAATATTAAATATCGTTCGTGTGCGGCGCGGAGAAGAATTAAATATAATCGCCGTGGATTAGGCCGCGGGACTGTTCACGATTTTTATAGAGAAACTTTGTCATAGTAATAACGTACGGTTCAGAAACATGGCCGTCGAAGGACATAACGGAACTAGTATTATGGTTTTACCGACACGAGCAATCGGAAAGTCTAACAGGGAAGGAATACCAAACAAGAGGATGAGTGTAATTTAGGATAATTAAAAAATAAATTTAAAGATGGGAAAAACCTTTAAAAAACATTTGTTACAATTACAACTTTTATCTTGTAGCCTGAACTAGTTTTATCTTATTACAAGCTTCATCAGAGGCTGATCTGAATGAAGCATGTAATAAATGAAAACTAGTTCAGGTTACAAGGTAAAAGTTGTAACATTTTTACGAATAAAAAATTAGTGATCCAAGTCAGTAGTGATATTGTTACGGCATCACAGAACAATCTACGTGTTTGTCGAATGTGCCAGAAGAATCTCGAGTAACGTGAACGATTTTGGCTAGTGCAGTTCGAGTTATAATCGGGCGAGATTACTGTGCGCGTTCAAGTGGTTTGTGTTTTATAATCGGACGGTATATTGTAATACAATTGAGTTTTAATATTGGTTGACATTTATTTGCGTATGAACAATTTTCATTTGATTTGTTATAAGAGACTGTGTTGTTAATTACTAACTGTTTAACTGTGAAAATTAAAGGGCGATTAGTGACTTAAATGGTGTCTTGAATTTTGTTGTTTTCCACTGTACCTACGACGATCGAGTAGACCGTCGTAACAATATATTTATAATTAGTTAATCTTCGGACACGTCATGGGGAACAAAATCCAAAAATTAGAATTATATAAATTAATAACAATGCTTAGAGCAATATCAAGAGCTGTTTAGTAAGCATTCGCCTTTCTTTGTATTCCCAATAAGACATTTTTAAGCTGGTATCAAACAAATTCTAATTTTCCACTCAGACTTGTGTCGTTGAAAATTTTTAATAGCAAAACCTTTTCAACTACGAGCACGTTTTGTTGATAATATATAAAATTATTATCTTAACACCAATTAAAGTAATGTGTTAACATTATTATTATTATTGTTATTATTATATTTTTTGTTTGTATCGTCCATCTAAGGACCACATGTCAATTTTAATTCTTTATTCTTTGTACTTTTCTTTTTCTCCAATATTCTTTCATCTTATCACTGTGTCTCTTCTTCCTGTCTTCAGTCCACTTTGAACCTGCGTTTTTATCTTTCCCCTACCCTGGACTCCTTCCATTCTTAACACTTTTGCCCGAAAAACGTCTCTTTCAATTGCTTCTTCTGCGTTTATATTATTTTTTTCTAAATCCTTTTGGACTTTTATTATTATTATTATTATTATTATTATTGTTGTTGTTGTTTTATTATTATTGTTCCTTTTATAGATGGGTAAAACTTCAAAAGGCACCATGCTGGTGCCCAGGCTATATTGTAGTGTGGGATTTTTACCCACTAAAACTCAATCTTTGTCCACGAGCCCTCAAGCCGGGGCCGCTTTCGCATTTCTTCGGTGTGAGGCGTGCTCAACGAGCTACCGTCTATGGCTGGGTCGCTTCCTTCTCACTATCACGGGTCGGAGAAACACCCTCCGTCTTTCTTACGACGCAGAAGACCGAACATGTACATGAGTCTACTCTATATACACCGCGATTACTTCACAGTTGCAGTCATGCTGAAGTATCAATCCAACAATGCTCTCAGCACTGATACTTCCGATCATATAGCTAAGGCTAAGTCGGTCATCCTCGAACGTAGGTACTCGAAAAAGTAACACTGCCTCTCTGCAATGTGCAGTGCAGTATCTACAGTGAGGGGACGATACCCTTTCCAACCGGCGTAGATACGGTTGCATCCATTCATGTATGTGTCAAGAACTGGGCGAGGAAGAAGTTTACCTCGCCGTGGTTGCGCTGCATCCGCGGTCCCAAGTTCCTGACGAGTCTTGCCGTCCAGGGACCTCTGGAGTCGTTTCCTACCTCGGCTGTCATAAGACCATAATATGAGTGAGGGCCTGGACAGCTGCTTCTACTCTGTCAAGATCTCTACTTCGCGTGTAGAAAAATTTGCGCTTCTGTGCCAAGAGGTCTATCGGCATGACGCTGGCCACCACTAGAACTACGGCTCTATGAGCACGCGATTCTTAATGGTTCGCTGGACAGAAGTCATGCGCGTACGGTACTTCCGCACCGTATAGCAGGAGATACAGCACTGAGCACCAGCAGCCTTCTCTTGCTCGGTAAAGGCAGGCCAATATTGGCCATCTAAAGTAGCGGTGACTACACCCGCCGGCTACTCACACGCCTTCAGGATGTGGTCCCAGAAGGTGAGCTTTCATCCGAGTTGGTACTTGGCCGTCTATTTGTGTAAATTTCTTCATTACCACCGCCCTCCAAACGGAATGACTACAGGTATCCTTCTCTAAGTCAGCATGACGATCTGGGTTCTCGAGATCACCAGCTGGAGATCGTGATTCGCAATCCATCCACTGACTCGGGGCATGGCTTGGTTCAGCTACGGCTGAATAACGTAAGGTTCGCAGATATGGCCGTTGAAGGATATAACGGAAAAAGTATTGAGAGCGGTTTAATAGATTTTACGGACATGAACGGAAAGCCCAACAGACAAATGATTCCGAACAAGCGGGTAAGAGAAATGAATGTAGCTTAATTACGCGTTCGAGTGGAGAAATGAACAGGTGATCTGATGTTTCTAACGAATGGCAGAACACTGAATTGGCAAAGTAAGAGACAAATTCTTGGAGCAAGTATCTCACGTTGAGTATCTTGACTGTGACATTCTTTACCAGTGGCGGTGGTGCAGACACAAATTAAGCCTCAAGCGAGAACAAATTTTAGGTTTTTTAAAAATATTATTACACCTAATTAATTGTAAATATGTAATTCAAATACGTAAACGTTTGTTTATTCAAATAGAGGTTTAAGTCAGTAAGAAATGATTTTGCGTAACCCTACACGCACAGGCACAGGCAAATAAACTTTAACTGACCACCACTGACAAACGATACCATACTGCAAAGTTAGTAGCGTGTACGTAGTAGCTCGACATATGCTACATAGGCCTGCTTACGTTCTCTTCTGCACTCTCACTCACTCTTATGACTAGGTTAAGATTATGTCAGGTTGGCTGTTCTACTTTTATGCCGCGTTACACGAATCTTGATTAACTTTCTTCTTATACACGAATCTTTATCCTAAGCTGCTTGATATCACTCAGGACACAGACTCCTAGGCCGTCCACTCTAGGATGCACTCCACCGAGAGAACCCTTGTACAGCTTTTTGACTGTCCTGCTGTCTTCCATACTCAGAACATGACCTTTCCATACTTCATTCAATCTTTACAGCGTATCTTAATGAAGGAGGCAGCGCTGAGGTCAGTGCTGTATACAATTCTCTGTTTCTCCTCCGCCGCCACATCCAATTTTTACATGTTGGGCCTATAACCCTCCTATGCAGCTCCACTGCCGACCTATTAAGGGTCCAGGTTTCACCGCCATACGCCACGGATGGTCTAATTAACCTCTTATACAACTTGAACTAAACTTCGTTGACTGGTTCACAAACCAACTATTCAAGATTATATTCAAAGAAAAGTATCCTCTGTTCCCGGCTGCGATTCTCCTCCTTATTTTTTCCTTTTCGTCAAGGTCTTTGGTGACAGTAGAACCAAGTTATTGAAAACCAGAGACTGCTTTAAAACAGTGATCACCAAACACGTATTGCTGCTGGTCTTGTACATGCCTCTTCTTTCTTGACACCACTATTTTGGTCTCACCTCCATTTACTCTAAGATCTATTTTGCGCGACTCTTTATCTTGTTTTAGGAAGGTTTCTTGGACAGAAAGCATAGATCTACCAATAATTACAACATCATTTTGCCTAAGCAAGTATCTGTATTATTCAAAATATATAAAATCACAAATCTGATTCAATGTTTGGCCGTAAACAATTGTTCTTTTGTTCTTCTTGGTATTTACAAAGAAATACAATTCAGCAGACGCATAACCTACAGCCTTGCAAGGTACTGCTAAATGCAGGTACTACCTCTTGTCACTGGATTTTATCATCACCCGTGGCTCTACAGCGCATGGTGGGTCTTGGCCTGCTCCAATAGTCGATTCCATTCTTCCCTATTGCGTAACCTGGCTTTCCAGTTTCTTATGTTCAGCTTTCCGAGGTCCTCCTCTATCTGATCTTTGTATCTAATTCGGAGTCTTTCCCTTAATCTAATACGCATTGGTTTCTGGTAGAAGATATTTTTCTTAGGCTGTCCTTCCTCCATTCTCTCTATGTGTCCAACCCAACTTAGCCTGTATATTTTGATTATCCTGACAATGTCCGGCTCTATGTAACGATGGTATAGTTCATAATTATAGCGCCTGCGCTAAATATTGTTCTTAGAATCCATCTTTCTAAGCAGCCTAGAAGTCTCTCGCTATTTTTTGTCATCGTCCAGATTTCTGAAGCATATATGAGCACTGAGTGATAAATGTTTTGTACGTTTTGCATTTCGTGCTTCTTGAGATGAAGCTAGATGTCAGGTGCTTTTTTAATCTGTAATATGTTTTATTTGCCAGTGTCAGTGGATTTCCAAATTTTTGGAATTATTGGTTGCATTTTATCGCATAAAATACTGTTTACTAAGCTTTAATTTTCCGTAAGGCATGTCTCGTATACCTCAAGTCGACATCATGTATATAAAAACCAGACAATGTATAACAACAGTTGTTCAGTAATTGCGCTCGACATGTGTTGGACAATAGACGATATGCATACGCGAATTTGGAACAGTGCTCTCGCATTGTTGTCGTCGACGAAAACTGGAAAATTATTGTGACAACAATGAGAATGCAGCGCATTGTTTTGTTCGGTACGGACCCCTGGGTAACGGCATAGCGTATGACGAAATACATGTGGCGTAGAATTGCGTTTACAGCGAAAATTAGAGATCAAGAAGGCGTCGCCAATGGCGCTACATCGATACGTGATTTCAAGTTGGCAGAATGTTACAAAATAATTGTAAAGCATTCGAATTAAACTGATACTAATCGAACGTTATATTATTGAAAGGTCCCTAATATATAAAATAATATAATATTACATATTGATATAAAGTGGTGGCCGTTTGTTTTAATCACAATGAGAAGACACCGTTTTTATAATAGTAACCGCATGATAACAGTAAACGAAGGCGATGGCAGACTCACAGGACCATCAATTTTACAATCATTCAGAACAGTATACTATTGTAAGCTCTTGGTTTTACAGAATCGTCAAACATAAACAACATCGTTTATATAAGGTTTCTAATATTTCTTATTTTCGAGTAACTGTGAATTTTTTGAAGTACGAACTACAAAATTGTACAGCTATGCACGATTATATTATTTTGACAGACTGATAAATTTGAAACGTGTATTCTAAATAAAAACAAAACAGGTAACAAAAAATACAGTGCAAAATTTTTAACACGAAAAAGGTTAATACAAAATATTGGTTAACACGAAATATGGCTCAGGTCCCGATCGTTGCTTCTATTTACAATTACAGTTCGTACGGTTAACACAAAAGTTTTACCTACAAAATATCGTAACAAACGAGAACAAAGTTCGTTAAAAATAATTTTTTTCTGGCTTTTCAATACCTGCATAATAAATAAATCCACACATGCACGCCCCAAAGCAGTGCAGATTAAACACTGTGAAAGTAATGAGAGT